>CM052541.1:113913690-114210442 GCA_028533065.1 Trachops cirrhosus | reverse complement strand
TTATTGTAGGCTGCATTTTTTCATCTAATTTGTGACCAAAATCAACCAATTCCGTGAGTATCCTGATCACCAGTGCTTTGAACTGTGCATCTGATAGGTTGGCTATCTCTTGGTCGCTTAAAAGGATGAGTTCTGGGGCTTTCAATTCTTCTTCTGTTTTAGCCATGTTTTTGCTGGTTTTTTTTTTTTTTTTTTTTTTTTTGGTCTTTTCGAGCTCCTGTAGTGAGGGGTGGGGCCTTTGGGGTTCACCAGGGTGGGGCACCCCAGTCGCTGGTCTGTGATGCTGTATGTGGGGGCGGGGTCCGAGAAGGAACAGTGGCGCTTGCTCTGCTCTCTGTAGGACCTCAGACCCTTCTGCCGCCTTCCGCGAGCTAACTGGGCCCCTCTGGCACCAGTTCCCATGTGGGTGGGCCTGTGCACCCTGCGGGACTTTCCTTTTTAGTCAGTGACCCAAAGCTCCATTTCCTGGCGCTGGGATCCTGAATTGCATGTAGTGCCTTGCTTCACAATGGCCACCTCACTGGGTCTGCTGGTCGCCACCCACTGGCCGGGGCCCACCAGCCACCACCGCTTGTGCGCCCAGGGTCTGCCTGCTGCGGACTTGCACACCGCCCCGGTTGCTCAGCTCTCTGCTCCGTGTCCCTCACCTGGTCCGACTCCACCCCTCCTACTGGTCTGGATGAATGTGTCTATTTTTAAATCCTTGGGTGTCCGACTTCCACACACTTCAATTTTCTGTCAGTTCTGGTTATTTTGTTTCTATATTGTTGTTGTTCCTCTCTTGGTTGTGCGAGGAGGCACAGTGTGTCTACCTATGCCTCCATCTTGGCCTGAAGTCCCCTGAATTTTTTTTGAATAATCTGTGAAGGATAGGGCTTAGGTCATTCTTAAATGCTTTGTAAAATTCTCTTGTGAAACTGTCTGGTCCAGGGCTTTTATGTATTGGGAGCTTTTTGATTACTGCTTCAATTTCATCAGTTGTTATTGGTCTGTTCATTCTTTCTGGTTCTTCTTCATTGAGTTTTGGAAGATTATATTTTTCTAGAAATTTGTCTGTTTCACCTAGGTTTTCAAATTTCTTGGCATATAGTTCTTTGTAGTAATTTCTTTCAAGCCTTTGTATTTCTGTGGTATCAGTTGTCATCTCTCCCCTTTCATTTCTGATTGTGTTTATTTGGGTCCTCTCTCTCTTTTTTTTTTTTGATGAGTCTGCTTAAAGATTTGTTGATTTTGTTTATCTTTTCAAAGAATGAACTCCTGGATTTATTTATCCTTTGAATTGTGCTTTTAGTTTTTATGTTATTTGATTCTGCTCTGATCTTGGTTATTTCCTTCCTTCTACTTGTTCTGGGCTGTCTTTGTTGCTGTTCCTTGAGTTCTTGTAGGTGTAGGGTTAGGTTGTTTATCTGAAATGTTTGTATCTTTTTTAGGTAGGCGTGTATCGCTATGAACTTCCCTCTCAGGACTGCTTTCGCTGTGTTTCATAAGTTTTGGGTTGTTGTGTGTTCATGTTCATTTGTTTCCAGAAACTTTTTGATTTCTTCCTTGATCTCATTCTTGACCCATTCATTGTTTAATAACATGTTATTCAATCTCCATGAGTTTGCGTGTTTTTTGTTTTTTTCCTTGAGCTTGGTTTCTGGTTTCAGTCCCTTGTGGTCAGAGAAAATGCTTGATATGATTTCAGTTTTGTTGAATTTGTTGAGGCTTGTTTTGTGTCCTATCATGTGGTCTATCTTTGAAAATGTTCCATGTGCATTTGAAAAGAATGTGTGTTTTGCTTCTTTCGGATGAAAGGCTCTATAAATATCAGCTAAATCCATTTAATCTAGGGCATTGTTCAATGCCACAATATCTTTGTTGATATTTTGTTTGGAAGATCTGTCCATTTTTGACAGTGTGGTGTTGAAATCCCCTACTATATTTGTGCTCCTGTCAATATCTTTGTTAAAGTCCTTCTAAGATTTTCTTTATGTATTTGGGTGCTCCTATGTTGGGTGCATATATATTCACAATGTTTATGTCTTGATGAATTCTTCCCTTGAGTATTATGAAGTGACCTTCTGGGTCTCTTTTTGTGGCTCTTTTTTTGAAGTCTATTTTGTCTGATATGAGTACTGCTACCCTGGCTTTTTTTTTTCCTGTCCATTTGCTTGGAATATTTGTTTCCAGCCCTTCACATTCAGTCTGTGTAGGTCTTTTGTTCTGAGGTGGGTCTCTTGTAGGCAGCATTTGTGTGGGTCATGATTTCTTATCCATTCAGCTATTCTATGTCTTTTGATTGGAGCATTTAATCCATTTACATTTAAGGTTATTACTGATAGGTACTTATTCATTGCCATTTTTTCGTACCTGTGTTCCTCTCTCTCTCTCTCACTGTTGTTCTTCCTGTTCTTAAAGCAGACCCTTTAGCATCTCTTGCAGAGCTGGTTTGGAAGAAGTATATCCTTCGAGGCTTCTTTTGTCTGGGAAGCTCCTTATTTGGCCTTCCATTTTAATTGAGAGCCTTGCTGGATAAAGTAATCTCAGTTGCAGGCTTCTGGTTTTCATTAGTTGGAATATTCCTTGCCATTCCCTTCTGGCTTGGAGCTTTTCCATTGAGAAGTCAGCTGCTAGTCTTATCGGGGCTCCCTTGTGTACTTGTTCCTGTTTCTCCCTTGTTGCTTTTAAGATTCTCTCGTTGTCTTGGAATTTTGCCATTTTAATTAGGATGTGTCTTGAAGGGGGCCTCTTTGGGTTTTTCTTGATTGGGACTGTCTGTGTTTCCTGGATTTGTGTGACTTTTTCTCTCATCAAATTAGGAAAGTTTCCCATCATTACTTTTTCAAACAGGTTTTCTATCCCTTGCTTTTCTTCTCCTTCTGGTATCCCTATTATAGAGATATTATTATGTTTCATGTTGTCCTGCATTTCCCTTAACCCCTCTTTGTTCTTTCTGAGTCTCTTCCTTTTCTTGCTCTTTCTGGGTGTTTTTTTCTACCTTGTCCTCCAGCTCACTGATCTCATCCTCAGCTTCATCTAGCCTGCTTTTGATTTCTTCAGAAATTATGTTCATTTCCTCTTGGCTTTGGTGATAGTTTCTGTTTCCTTTTATATGTTGATATAGTTTGCAGTGAGTTCATTGTCGTTTCCATGTAGTTTTTGGCCATTCTCTGTGAACTCACTGAGCTTTCTTATAACCATTGCTTTGAATTGAGTATCTGATAGTTGAGTTGCCTCTACTTCATTTAGCATTCTTTCTGAGGCTTCCTCCTTTCCTTTCATTTGGGGATTGTTTCATTGTCTCCCCATTGTTTGTGAGGCTCTTCTTGTTAGCCTCTGCTTCTTAAATTGATCTGTTCTGACTGCCTGGGTTTATGGTGTGAACTTCTATGGTAGAAGACCTGTGAGATTTAGTAGTGCAGTCTCCATCTCCTGAGCTTGCTGGTCTTGGGCTGTCTTTTATGTTGGCTCTCTGTATGTCTTTGGGTTTTGATTGTTGTTGGGTCTTTCTTTGGTGGGTCCTTCCCTCCAGCTGGTTAACTGAGGGTTACTCCATCTACCATGTCTTGTATCCTGTTGTGCATGTGTGGACAGGTTGTGTTGAAGCTTGTTCTTCTGTCTGTATGAGGTTTTGAGGCTTCTCTCTTGCTGTTGTTCAGTTGTTTATTCTGGGTAATTTCTCCACCATTTAGTTGTATTTCCAGATCAGTCCTGTGTGGGAGGCTGCTCTGCATGGTGTGGGCCCAGCTCCCACTGGGAGATGCACAGGACCCACGCCCACAGATAGGTTTCCCCATGGGGAATCAGGCCTGCAACGTACCTAGGCCACTATGAGTCTTGCTTTTTTGCTAAAACTCCCTCACCCTGAATTGAGGACATTTGTTCCAAAGCAACTTCCTAAATTCCATGGTAAGCCTTCCAAGGATGAGTGTAACTGGTTCAACCACTTTTGCCATTTCATTTGCAAATATCCCTCTTCTGTGATGTGATTAGCAGCATTGGCTCCTTTGTTTTCTGTAAAAGGTAACCACCTAAAGCGAACCTGTGCACAGTAAATGAGGACCATCATGTAATGGGCGGAGGAAACCCAATAAAGGCCCGTCATGGCGGAGGCCTCGGCTTTTGCTCCCCTTGAGAGAAAAGCCATGCTGTCCCTTTTCCTCCACTGGACTCAGTAGTCTGTGTGAATGTCTCATTTTATCCATAATGATGTGGACACTGAGGGCCAGTGTCTGCATCAGTCCTGGGTGGAGGTTAGTGTGGCTTCTACTCCCTCCTTCACCTTCTTCCATTGTTTTCTGTTGGTGGTTCCTTTGTTGGTGGGTTTCCTCTTCTAGCAGGTATACTGGTGTTCACAGCTCCAACCTACTTTTTTTATGATTTAAGATTTACAGCCCTGGACTTCTGGTCAAGATGGCAGGCAGGATGGGCAGGCATGGCTCAACTCATCACACAGCCACATCAGAATTACAGCTATTCAGACTCACTCCCTCTGAGCTCTAGCACTGGGGTAGTAGCTTAAAAGGCACCAGTGGTATACAGGCAGAAACCAAAGTGGATATATTCAATTTTTATGTTAGATATTCAAGTAGAAATTTTCAGTGAATAGTTGAATATAGCAATCTGACAGGGTGAGTTCCTTTTTTGTGAAGTGTTCTTTTTTGTTTTTTACCCATTTTCTACAGGGGTGATAGCATTTTCCATATCAGTTAATAAGAGCTTCTTATACATGAAAAGAATTCACCCTATCTATTGTAAATATTTTTTATATTTATTTTGTTTATAATGTTATCTTTAGTTTTTAGAAATGTAAAATTTTCCCACAATTAAATATTTTTTCTTGTAGTTTCTTCTAGTGTTTTTGTTTTTTGAGTATGAGATACTCAATATTCATTTTCTTATTTTTTTTAAGAATTTTACATTCTTGGTTTCTATTTTGGAATTTATTTTGGTGTTTGGGGTAACATGAAGATCCAAAAAAAATTGGCAAACTTGGGGAATGGCTATTTTAACATGGCAAAATTCAACTGGAGTGAACATATGGCTTTTATTTGTCTGGAAGAAGTCATTTAAATTTGACCTTGGTGAAAAGGGATCAACATATGTGATGGGAATGTCTGAAGGAATGATGCAACTTTTGGCATCATTAGCAAACATATAATGTCTATATTAAGAAAGATGACAGTCCTGCCTTTGGATTCGGTTTGGGATACTACACAATAGGGATGTGTAGGATCTGGATTTCATACAGAAGACAATAACTGCAAGAGATTAGAACTCAGCCTGCAGGGAAGATTTACTGTACCTCAGGTGCAATCTAAACAAGAGATAGTGTTTTAAAATACAAAGAATGATGGTAGAGAATAAGAGAAAAGTGGGAGGGGGAAAACTAGAACTGCTGCTTGCAGAGTAAACTTGATAGGGGTTGAATAATCAGTAGTAGAACAATAGGACCCACGAGACAAGCTTTTGATGTTTTATTTTTTCAGACTCTTAACTGAATAAGTAAGTGCCAATTATGGACTCCACAGTTTAAGAGCTGTGGGAAGTTTAGGGCTGAGAGCCATGAAGATTAAAGACCTGGGAGATGGAATACATTAGGATAAAAGCCAAAGAAATGGCTATTATTTGGCATGGAAAGAGAATTACCAGAGGAAGCTTAATTATGAAATATATAAAAGACATCCTTCTAGAGAGAACAGTTTCTACCTGAACTCTCACTTCACCTCAATTTGAATCCTTAGCAAAAGGGCTTATTGTCTTACCACTTCCCCCTCCTGTAACACACACACAGACACTCACTACCCCTTGTGACAGTCTCACTGAATAAACTAAAATATGGACCATTTGCCTTGAATGAACTATTCTGCACTTGGGCAGTTTATCTTCCTTTTCTGTAATAAAATATTGTTTGCCTCTTCCATAAAGCTTTCCTAGACAATGCTTAGTTACTAGGTAAATCATTTTTCTCCAACACTCCCCTCATATAAATCTCATACATGGATCTTTCCATATTCATCTGATATGTCTCTTAAATAGATTATTTACATTTTATATATTATATATTGTATATACAATAATGTGTACATAAAATTATATTTGTACTAATGTCATTTGTATATTTAATTAAATTATTTAAGAAATTGTTTGGTTACATATTTAGCATTTGTGATTTTAAAGGTAAATTCATGCTCATATTGTGTCTTCTTTTGATTATGATTATTTTTAGAGCCTTCAGTTTTAGTGACTAGTTGGACTCAGTAAGTATGGGGTATGTGGGCAAAAGTAAGTTGACATTTGTGAATATGTAAAACAATGTATTATTGTATTATTTGTTTATATTACAACTGTCAACCTACATTTGCCCACCTGTATTTCTATGTTTGTTTGCTTATTTATTCATTCTTTCATTCATCTGGTCATATACACAATATTGATCATGTATTTACTCTGTTCCTGCCACTCTTCCAGGCTAAGGAAATATAGCAGTGAACAAAATAGATAGAACTTCCTGCTGTATTGAAGGTCACATTCTATTGGGGAGAGATAGGTAATCAATCCACAATAATAATTAAAAAGTAAATAAATAATATCAGATGATGGTAAGTATTATTGAAAAATATTGCAGAACAGCAGGAGAGGAAATGGGGTTAGCTATGGGTCACCTCCCTTTAAATGTAAAGCATAATTACTAGAGATTTAGGTTTGGAGTAAAATAAGCCAGACGATAAAAGACAAATACCATATGATTTCACCTATAAGTGGAACCTGATCAACATAACAAGCAAGCAAAATATAACCAAAGACATTGAAATTAAGAAGAAACTGACAGTAACCAGAGGGGAGGTGGGTGGGGATAATGGGGGAAATAGCAGGAAGGTTCATCAAGGAACATGTACAAAGGACATATGGACAAAGCCATATGGAGGTTAGGATTGAGGGTGGGAGTTGGGGATGGCAGAGGTGGGGGGAGTGGTGGGGGGGAAATGGAGACAACTGTACTTAAACAACAATAAAAAATTATCAATGAATACTAAAAAGGAAAAACATTGATGGAAAAATTTACAATATTAGAAACTAGCCATGACCCATCATTCAAGAGGATTTTTAAATTAAGTGTATTGGGGTGACATTGATTAATAAAATTATATAGTTTCAAGTGTAAAAAAATGATTCCACATACAAGAAAAAAAGTGGTATCAGTTACTTTAAAAAGCAGTGCATTCTCATTTTGAAATGAGCTTAGTATAACTTTAAGTGTAAACTTACTTGGAAAATGAGGTAATTTACCTAAACTTAATGAAATTCTTTGAATCTAAGAACCAAAGTCTATCTGCAGAGATTATTTGCCAAAGGTAGACAGTATTTTTTTTCATGTTCTTAGCTCAAGGCTAGTTATTAATGAAAAGCAGATGATGTTGCTTTGTATTTATTACCCATCCACCTTTATCTAAGGGAGGAAGGATTAGATTTATATTAAATTTCATTTATAGTAAATGTAGTTTGCTTTAACTTGAAGTGGCAGTTCTGTTTCTGCCCCATAGAAGTGTATAGTTTCTTATTGTCAAATATAAATCATAAATCTTAGCCTATATGAATATTATTAAAAAATTTGTACTACTTCCTATTTTGCAATCTATGAAACTATATTTTCCTCCAGAGTCCCTCCCTCAGTCAGTGATATCATCAGCCATCCTGCTCCCCAACCCAAAATCCTGAGCATCATTCTACAACTCCAAATTCCTCATCTTCTGTAACCCATCCTCAGATTAGACTAAATATACCTAGAATGGACTCAGATTCTGCCTACCATTATCTCTTCCCTGCAGGAACTTCCCATATGGTCTTCATGTTTTTTCTTGCCCCATTTAATCTATCCTCCAGAGTGTAACAAGTGAGCTCTTTAAAGCTCAAGTCTGATTGTGTGACCCCTTAGTTTAGTGGCTTGGATAAAGTTCAGAGTCCTTCATAAGACCCACAAGCTGTACATATAACTTCCAGTCTATCATTCCAGTGTTGCATGTGGCATACACACATACATCTCTTCTTTCATCTCCAGGGCTATGGCTCATCCTCTCATGCTGCATGCCACATTGAAGGCCTTCCTCTCATGAAGGGGGACCCGCAAAACCCAGAATTATCTTTTAGAGCATGAGCCCCTTGTAGTACAGGCTTCCCCCACTAGCTGAGTGTTCTAGGAACCCATCTGTATCAGTGTACCAGCTGGTGTTATAAGAGGCTGTGTGCTATGGGCTTCAGTGAATTCTTTTTGAAGACTCAGTGCATTTGTCCATTTTATGATGGGTCATTATGAATGCACCTGCCTGCAACATGCTGAGTGTCCAGCAGTTTTTGATAAAAAATGGCAAGGTTCCCATGCCCCACACTCCCTCTTCACCGAATCTCACCCAAGAATACTTTTTTTTTTTTCTGGAAGCAGAAAGTCCTCAAAGGGAATCATTTTGCCCATGTGGAAAAGATGAAATAAAAAATGGAAGAAGCACTAAAAGGCATCAAAATCCATGAGTTCAAAAACTGTTTTGAGCAGTGGAAAAAATGTCTTGATAGGTGTATTGCATTAAATGGAGAGTACTTTGAAGGTGACTGAAGTTTAAACATGTAAGAATAAATACACACTTTTTATAAATGAATTCCATTTTGTGGGTTCCCCCTTGTATGTGTTGTGCTTTCTTCAGTGTTCCTTTGTGCTTATGTCTTCAGAAAGCTTCCCTTGCCTGTCTATTCTTCACCTCCCACAGCATCACAGTTCTTTATTAGAACTTAACTCAGGTGTGATTTTATACATTAATGTGCTCTGTTAGTCAAGTAATCTGAACAGTCAGTTAAATCATTTAAACTACTTGGGTCAGATGGCAAACTAGTGTCTGTACTAGTTATATATATTGAGAGATTCATGAATATTTTTGAAATTTCATTGTATAGTGCTATAAAGTCTTTCAATGACTAGAAGAATCCATAGTGGATATTAAAAAACATACACTTGATTTTGGTTACCTGGTTACCCTGGCTGTGTACCTAAGAATATCTGTTGGAATTTTGGAAAACTTTGAAGAAAATTATATAATAGAATAAACTTTAAATCACATTCATACATTTTAAAAAATAAGAGTGATATCTCAAATAATTTCTTTGGATTTTATTCTAATTTTTAAGTTCAGAGTATTTAAAAGAAATCACTTACTCTGTACTTCTCACTACTCAGAAAGTCTATGTATTTATACTGGCAGACTACTTTATAGTTTGATTATGATTGGGCTCCGAAGACATTGTGACCCTTGCACATTTGATGATTTTATGACCAATTTCCATTTTAGAACTATATATCTTTCCTGGAGCATTGCAGCTATGAATCATGGAAGAAAAGTAAATTGACTCTGTATACTTCAACCCTACAATCTGGCAGTGAGAATATTTTTTTCCTATAAAATGACTCATTTACAAAGAAAATTTTTGAACATAGGAAAATGTTAAATATTGTCAGAAATCTTGCAGATGGGGGAAGTGTGGATATTTGGACCAGCTAATAATTGCAATATGGTAAAATTAGTGTTGACAAGTATTAAACAGTCAAAGATCATGTGAAGGTTATAATTATGCCAAGAAACCTACAGAAACTTGTATATTTAGAAGAATAAAAACCTCAGTATTCTATAAGAAAAGCTTATCATTTTTCTTGTTTTAGTGAGCCCAGCTATGAGTCAACCAACATTTTATTTCTTTCTCCTCTTGGAAATTTTTCTGTTGTAATATTCCTCCCTGTTAACCTTTTTTCCCTGGTTTTAAGTCCAAAATTTGTTTTTCTGAATTTCACCCAGTTTCTCCTGGTAATTTGCCATGGGATTCCCCACCTTGGATATGGTTTTTGTTTTTTATTTTATTATAAATCATGCTTCCTCTAGCTTCTAAAATAATTTTTAAATTACTTCGTACAACTAAGTTTTCAATACCTCATCTCACTGTAAGTTAAGTAAAAAACAGTAATAGCTTGGTTCTAGTATTGTGGGAAGCATTGATTATTCCTGTATTGACGTTCTTCAAAACCAAAATCAACAGAGACATTGTAAAGTACACTGAAGCCTTGGCCTGGGATGGGTAGCTCAGTTGGTTGAAGTGTCGTCCTGATACACCAAGGTTGTGGGTTCAGTCTCCAATCAGGCCACATACAGGATTCAACCAATGAATGCATGAATAGGTGAAACAACAAATCTCTCTCTTTCTCTCTTTGAAATCCATAAAAAAATACATCAAAGCCTTGTTCACATGTTCAGGATGAGATATGAATGAATATTGAAAAATGGTTCATTGATGATGATGACTGAACCTATCATTCTTTATGCATTAAAGGTAGTTGTTAAGGCTACAGAATAACATTCTGCAGACATGTTCTAATAGTTTTGTGCAATAGTCATTGGTCTGAAGAAAAGGAAGAAACTTATGTTTATTCAGATCCTAACATCTGCCAGGCATTTTCACCTATGACACCATTTGTTTCTTTTCTGAAGTAAAGTGGGTATTATCGTGGTAAAAAAAAAAAGAGAGGTTTATCTAGGCAAAGTGACCTAGCCAATATCCCATAGAAAGGGAGAAGCAAAAATTCAGCTGAAGGTTTTTTTTTAATTTCCAATTTCATTGTTTTTCCACTTCATTGTGTTGTATCAGGATTTGGGGATTCTGAGTGAGTACTCAGAATCCTAGCCAATGTAACAGTAGTCTGGTTCAGTGGATTTCTTTGACTCTGATTACTCATTCTAGGATCATAGGATCTGATCTCATATTAAGCATTTTCTGATTGAGTGTGGGTCCACTGGCTCTGTCAACTGACTATCTATGTAACTCAGGGTGAGTTACTTAACCTCTGTGCTTCAGTGCTCTCATTTTAAAATGGGGATAAGGTAGAACCTATGCTAAAAGGTGGTTGTGAAGGTTAAGTGAGTTAATTAGTCTGGAACATGACAAGTATATAAATCATTGCCATTATTATTTCTCCAATTATAAGAGCCTGTTTATTGTGAATCATGTTGGACTCTCCAGAGAGTGTATGCAAGGTTTTGAGGAACTAAAAGGACATCCTAGGTAGTAGCATTTATAAGTAACCCAGCTCTGTTTGGGCATGTGCTAACAGGGATAGAATTGAAATTCAGCTCCCAGCCTATCTGATTCCAAAGTGGTGGGGGAAGGAGATTCAGTGATAACTACATGATAACTACATGATAATCAATGATAACTACAGTGGTACAGGTATAAAGCTGAGCAAATTCTGTGCAGATTGACTTTTTTCTTTTTTCTGACTAATCTTGAAGACATGAATCACATGGTATTCCTAAAAGTTTCAGTTTGCTGATGGAAAGAGCATAAACATAACATGGTTCCTTGGGGAAAGAGATATTTCACTCTTATGTGCTATGTGGATGACTTGAAGGTAATTTCTTCCAGTGTTTAATTAACAGAAATTGTGCCAAATGCTGTGTTCAATGCTAGAGGTACAAAAATGAATTCAACTTGGTTCCTCCTCTCAAGGGGGCACATAATCCAGTGACACACAGATAGTGCCAAGCCAGAGAGCATATGGCAGTTTTGAATATTGCTGATTGTTTTGTATGGATCAAGGAAAGGTTGGTTACAAAACTCATTCACTGGTGGAGTAAAATGTTTAAGGACTGGGCAAAGGGACTCAAGAGGAAAATTTTAGTTGGAGAAATCCTGAATAAAGCACAATTATACAGTCTGTGAATACCAAATGGGGTATAAAGGAAAGGATGGTGGTTGGTAATTGAACTTATATACTCTTCATCATTCTGGGAGTATTAGAAAGTGTTTTGCAAAATAAGAAATGCAAGTTCTTTGGCTTCTGCATTTCCTATACTATTCTTAACCTCCCCCTGTCTATTTTCTACCTAGCATCTATGCTACTTATTCTCTTTACCTTCCCCACCTCCCACTCCCCTGTTGATAACCCTCCATGTGATCTACATTTCTGTGGTTCTGTTCCCGTTCCAGTTGTTTTCTTACTTTGCTTTTGTTTTTGTTTTAGGTGTGGTTGTTAATATCTGTGAGTTTGCTGTCATTTTATGGTTCAGAGTGAGGGAAATAAAGGGGGAAATGGGACAACTATAATAGCATAATCAATAAAATATATTTTAAAAAAAGTGTAAGTGCATGTGAAATGAGAAAAACTATAATCAGTGGCTGATCTTTTTGAGACAGCCACTATACTGTTATTGTTGTTGTTATTATTGGAGTTACCAAAGAGTAGTAAAAGAAATATTTGAAAATGGGACTGGAAGAGCATGGAATTATGATGTCTCTAAAACTGCAGCTAAATGGGTACTGACAGGTGTTTGGGTAAGTACAAAGACCACTGAGTAGCCACGTGGAAATGAAGCTTTTGGATTCAAGAATGTGCTTTTGGATTTAAGTGACAATGTAATTGAAACAATGAGATCTGTGTTAATACTATTGACAAACGGAAAGCTATATCCAAACAGTAAGATCTGAGAAAGATGGATTCCGAATAAGAGAGGTAAATGTGTTTGTTTGCATGTTTCGGGTGGTCCAAGTCAACCTGACATTGACCCTGAGAAGCCTAGGTAAAGTCAGGGCCTTCAAGTGTATTTTTGAGTTCAGTTGCCATGTGCTGAATGACAAATGGTTAATGTCCTCCTGTCTGAAAAAGATGTGCTGTCTTGTCAGGGGTCCAGTTTCTGGAGGGATGTGTAAGAAGTGGTGGAGATGACAGTGACCATGGCCTCAGCAGACAGCTCATCCTTGGGAGGTGGAGGGACACGTCACAGCCGTGTTCTTGGGGTTAACATCAGTAGCTTTCTAAAATGAGCAGTCCAGAGGCTGTTACAGACTTACTCTGAAGGATATCATACATCAGGGTTTGATTTATTCTAGGGATTAACTTGGATGGTCATTAATCAGGTAGTTTAAAAATGTATTACATCTGTTAATCCTGCAGTTTTAGGTGTTTTTCTCCTGAATATGTTGAATATGTTCTAACTGTGCAGTACATTTCTTTAGGAGCTGTGACCATTGGCTTTGTATTTCAATCCCAGAGCCATCCTTTTACTCGAAGCATTTCTGGATGTTTTTATTAATCTAGAGATATTTAAGACCTTTTTTTTTCCTAAAGGCTGAGGTGTATGAATTTCTTAAGCATTTGATACTTTGTTATTTTGGTTTCTTAAACTAAGTGAAGTCTTATGGGTAAGAAACTTGAGACAGGAGTGAATCCTGAAATGCAGGGCTGCTTTATGTGAGTGTGATGACATACTAACTGTTTCTTGTTTACTTTTCTTTAGGGATATCAGGGAATCCCAGGATCACCCGGTATTCCAGGATCCCCAGGAATACAAGTATGTGATCTGTTTATGCACATTTTAGAAACAGCATTTCTAGTGAACCAAAAAAACCATAATTAACAAAATTTGTTTTGTGGCTAATTTAGGGAGCACGAGGACTACCAGGTTACAAAGGAGAACCAGGGAGAGATGGTGAAAAGGTAAACACACACACACACACACACACACACACACACACACACAAATAAATGTGTCCAGTTGTTCCAGTCACTCAAAGATAGGGATTTTACCTATGATAACTCCCATTCAATAGTGTTCACCTTGGTGAATTCCAAGATTTGTGGGCTCAGAAATTTGTCAGTGGCCATTGTCTAATAAAGGTGTTATTTGTTTTTTAGATTACTTGATGACCACTATCAAATGGCATCAGTACTGGTATTATCCTGGTGCCATGTTCTCCCCCTTGGTTAAGCTCTGGAAGCTGGTGGGGAGCAACCCTCTTAGAAGGGAGACAATTTTGTGAGTGGCATGTGTCCCCTGTTAGCCACAGATAGCCCGGTATTCTTGTGTCCATAACAAATGGCCTATTGGCTTAGCTTTATGGAACTTCTCCCCAGAGCTCCAGTGGGTACAGATAACATTTCAAGTGCTGACTTTCCAATTTTTTTTTACAACTTTGAAATTTGCCAATCTTCCTATTGAAGTACATGTTCTTTAAACATGCTTAATAAGTTAGTTCCTCCCCATGGATCCAGTCAAGGCCTATTGGCCCTGGCAGCTGGTCCACATCTAAAATGCCCATTTTTATTTGCTCAGATCCCCATGTTGATTTGTTAGCTTAATTCCTGAAGTGCAATCTTATTTCTAAGTTCTTTCTTTGCTCCTGGTAAAAACCTGCACTGATTTTCTAACCAGAACCCTTGCAAAATTATTCTTTTTTAAAAATAATATGTATAGCACCCACATACAAGGATTAGTGATGTAGACTATATGCATTTTATGTTTAAAAATATTGAAGCCATTAGTGACATAGGAGGGAGAAGTAGTTAGAATTGGCTTAGCAGAGTTGCCACTTTTTTAATGGCTTTCTCCAAAAGAGAAAGTAGTCCACCCGTGTAGCTTTCTGAAAGCACCACGGCACAAACAGTGGTATGTGGGGGAAAACGGGGATGAGAGGCATAAAGCAGCTACAGGCTACAGGCCGAGCCCTGAATTCAGCCTACTCAAACACCCAGTCAGTAGCCAAAGGATGACCCATCTCAAACCAACCAGACAGACTCCTTTAGTTACAACCCCACTTCTCTTTCTCATGACAGTATAAGCATGCCTTTACTCCCTCTGCACTTTCTCCCTTTATCTCTTTCACCCATGCCAGTAGGATTTCTATCCCAACCTTCTGCTGCGTATTGAGATCACTAATGTCTACTATCTTCAAAATCCAGTAGTCATTGTTTTCCAGTAATCTCTGCTATCTTGTTTGATGTCTCAGCAGCATTTGACACAATGGACTATTTCCTCCTTCTTGGAATAATTTTTTCTCTTGGTTCTGAGATAATCACATGTTCTTATACTTTCTCTAGCTTTAATTGGTTACTTTTTCATAGTTTAATTATTACCTACTTTTCCTCTTTCCATTCTCTACATGTGGGGGTGTTCAGTCCTGTGACCTTCCTCTCCTTTCTTAGTAGAGTCTACTATTTTAATATTATTAAATATAACTTATAGGAATATCAATTATGTAGAAAATATATAAACATATTGATGATGAGCATAGTAATGATTAAAATGTTGATATAACTGATGTTCTAATTAATATAATAAATAATCAAAATATTAAATGAATAAATATGCATACATATTCATTGTTTTCTTATACAATATTTTGCTTTATCTGAATCTGAAGACTCCATGGAATTGTCGTTATACCAGGGATTTCCTGAAGAAATGTTTTCTACTATTTATGAAAAGGGCAGTACCATATCTTTCTTCTTTCCTACATCCTTTCATTAGATGTTCTTTTTCTAAAACAGCACTAGCTGTGACCTCCCTAATATTCTCAAAAGTCAAGGTCAAGTGTCCATCCACTGCATATGGTGCTGCCCTGTGTGGATTTGGGATTTCAGTTCTTCTCTGGATATTTTTGCAAAGTCTGGATTGTTTCCTAATCTTTTAATCTCTTTGATTTTAAGGCTTTGTAATGGATTCACATCTCTGTTTATTATGAAGAACTGATGATTCCATGTCTTGCCTCATTTATTGGCTGCTATGCCTCTTTCTGTCCTGTTTTATTTTTTTCTACTGGCATCATTGGGAAACTTATAACTTTTATTGAATTTTTATAGAATGCTTCATACATTCTTGGTTCTAAACTTGACTTCTCACCTTCACTTTGGGTATACTCTGTGCTGTGGTCAGTGATAAGCTGTAGTAGGACCTTGGGCATCTACTTTTTCCTAGGCCTCAGTAGTCCAGTGGTGATCCCAAAATCCCAGGGAAATGCCCATCCTTGTGTTAGAGAGGGAACATTCTGGAGGGTCCCCAATAAGTCACTATTGTCTGAGCCAGAGTAAGACTTAGCATTTGTTTTTTACTTAAAGGAGAAATAGACAACCAAAATGTGTAAGACTTGTAATGTATTGGGTGCTTGAAGGCTTTTACTGCTGTGTGTATATTTTTCTGTTTTATTTTTAGACATATTTTGCATTGGTATTATACATATTATTATCATTTGAAATTCTCACAAAAGGCATATGTGGTTAGTTGAATAAGTCATGCTATGCCTATTTTTACATTAATTGCTAAGTGGGCAATTCCTCTTTTGCAGTTTAGAAAACTGAAGAGTGAAAAACTTAAATCATTTGTCTGAAGTTACTCAAGCATCAGGGAGTTGAGATAAAATGTCTTGATCTCAGTGTGGCTTTCTTTTCTCCATATTTTTTTTGCTTTGTCCAGAATAATTTGTAGCAGTGAGATTTGTTCTCCTTTGCCACTGTTGCCTGCATTGTGAGAAGAATTCCTGATTGCCTACCAAGTACATAGTGGGGCGGGGTCTGGATGAATGAGTTTAGGTTGAGTGGATTGTGCCATGAACAGGATTAATGGTCTACATCTCTCTTAAGGGAGGTGTGATAGTTAACTCTAGATGATAAGTCACCAAACTTTAAATTGCAGATTCTTTGCAGTAAAAGACTTTTGGGCATGTGGTCCCATATATATGCATAATTATATGCCTATACTACTGTACAAAGCATGTAATACATACAAAGCATGTATTTGAAAACAAATACATATATTGAAAAACTTTAAAAGAATGAGGTTTTTAAAATATTAGTTTTCATATTCTTTTATTGCTGATATAAGTAATTTGGACCTGATTCTAAAAACTATGATTCTAGATCAACTTATGAGATGGAGAGCCTCTTCAAAGGTATATGTATCAGTCACAAAAGCTTTGGAGGCAAGCTATGCAAATGGAACCATCTTCCTGTAAATCTTGAATTCTCTTTGATTCTAATCTCTTATAAACATGGATGCAACCAATAGTGACTCCTCAGAATACTATTTTTTTTAAATTGTTATTCTATTACAGTTGTTCCACTTTTTCCCCCTTTGCCCTCCTCTGCCTAGCCCACCCCCTACTCCCACCATCAATCCCCACACCATTGTCCAAGGGTCATTCATACATGTTCTTTGACTACCTTCCCCTTTCCACCATTATCCCCCTCTCCCCTCCCCTCTGGCCACTGTCAGTCTGCTCCTTGTTTCCATGCCTCTGGTTCTATTTTGCTCATTAATTTATTTTGTTCATTACATTCCTCTTATAAGTGAGAACATATGGTATTTGTCTTTCACCACCTGGCTTATTTTGCTTAGTATAATATTTTCCCATTCCATCCATGCTGTCACAAAATGTAGGAGTTCCTTTTTTACTTTCTGCTGCATAGTATTCCACTGTGTAAATGTACCACAGCTTTTTGATCCACTCATCTTCTGATGGGCACTCACGCTGTTTCCAGCACTTGGCTGCTATAAATAGTGCCGTTATGAGCATAGGGGTGCACAAGTTCTTTTGAATTGGTGTTTCAGGATTCTTAGGGTTTATTCCCAGCAGTGGAATCTTTGGGTCAAAAAGCAGTTACATTTTTAGTTTTTTTTTAAGGAGATTACATCCTGTTTTCCATAGTGACTGCACCAGTCTGCATTCTCACCAACAGTGCACTAGGGTTCCCTTTTCTCCACATCCTTGCCAGCATTTGTTGTTCATTGATTTATTATGATAGCCATTCTGACCGGCGTGAAGTGGTATCTTATTGTGGTTTTAATTTGCATCTCTTTGACGGCTAGCAATGTTGAGCATCTTTTCATATGCCTGTGGGCCCTCTGTATGTCCTCCTTAGAGAAGTGTCTGTTCAGAACATTTGCTCATTTTTAATTGGATTGTTTGTCTTTCTGGTGTTGAGTTATATGAGTTCTTTATATGTTTTGGAGATTAAACCCTTGTCCAATGTATCATTGGCAAATACGTTCCCCCATACAGTCAGTTCCCTTTTCATTTTGATGATGGTTTCTTTAGCTCTGCAGAAGCTTTTTAATTTGATGTAGTCCCATTTGTTCATTTTCCCTTTATTTTCCTTGCCCTAGGAGATATATCAGCAAAAATATTGCTACTTGAGATATCTGAGGTTTTCCTGCCTATGTTCTCTTCTAGAACTTTACAGTATCATGACTTATATTTAAGTCTTTAATCTACTTTGAGTTTATTCTGATGTATGGTGTGAATTGGTGGTCTAGTTCCACTTTTTTGTATGTACCAGTCCGGTTCTCCCAACACCACTTATTGAAGAGACCATTTTTACTCCATTGTATGCTCATGCCTCTTTCATCAAATATTAATCGACCATAGAGACGGGTTTATTTCTGGGCTCTCTATTCTGGTCCATCAATCTGTGTGTCTGTTCTTATGCCAGTACCAGGCTGTTTTGATTATTGTGGCCTTGTACTATAGTTTTATATTGGTTATTGTGAGCCTTCCTACTTTATTCTCCTTTATCAGGATTGCTGAGGCTATTTGGGGTCTTTTTGGTTCCATAAGAATTTTTGAAATATTTGTTCTAAATCAGCAAAATATACCATTGGTATTTTAATAGGAATTGCATTGAATTTATAGATTGCTCTGGGTAGTATGAACATGTTATATGCTTCTGTTTGTATCTTCCTCAATTACTTTCTTCAGTATTCTATAGTTTTCCAAGTACAAGTCTTTTAGCTTCTTGGTTAAATTTATTCCTAGGTACTTTATCTTTCTTGTTGCTATAGTAAATGGCAATTTTTCCTAATTTCTCTTTGAGAGTTTATTGTTGGTAATCAAAAATGCCATTGATTTATGAATATTGACCTGTATCCTGCTACTTTGCGAAATTCACTTATTTGGTTGAGTAGTTTTTTAGTGGAGAGTATAAGGTTGTCTATATACACTACCATGTCATCTGCAAATAATGACAGTTTCACTTCCTCCTTTGGGTGGCTTTTATTTCTTTTTCTTGTCTGATCTCTGTGACTAGAGCTTCCAGTACTATGTTGAATAAGAGTGATGAAAGCAGACACACTCGTCTTGTTCCTTATCATATGGAAAAGCTTTTAGTTTTTGCCCACTGAGTGTGATGTTGGCTGTAGGTTTCTTGTATATGGACTTTGTTATGTTGAGGTGTGCTTTTGCTGAGTGTTTTTGTCATAAATGGGTGCTGGGTTTTATCAAATGCTTTTTAGCATCTGTTGATATGATCATGTGGTTTTTTTCTTTAAGTTTGTTTATGTGGTATATTACATTTATGGATTTACAAATATTGTACCATCCTTGCATCCCTGGAATAAATCCCACTTGATCATGCTGTATGATCTTTTTAATGTATTGCTGGATCCAGATTGCCAATATTTCTGAAGATTTTAGCATGTGTGTTTATCAGAGATATTGGCCTGTAATTTTCTTTTTTTCTTGTGTCTTTACCTAGTTTTGGATTTAGGATAATACTGGCCTCATAAAAAAGACTTTGAGAGTCTTTCCTGTTCTTGAATTTTCCAGAATAGTTTGAGAAGGATAGGAGTTATTTCTTCTTTGAATGTTTCATAAAATTTGCCTGTGAAGTCATCCAGTCCAGGGCTTTTGTGTGCGTCAAGGTTTTTGATTACTGCTTCAGTTTTGCTGGCATATCTGCACCTTCCCCTGCCATGTCTCCAACCAAGGGTAGAGTGATCTCTCTTGCTTGTTTACCATTGCCTCGGCCAACCTCCACTTATGCCCCCCTACCTCACTCCTCTCCAGTGATCTGATCAGATCTCTGTATCAGACTGCTGTGAACCTACCTCTCTAGTAGGCAAGATGCCCTGGATGTTGAATCATTAATAAGTCACTAAGGCTTCTGAATGACAATGAAGGGTCAAACAAACACATTAACTTTATCCTCTATCTTAAACTCTTATTAAAGCAGCAATCAAGGGAATAATAACAATTTTATAATAATAAAACCTAAGGTTGACAGGGGAGCTCAAGAATTAAAGATTTTAGTTAGTTATAGTTGATAGGATTAAGTGATTAATGCTTGTGGAAAGCTGTTGTTCCAGGAACTGAAATACAGGACCTATGTGACTGCAGGAGGCCCACAAGCAATTCAGCCTTTATGCCCTAGAGGGTCTGTGAGGGATGGAGATGGCGTCTGAACCACCGGGTTCCAGGGAGGGGATGTCTGCGATGTGGACAAACAATTGTTAATCAGTACATATAGAAATACTAGAAAAAATGCTGCCAGAATGCAACTTTTATCTGATTAACCTTTCCCCAAACCCGTTACCTACCCCTTTCTTTTCCTTATAAAAAGATTGGCATGAGATAAGTAGTTAAGATGGTTTTTAGGGTCCATAACCCACCATTTTCTCCAATTGCTGGCATCTGAATAAAGCACCCATAAAGATTCAATCCTTTTCTCTACATATTACTCCTGGTAGTGACAGGCAGCAAGAACACTGACTTTTCTAGATTTATTATGACAGAGAGAGTGAAAGAAGAAATAACAAACATATCCATATTTTTGGAAGCTAAAAAGATCCAAGGAAGCTGAATTCTAAACCTAGAAGTCACATGATTCATGTGAGACAGAAGAGACTTCCTTGTGTGTGTTTATATATCTGTATATATACACATATGTATACACACACACAAACACACACACAGCCACATTCATCCATACATGCTCACAGGTATTCCAAAGACTCAGGAAAGCATAATATCAAGTATTTCTACAATTGGTGGTAAACTACAAGCAGAATCAAAAATGGGATGGTTGGATGTCCCATTAATAACAATGAAGTCCCACTATTTCTTCATCGACTCTGTACAGCCAAGTAAATTCCCCTTTTCCACCCTGGCAGAAATATGAAATTTAATACATGGAAAAGTTAAAACTGAGGGTCTTTAGACTGGGAAGTAAAAGTAGAGTTGTACTAAAACAATCTGATTTAGAGATCGTTTACCCATGCTGGCTTCCCCTACCCGGCTTCCAGAATGCTGTCAGCCAGTCCTGTTTGCCAAAGCTGTGGAAGATCCAACTGTGAAGAATCCACTGATGTACAGTGCTGTCTAATGAAATGACCCAACCAGATCATATTATAGTGAAGCTCAGTCTGTGAACCGTATACACTGAGAGCTTACCTTCAGCTTCCATATTAGCTGACAACCAGGAACAACAAAATATCTTAAGAAAGCTAAAGATCAACAAAAAAATCTTAGAAGAAACTGATGAGACATGGAGAAGAGAACTGGCAAAATCTCTGTCATTAGTGTTCTCAGAAAGGCGGAAGCCCTGATAGGCTCTCACTTCAGCAGTGTTCCTTAGTGTTGAGTGATGGGTCATCAGGGCCAACCTGTAGCTCATGACCCCCTTGTAGACCACATTCCAGATCCTTGGTCCTGGCAATCCCTGGGAAGCTCCCCCAGTCCCATTCCTAGGGTGTGCAGGCTTCTTCCTGTTGGTCCTACTGAAGGCTTTCTAACACAGTTGTTTCTATCCATATACTTAGAGGCAGCTGAGGGAAGGTTGTTTATGTGAAGTGTGGATGGAGCTTGAGCGAGTGGTTCGAGTTGCTGATGAGATTGCCCTAAGCCCCCAAATGCTTTCCTTCTCTGAACATTAATAAAACCTTGATAAATGAACATTAATCTTTCACAGAGACAGGGTTTTAATATAGGTATGCACTTAACTGTTCACAGATTTATTTTCAATAGGTTTTGATAAGGGTAAGGTTGAAAAATATATGATGAATTTTTTAGGCTGAAATGTGCGTTCTTTAATTAATTTCAATTTCATTTTCAGGGTGACCGTGGACTTCCTGGTTTTCCTGGGCTTCATGGAATGCCAGGATTAAAGGTTAAAGAAATTAGTCTTTTTAAATTCAACAATGCCATATAGTATTCCAGATTTTAAACTTTATATTATAAATGTGTTATAAATAAATAAATGCTCATATATAAAGTATGTTAAAGTAAATGATAAGTTTAAGATTGACATCATAGCTCACATAAAGCTTTATCAGATTTCTTTAAAATTTTCATTCATAAAATTAAAGTATTTAAAAATTGATGAGTAAGTTTCACTATATAGAAATTCTCTTAATTATAAGTCTTATACCATAGACCATGTAATAGTACCAACTGTCCTTATTTTTCCTTGTTTTTCTTTATAAAGGCTGGAAAATAGGACTTTTGTAAACAAAGTTTAAATTATTTTATCTCCATTTTATTTTGATGTCAGCGTATTAAACTCTCATTTATAACTGATATTTTGTCTTCTAGGGTGAAATGGGCCCCAAAGGAGACAAAGGATCACCTGGATTTTATGGCAAAAAGGGAAGTTTGGATCACAGAATGAAGTATCTGTACTGAACTTTCAGTGTAATAGAAATAGAAAACTTAAATTTTAGTCCCAGCCTACCATTATAGCAATTTGTTCTATTCACCTTTCTCAAGGGTTTATTAAAAGATGAAAAGATAACTGGTGACTCTTATACATGGTAATCTATAAGAATATGTTGTGTTGTTGATCATTTTGAACTTTTAAAATAATTACAGTGAGTGATAGCTGCTTAATGGTATGTCTGTTGAGAATGTTATGGGCCTTTCTATTTCTTCACATTGAAGGAAGATTATATTCTCTGTATATTTACAGTACTCATTGCCTTTTTAATTTTTCCAATGTGTGGTTTCTCTATTTGATTTTTTATTATATATATATTTTTATTGTTGTTCAAGTACAGTTGTCTCCATTTTTCCCCCACCATTCCCCCACCCCAGCCATCTCCACCTCCCACCCTCGACCCTTAGATGCTTGTAATAATTCTGCATCCATCAATATTTTCAACGCCTTATATTTTGTCCACTGGCCTGGTAAAATAATACTCTGTCAACGAGTTGCAAAGCCAACATAAGCTGTAGTTCCATGAACTCTGTCATTACATAATGAGGTTAACCTACTTTCCTACCTAAGTTTGAGTTGGAAGTTTAAAAGATTATTGAAAGGATTGTTTTTAAAGTTTTTTTTAAATTTTTTTTTTTAAATACAGGGTGCAAAAGGTGAAAAGGGGAGTGCTGGTTTTCCTGGCCATCCTGGACGTGCTGTGAGTTTGATAGAAAAAGTTCTTGCATATTTTGCCTTAAATAAAAATTATCTTATAGTATCTTTCTTTAAAAATATTGCAAAAATATATTAAAATACTTATATTTATTTTTCAGGGAGAACCAGGACGCCATGGAAAGGATGGATTAATGGGTATTCCTGGTTACAAGGTATTTACAAAAAGAACAAAAAAGGGTTCTGAATTTATGAATGAACATTAGAAAAATGTACTACCACCAGACTTCCTTACATATGACATTGGTGTAAAATTAATGAGCTAAAACTTGTTTTACTATAATTTAAAAGGTACTAGATGTCTTTTTAATCTATTGTCAATCCTTATATCTTAGAAACAAACTCCTAGGGTGTTAAAAGGTTGACTGCTTTGAAAAGCCATTCAGATGAGTTTGTTTAGTTGGTTAGAAGCAGAAGTTCTTAGCTCTGCCTCCTAATGAGTTGAGGTTTCAGTATGATTGAGTGGGTTTTAGTATATTTACCGAGTTATGTACTCATCACTAGAATCAAATTAAAAAAAAAACACCTTATATTCATTAGCAGTCAATCCCTATTTCTACCCAAGCTATTATTCCTTCCTTTCCAGCTTATGCAAACTCTAATCTACTTTCTGTCTCTTTGGATTTGCCCACTCTGAACATTTCATATAAAAGGAATCATGCTATATGTGGCCTTTCATGCCTAATCTCTTTTACCTACCATAATGTTTTCCAGGTTCATCTGCATCCTGGCCTGTATTAGTACTTTATTCCTTTTTATTGCTGATAATGTTTCATTATATGACTATGTCACATTATATTTATTCATTCATCAGTTGATGGACATTTGACCTATTTATATTATTTGGTTATTATACATAGAGCTGTTAGGAATATTTTTGTACAAGTTTTTGTACAAAACATTTTGTACAATGTTTTCATTTCTGTTGGGTATATTCCTAGTAGTGGAATCACTGCAACATATAACTACATTTAACATTTTGAGGTCAATTTACTCTTGGTATTTGCTTTCCTGATCAGTTCATGCCACTTTTCATATTTAACCTTGGTTATGGCTCTCATTTTCTAAGTGTGGATCTCCCCAAAACAATTAAGTTTATTCTTTCTCATTTGTTTGTAATTTTTTATTGGAATAATTTGTGATTTAAAAAAATGCTTATTTTTTTAAACTTTATTTTCTTAGAGCAGTTCCCAAAACAACCCCCTTCCCCTACTATCAACTTTTCACACCCGAGTGGTACATCTGGTACAATTGATGAACCTACTCTGACACACAATTATTACTGAAAGTCCATAGTTTACAGTAGAGTGCACTTTTGACATTCCAAAGTGTCATGTATAATACTTTGGCTGCCATAAAAATTTTCTGTGCTCTGCCTGTTCATCCTTCCCTCCCTTCAACTTCTGGCAACCACTGGCTGGTCTTTTTCCTGCCCCCACAGTTGTGCCCTTCCAGCACGGCACTAGTCGGAGTTACACAGACTGCAGCCTCTCAGATGGGCTTCTTTCACTTAGTAACAGGCATTTAAGGGTCCTCCATGTCTTTCCATTGCTTGCTAACTCATTTCTTGTTAGCACTGAGTCACGTTAATTTGTCTGAATATTATTCTGCAGTTTATATTCATTTTTTGGGAGTTTTTGAATATTGAATCATACCTAATTTTTCTCTGACCTTTTTAAAACCTATTATCTTCAACCCCCCAATTTTTATTTTGAAAATTTTCCTACAGTTAGTTGAATTACATAAATACATGAATATTTATTTCTATTATATATTTTAACCACTGAGAAGTAAATTATAGACATACTGCATTTCTCTCCTAAATATTTAACCCTTTATCTTTTAAGAATTCTTTAAATTCTATTATTACACCAAAAGATCTAATATCAATACAATAATATTTTCTAATATTGACACCATGTTCAATTTTTTCCAGTTGTCCTCAAAATGTTCTAAATAGCTATTTTCTTTATACCTGTATACACTCAAGATTTGTATATTTTATTTAGCAATTTTTGTCAGGGTTTTCCAGAGAAACAAGCTGATAGGTTGTGTGATGTGTATGTGTATTTTGCATATGTATACATGTATACAGGTAGATAAAGAGAAAGATGGACAGAGAGACAGAGATAGAGGTTGATTGTTTCATTTTAAGGAATTGGCTCACACAGCTATGGACGCTTGTAAGTCTAAAATATGCAGGGCAGGCTGGCAGGCCGGAGACACCAAGAGCTGATATTACATATCCAGTCCAAAGGCAATCTGAAGATAGAATTCTTTCTTCCTCAGGGATGTCTCAGTCATTTTTTTCTTAAGTCCTTCAACCTTTGAATAAGCCCCACCCACATTATGAAGGGTAATCTGAACTATACTAGTAAGCTTTTACTCAAAGTTTGCTGATTTAAACATTAATTATGTCCTTTAAAAACTCCTTCAGAGCACTGTCTAGATTGGTGTTTACCCAAATATCTGGGTACTGTTGCCTACTCCCGTAAAATTAACACATAACCTTATTTTTTTAACACATAAAATGAACTGTCACAGATGGTATGACTCTTTACTCTTTTAATCTAAAGGTGACCCTTTCCCCCCCTTTTGGTTTTTCCTGACACTAACATGGCATTTTCCAGTAGAAGCTCATGTAATTTGTATTATCAGTTGGTAGTATTGTATTGATAGTAAAGAAGTTTTCTGATTGTTTCTTTATGATTACATTAAGGATACATATTTTGGCAAGAATACAATATAGGTAATGTTTTTTATGTTTTCTATTACATTCCATTAGGAGACACATAATATCTCTCTATAATTGGTAATACTAAATTTGATCATGTGGTTAAGAAAGTGGAAATAGCTCTCTGTGTGTGGGCATATGTATGTGTTTGTGTTGATTTTTCCATGGTATATCTCTAATTTATTTAGGTCCCATTTAAATATCTCTAAAAAGTACAATAATTTCCTTTATAAAAGAATAGCATATATTTTGTTAGTTTTCCCAAGTATGTAATATTATTGATGCTATTGTAATAGTATCATTTTATAGCTTTATTGAAGTAAAATTTATGTATAAATAAAATTCTCTCATTTTGTGCAACTACCACCAAATTCAAGTTTTAGAATTTTTGTAATCCCAAAGCATTCTCTTACTCTCCCTGGCAGTTAATTACTAACCCCACCCTTGACACTAGGCAACTACTGCTCTGCTTTTAGTCACTATACCACTCTCACAATTTCAGTTAAATGTAATCATGCTGTGTTTAGTTATATGGATACATGATAATTATTATTTTCATTCATCAGTTGATGAACATTGACTTAGTTCCTATATTTGACACTTATGAATAATGTTGATATGAATATTCTTATGGACATCTGAGTTGGAGATGTTTTAATTTCTCTTGGGTAGATACCTGGAATTACTGGGTTGTATATTGAGTGTATATTTAACTTCTTAAAAAACTACCTATTTTCCAAAGTGGTTGTATATTTTTCTATTTCCATCAGCAATGCATAGAAATTCCAGTTTTACCAAACTCTGTTAATAGTATTACCACCCTTTTTATATTTTAGCCATTTCAGTTAAGTAGGTAATGGTATCTCACTGTGGTTTTAATGTGCACTTTCCTGATGACTGATGGTGTTGACATCTTTCTATGGCCTTGGCCATTTGTAAACCTTCTTTTGTGAAGTGTCTATATGAACGTTTGACCATCGAAAAAATTTGGAGTTTGTATTCTTATTAATGAGTTGTAAGAGTTCTTAATATATTTTGATGTAACTTATTCATCAGATATATGCTTGCAAATATTTTCTCCCAACATTTGGATTGCCTTTTCATTTTCTTAATGGTACCTTTTAGTAGGAAAACATTTTTAATCTGGATGAAGTCCAATTTCCTAAAATTTTTTAAATTAATATTTTCTATATACTATTTAAGAATCTTTACCTAACTTAAGGTCACAAGATTTTCTCCTATCTTTTCTTTAAAAAACTAATTTTCTTAGACACTTATATGTAGAACATCATATTTTCTAAATGAATATTAGGTTACACATTTAGGTGTATGATCCTTTTTGAATTAATATTTATGCATGTATGTTATGAGGCAAAAGTCAAGGTTAATTTTTTTAATTTGGAGATCCAGTCATTCCAGCACCAATTTAAAAAATTATCATTTCCCATTGCATTTTGCCAAACATAAATTGATCATTACCTGTATGGAACCATGTTTGGACTCTTGGTTCTGTTTTAGTAATCTATGCCCCTGTTCTTCCTCAACAACATATTGTCTTGCTTGCCATGGCTTTAAAATAAGGCTTGGAATCAGATAGTGTAAATACTCTAAATTTGTTTTTCTGTTTTTAAGTTGCAATGGATATTCTAGATCCATATCAATCTTATATAAGCTTTAGGATCAGCTTGAAATTTTTACCAAAAAAGCCTACTGATGTTTGTTAAATAAACTTTTTAGTTTGGAATAATTTTAGATTTACAGAAAAGTTGCAGATACAGTATAGAGAGTTCCTTTATATGCTTTACCCAGTGGTTCCTCATGTTAACCTTTTATGCTAATATGGTACATTTATCAAAACAAAGAAATCAATATTGGCAAATTTCTGTAAACTGAACTCAGTACTTTATTTGGGTTTCATTACTTTTTTCACTACCATCCTTTGTCTTTTCCAGAATCTAATCCAGGATATGCCAGAGTGCATTATTTGTCATACCTCCTTGGTCTTTTGATTTGTGATAATTTATTATTCTTTTCTTGTTTTTCATGACTTTGACAATTTGGAGAACATTGGGCAGGTATTTTGCAATGCTACTTAATTTGGATTTGTCTGGTGTTTTCCTCATGATTAGACACCTGGATTATGGTCTTTTTGTGGGGTAGGGGGAAGATAACACAGAAGTGACTTAGCCCTCTCAGAATATCAGAGGGTTATACTGCCCACATGAGTAATCATTGGTTTTATTAACTTTGATCACTTGGTTATGGTAGTATCTGTCAGGTTTCTCCACCATAAAGTTACTGCTTTTTTCTTACCACATTCTCTTTGGAATCAAATGATTAAACCCAGCCCCTACTCAAGATGGGGAAGAGGTGGAATTAAGCTCCAACTCTTAGAGAAGAGGCTTTCTTAACATTTTTCATTTATTTGGGGGAGTTGAGGTGGAAATGATATTGTCTGCCAGTCTTAGAACATGATATGCTTGTTCCTCTTATGTAGGTTTTCTTATCTCAGCAATGTTTTGTAGCTTGAAGTGTACAGATCTTGTATGCCTTTTGTAAAATTCAAATGCAAGAATTTTATTTTATTTCTTTGTACTCTTTTGAATAGATTTTTTAAAAGTTATTTTTGTTTTGTTTTTTGCTAATGTATGAAAATACATAATTAGTCTGTATATAGATTATATGTCATATACTGTGTAATATTGCTGAATTCATATATTGGTTTCTACAGATTTCTTTATAAATTTCATAGGATTTCCTGCATAGATGATGATATTGTCTGCAAATAAAGACAGTTTTCTACTTCTATACTAATTTATGTGACTTTATTTATTTTACTGCACTGAAAAGGCCCCCAAATGCAATGTTGAATTTAACTGGTGAGAGCATATATTCTTGGCTACTTTGTGATATTACGTAGAAAGCTTTCAGTTTTTCACTAGTAAGTGTTGGTTGTTGGTTTTATGTAGAAATACTACATCAGGATGAGGAAATTCTTTTTTACTCCTATTCTTTTTAGAAGCTTTCCTCTTTTTAAGTATGGTAAGGTGTTGAATTTTGTCAAAAAGTTTTTCTGTGCTTGAGTCATATGATTTTCCTCCCTTATTTCCTTAAAATGATTTATAACATTAATTGATTTTTTTTTATGTTACACTAACCTTGCATTATTGGGATGAACCCAATTGGTCATCTTAAATTATTGTTCATTCTCATGAGGGTTATTAGTGATATCTTTGTTTAGCTTTGGTATTCAGGTGATAATACTAGCTTCTATTTTCTAAAAGCATTTATGTAGAATTAGTACCATTTCTCCCTTATTAGTTTGGTAGAATTCACCAGGGAAGCCATGTGAACATAGGCTTTGTAGGTGTGAGGAAGTTATTAATTACTAATTAATTTTCTTTGCTAAACATTGGGATGTTTAGAGTTTTTCTTCTGGAGTCAGTTTTGGTCATTTGTGCCTTTGAAGGAATTTGTCCATTGCCTTAAACTTTCAAATTTTTTGGAATATTTTGTTTATAATATTGTATTATTCTTGTCTTTTAGTTTAGGATTTATAATAATGATTTATATTTCACTCTTAATATTATATTTTGTAATAATGATTTTTTTGGTAGTTACAATTGAAATCAAGCACCAAGGGATTTTTCCCCATTTCCCTCTGCTTTCTGGGTCTGGTGATATTTTTGTTGAGTAGTTCTTGTATAACTTTCTCTTACACAAAAATTATTCTGCTTAAGCACTCTAGTTCTCAGAGGGTGAATAATAGTAAACTATTTTCTTGGGAAATTAGCCAGTCCATCTAGATTTTTCAGGTGATTTATATAATATTATGCAAATTTCTTTAATGATTTTAAAATGTTCTATTTATTTTAGTTATTACTTTTCCCTTGTCATTTGCTTACTTTGCATATTTGTGTTTTTACTTTTTCTCTTTGTATGAATTTCTAGGTCATCTATTATATTGGTTTTTACTCAAAGATACAACATTGTAATATAATTATTGACTTCATTGATTTTTCTGTTTTTTTTTAAACTTTTATTTATACTAGTTCCTTTCTTCTTTTTTTCCTAAATTTTTTCTCTAGCCTGTATAATTACAAAGTAAATCTATTTTTATTCTCTTACTGTTTTTTTTGCTCTAGGTGATTTATAAATATTTTCTGCTTATGACTTCAATTGCATTCCCCTTATTTTAATGTACAATGTTTTCATTAACATTACTTTTAGAAATCCTGCAACTTCGGTTTATTTCTATTTTTAAAGAGTTGTTTAAAAGTTTAATTTTTTTTGGATTGAAGTCTTTTAATTATGATTCTATTGTCAATTTCTGGTTTTATTGTACTATATCAGAAAATATCATTTGTATAATTTCTTCCTTATGATGTTTGTTGAAAAAACTTTTTCTTTGACTTATTATATGTTCAATTTTCAGGAATGTTCCCTGTGCATATGAGAAGGTAAATCTATTTTGAGAATGTGAAAGTCAACATACATTTGTAAGATTTACTTTATAGAATACCTTTTCTAGATTTCATATATGTACTTACTTCTGGTTTCTTTGCACTGTCTGGACAGAGTGGTGTGTTAGTGTCCTGTTAGTATATTTCCATCTGTTTCTCCTTCCATCTTCTGGTTCACGAAGGTGGTTTTTATGTTATTTGTTGCATAGATATTCATAACTGTTACATCTTCATTTTTGATGGTGGCTTTAGCATTATATAATGTCATTTTGTCTCCTTTATTAATTTATAGCTTGAATTCTACATTCAAGCTATGATCTTATACTAGGATCATATTCCTCCTTTCTGATTGTTTCTATTTGCTTGCAAAGCCTTTGCCTATCCTTCCATTGTGTTAGCTTCAGCTTTTGGAATCACTTTGTCTTAGTGGTTTCTCATATCAAGCATACAGTTGCTCTTTGGTCTTTAAAGCAATCTTATTTTTCTTTTAGGAGGTTAATTGAATATATTCATAGGCTGCCAGGTTTGGTCTTTGTTATAATACTTATGTTATAGTTTTGTTGTACTTACTATATTCATTATGTTATATTTACTATGCTTCTTTATCCATGCAATCTATTGTTTTATCTTTTTTACTTTTATTTTCTTTGGAATTTAAGAAAATTTATATATATGTATTTTTTTCTAGTTGTCTTTTTTCCTCCAGTTTTACTGAGGTCATTGATGTAGAGCACTGTGTAACTTTAAGGTATATAGCATAATGATTTGACTTACATAGATTGTGAAATAATTACCACAATAAGTTTAGTTGACATCCAAATTGAAATGATACAGATAATAGAGGATGGGATGTCAGTGACCAGAGGGGAGAGGGGAGGGAATTTCAGGGGAGAAGGGAAGGGTTTACAGGAACAAATATAGAGGACACATGGACAAAACTACAGGGCTTGGAAATGGAAGGGAGGTAGGGAGGGATGGGTGGGTGGGCTGGAATGGGATTAAAAGATAGAAACTGTACTGAATAATCTAAAATAAAATTAAAAAAAAAAGAAATGATACAGAGAAGATTAGCACAGCCCCTGCTCAAGGATGACGTGCAAATTCATGAAGCATTCCTATTTTTTAAAAAATACAAAAAGAAAAAATATTTCCTTGTGATGAGAACTCTTAGGATTTATTGCCTTAACAACTTTCAAATACACCATGTAGCAATGCTAACTACTAATGGTCTTTATACTAATACCTTTAGTAGTCTATAAAGACACATCAGAATTTCTTTAGTCCCCCTTCACCTTACTTAGGCATATAATCTTTGTTTTGTTAACTTTAAATGATAATCTGTTATCTATGTTGCAATTAATGAATTTATTCTATTTTCTCCTTTCCATTCTTATTTAATCATGTAACTTCTACATTTTTAGATCATACAATATTTATAAACTTTTTCTACTCCTTCCACACCGTTTGTTCAGATCCCCAATTAAATATATTTAGTGTTTATCACCAGTCCCTTGACCTATAATCCATAGTCATAATTTGAGTCTGAAGGAACTTTTCTAGTATATTCCTTAGAAAGGTTTTGTGGACACAGTCTTCTCTGAATTGTTATATTTTAACATGTTTTATATTCATGTTACTTGAATGACAACATGACTATTATAAAACCCTTATCTCACTGTTTTTCCTTCAATTTCTTTGAAATCTTGCTCACTGCTGTCGTGTATGTTACTGATGTCAACCTGATTGTCTTTCCTCTGTAAGTGGCTTTCTCATTTGTATGGAAGCCCAGAGAGTTTAAAAAAAATTTGTTTAAGGTCTAATAGCATAATTTATGTATCAGCATTAAAAATGTCACTTATCCCAAAATCCTTTCAATAAGTAGCTTCAGGGCTTCTTTTAATTCTGGAATGTTCTCTTGCATTTAGTTTCAGCTAGAACTCTTCTTTATCTTGTTTTGGTTTATAGGTATGTTGAGGCTTCTTTGACTGTCTTCTCTCTCTCTTGCTTTCTGATCTTTTTTATCTTTTTAGAAATTTTGCTTATATAGGCTATGTTTAGTTTACTTCTCAGTGCTTTTTTAAATTTAAAATTAAATATATTCCTCCTTGGTTTCTAGTATTTTAATCATAATATCCAAGTTTATTTTGTTTTTTCATCTTATTTCCTGAATTAAGTTAGTGTATATATTTACATCTGAAAATGCTTGTATAATGTTAACCTATGTTACAGAATTTTGTTGCAGTTTTCTTCTGCTTTGTGTGAGGAAAATTTACTAAAATGTCTTGATTCTCCTTTTCTATTTTTTCTTTTAGTAGTTTTGTTTGGGTATTGCCTGCCAGTTTGAAATGTCATATAAATTTAGACTAGCAATAATAGGCAGGGTGTAAGTGTTTGAGTGGCTTACTGGGCTTCTTAGAGTCTCTCCTTTTTATGTATAGTGAAGGTAAAGGTTACTTTAAACAATGAAATTATTTACTGGGAAGAGTTTAGTATACAGTGTCTTCTGTTGTGGGTGTGGAGAAGTGAGAAGTATGCTGTGTTCATTTAAGATTCCTGTGGCACATTCTCATGTAGATGTCCAGCAAGCAGTTAGATCTAGATAAGGAGCTTCACGTCATTTGCAATGGGAAATGAGTGGAATACTGTGCAGAGTTGGAAGGATTGTCTTAGGTTGTATAAGGGACGTTGGTTTCCTTGTAAAAAAATGAAGATGCAGGTAAGTACATTGGTTTGATGGCAGGATGTTTGACTTGTTTTCTCAAACGAAGTGGAAGTGGTCATGTGTTGAGAGAGGAGACAAAAAGGCAATTTTTGTTGATGGGATAACTTTTTATACTCATATGTCTGTGTGGAAAATATGGCAGGGAGGAGGTCAAGGACATATAGAAGCTGCACTGAAGTCTGGATGAAGCTGAAAGTCACAATCTGTGTGACTGTTTTACTATTATTTTTCCCACCCGTGTCCTGAGAAGCCCAATCATGGATATTTTAGTTTGATTTACTCAACAATGGGGTTTGCATAAGCAAGGGAAGCAGATAACAGTGAGGTAAAGGGTGCAATTTAGTTAGAGGGCAATTGACACATTGAAACACGGTAATTAAGCTGGGCATGAAAAGAAGTGAGCATGAGAGAGGACAGATTATAATAAAAGCATAATTTATTGGACACTGACTACATCTTGGCTGTTTCTCAGCATTTTTTAATGCATTTTCTCATTACTATCATAAATCATTATGAATTGTAAGTGAACAATTTTACCATTTTACAGATGAGGAAACTAAAGAATGGAGAGATGAGATAAATTGTCTAAGATTTTGTAGTCACAATTTAACAGCCAATGAAAATTTCTTTCACCAAATTGTTGAAAAACCACTATACTCAAATAATCTTTTCCAAATATAGGAAATGATGACTGACTGACTACATTATCAACTTTATTGTTTTTATGCATTTTAGCTAGATTAAAATATTGACCTAGTTTTTATAAATACTCGTTTTGCCTAAATTATATTGCCAAACCACAGTAGTACAAATATAAAAGCATTTGAATGCTAGAACAAATAATAAAAGTAAAAGATTGTTAAAACCCCAATTTTGTTGCTGGTAGTAGAGTAGCTAACTTTTATGCATCTTTTCTTGAGTACTTAGAGCTATGTAAGGCACTTTCACAAAGGTTCTTATTTTTTATTTTTTTAAAAAACATATAAAATTAGGAGTATTAATGTCCTTTGGACATTAAGATCAGATTAAGAGAGCCGAAAGAATGCACTCAAAAGCACAGTCAGTTCCATGGCTGAGCTAGAATCCCAGGCCTCGTTTGTGTGATCCTGTCCATGCAGGCGGTCTTCCAAACTTCCCGTCTGTTTGTTTGGCCAGAAGCAGTTTCTCAGCCCTATCTCTGCAGTATAACCTCTGGAATGCTAGAGATTTGTTTACATGTGAAGAATAAATTATGCAGTAATATCAAAGTCAAAATGAAGTGTTGAATAATGAAGTAAGGATCTTCCTCAAAATTGAGTTATGTTGTAATGGTCACACATCTTTAACTTCATTTTGAGGGGTTGCTATGATTACAAACTAATTTACCCCCCTTTTTTGTGAGTTAAGTACCAAAGACCACAGCATGAAAGGAGATACACATGCAGTGCAAGTTTCATATGTCTGTTTCTGGTTAATTTCCCTTCTTAAAAATAACTGGTTTGTTGTAGAATAAATCATCTTTGACATTAGCTGTAGAAATTGGGTTGAGGAAAAATGTTTAGTATGACTTTTCCTTAATTATTTTTTAATCAATAAAGGAGTGCATAAGGTAGCAAATGATATCAATAAGTTAGAGGTAGAGGCAGCTTTATGCTGTTTCTGACCAGCCAAACTAATCGGCTCTCCAGGTCATCAAAGCAACCGAGTGACTGGGTTCAGTTCTGGTTACAGTACTGAATTTCACAGGTTGGCTGTGTACTGCATTTGATGATGTTATGAAAAATGCCAAGAGGAAATCATCCTTTCATCTCCCAGGGAAACATTATTAAAGGAATAATCAGCCCTGGCAGGGTGGTTCAGTTGGTTGGAGCATTGTCCCCTTCACCAAGAGGTTGTTGGTTGAATCCCCGCTCTGGGAGCGCACAGCAAATGGCCGATTGATGTTCTCTCTCACATTGACTTTCCTCTAATCTCTCTCTCTAAAATCAATAAAAACATGTCCTTGGGTGAGAATTAAAAAAAATTTAAAATAATGAAGAGAACACTCCTAGTAAAGATTATTGGCTCTCATCTTGTGATAACTAACCTATATAATTCTTCCAACAACAAATGCGGTAGCCCTATCCACAAATGTTGTTTTCTATTTTATTTATTTATTTGAAGTTGAGCATTTAAGAATAAATAGTCCATTCTCCCTTCCTTGATATGCTTCTACGTTTGTAAAGAAGAGGAGATACAGCCTTAGATTTAGCCTTACATTCTGTTCAGCATATTCTAAATATTGTGGGTGATTAAAAAAAAACTCAAGATGTGTTTTCTTCCTTTAAAGAATGTGCAAGTCAGGAAACACCTACATAAAAAAGACACCTGCTGGACAACCCGACCATTGTAAAACTCAGTGCCAGGTGTAAAGCTGTACAATGCCATTGTAGTTCACAGATAGATGGACTGGGAAGAGCAGAAAGAGTGTGTAAGTCTCTATTTAGATCTGAGCAAGAGCAGTGGTTCTCAAAGTGTGGTCCCAAGGCAGTAATAAGACCTCCTGGAAACCTGTCGGAAATGCAAATTACTGGGATCCACTCCAGACCTATGGAATCAGAAACTCTGGGATCTGCACACTAACAAACCCCCCAGGTGGTTCTGATGAGGGTAAAGTTTGAGAATCACAGCTGTAGATTATAAAGAATAGATTGTATATCATTCTGATTATCTGTCCTAACAAGAAGTAGGAAGAATAAGGATAAACTAAATCCTCAATGAAAATCCTGTGGGATTTTATTATTGATGAATCTTGCTGATGGTTACTTTAAAGAAAAAAAAAAAAACAACATCCTGCTAATTAGAGTAAAATAATAACATTTGGTTAATGGTCAGAGAAGTAAAAGGAGAGATTTTTAACAACCAATTTAGTCTTGTAATACCAAATTAGTTTTTCTACTCTTTGACAACTGCCCTCCTTCCTTGATTTTATATAAAAAAGAGCTAAACTACAGATTTGCTTAACAAGTCACATATGACAATACCTAGAGGTAGGGGAAGCTAGGTGGCCTAGTGCCTTACAGCAGTACCACGGTTCCCACACTGGAATCAGTCAGAGATCTGTTATAATGGACTTTTGGGCTCCATCTTCCAGAGCTTCTTATTCAGTAGGTCTACAGGAGGGCCTGCAGTTTTGCACTTTGATGAAGTTCCCACATGAAGTGGATCTGATCTGGCTGCTGGGGGGGCCATAGTTGAGAACCACCCGCTGGGAAGAATCCTCCTGAGTATTGATATGTGCTGAGCTGACCTGTAGTTGTTACATTGTTTCCCTGATGATGTAGGACCTGACATGTCCCCTTTCTCTAGTTGTTCAGGCTTTTAAAGCTGTAGCTTTTAAACTAAGTGCATTTAACATGTATCTTTGTTTCTCTTTAAAGTTTTTATAAGCTTTTCTATAGAACCGTGCAGTCAGCAGGACTCCCCTCTCCCAATGTGGTTAATTTGCTGGAAAACATTGTACTTTTGCTCTCTCTGTTTTCAACTGTCAACTAGTGTTTGTAAATAAAATTGGAACAGATGAACTATTTAGCTTTGGTTGGTATTTCACTGTGCGAATGAAATGCAAGAATTCATAAAAGGGGCATAATCTTTGTTTATATAATGTGATATAGTTGAATGTTTTCCTAAGTGCTGATTATATTAGCCAAGTTTTGTTGGTTCTTTCCTCTGTGGTTCATTTCTTATAATTTGGGAAATTCATTAGAATGTGAAACCTTTGAAAACAGTGTTGGCATATTTTAGCACATGTAATCTGAGACTCTTCCCCTTTCAACCTATTTCCTTTCAGGTGTTTGAGGTATTTACAAAAAAAATTGCTTTTGTTTTACTTTCTTTCTTGCTCTTATGTAGGATGATGCGGTCTCCCTGGTATGAAAAAAGTGTTTACTTGTTATGTAACACTTCACTGAACAGGGACATAAATTATGGCTTTTAATAACTGTTAGGTTTCAAAGAGCCTAGATTTGGGAAACACTTAAGATGTGAGTGGATGTAAAATAAGATTGTTAAATAATTTGAGCATAGAAGTTTAAAGGTATAGAACTAAAAATTATTATACATTTGACAGGTACCTAAAAATACACATTGTTGATGTTCATTTTAAATAAGTGATACTAAAGTGCCAAATAATTTCAAGTAATAACCTACAAATAACTCCATTGTTTAGTTTTTGATAACTCCATTGTTAATGAAAACACTTGATTTTGGATTTAAAATGCACCTCTTGGGGGAGCAAGGTCAAATTTAATAGGATGATCAATTTTAAAGTCAAAGTAAAAATAAATATTAAATGGATTGATGTAAACTTTGTTCACATTTACTTTGACTACAGGAATAATGTGCTGTTCTCATGAGTGTACACTACCACAATTATTTTATAACTTAACTACCATCATGTATAGATTTGCTATTTATAATATATAGTTACTTTATGAATTTCAGAATGTTATTTGATATCATCAGATGTTACTATCAGTAATCTAGAAGTAATTTTCATTTTTGTTTGTATCTAATATGCTTTAATATATAAATATATATACCATTATTTTATAAGCATGTCTGAAAATGGAATTGTTTATTTCTTCTTCTTGTTAAAAGGGAGAGGCGGGCCCTCCAGGTACTCCGGGGCAGGAAGGACCACGGGGAGAGCCTGTGAGTACCTTCTCAATTCACTTCTCAAGCTGCAGCTCTTTGCCTGTCATGAAGTTTATTGTCTGTTTGTATTCTCCTCCCAGGTGCCCTATTCTTCTTTGGTCACTTCCAGATTTGGAAGTTGTAGAATCTTTTTGTGGAGCACTTTAAAACAGTGAAATATTTAATCCTATTTCACAAACTAGGAAGAATTTTGCTGGCAGGAAAGTTATATGCAGAGTAAATCACAAGCAATCATGTCCACCACACGAACCAGGGTTAGCACAGCAATGCGGTCTGTTGGTGAGCCTTTTCATCAGTGTCTCTTTGCCACTGCTCATTGCTTTGTAGTATGTTCTCTGGGATTGCATGTTTAGAAGAATCAAAGGAAAGAAACATACAATTAAAAAATATTGAATTTGAATCCTAGATACATGTATTTGTAGCAAGTGTGCCACATGACTCAACTTCAGGTGAGTTTTGGAAATACATTTTTCCCCACTTATTCCTACGACTCATGGCCAGCTTGGCCAACATTTAAAGACCAGTAGATTTCATTTTTCTTGTCAAAATGATACATCTTCAGGGAATTTGCGATTAGTTTGATGGGGAGCTAGGTTGAAAAATTATATAATAGCCAGTATCTATTGCAGTTTATCAGAAACTGTTCAGTTAAGTGCTTAGAATCTAAATATTGGACATCAGAAGGAGAGAGGGATCACCGAAACTTCTTAAATGGGGTGGAGGGATTAACCTACTCTTAGAATCACTCAATCAAATATTCACTGAATTCTCATTTTGTGCATTATGATGCACTGGGGCAAGTTCTCTCCTTAGCTGCTGCCTTCAAGGGCTTATAATCTAGTTTGGATGATAGCAAAAAATCATGCAAATAATACTGACCTGAGGCAGGCTACAGTAAATGCCCAGTACGGATTCAAAATGGAGTCAGAAGGCCAAGGTGCAAAGATAGTCTCTGCCACATCCCAGCTCTGTGAGCTTGGATGAATCACTTCTCATCTCTAAACACCTTTCTCCTCATTAAAAAAGTAGACACACCTCTAGTGCCTACTTTATAGGGTTATTGTGAGGCTTACATAGGAAATGAGAAAATATTTGTAAAACCATTGTACAAATGCTGAAGGAGGATAGGAAGGGACTCTTGTATCATGGGGTGATTGAGAAATTTTTACCAAAGATTTGGGGCTAGATTTGGTCAAGAAAGGGTGACTGGGAATGAAAGGAAGATGAAAGAGAGAACTAATGAGTGAAGACATACAACTAGGTTGGCTAAGGGTGTGCCCAGGAGATAAGGAAATGATCTTAATGAGGTCCTGTGAAGGGTCCTTGTTGGGTGGTAGGAAGTAAAGTTAGGATGGTGATTAGGATCATAAGATGGAGAACCTGGAATATGCATTTGGGAAGCAAAATTTATTCATTTGCTTTGGAAGTTGTGTAAGAAAAAATGTAGTAACATGATAAAAAGTAGTACTTTAGAGGCAGTTATGAGCTGCTGGTATATTCAGAATGAGTCAAAAGGAGAAGAGGCTGCAATCAGGACACTAATTAGCTGACTGTTTTGACAGACAAGGCATAGGCAAATATGACCTCAGCTAGTGTTTTAATGGAATGGGAGAATTCAGTAGGGATAGTATGAGTTCAATATGTCTGACCAGCAATTATGATTAAAGAATAATTCTAGGGCTTGGAAACTGGTTATGAGATTGGCTATATTTATATTTTTGTTTCAGAAAAATATAAAGTGTGTGTGTGTGTGTGTGTGTGTGTGTGTGCTTATGCTTGAGTGAGTGAAGACAGAGAGGAAGGTTTGGGAGGGGAAGACTGAGAAGGGAGAGAGAAGGTGAAGGGAAAAGAGGGAAATGAGGGACAGTGGACATCAGAGACCGATTATAATTTGAGTTGATTGTGTTCTAAATGTTTGTGTCACTTGTTTGTAAGCATAGTGACTCATTTTTCTACAGAAGCAGGGTGACAGGGCAGCTGACCAGCAAGTCTAGGTCACCCATACATAATGCAATGTGAGCAGCATATATTTGCTTTGAAATGAACACTGCTGTGATCCCATTCAAAAAACAAATTGAAAAGAAAGACACCAATTGGTGTTTTCTCCTGCCCTGCCTGCTCCTGTTTTATTCAAGACTGACCCCTGTCTAGAGCTTTTGCACTAGCTTACATTTTTATACCGGGCAGCATACCCCTTCAGAATTCAACCCAACATTTAGTGCATTCCTGAAATGTGTACAATGCACGGCATTGGTTAGCGAGGAGAGGAATATGGGACTGCCCCTTGGAAGCTCATAACCTCATAGTAGAGATAGACAATGACAGGATAAAAAAAAACCCTAAAACTAAATTACAAAATTCTAAGAAAAAAAAAGACAGTCAAGGAATTGAGGCAAGGAAAAATGGCAGCGAGATAGTGAAGGTTATTTAGATGTACTCTCTTCTTCTACACCAACCAGATAGAAAAGCGGGAGTTAGCAAGTGAGACTCTTCAGTTCCTCTCTCACCAGACTGGGACAGGCAAGTGAAGATCCCTCTCTCTTCTCTCCCACTTCTCTCTCTTTCCTGCTAAGTGGTGGAAGGCAGTCAGGTTTCCAGAGCCAGGAGACATGATCTGTTAGGAAAACAATGACTAGATTAATCCTTTAAAATTTACCCATATCATCTGGATATAATTCTTCTGATCTTTATTTTTCCAATTAAGAACAATTAACATTACAAACTGTTCTGTTATTTGGCGATTGATAAAAATTTGGTGGTTAGAAATACCATCCTGTGAAGACTGATCTTTAACATTTGTGGAGAAGCTTTGAAAACAGGAAAAAATGGAAGTTTATATATTTGGTGACATGAAGACATGAAGACTTCCGTTGCATGTGTATGCTGGTTTTAAGAATTTATAATGAGCGATTTGGCCCCACTAAAAAGGGCATGTTCTTATATTATTTGTCCTATAATGTTGGAGCCAAGAAAATTAATGGAGCTTAAATTGGAATGACAGAAGCTCTTAGAAAAAATGCTTTAAAGCTAATTAAACACAGCTTATAGCAGCCGGATGATGACTCATTCATGTAAGTAGATTGATAAATATGAACTAACTCCGGGAATCCAACTTGAGGACAAGGGCTCTATTTCATTGGAAGATGATTATACCACAGAAAAAGACAAATACCATATGATCACACTTATATGTGGAATCTAATGAACAAAACAAACTGACAAACAAAATAGAAACAGAGGCATGGATACATGGACCAGACTGACAGCTGTCAGAGGGGAGGGGGAGATTGGATAAAGAAAATGAAGGGATTAGCCAAAGAACACATGTGTATAACTCATAGACGCAGACAACGCTGTGGGTTGACCAGAGGGAAGGGGGTGAAGGTTGGGTGGAGGCAGTCAGATGGGGGAAAATGGACACATCTGTTAGTGGTGTCAATAATCAATTAATAAAAACCTACAATTACATTCACATGCCTATACTTTATATTTTAAAGGCTAGTATTGTCAATTGTAATCATAATTCAGTCCTCAAGATAACTTACTTTCTAAGTGGCAAATTATTCTCACTCAGCTTCAATTCAGGTGACATAAACTCAATTGTAATACCTGCTGGATTTATTATAATTGGTTTCAACTATGTGTCACTGTGTTTAGGGAGTATAGTATTTCAGTCATTTTTCCAGTAAGCATTTACTGAGTGTCTGCTTTGTGCTGGACGTCATACTAGCTGAGGAGAACGTGAAGGTGAGTGTCATGGCCCTGTCCTCAAGCAGTGTGATAAGCCAGTGGACCACAACATCGTACAAATGCAATGGAACGGGTGCCTTGTAAGTTTGTACAAGATGTATATAACATTAAATGAGTTTGGGGATGCTATTGAAAGGGATGCATTCTTTTTTTCCCTAAGTAACAGCATTATTGAGATATAATTCACATACTATACAATTCACATATTTAAAGTGTATAGGGATGCTTTCTTGGCCAAATTCTCAAATATAAATGGGAGATGGCTGGTTCTTTGGGCTGCAAGGCAGGAATCTGTTGCATGTTTGCAAACACAGAAGGAAAAGAAATCATGATACTTTGGAAACAGCTGACACTAGTTTAGGCTGTTAGGTGTACATGGAGGGGGTGGGATAAAAATACAAGATGAGGTTGTAGTGGTAGGCAGACTCCATTGCAAGAAGGGCCTCATATGTCTGTGCTATTAGAACTTAAATACAAGAGTGGTGGGAGCCATTCAAAGGTTTTAAGTTGGGAAGTAAGTTGATCAGATTTAGAAAGTTTTAGAAAGATTGCTGACAGCAGAATAGAGAATGTATAGGAGGTGAGCCAAGGTGGTGGACAGAACCTGGTAGCTGAGCTCCGTCACCACCAGTTCCAACTAAGGGAAGAACATTCAGAATTGGGATGAGGAGTTTGGACTATCTGAACTGAACTACTGGGTACCAGTAGAGCTCAAGTATCAACTGCATGTGGGTAAGATGAAAAAAGATGACTTTCAACCTCTTATCACATACATAGAGGTGCAGGAAGACCAAGCAATAAAGTGGAAATAGAGCAAGAAGAACCAATTTTGGCTGGAGGGGTGGGGTGATTCTAATATATCTTTAAATGAACCATATCTAGATGACAGTTGGGGCATTTCAACAGGAGGACTAAGCTTTGGGTAATTAGAATAGACATGTAAAAATGGGGACTAATACAATTCCAGTAAGAAATAGTGGTTCAGATCGAGGAAAGTTTAGAAGAATTTCTGTGAATACTAGGTGTAGTTGATTGAAAAATGCTTTTCTTCCCCAGAAAGATAACAGACCCCAATACTCAAAATCTATAAATGTTGTCTTATTTAAATAATGGGTCTTTGCAGATGTGATTAAAGATTTTGTGATGGGAAATTATCCTGGATTACCTGGGTGTGTGGGTCTGATTCAATCCATTGAAAGGCATTAAGAGCAGAACTGAAGTTTCTCAGAGGAACTAATGGCTGAGATTGGGGTGATGTGGTCACAAGTCAAGGAGTGCTAGCAGCTCTCAGAAGAGGGAAGTGTTGAGGAATGGATCTTTCCCTAGAGCATCTCAGGGAGTGCAGCCCCATCTAGACCTTGGCCTGGGATTTCTGGCCTCCAGAACTGTGAGAGAACAAAATTATGTTGTTTTAAGCTAATAAGTGTGTGGTAATTTTTATATAGTAGCCAAATGAAACTATACTGGTCTTTTCAGCTACTCTAATCCTTAGCAATCATTTATGTAATGAAACAATGTAAAAAGGCATGTGAGTACATACTGATATATCAAACTCTTGGTAGCATGTGTATTGATCAAACACATTTGGAGTTAAAGCAAATAGATAAACAGGTTTAAACGACAATTTGGTTAAAAGCAAGGCTCCTCAGTTACCAGTATTTTCTGTATCATCAATTTAGTTAAACTCTCATGTATCTGTAAAGAAATTTTATCCACTTTTCACTTTTCTACATTTTTACATTCTATTTAGTGGCTTTGAGCCCTACTGTCTTCCATGTACTATTCATTATATTGCAAAGTTGGAACAGTTGAAATGTCCGATGCATAATGTATAATGTATATAAAGCAGAGTTTAAAAATATAATACTATTTGATTATGTATGGGTAAGAAGAATGTGCATGTTAAACACGCACATTTAATCATGTTTCGGTTACTTTGCTTATTTTTTCTCCCGGGTTGGTTTTTGATGTTTGTTGTGTTCTATTTTTGCTTGTTTCCTATTTTCTCCTATGAGCACGTTTTTGTAATACATTATACAGAAATTAAGGCCTGGATTTTGAGTGTTTTACACTATTTCTTTCTTTCATAAAAGATGTTTAGTCAGATTATATTTTCATTTTTGTGCCAGGGGATGAAGAATAGATTGTTTCAAGGAATCCTCAGTTGTTCAAAATGTGTTTTCCTAACGTCTTACAAATTCACTCTGATTTTATCTTGGGTGGTTGGGGGATTAGGGCAGGACTGGGCCGCAGCATGCTAAATTTAGTAGGAGTTGAAAAATTTTTGATCAAGTCAGCTTTTGGACCAAATTACCATGTTGGTCATTTTTGTGCATTGGCCACTCATTGCTGACCTAATGACCTGCAGTAGCAGTCTTTCCATGGCTTCTTTGTCATAGCTATTCCTGTCCTGCCCCTCAGTCCTGATGACTTCTTGTACCTAGTATAGCATTTTCCTCAGGCAGTCTGAGCCATTCGCTTGCGAATGCACAGGAAGCCTTATGGTGAAGCTCATGACGAAGATTTGTAGGTGGAACTAGGGTTCACTGCTTGAGCTGAGATCCCTGGAGCTCCATGATTGAGAATGAGAAACGTTACTGCATTTTCTGGATCGATGGAGGTGAGCGCATATTTCTTAGTTAAGGATGCCTTAAGTCTTTTTATTCTGCAAATATTTGCTTTATCTTTTTTTCCTGGAATAAAGACTTGGGGATCATTGTACTGTATTTGAGGACATTGACTCATAGAGGCTTTTGTTGTTTCCTTTCCTCATGCCTTTCGAATTCTTGCTAAACCGCATGTTATGCTTGTCTTTATGGTGTAATAGTAACTGCTGAGCCCTTTCAAATCATCATTTACTTAAGAGACAAGTGGGTCTTTTGTTTAGTCACCTTTTCTGTGGTATGATTACTTCACATGGCATTTTTATGCTTATCTACTGAAGAGATGCATTAAATTCTTGGGAAAAGTTAATGTTGAACTGCTGTGGTGGTTTCCCATGTGGAATAATCCACTTTATTGTACGAGTAAAGTGGAGGTGTCTTTATTTGCCCACTTGACTATATTTCTGATTTAGATTGAGAAGAAAGGTAAGAGGAAAAAAACCCACTAGTTCTGTCCTTGTTCTTAAGTTGATTTGTAATTGTGCGGCAAGCTTTTTAAAGCCTTTCGTGCTGATTTGTAACACTTTTTCCGATCCTTTACAGGCACCGGGAGTGGCATATCCTTGGTGTGTGTTGAGCGGAACAACCTTAACCTGGTATCTGCTAAGAATTTCACATGGCACCTGTAGGGTGAAGGCAGCCCACATTTAACAACTTAGGAAATTCTACTTCTTGGTGTGATAATTCCCTGTTAACTTCAGGTTAGGTTTTAAAACTTGGTTGAGAATAATTCTTTGAATGAATTTTGAAATAGGCTTTATCTAAGTTGAGTAATGTAAATGACCAATTATCTGCAGAAGTGACTAAATTTATAGCTAACATCATCACTTTTTTGCTTTCCAAAATATGGCATTTGATATGGTAATGACTAAAAATATATTTTCTTTGGCCAATTATTTGTATAAATTAGTTAATAAAGTCTTACCAGGTATAATCATAGATATGCTTGATTCTTTCCTATTATAAATGAGTTCATTGGCATAGTATAAAACCAGACCCCCATCATATAACTTTATAAAGCAACAGTGTGGATTTTAAGTTTTGAAGCTCTGTGCCAAAGGTATGGATCATTTTTGTTGGTGTTGTTTTAAAGAAATCTTTTGTAGCATGATCATTGTAAGATCATTTATAAGCATTAAAATATACTTGAGTCTTCCTCTTCTTTATCATTTCAAAGAGGCTTTATAGAACCCTGAAATGACAAGAAAAATAAATGCAATCGAACATAAGAAATGATGCATGATTAAGTCTCAGAATGGGTAGTATATCTTTTGAGTAAATATGGTCTGTAGTCATATGGGGACCAGGGGCATTTTTACTTTAAAAACCTTTGCTATCTGAAAGGTTCTCATATGATGTTCTTGAATCGTCCAAATACATTCTCCATTTTCAAAGCATGAAAAATACATAATTAACAAAACAGCATAGCTCAGGACAAGGCATGTTTATTTTTTAAGTGTATTTTACTGATTATGCTATTACAGTTGTCCCAATTTTTTCCCAATTGCCCCCCTCACTGATACTCCCCTTCCATCCAGCAATCCTACCCCCCTTACTTCATGTCCACGTGTCATGCATATATGTTCTTTGGCTTCTCCATTTCCTATAATTTTCTTAATATCCCCCTGTCTATTTTATACCTACCATTTATGCTTCTTATTCCCTGTAACTTTTACCCCATTCTCCTTGCTACCCCTCCCCACTGATAACCCTCCCTGTGATCTCCATTTCTGTGATTCTGTTCCTGTTCTAGTTGTTTGCTTAGTTTTTTTGTTTTATAGATTTAGTTGTTGATAGTTGTGAGTTTGTTGTCATTTTAATGTTCATGGTTTTGATCTTATCCTTTTTCTTAAACAAGTCCCTTTAACATTTCATATAATAAGGGCTTGGTGATAATGAACTGCTTTAGGTTTGCCTTGTCTGGGAAGCACTTTTTCTGCCCTTCAATTACAAGTGAGAGCTTTGCTAGATACAGTAATCTTGGTTGTAGGTCCTTGTTTTTCATCACTTTGAATATTTCTTGCCAGTCCCTTCTCGCCCAGAAAGTTTCTTTTGAGAAATCAGCTAATAGTCTTATGGGCACTCCTTTGTAGGTAACTCTCTGCTTTTCTGTTGCTGCTTTTAAGATTCTCTCTTGTCACTGTCAGCCTGCCCTCTATTTCAGTGTCTTTGGCTATATTTTGCTTGTTTCTTTGTTTTGACAGTGACTATAGGGGAGAGGGGAGGGAATTTCAGGGGAACTTCAGGGGAGAATGGGAAGGGTTTACAGGAACAAATATAAAGGACATATGGACAAAAACTAGGGGGGTTAGAAATGGGAGGGAGGACAGGAGGGATGGGTGGGTTGGCTGGAATGGGAGTAAAGGATAGAAACTGTACTTGAATAATGATTGAAAAATAAATTAAAAAAAAGATTCTCTCTTTATCTTTAACCTTGGGCATTTTAATTACTATATGTCTTGGTGTTGTACTCTTTGGGTCCAATTTCTTTGGGACTCACTGTGCTTCCTGGACTTGTATGTCTATTTCCTTCATCAAATTAGGAAAGTTTTCTTTCATTATTTTTTCAAGTAAATTTTCAACTTCTTGCTCTTCTGCTTCTCTTTCTGGCATTCCCTATGATTCAGATGCTGGCACTTTTGGAGATGTCCCAGAGTCTTCTTATCCTCTCCTTATTTCTTTTGAATTCTTGTTTCTTTATTCTGTTCTGGTTGAATGTTTATTCTTCCTTATGTTCCAAATCATTGATTTGAACCCTGCTTCCTTCCCTTTACTGTTGATTCCCTGTAGATTTTTCTTTATTTCACTTAGTGTAGCCTTTATGTCTTCCCTTATGCTTTTGCCATATTCATTGAGTTCTCTGAGCATCCTTACCACTAGTGTTTTGAACTCTGCATCTGATAGGCTGGCTATCTCCATTTCACTTGGCTCTTTTCCTGGAGTTTTGTTCTGTTCTTTCATTTGGGCCCTATTTCTTTGTCTCCTCAATTTGGCAGCCTCCCTGTTTCTGTGTGTCAGGTATCGCTGCTTTGACTCCTTGTCTTAGAAAAGGCACCTATAAATTGTGTGGGATGGAGCCTTAGGTATTCTCCAGGGTGGGGCAACCTGCTTGACTGTTTTGTGGCTCTGTATGTGGGGGAGGGTTTAGGGAAGAGACAATGCTGCTGAGGCTTGCTTGTCACTCGCCTCATTTTCAGTGGTTTCCCTCCCCCTTCCCATTACAGCTAGAAGTTATGAGGCTTCATTTTCCCAGAGCTTCAACCCTTGGCTGCACAGTCTGGCCTGGGGCTGGGGTTGCTTGCTCCTAAGGTATCCTGATTTTATCCTCCACACATGCATGTGGTACCCCCCACCTCCCATTCTGCGGGCCACTGTGCTGCGCCATACCACATCCTCTCTGTCCTGGCTCCCTGTCTCTGTCCCTCCTACCCATCTGGATGAACATGGCCTCTTTAAATCCTTGGTTATTGGACTTCCATAGAGTTTGGTTTTCTGGCAGTTCTGGGTATGTTTTGTTTTGAAGTTAGTTGTGATCCTTCTTATTGTTGTGTAAGGAGATGAGGTGTTTCTACCTGTGCCTCCATCTTGACCAGAAGTCAAGGCACATTTATTTTAATACTGGTTTTATGATCCATATAAACCATCTGAGCAGATGCAATAATGTTTTACATTCATTCTACTTTTATTGAGTGTGGTAACAACTATATTTTTTTATGTGACCCATGGTGCACACTTTGGTAACTAGATCATTTCATTTAAAGATCTCTTTCTTTTTTAAAAAATAAATATATTTAAAATGCTTGAGTGTGGTTACCACTTTGAACACTAGGCAAATGTGTGATGCCTCTGAGAATTAATACCAGAAAATTATTTATGTTCTGGATGTGTTTAAGGGATATTAAAACAGAGGGCAAATATCTGAGAAAGAGCACTCAAAGTATTTTAGTTTATATCAATATTTATTTTTTATTTCTGGTAATGAGGTAAGTACCTAATTAGGTAATTGATTGCCAATAGTTCTAGCTATGAAAGTGGTTTATAAAAATAATTTTTATAATTTTGACTACCTAGCAAAAGTGTCTCATTATTTGAAATAGACATGCCTAGCTACGTCATTGTTAAATGCTCCATTTTAATTTGTTTCTTTAAAAGATTGTGGCTTTGAAATGCTTTTGGAAGAATGCATGTTTTGGACATTGTATAAAAAAACAAGGTATGCTATTAACTAAAAATGATATCAGTCATGAGACTAGTATTTATAAGTAGATTCCAGAAGTCATGTACTACTCTAAAGGTTCACAGTGAATTTAATCTGATGGAAAATATCAACACAGGATATTAGAATGTAAATTTCTTTTAATGTTATTAAAACATAGGGGCTAGGCTTTTTCAATAAAAATTTCTTTCTTGCAAATAAAGTATAAAGAGTAATTCGATAAACTAATATTAACATTCAATCAAGGCAAAGGAGTTCAATGACGATTTATTGGTTCTAAAAACTCAGTAATTTTTTTTGTTATAACAGGGGAAAGAAGGGGAAGGGTCAAGTCAAAGAACATGTAGAGGACCCATGGACAAAGACAATGGCAGGGGGTGCATTGAGGTAGGGAGTAGGTAGGGCAGGAGAGAGTAATGGGGGGAAAATGTGGATAACTGTAGTTGATCAGCAATAAAGAATTTATAAAAAAGAATTTTCTTCTGTCTACATAAAAAAGTTGCTTAATTGATACATTAGGTGAAACAGAATTTCTGACCAATATATTTTAAAAATGGAATGAATAAGCATACAAAATTGAAAACCTCCAAGACAGATCCTTGGAATTGTTGCAGGTTCTTACTGAGATGTATAGTCAGGTGCTAATGTTTGCTGAGCAATCATAGAATGTACAACATTTTACCAGGTGGTTTCAGATGGAACATTTGCTTTTCAGTTAGGGAAATAGAAAATTCACTCAAGAAACATACTCTATAAAGGTGTGTATAAAAATCTTGTGGCAGGTTAAGACTCTTAAAAGACATTAAAGGAAAATAAAGTTAATCATAAAAGGCAAAGTGTTACAAATTTTGATCAAGGGGTCAAAGTTGACACCAATCAAATTAAGACATTAATTGAGAACAATCAACTTTGTACCATGCAGGAGATAGCCAACATACTCAAAATATCCAAATCAATAAAGTTATTGGTGAAAATGAATAATGTGTCTTTTATTTTACAGAAAAAACTAAATGAACTTTTTGGCCAACCCAATATATAATAGTTTTTAAGCAGAGAAACATAAAATGAGTTATATAAAAATTAATTAGAAGATAATAAATCAAATGAAAAAGTGCTTGATGACTCTCTTAGCTTAATATCCAAAATACAGATAATTTTTAAGAATCTTTGTCATCTTTTCATGAAGAACACCTTTTCCAACTGTGATCCACATATTACCTTAATCAGAATCACCAGAGGTGCTGGGTAAAATCTAGTTTTCTGGGCCCAACCCTGTCCTAATGAATCATCAACTGTATTTTTAATTGCTGTCCTGTGTGAGTTTGATAACTAATGATATAGAGACTATGAAGCAGGTTGATCAAAATAGAGGGATATGAAAGTAGTAGAAAGATGGTACCCTGCAGAAGAGAACAATTAATTTTAATGACACTGGTAAAGGGAAATGGAATTATGGACTTATTATCCTTTTAGGCTATATGTGCTTTAATGGCTCTTCTGCCTAAATAAGCTTCAATATTGCCATGAACAATAATGTAAAATTCTACTTCCGAATGAATTCAATTACCTTGTATATTTAAAATAATCTTAGATTATTTTTCTGAGGGTTTTATGAAATATAAAAACTGTACAGCCAAGTTTTTATTTATTGTATACTTTATATTTAATTTTTAATATTTATTTTATGCATTGTTTATATTATTATACATTTTTATTATTTAACTTCTCTCAGTAGACAAAAGATATAGAAGTTATGTTATAAATTTGAAAGTCTGTTTTACCAAAATCCTGTTCTCATCTCCCAGAGATAATAGCTGTTGCTCATTCAATGAGATTCTCTTTTAAACTTTTTCTTTTTATATTTAAATATATAAACAAAACATAGACATATTTTTAAAATAAAAAATCATGCCTGTTGAAACTAACTTTCCAATATTATGGATGTTTTACCATATCAGGTTATAAGACAGAATATAGAATATATTTATAGCACAAATGTAGTTCATTTAACCTCTCCTATTGATGTTATGTATATTCTCAAATACTTAATAAAATATTTTTCAGAAAAGATATATTACTGTAAATGAAATTACTACTTCAAAACCACCTATGTTTTGTTTCTAATTTTAAGTAGAAATGTCTAGTGTTTCACCAAGTCTGATGTTTGTAATTAGTTTCTGATTGACTCAGATTCAGTTTTGCCAAGTTCTATTACTGGCTTATTAAAAGTTTCTTTTTTTAAAGTTTTTATTTATTTGTTTTTATTTTTAGAGAAAGGGGAAGGGAGGGAGAAAGAGAGGGTGAGAAATATCAAGATGTGGTTGCCTCTTACACGCCCCCTACTGGAGACCTGGCCGGCAGTCCAGGCATGTGTCCTGACCAGGAATCAAATCAGTGACCCTTTGGTTCACAAGCCGGCACTCAATCTGTTGAGCCACACCAACCAGGACTGGGTTATGAAAAGTTTTACAAAATACATTTTCAGTATCTTTTGAAATGATTTTGTATTATTCCTCCTCTATTAATATAGTAACTTATATAAACATAATACATTACATGGGTATACTTTTTCATGTTGAACACTCGTTGCATCCTGAAAAAAGCCCCACTTAAATCATGCTCAACTTTTGTTCTAATGCACTGTTATATTTGATTTCCTAACATGATAGTAAAGGCACTTGCATTTGTAGTAACAAATTATATCAGTTTGTAGATTTCTTTTTTAGGTATTATTCTTGACTGCTTTTGTTATTAGGGTGATTTGAATTTAGATAATCTCCATCTTTTTAATGCCCTGAGGAAGTTTAACATAGAAACTATCTGGTCCTCGGATAATAGATACTATTTCTGAGGTAGACAAAATGATGATTTTCCCATGCCTGAGAAAGATATCCATACCCTAACCCCTGGAACCAGCAAAAATGTTAATTTTCATGGTGAAGAGACTTTACAGGTGTGATTGAGGTTAATGGCCTTGAGATTATCATGAATTATCTCAGTGGGCCCAATCTAATGAAAAATAATTAAAAGAGAAGAAGATGGATGAGGAATGTGTAAAAATATTTAACTGGAGAAGGACCTGACTGGCCATTGCTGAGGTAGAAGATAAAGGAAGGGGTCCATGAGCCAAGGAATGTAGTTTCATCTAGAAACTGGGAATACAACTCGGTTTAAAGCCAGCAAGAACATGGAGATCTTGGTCCTACAACTGCAAGGAGTTCCATTTTACTGGGATCCTGAATGACTAGGAAACGGATTCTTACTTAGAGACTCCAGAGAGGAATGCAGACTTTCCACCTCCTTGAATTTAGCCCAGTGAGACCCATGCTGGACTTCTGACCTACAGAGCTGTAAAAGAGTAAATTCCATTGCTTTAAGTCATGAATGTGTGGTAATTTGTCATAGGACAATAGAGAACTAGTATAATTTCCTTTAATTTTTTTTCTTTAGTGAATGTTTATTCCTCTATCATCTCATTATTTTCAGTAGAAAAAAATGGGGATATACATTGTATAGATACAAAAAAATTTACAGTAGATGAGTTACAGAAATACAGTAATTTAAATGTAACTTATACATATTATTATATTTTTCAGACCATAAGACGCACCTACATTTTAGAAGAGGAAAATAGGAAAAAATTTTTGAAGCAAAAAATGTAAAATATTTAATAACATAAATAACATAACATTTCACCAATGTAAATGTAAATAGAGCTCCACAGCAGCATTAATAACCATTATTCCTCCCAAATTTCGGGGGGAGAGAAGAAAAGTGTGTCATAGTCTGAAAAATACGGTATTTCAAAATTAGGTTATAAATAAAAGATACATAGAAGGTTATAGAAATAATTTTCAAATAGTTATTGACTTTTTACTATATGGATGTATTAAGGTTAACAATATATTAGTTTGTTTTCTTCATCAAACTACCTTCACTTTCGATTTGATGTTTTAAAATATTTTTATTTGATGACTTATATATTACTTTTTTATTTATAATTTCCAGATTTCTCTGGAAAATGGTATACAGCTTCTACTCAATAACTGAGTCAGCTACACAGGTCTTTGGAAAAAAAAATCCATGCTCAATTCTATCCTTAATGAGAAATTTACCACAATTTGTTGAGTTATACAGTGACATTCTATGTACCTGAAAAAGTATGATCTGTACTTTTTAGGGTTTGGAGGATCAGATCTTGTTTTAGAGGAACTCTGATATTGCTTTGGAACTTTTCTGTGAAATGGAATCAGTTTTCAGTTTATCCATGTCTATATTTTTATGTTCCTTTTAACTCACTAGTGTTTCACATGCATGATTTCACTTGCTGATGTGAAGGGGTAGGCCATTTTTCTGGATTTGGGGGTTCAGGGCAGTTCTGCGAATTTCCCTTGATGTGGCAGCGCAGGCTGTCCCTGGGCCCTTCATTCCTGTCCTCCTCTACCTTCTGGGTCTTCCAGTGCGTAGTTTTAATTTGGGAAATACTTGCCATTTTAAATCTTGTCTTGAAAAGTGATTGCAAATCATGTAGAATATCCTCTTGGCTTTAAAAAAAATGTATAAATGCTTTAAGGTGAGGTAGAGAAGTGCCAGGAACATGAAGTGACTTTGCAAAGGGCTCCCAGATGGCTTTTTCGTTCCTGTGCCATCCCTTGTGTCTTTATGTAACTTGTGCCAAACGGGAGGCATTTTCCACTGTGAGGGGCCCAAACATGCTTACCTAAAAATCTTCTGTGGAAATTATTTATCTTTGGGTAATTTCAGTCCAATCCCGTGTGGGTCCTGGTTTGTAGTCAAGGGAGAATAAATTTATCCAGTGTTACTTAAGTTACTGTTTTTTAACTTAAAGATGAAAGGGAGTATAGTAAAACTGGTTATTTCCTTATCAGAAGTTCTTTGGGAGTACTTGTGTATTGGTTTCTTTAAGGTCTGGCATCTAGGACTGTGATTTACTTTTTGGAGTTATCATACCACACAGTAATCATTTGTACATATTCATAATGAGCTGTCAGTGTGGATATTTTTTTTAAGTGGATTAAAAACATTGTGGAGTTCACCTGCAAATATATTTGAAACTTTTGGTCATTTTTTTCTGAAAAAATAATGATGGAATATATCTAAAATGTTTAAAAAGCAAAAATAATTGTATTATTATTATTTATTTAATCTAAGCCAAACGTGAAAAAGCAAAGGTAATGAATGGGCAATGCCAGCATGTTGGCGCCCCCTAGTGGGAAGTCTTAGATTGCCAGTGTCATCTTTCATACAAAGGAAACTTGGAAGTGACTGTAGAAAAAGGTAAGGTAGAAAGACAAAACAAACAAAATGACTAAAGGGAGAAAAAGAAAAAAAAATTGAAACTGAAGAGAATTGACTCTTCTATTGTAACTTTCAAAAGTCAGGGAAGAGCTGTGAAGGCAGTCGTGAAAATCCAGTCATTGTAGTGCCAGCACTGAGCTAAGCACTTGGGAGAGTTAATTGATAGAATATATCTACTCCACGAAGTAGGTTCTGTTATTTTCCCCAGGCCTACAATACTGAGATTTCATAGTTTAAGTAACTGGCCTGAAGTAAATTTGCCACTTCATACTGGACTGGCTGACTCCAGAGTCTAAACTTTTAACTGTTTCACACTACTTCTATGTTCTTTATTGATAATAATCATTGTGATCTGTGTAAACTAATAATACTTTCAACACAAATTCTTCTTTCATTGAATCTTTGGGAATAAACAAATAACTTCTTCATATAAAAAAGCAAACATAATATGCTTCCAATATTTTGAAATCTGTTTAATATTAAGTATCTCTACCACTACATAGAAAGGTTGAAAATTTTGATTTAGAAAAGCATTAATGGGTTAGATATGTTTTTAGTACTTTGAAAAAATTGCATTACTCAAAAGTGGGTTTGATTGAAGATGTTCTAATTTCAGGGGTAAGATAAGATGTATTCATTATGTGTGGGAAAGGATGAAGCGATAGTTTGTCTCTTCTAAGTAATGACCATGGATGTATTTTTTTCATTATAAAGTGGTCTCTAAGAAATAGGAATCAAACACTTTATTCTAAATTATGTATGTCTATGTTTTATGACTTTTTTGTTATACAGCTATGGTTTAATGGTTAGAAGCTCCTAGAACATTTTTTTTGTATGCCAACATTTTTCACCACAATATTATGCAGGAATTTCCAGTTGACTCTCTGCTCTTCCTCAAACCCAAACTGAAATCACAGAAATGGAAGAAATGTATCCCTTTGCTCTTACCAATTAAAATAGTTGTTTCTGTCTTTACTTACACATTTCACAGTTGCTTGAACCGAAAACCACACAAGCTGAAAGTGAAATATAAAAGAGTTAGCTTGGAAAAACATTTGCTCTGTGAAGTAATTGTTACTAAATACTACTGGATCAACAAACATAACTTTCAAATAGTTTTGAATGATATTTTTGCTAATGTAAAACTGGCAGTTTAGTCAATCTCAATAAATGTAGTGGGTGCCCAGGAAAATATTATCTAGGGGGATTTTATTAACTAATATAGCTCTGAGTGATTCCAGTTCTTTTGGTTAACCTCTCTCTCAACAGTTTTATTCTATGCATGCTCACGATATTATATTAGTTTGGCCCAGAATTGCTTTTATAAATTAGTTTTACATTTTGTTTTTCATATTTTGTAGTTTTATATATTTTGGCTTGTTATTTATAAAATAAGTATTTAATAATTCTTGGTATAGGTGGACATAGATAATATGGCATTTTTTCAAATCTATGAAATTTGTTTTAATGTTTACTAATTTAAGAAGAAAAGCAATAGGAAAAAGAACCCTTTTATTTTCTAATCTGAAATCGACCCCAAATACTATCAATATCTGATATGTTGAAATAATGTAAGATTTGCAGCTGCGTCCTAATACAGACCAAGCTCAGTATTAGAATTCCTCAGACAGAAGGGTGTCGTGTTGGATCCAGGGAGCGAATGTGAGGCTCTCAAGGGTATCTGGGTGGTGGGAGCCAGGCTGCTGCTCAGGAATGCCTGGATCTAACTCCCTTTTTCCTGAGTGCAGATGTAGCCATGCCGACTCCGGGATTGGCTTTAGGAAGGGGAATAGAGTCAGGATAGCTGTGACTATTTCCCACTAATGTCATAAACTGTGAAGGGGGTAGACACTTGAAGAGTGATGAAACCCTAAGTAATAAAGGACTCGGTGCAGCATACATTTCAGCTTTTCAGGTCTGACTGTATCATGGGCAACTGCCCATTAGGGATTCTTGGGGCCAAGGGACACTGCGTTGACACAGCTGTATCAGGTTTGGCATAGAACAGTGTGTGGCCACCTTGATAAGATTTTATCAGGAGATTTTATTTGAATCCAGAACTTGATCCAAATTGATAATGAGTTTGTGTGTGCAGTGTATTTGAGTGGGACTTGGTTATAGGTGGTTTCATACTGAACTGTGGTCTATTGAAATGGGTCCTTTATTCTGAACAATATTGATCTTAATTGATTGCTTTGAGAGTATACATTTTCTGCCTATAAGGATACAGTTTGTGTTATTCTACTTTTCATTTATTTTTTTAAAAAAATTTATTCTACTTTTTAATACTCAAAACTCAGTTTACTTTTGCTTTATGTTTTAGAGTGCTTGTAGGGTGTCCCATATTCACATTTTATAGTTACTTTAAAATTTAATACTGTATTATATCTTTATCTAATTAGTATAGTTATAAAGGCTTGTGTTTTCAACCAGACTGCACACTCCTGTTGATAGTCATTGCTTACATGCAACTTTTGTTCTCTGTAAACAGCGTGGAGCCCTGGCAACTGAATTGAGCCAAATGGAATAAAACTGAATTATAATTTATGGTTCAAGCGGATTTTAAAACTAGAGCTACGTGCTCCTGTCTTGCACTCTAGTTATGGCTAATACACTGAGCAGTATTGTATTAATAAAGGCAAGATGTGAAAGTCAAAATAATGGCAGACTCTCCCTACAATAGAAGATATTTGATCTCACCGATAGTGGCACCTCTACCTCTTCCCCGGATTTACTGATGAGAGCATGACTCTTCTCTGTAGGCCCTGGTGATGCAGAGGGCTGTTGAGGAAATGCTGATTTGTGTTTCAGATTCCCTTCCCTGCCACGTTGTGAACGTGCACGTGCGCGCGCACACACACACACACACACAAATGTTAATTATTTCTTCTGAAGTATCATCAAGAAAGGAGCTAGGGAAATTTAATAAGAAATGAAAATTAATTAGCATAATTAGAACCATCACATTTGGGGTGATGAATAATCATTTTGGTAAATGCATTGAATAGATGACTAGAATTGCTATCTCAATAAATGTATTATAAAGTCATTCTCAAATTTGTAAAATCAATATTAATTTCCTCTGAATCTTGCTAGAGGACTTGTACATTTGGTTGAGCCCTGTGGCAAATCTGTTTTTCTTTCTGTCTCTCAACACATGGTGGTCTAACTATTCTTTATGATTTTATCAGCAAGGAATCATAGGAGAAAGATTCCATATTTTACCTAAGGAGTGAGGTTCCTGGGTGTTTCAAGGTTCAGTTTGGAGGACATTTTTTAGTTTCTTCCATTTTTAATTGTAGGTGTGATACTGCAAGGGCCTTTGGAACTGCTGTACTGAATCTGAACTCTTTGATTTCACAGTTTTTATTTGCATTACTCTTGATAAGTAACATAGAAATGTATCTAAATGAAATGTCCTTATTTTATCCCTTACGCTGGTCTGAAAGAAGACCCAAGGTCAATATCCTCATGACTTCTCTTTTTTGAAAGCATTTATGTAATACTTTAAATATCAGTACATGTTCATATAATGTGGGCTCTCATAAATTCCCTATTTTCCAAATTGGATTATTATAAATGGCAGTGTCACACTGTAAATGGTTGTGTTTGAAATTGTGCATTATTTATACATTAAAAATCTAATTATGACCTATTCTCTACTAAAAATATACCTTGTTTTCTTTCTAGGGAATCCCAGGATTTCCTGGAAACCAAGGATTAATGGGACAAAAGGTGATTATTAATGAAAGTCGAGAGATTTGGGCCTGGATCTGCATATTAAAAGGGCGAAGTGGTGATGTGTCTTCACATGGGTTACTGTTTCACTGCATTCATGGTGACAGTTACTTGTTCAAATATGATATAATTTCAGAAGTTATTATTTTGACTTTACAAATTAGTTGTTGTTGTTTTACATTAGGTAACATTAGTTTGGATTTCTATACATGCCTCTATTTCACTTAGTTACGTCTCTGTCTGATGCTCTCAGACCTCCCTTTGGGGTCACTTTACTACTTCCTGAACTAGTTACTTTGATGTTCCTTTAGTTCAGATATCTTGGTGATGAAGTTTTAGTTGTTATTTCAGTACAAATATATTTTACTCTTCTTTTTGAGAGATAACTTTGTAGATCATGTATGTGAAGATTGATGATTATTTTCTCTTAATACATTGAGAAATGTCTTACCTCCTGGCTTCTGTTGTTAACTATGAGAAATCTGCTTTGATTCTAAATACCATTCTTTTGTAAGTAGTGTGTTCCTTCCCTTGGGATTCATTTAAGGTATTCTATTTGTTTTTAGTGTTCTTGAAACTCACTGTGACATTTCTAGAGTTCTTTTTATTCATCCTGGTGGGCATTCACTTTGCTTCCTGGCTCTGTGGAATTATTTCTGTTAACTAGAAAACATCAGACATTACCTCCAATTACTGCTATTTCATTTTCTGTGTTGCTTCTTTTTGGAATTCTAGTCAGATATATTTTATTCCTTCTGATTTTGTCCTCTGTATCTCTAAGTAGCTTTTTATTTTCATATTCTTTATTCTGTCTTACATTCTGGTTAAGTTTTTTGGGATATATTTTCCAGTGTACTTATTTTTCCTTTACTGTGCCTAATTTGCTGTTTAAACCATCCACTGATTTTTAAAAAAGTTTAAACAATCATAGTTTTTATTTCTAGTTCTAATTCTTAATATATTTTTATTCTTAATAGTATTTTATTCTGATTTCAGTCCTAACAGTCTTTCTGCTTTATTTTTTATTTTTTAAAGACTTCATATATAGTTCTAAACTCAGTTTCTGACAATTCCAGTATCTGTTGGCTCTCCTTCCGTGGCTTTTGCCTCCTCTTTCTTTCTTGTTGACTGAGAGCTCACTGCTCCATCTAGTTGGTGGGAATCCTTTCAGTCTAATGGGAGCATAGAGAGCTGCCTCCTGCTGGCAGCCTGGGTACCATGGTAGCTTCCTTGGGAAGTCCGGCCTCTTTCCATGGCTGGTCCTGCCGTCAGTTTCCCAAGCTGAGCTGAGTGTCTCTCTCAGACAACCCCAACCCTCTCACTCCTGCATCTCTACCTCTGACAAGATTCCTGCACAGTTCCAAATCCTCAGAATTAAAGCCTCAACCCAGAGCATATTTTATTAAAATGAGGGATCTCTGAAGTCCTTACCTACTTCTTATGAAACCAGCACTCTCTCCCAAGGGATACTCTTTCTAGGGTGTTGTTCTGGATTCAGAGAATCCCTTGGAGCACCTCGTGAGCCACAGTTCTGGAAGTTGAAATTTACATGCTGTTCTTCTGTACCCTATTTTTCATTAGTTTGTTTTTACTATCATAGCTCTTAAGCTCTGATAAATAAAATTTTCTGATGTTTCACCCTGTTGTCGCACCTTACCAGCTTGAATGGCAGGTGTCACACCTGTTTTCCTAATGAAAATATTTGATTTAATAATTTCACAGACCCCAGGCCAAATCTTTAAGCTATTAGATGTCTCAGTTTCCAGCCGAGTTTTGCTTTCTTACAGTAGAGGAAGGGAAGACAAACAAACTGGGCTGAATGGTATTGAATTTTCATTCTATACTGCTTTGACAGGAAATTTCTGGAAAGGGATGGATAATTTCCAACTGTATTTGATTTTTAGGGAGAAATTGGGCCTCCAGGACCATTAGGAAAAAAAGGAGCTCCAGGGATACCTGTATGTAAATGTCATTGTCATCAGGTGTTTGAAATGTTGTTACTATGCACCAGGAGTTCTTCTTCTGGGGTCCACAAATTCCATCCATTGGTGTGAGAAAAAGAATGTTAATGTCCATTTGTCTAGAAGACTCAAGATTTCTTCAGGTTCTAAAAAAGTTGACCACCCAAATAAAGATCAGATACCTTACTATAGATGAACCAGAAAAAAAATCTAATATTCCATATATTGTGCTATTACTAGTATATTTTACATTTCATAATTGCAATAACATCCTAAATTGACAACAAAGCATAGTAGTGATGACATCATATTTTTAATTTGGCCATATTGAGATTATATTTTCTGATGATAGTTACTGAATTTTTATTTTGCTCATCACATTTCCTTTGCCATGTTTAAGAGAAAGTAGATGTTTTTAGTATATATGACAGTATTTAAAATAAAAGAAAAGCTAAATCAGGTGCTTGTGCTAGAGTGGTTATCATTGCCGTGTTTTGAATGATATGACTAGACAAAAATATAGCCATTTTGTAAGTTGAAGAGAGATTATTCAAAGAATTTGTTAGATTGTTCAGGAAAATAGCAATTGTAAGTGATGTTGATAAAGGTAGCATGTATAAAGAAACCTAATTCTTAGCCCTCATGACAAAAAAAGCAAGAGTATAGAAAAAAAAATCTTTTCTTTATGCCTGTCTTTTACTAGCCCTTCATTAATTTGTGCTATTGTAGGTTCTTTGAGCAAAAAAATTTTAAGGGCTCTGCTGGCCTTGCTATCTTGCATAGGTTGTGCATTTACTTTATTGTCCTTTATTTGAATGTGTGTGAGGACATTTTCCAAGTATTGTATTGTATTTTAGAGGATCAATTGTTATGAGAATATATAACTTGGAAATGAATCTAATACTTTAAAATGATTTTCTCTATTTTTCTCTTAAATTCACCCTTAAAAATGTAGGGTTCCATGGGACGTGCTGGCTCACCAGGTCATCCTGGAAATCCAGGATCTAAGGTAAATATAAGAAAATCAGTAAGATTGAGAACTTTGTGCAAAATAACCAGTATTTCAGTAAAAGTTTTAACTACACTGATTTTATTTTGAATGTGGTTTTTAATTCTGTGAACTATCACTTGTAAGAATAAAAATCTTAGGCCAAAACTTTGCATATAAAACAGACTAAAGTAAATTAGGTCTGTTTTAAGCAGGGCAAGTCTGGAATCCCTCACCACTCAGCTCCTTCCTGCCTTCTGGCCTCTCAGAGGACACTGCAGAGTATGTAGAGTTCTATCGAGTTCTGTGCCAAACCCAAAGGATCTGTTCTAGAGCATAAATAGTCATGATTGAATACTATCACTTGTACCATTTTCCCAGCCCTCTTCTTGGTATTTTTACTTAGTGGAATGTATAAGGACTATTTATTTATGAAATGCCTTATAGTGAGTATTATTGGGCATTTCTTCCCTAAGGACTATGGGTAAGAGAGAATATTATCTTAACTTTTAGAATTTAAAAAAGTAAGGCAAGCTTGACAAATATATTTAGGATATCAGATGGTACAAGTGAAATTCTTTTAGAACCACAGTACAACCATTTTCTAGGTGTATAAAACCCTGTGCTGCCAACTTTTTCTTTTGCTGTTATTTTTTTGGATGAAACTAAATGTGTTCCAGCTAGATTGAGGAAGCTATTCTCAACCATTTAATGAGTATATTCTAGGAAAAATTCTCAAAAGAAAGTGATAGAATTGCAGTTTTGGAAGCATTCAACCTTTAATTAGACATTGTGCCAGGGGGACAGACCTGGCATACTAAATGACTAGCTGACCCAGTCTATTCTTAGTTTCTGATGCATTAAAGAAGAGACAGGATAAAATGTCATGGCAGCCTAGAGGCGAGGGAAAAGTAGCCGCCCTTTCCCCATTGGTGGACCCTTGTGGATCCTGGAGCGTTGTGGGTCCCAGCTACAGGAGCTATGCAGAGTCAGTATAAACCCTTTGAGGGACTGGGCTCACCAAGTAGAGGTTCTTCCTAAGTTTTCAAGGTCAAGTTTTAAGAAAGATGTAGGATTCTATACCCCTTAAGTATCTGAGGTACAATGGACTCTCCCATGGTATTCTGGATGCTCTAAATTCTGAGAATACAGCTTAACATTTCATCAGCTTTTTTAAATTAGCCACTCCATATTGTTGGCTCTCACTGAGCTGGAAGTCAATTAAATCTGCTGGATTTTCCAATAAAAAGATTTTAGAACAATGTGTTTGTGGCATTTGCAGATTCCATTGATTTGGCTGGGGAGCCAAGTGACTATTTCCAGTATCATGGTTTGTTATTTTTACATGAATTACTATAAAGTTTGGTTTCTCTCATCTTGTACTTATGTGGTTATTTTGTTAAAAATAGATTCAGAATGTTAAAATTATAACTATTAATGCAATCTTTTCAATGAAACATTTTAGCTTCTTTGCACGTAGTGTACTAGTTAACACAAGTGTTGGGAACTTTGCAAAGGGCCAGTCTTTGAGGGCCATATAGTCTCTGCTGCAACTACTCAGCTCTGCTGTTTTAATGCAAACACAGCCATGGACAAATATCAACTGTGTGGGGTGTACCTGTGTGCCCCTTAAACGTCATTTACAAAAACATGTGTTGGGCTAGATTTAACCCATGGGTCTAGTTTACTGACCTATGTATCAGCTTGTCTCTGCCAGTGGGGCAAAAGGCTGTATCACAAGGTCAGGGATGAGGCTGAAACGCTGTGGTAGATCTTTGGAACACTTCTAATTTGTATTAGAATACCTCTTTTCAAAAGAGCTGTTGAAAAAGTCTACCATACTATGTCCCAGTTTTTAGAAACATTGCTTAACTGTATTAGTTTATATTAACAGAATCAAGTCTTGTAAGTTTTGGCAAGTCTCCTCAGCTCTGTGATTTTTAGCTTAATCACTTGTAAAATTAGACATGTTAAGGAGCCATTGCTGTATGGTTCAACAATGCTGTTATGTGCTCAGTCCTTTAATTAAATCTGCATATTAGGGTCACATGTTTGTCAACATGAGCGGCCTAGAAAACTTTTCAAAAACTGAAAATGAGGTTGGTTCCCATGTGGGTGAATCCAGGCAGGCTCTGGGAGATCACTTGCTGTCCCTTCCAGGTGTCACACAGACCTGTCTCATTAGGGCCTTGGTCAGAGGTTGATTGCGTTGTGGTTTCAGGAATCAACATATATTTGCAAACCAGAAGTACCTTTGACTGTCTCTCCTGGTTAGCCAGCAGGCATGCTCTCTCTCTTATTTGCAATCCTCTTTCCCTTCCATTCTTTGCTGTGAGCTAGGTCTTTCTCTCCGAGTCTATTAGAAAGGACTGTACTGGAATATTGAAAAAAAGCACAGATTAAACTTTTTCTGATTCATACTTCTTTAAAGAAGCCACTATACGTTGAAGCTAAGTTTCATTCCTTCAGTTGCATTCTGAAGGTGAGCCATAGTGAGAAAGTGAAACAGGGCAAAGATAAAGACTTAACCCACAGGAGGGCTTCAGTCGGTGCTGTGTGGAGACCTCACTATGTAGCTCTGGTCTCTAAAGATTGAGTCTCTCCCCTTATAGTTGGACCTGCCAGTATAACAAGCGAGTAACAGCACTTAACATATGTTTTTAGAGAGCTTTATTAATGTGCAAACTCATTTCTTTGCATGAAAGAGTTTTTGTTAATGGTTTTTAATGCATAGGGTCTATGTTTCAAACAATTGGAAAGTTAAAAATATAAAAATTATGTTTAAGGCATTTCTGTGTCTATATCATATAAGTTATTACTGAATTTAAAAACTTCAAATGATTTTGATGCATTGACAGGGGAATAAAGGTGAACCTGGACTTCAAGGGATGCCTGGGACTTCTGGGCTCAAGGTAATTGTGATCTGATGCATTTGGAAATATTTCCAAAGAATTATAATTGACATTTGTATGCCGTAAGGAAAGTTACCTGAAATTAGGAGTGCCTTCGTCACAAAGTTAAGCTACATGAAAGGAAATGACCAATGTGGTCCAATGTCATATCTATTTTTTGGATACTTTCTCATAGTTTGGGTAGTAGAGACATGAAATACGCTTTGACTTGGTTTTCCTAGAAGTGGTAAAAGGCATGTGCTAATATGGACATTCTCTGGTCTAGAGAATACCACTCCTGCCCATGGCTGGAAACACGAGTGTGCTGTTTCATGGTGCTGTTTCTTTGTTCATTTTCAGAGTGGCTGCCTTTGCCAGTTTCCTCCATACCAAATGGTTCATGTTTATTTCATTGAGATTTTCAGCTTTTAGAAATCTAGAGAATTATTGAGCAGCTCAGGAGAGGGCACGGTGTGCAAAGAGAACCAAACTTAGTTTCTGCAAAAGACAGTAGTCTTTAGTTAATGTGGCAGAGTTTCGGACTGATGGTCAAACATAAAACAAAACAACACAACACAACAACCATGACCATTCAGGATTATGTCCCATCTATTACATTTTTAACTATAAGATTGTTGATACATCATCACTAAATGCTTTCTGAGAACCTCCTTATTTACCAGTTTAAAAAAAATACCCCCTATGTGATGATGGAAAGTAGACAATTTAAGATAACTTAAGGATAATTTTTGTACTGAAACAGCTCAAGAATTCAATTCTAAGAAAATAATATTCCATATGTATAAAGAAAAAATATAATTGTGTACACAATTTAACTAAAAGATGTTCACCCTAATATGGTTTATAAAAATAAAATTGTAAAAACCAGTGTTTAACACTATTGGAATTTTATTCAATAAAATATGGTAAATCAATACAGTTGAATACTATCCTGTGATTAAAAATTATGTTTTTTGAAAAACTATAATGACATATAAAGAACTTCATAATATTAATATATATTGAAGTAAAAGGTGAAAATTATGCATGCATTAGTAACTAAGCACGTTAGTAACTAAGTTGTATATGTGTGGTTGTGATAGCTAGAGAAAAAATATATAACAAAATAAAAATAGTGGGTAATGAGGCTTTCAATCATTTTTATTTCTTCTATTTACTTACCAGTTTGTAACTATAAAATGTTTTTTAAAGTAGCAGTATGAGAAAGAGCAGTTTCAAGGAGAAAGAGAAAGTGGTTAGTAAATGAAAAAAAGATACCTATGTTTATTATTTTTTACTACTTTATTATTTACTTAATTGAATTTATAAAATATAATAAAAGTACCAAATATTTATAAAATTTTCAAATACAGTATGCTATCAGAACTTCTTAACTAGAGGAAAATATATAAGAGGTTTTATTGGGACTCCAGTAAACTTTTCATTCTTTATTATTCCTGTAGTAATAACTCTAAATGTCAATCAATTTTTTAACCATCAATTTAAAATATGAGATGTATGTAGAAATGAAAACAGTGGTATGTTTTTATAAGCAGTAGGTCTGTGATCTCTATGTAATTTCTGCCTTACCTAGGGAGAGCAAGGAGCAGTGGGCCCCCAGGGAGAACCAGGATACCTGGGTTTACCTGGAATTCAAGGGAAAAAGGTATGCGTTGTTTCGGAGATGTAATTCACTTCTAATCAACTACTTGCATGTAAGTTTTCCTCTGGTGAAAACAGGATAGTAAGCCTGGTTATACTTTTCATGATACCAGTCATCATCTTCATATCCCTTGCTGTTCAAGTTTTCTTCCGTTTCATTTTCCCATCTCTCCTGTATTGTCTACTTGGCCCCTAAATGAGCATGCCCAGTGTGATCCTTGTCCTTTTTGTTCTGATGCGCAGTAGACAGTGCTCACTGACACAGGAATTGTCTTCATAGCAGCAATTAAGTGTTAGACCCTTAGCGAATGTAAGTAAATTTACCATGAATACATATTTAGATTTAAGGATTTCCTTGTTCAGAAATTTGGAGTATAAAAGAAAATCTGTATTTTATTTGCTATGAACACAAAACTATGTTTAGATAACATGGTGATGTAAAAAAAGAAATTTGGAAAGTGTGTCCAAGTTCAACTTTGGGCAAGTGCTTACCTTTCCCAATTTGCAAGTTCATTATATATACAAACAAGGACATTGAATTGGTCTCTAATGTCTCTTCTAGCTGAGAAATTCTAGGAAACTAATTACCATGAAATGTAATTTTCCCCCCAAAACTTCACTTTTGAAGCAAATGTTATCTAAAATATCACTTCAACATTATGTTTTATTTTGTTTCCTATAAATTTGTGGCTACTATAATGTGAATGGAAATTTTCAGTTTGATTTTTTAAAATAACATTTGTCAAAATATTATACTTGTTTGTTTAACCTCAGATGTGATCAATATAAAATATTTTCTTCTTCCTGGTAAATTAAAAATAGTAAATTTTCTTTTGAATATGAAAGCAAAAGAAAATATTCATTTAGACATTATTTTGACAATGTTATTTATTCTCTTCCCAAGTATTGTGTTCGAGTCAGTTTCTCTATATAAGGCACTTGTGGAATTTGCATAAGATCATATAATTTTCTTTGCTGAAGAAAAATGTTTTTATTTGAAATACTACAGAATATACTAGATTATGATACATGTATTTTTGCAGGGGGACAAAGGAAATCAAGGTGAAAAAGGCATTCAGGTATATTATTGGCTCCCCCCTCCCGCCCCCGCTTGGCAATAAAATCAGGGCTTTATTCTTCTTAATTCTTATATTGCTTGTCCAGTTCCTTCACATTTAACCATCAATGCCTCATTGTTAAATCCCTGCATTCTCCTTTTGCTACTAAACTTTTCAACCATATCAAGTCTAACGTTAAAATTCTTCACCTGCTCTGGCTGGTGTGACTCAGTTAGTTGGGGCATTGTCCTGAAAATCGGAAGATCATTAGTTCGATTCCCAGTCAGGCACATGTATGGCTTGTTGGTGTGGTCCCTGGTTGGGGTGCATATAGAAGGCAACCATCGATATTTTTATCTCACATTCATGTTTCTCTCCCTCTCTTTCTCTCTCCCTTCCCCTTCATCTAAAAAAAATCTTTTAAAAAAGGATTTTTTACCACTTGACTGTTATAGAAAACTTGGAAACCAAGTGAGTCAACAAAATAAAGATAGATATTTTATTATATACTTTTAATATATATATTTATTGATATATTTATAGTATATATGCTTCAAAATAATTTGAAATGGCTTATGGCACAAATAATTTGATAAGCAATCATTAACTTCAAGTATAAAAATATATTTAATAAATAGGAGAATTAAACAGCAAATTATATCAGACTGAGGAAATCTGCAGTGATTTAGAAGGACCTTTTGTTTTGGGTGTCTTAGCAACAAAGGCAAGGAGAAGAACCATGCTAGTACTATGGAAGACGAGGACATTTTCACCTCAATTTAAGTGGCTGTTGATTGGGTTTTTTTCCCCCCTAACTGGACAACTGACCCATGGATAGGATGCCCCTAGTAGACGCAATGATATACTTCTCTGGAATACGTTTTATCTGCTGGCCTTTCAATCTGTTAAGTTTTAGAAATGGAAGAGTTTTCCAACCATGAATTAAAAATCCAATGTCCACACAGAACTTTTACCATGTTTTTAAGATTATAAAACTCAGTTACTGTGGCTGAATTTTATGTCGAATAAGCTTCATGTAAAAAGACAAATACTTTGCAAAATTCCAGATAGAATTTTGAGAGCTCTAGAATTTTTGGAGGCAAAAAAGAAGATTTTGAATCAATATAATTGATAGAGGTGAAATCCACTAAGGTAACAGTCTGATAGTTGTTTTTCATAAAAAGTTATTTTTTACGAAGATATTCAAGTATTATTATGCTTCCTCTAAGTTAGTTTTGAAATTAGGAGTGAGGTAAATTTTAAGTAAATGTCTGTGAACTCTAGACCCATATATTCCAATTTTCTTCCTGGTATTGCTTTTGGATATGTCATGTGCACCTCAGCGAGTTCATACCAGAACTTGTCATCTTTCCCCATAAACCGCCTCTTAACCATAGTTCTTTCTAATAGTAATTGGTACCATGACACAGTCATGTGAGGGGGGAAAAAGTCTTAGAAGTCATCTTAAAACTCAGTCTCTTCCAATTTCTTCACATGTGGTTTTACATTAAATGTCTCCTGAACATGGCTGTTCTCTCTTTCCTGTCCCCACTATCTATTCACTTACCAGTGCTCCTGGATTACTGTGATATTTTCCTAAGTGGTCTATCTGGGTCCAGTCTACTCCCTTTTTCCCACCCCCATACACTTTTCCCAGCATGCAATAACTAAATTACCTATCTGCTTAAAAATTGCACAGAGTGTGCCCCATATAATTTAAGATAAAGTCTGATCCATAAAGTTCCTCCAGGTTTGACTGCATCTTCTTCAGTCTTACCTCTTGCCACTCTGTTCACTATTATCCACTCTTGCTTTAGCCAAGAGGAATACTTGCCTTTATCCTGTATGTCTCCCTGCTACACACTCCTGTCTTTTTTTCTGTTGGCTACCTCAAAACCTTGAGTCACTTTCCCTACCCTCTCTGTCAGATGTCCTTTCCTGTGTTTCAGGTGTTTAATTATACTCTGTGCATTTGTCAGATAGTATTTTTATTCTATTTAAAAAATTTTTCATTTCTTGATTTACTTGCATCTTTCCCATCACTTAGCAAGCAGTTTGAAAGCAATAATGATACTGGGTTGGCCAAAAAGTCTGTATGTTTTTTTCCATAAAATAAGACACATTTTTCATTTTCACCAATAACTTTATTGATTTGGATAGTATGTCAGCTGCCTCCTGCACAGTATAATGTTGATGGTTCTCAATTAATGTCTCGATTTGATCGCTATCAACTTCAACTGGTCTACCTGACTATGGAGCATTGTCCAGCAAGAAATCTCCAGCATGAAACTTTACAGACTACTTTTGACAATGTTCAATCAGTCACAGCACCTTCTCCATACACTGCAAAAATTTTTTTGCATTTCAGTTGTTTTTACCTTTTTTGAAATAACAAAGCATAATATGATGGAAATGTTATATATTTTCTTCCATATTCAGTATTAATATGTCTACACAAAAATTCAACAATTTTGGTAGTTTTTTTTCAGTGCACACTGATATGACAGCTGTCACGATACAATCTAACAGATTGTTTCAAAGGAAGTTAAAGACAACTAAGCACTACTAGAGCCATCTGATGGAAAAAAACAAATGAACTTTTTGCCCAACCCAATATCTTTGTTTTAGTGTCCCCAAGGTCCAGCAAATAGGTGCTTCTCAATTAATACTGGGAATTCACTTATGTAAGAAAATGAACAAATCACTATGCAGAAGTGATTTAATATTTTAGTCACTAGGTCTCTGATCACATTATCAAGGCATATGTTTTCCTAGAAACTGCTAATTATCTTGTTCATCCTAGGAATGAAGTAGTGCTTCATGGTCTAGTACAATGTCTTTTATATGGTGGATATCCAAAAATATTTATTGAGTGGACAAATGTGTTTATATATTTACTAATGTTTCTCTCTTCTTATTCTTATTTAAATATCTTTACTCAAAATATTTTTGTAGTATATTTTTAGTTTTTAAAAATTCCTTTAAGGAGGATTTATTGTCCTCAAATGTGTATAATCAACACTGAACATAATTATGTCATTTAAATTAATAAAATGTCCACAGCCATTTGATTTTTAAATTACTTTCATGCTGTTAATGCAGACTCAGCAGAACATTCTCAACTATCTAAAATTATTTACACGTTCTCCCAAAGTTTATTCCTTTCCTCTATCTATTTTAAGTATAAGATTAGGTTAATTTTCCTTTCATTTTTTTTTTTTTGCTCTGAGAGACTCCCCCATATCTTACATCATTTTACTATTTGCAGTACTGCTTTTGGGGCATTTCTTCTAGACTGTAGGATAACGTGCAGTTTGTGGTGTATATGTGATTGCATCATATGTGTGGAAACTAATAATATTTAAAAAATTTTAAAGGGTCAAAGGGGAGAAAATGGAAGACCAGGAATTCCAGGGCAACAGGTATCTTTTTTTCTTTGATGGAAAATGTAATAAGAGATAATATAACTGGATAATGCTGAGGGAGAGGTACTTGCAAATAAAAATAGGAGGGTCAATGTACTGCACATTCTACTCACACAAGGATAAAAATGCTAGGTGATGGTAGTATAATGTTTTGCTTTAATTGTTTTTTGTTTATTTTCTAACCCCATTTCTATTGGTGTCTGTGAATCTTTTCAATGCTTTTTTCTGGCATGTAAATGGCTAAAGGTGGACAATGCCACCCATTTTAGGAGTGTTTGTTGGCCAAAGACAGCTATCCAGTGACAGCACCTCCATACCTACTGTATAATCTTGATTTTCTTTTTGCAATATGAACAGTAAAGGCCCTGTGTAGTGGAGGAATGTACTTGCTTTCTTGTAGTTTGCTCAGAGATATAAATCACTATGCCAGAGACTTATTAAAATCCTATCTTGAGGCACTGTACTATGAAACAGATATATAATACGATTATTTTTCTTCTTCCCTGACTAAAATCTCCTCATTGAGCAGTGTTTCAGTGAGATAACCATCTGGCACATAAGTTCAGTCAGAGCCAAACTGGACCGAATAGAGTATGTGTCCTGTAGCACTGCCTCCAGTTCAGCTCAGTTCCAACTTGATTCGAGTTTAAAGGGCAAGCTGTGCCTATGAGTCCTCCCCCAGGGTAGGACTCTTTTGCATGTGGGTAGAAGAAAGACTCAGTAAACTCCACCAGTTCTGGAGACATGTAGATGAAACTACAGTGATGTCTCCAAGGACGAGGGTCTCTGCATCCCTTACTTGAAGAAATCTGCAAGTCCATGGGGAGCGTACTTAAAAGCATATGGCTGCAGGGTTGTCTGTAACATGGGATGGAAGGTGAGTGCAAGATATTAAGAAGCACTGAGAATTCAGAAGCTAACGGTAAGCACCAAGGTATCTAAGAGGAGACCTAGATTTGAGTTTCCCTGAAAAATGTCCCTTAATTAGTGTTCTTCCACTTGACTCAAATCCAGTTGACATTACCAACTCTTCCTGTTTCCCTCTCTGGCAACACACACTGACCTCTCAGTTTCCCTAAGTTAATCACACAATATCTGCACACAGTTCTTCCCAGAGGTGGACCTTCACTGCTTCATTCATTCAACCTCCCTAGCCCCAACCTTTCACCAGAAATTGTTACTCACAATAATTCTCTAAAAAGAAGGATACTTCCTTTGGAATTTGAGCCCATCTTACTGGTTTACAGATGACACTCTTTCCAAGGTTCCCTTAACTTGTTTTGTTCTTACTTCTTAAGGAAAATCACAAGTCTCCTCCCTAATGTAGGGTTTGGATTCCCTAGAAAGCTTCTGCTGTAGATCTATTGAAAGCTGCATTTCCCATCTCCAGGGACTGAGCTGACTGGAGGACCCCCAGGGCCAGGACAGTTGCTGCTTTTCAGCAGCTGGGTGGTCTACCCAAACTCTTTCAGTAAAACCTGTCACCCTACTAAGTGCTGGACACGTATAATTTTTTTGGCCTTCATGTTGTGAATGGAGTTCAACTGAATGTTTCTTTCATGAAATCATCTTAGTGGATTCTCGAATGATAGCCAGCTGTTTTCAGTTTCAGCTCTAATTTAGTTCTAGTCCTGAGAATTCAACTATTTTATCTTTCCTCTTACACCGGCTCCATTTGTAGGATTACATCCGGTAGGGAATGCTGTGCATTTCTCCAGAATCCTCAATATTTACAGGGAGAGTTTTCCTAAGATTTTTATATGAAAACTAAGTTAGTGTTTTTATGCTCACACTTTAATTTGAGAAGCTACATTTTTTGTGCCATATACTGATTTTACAATTTTTTCCTTTTGTCTAATTTGAATATCCATATTTAAGGAACCAAGAAATCAAAATACATTCTCAAGTTCAAAATTCATTGTGTGGGATGTTATATACTAAGTTTTATATTGAATTGGAAAACACCAATTTTTTTTAATTTTGAAATTGAATAATGAAATCCTACCTATGTCTGTGAAAAACATACCTTTTTTTAAAAACTGATATTGGGTGATTTTAGAGCCTGAGTGTGTGATGAATTTAAAAATGAAAATTTTAATGCCTTTCCTGAAAGTTCTTATTATCTATATTATATCATTGGAATAAATATATGGAAAAGATAAGTAGAAAATAATTTCATATAGCCATCACATGTATCATTAGCTAGTGATTGTAATGAGTGAGTTTCATGTATGGCCTCCCCATTGTTTGAGTCACTGAGAAAAAAGGTATTTTCTTCCCTGTTAATCACTTTTAGTAGTTCCTTTTCTTTAACTCATCTTTTTATCAGTAATATGCAATCAAATTTAACTTTAATCCCATGATTGGAAAAATACAATACTCCTTTTAATCATCAATATACCATAACTGAATTTTAATTTTCATTAAAATAGTAATATATTTTCTATTAAATGTCAGCATAAAGTTTATTACTATTATTATTTTTACTTGTTAATAGAATTCAGATAAAATCCCATTCTAATCTACATATTTGGCCTGCAGCACATAAAAATATTCATATCTAAGAATGACACAGTTATGTAAATTAACATTTTTATATATCCAGTTAGCATATTGCCTAGTCATTAGTCTTCTTTCAAAAGGCAAGAAAAGATATTTTACATGTATAATTCTGCCACTAATTGTATCAATACTTTTCAAAGTAAAAATTAAATTGATTAACTGTGTGGTAAGTGGTGTATGCCACATGACTAGTACTGTAGCTTGCACATTTATTATAGCTTTTTTCCTGTTAATTTTCAAAGGGAATTCAAGGTCCTCATGGTGCAAAAGGAGAGGTATGTTCTTTATGTACTATATTCCCTCTCTTTAGTTCTTATTGCCTTTCCCCGCTGTGTGAATCTAGGGATTGATATCGCAAGCAGAGAATGTCTTTTATGTTCTTTAGTAGTTCTTAAATAGTGACTTTCAGGATATGTAAATTCATTCAGTTACATATGAAATGTTATGCATTTGTCAATATTATTGGTTCTTTTAGATTAAGATCTAATTTTTTCCTGCATACTTTTCAATGAACAATATTGTGTGTTTTTGTATATGCTTGTCTCACAAGAATTAAAACTCCTTGGGCACAGGATTGTGTCACATTCATTGTTGTATCTCTGGCACTGTGCACATTGCCTACATAATATACTGAAGAAAGTAGATATTTGTGGGGTTGGATGGATGGCTAACTGACAGTTTAATGTGATATAAAATTTCCCTCCTGATTAATAACAGTATTGCCCAGCTGTTTTCTACATAATATATATATGTTATATATTTATATCCATAATATTGAGGATTTTTAAGATGCAGTTATACCTCCTGAATTATTTAAATAGAACTCTTGAGGATTTCTTTTGCTTTTAGAAAGGTGAAAAAGGAGAACCTGGTGTCAGAGGTGCCATTGGACCAAAGGGAGAATCTGGGATGGATGGCTTGAGGGGGCCTGTGGGTCCCCAGGGACAACCTGGGGAAACAGGTCCTCAGGGACCTCCAGGACTGGATGGGAAGCCTGTATGTATTCTACTTTCTTTCATAGTTTACATTGCTTTCTACCTGGTATATACATGTTATAACCCTTAATAATCTGATGCAGGGAAGGGAATTTTCAGAACAGTTTATTCGACAAGTTTGCACTGACGTATTAAGAGGTAAGTCTCCAGAGAGTTTTTCAAATTTTAAAAGTAAAAGAAAATTTTTGGTAGAAATTATAAAAGATATAAGTAAGATAAAGAACAGTTATAAACCCTTGTCTGTTTTCCTAGATTAACATTTTTGTAATTAAGATGAAATATTAAATGTACTCTTTTATAAGATTATAATAAAGCAGTTAATCATTTCATCATTAATAAATTTCCTGACATAATTGTGGTCATTTAATTCATAAATATGGACGCTTATAATTCACCAAATTTTTCTTCAGGGCACTTTTAACTTTTTTCCCCCAGTTTTAAGCAGCTGATACAATGAAATTGCACTGAGCAATGACTATTTACTTAATTAAATTCCTAGATGTGAATTATTGTCCAAAAGATATACATCTATGAATTTTTAAAAAATTATTAGAGATATTGTTAATTTTCATTCACATTTAAACATCAGGGGGTCCTTTGTTTTTAAGCCCAGCTACCAGTCTTACTTCAGAGTGGAAGAATTCGAAATTGTGACCGTTGCCAGTCCCAACATGGTTCCCCTGGAACTCCGGGGCCGCCTGGCCCTGTAGGCCCAGAAGGCCCCCAAGGAGTTCCTGGTTTGCCAGGAAGAGACGGTGCTCCTGGGCTAATGGGCGCTCCTGGACGCCCAGGTGCCAGAGGATTGAAAGGTACTTAATTTGAGTGCATAAGCAAATGACCAAGAAAGGTAATTTTTTTTGTATCCACACCCTAAATTTATTAGAAAAGAATTTATCTTTGTTTTCATGATGACAAAATTTTTTGTAAATTCCTTAGTCTTTAAATAATTTATTAACTGAGTTAGAAAACACTCTATTTTCTTGAAGCAACATTTTCAAGTAGAGAGAGATGGGTCAAAATTAATGAAGCATGTGAAGTTAAAATTAGAAAATGTTGAAAATGGACTTAGAAATTTTACTTGAATTTAATGCCATTCCCTGTATTTTGAATTCAGTAATTTGTTATAAAAATTATTCAATTTATTTTTCTATTATAGGCAAAATTATGTTTTGCGATCAAATTCCCTAACAACCTACAACTTACTTCTTTTTGCCTTTGAATATTTACATGAAATGTTGGTTGATAATTCTTCTCTTTTAATTTTACATGAATAACATAGATGTTTCATTAAAGTAATAAAAGAACATGTATGACTAACAGAAAGGGCTAAAAGTCCCCAAACCATTTTTCTTAATATTTAACCCCTAATAATTATTTCTGAATCACTGATAATTTTAGAAAGTTTGCCTCAAAAATTGTTTCCCATTTCTAATAATAAATATGTGGCAAGCTATTTTAAAAAGATGTATTTTTTCCTTTTGATATGTGTATTAATAGCTTTGAAAGAAACAATCTAGGAGGCAGTGATTTTATAGGAAAAATGAGCTTATTCTCATCTTTGACACTGCAGGCTTACCGGGAATAAATGGGGCGAAGGGGAGCCAAGGGTTTGGGTACCCTGGAGAGCAAGGTCCTCCTGGCCCACCAGGTAAGGACTGGTGTATGTTCGTAAGCATTGCTGCATATTTTACTTTAAGAAAATCATAAATCTATGTCACATAATTTGAAACCAAGACTCCTGTCATCCTCTGTTTGCTGTGTTCTATAATTTGCCATACCTCAGTTTCCTCATTTGTAAAGTTGTGATGCATGTCATCTGTATCATGATATTATTGGAAGACCAAATAAAGTGATGCAGGTAGTGCTTGCAGAACAGTACATGACAATTGCATTTATGTTTTTAATCGATGTGGGCTATTATTATTTTAGATGATGTTATTACTTTGTGTGACTTTGGGTCGATCAAATAATTTAATATGGTATATGTAAAACACTTAGAACAATATCTATAATTGTAGTTCAGCGTCGAATCAATGTTTGTTAGTAGTACTAGCAGCAGGAAGTAGTAATGGTAGGAAGTGCCCCCAAACCACTCTGCTCCATCCCCAGATATGAATATTTTGCTTTTGTTATTTTGAGTCATTGACTTTAAAGGCCAGTGTCCTAAATTAACTCTCCTTTCTTTGAGTGTACTAATCAAACTAATTAGGCTATGGTTCACAAATTAGTATGATAACACTTAGGGGTATTGATCCCTATTATACTATATATGATAAGGACAATGTATAGTCCTTTTTACTGCAGATGAAACACAAAGTGACTTCATTAGGGTTTTAGCGCGCGCGCGCGCGCGTGTGTGTCTGTGTGTGTGTGTGTATAGTCTGCCAGAAGTAACGCTTGCTTGAGTGTGGTTGGTAGGGTACGTCAGTGTGTTGTATGAGATGGACAGCAATTTGAACATTTTGCCTAAAATGTCATATGGGGTGCTTGAGTGTGATATTGTTATGTTACAGATTTACATGCTTATGGTTTTGTAATAAAAGGGGGCATTGTTTGTGCCAGGGCCATTACTTGCATGATATATATATATATATAAATATATATATAGTTTTAATAATATTGACAGAAAATATGCTAAAAGAAAGAAATAAGTTTGGACAACACACAAATTGGAATATTAGAATGTTAGCATAATGTCTTAATTAGAGCACAATTGCTATATTAATATAGCTTAACTTGGTTTTATAAAAATTACTAATTGCTTTTGTGTGGTCCTTTTCAAAGTGGAAGGTACATAGAATTAGCAAAATAATACTTCTCACACTAGTGCAAGTATGTACCAATTTTTAAGATACTTTTTTCAGTTTAAATATCTTACAGAATCAGCTCTATCACCATCAAAAACCAAACCCTCTGTTCATATGCTGCTGATATCCCATCTTAGGTCCAGAGGGCCCTCCTGGAATAAGCAAAGAAGGTCCTCCAGGAGACCCAGGTCTCCCTGGCAAAGATGGAGATCATGGAAACCCAGGAGTCCAAGGGCAACCAGGTTCCCCTGGCATCTGCGATCCATCACTGTGTTTTAGTGTCATTGTCGGAAGAGATCCATTTAGAAAAGGACCAAACTATTAGTGTCTAATGCCTCATTCAGCAGCCTAGGCATGGTGCTTTTCTTTTGTGGTCTTTTGCATCTCAGGAAGATAACAAACGGTAATCCCTTGAAAAGAAGCTAAAGTACCTCGGTGTTTTTATTGTTATTTTTTCTTTAAGGAAAAAGATATAAAAGGTCACATATACTGATCTTGAAGGATCCTCAGTAAATTGGAGCCTTTAGATTAGTGGCATTAACTAAATCTCAAGGGTTTCTTGTAAGCCCATTTGTTTTAATCAAAGTTGAATATAAAAACCACCATTGCCTCTTAGCTGGTCCATTTCAGCCACTGTGAAATATTTCACATGCAGCCTCCATGCAGCAGAGTATTCAAGTTCAAGTTTATGTTTGTGTGAATTCCATGTTTCATATCTCACAACTCATACTTCTTCATTAGACAAAACATGTGTCTGGTCATTGGACATGAGATCAGGGCTGATACTGACCTGGGACAGACTTTATCACCATTACAGTCATTCATTCCAGTGTCTGTGCTCACTGTGGGGGGCGGGCAATGGACTACTGGTTGTCCCATGTCTTCAATATTCCATGTGAATAAGATGAATGTGTCTCTGGTTCCATTTGCAAATTACCAAATTTGATTAATGACTAAGCTAAGAAAGTACCAATTACATAGGGAATGTTCAAAATTATGTAACGTTAAAAACATTTTTTTTTAAAGTGCCAATATACCTGGTCAATATATTCAAAGCAAACAGAAGTTCAGAAACACTAAAAAGACTTTCTTCTTCATACTTGCTAGGTAATTGGAATGTTTGTTGTATGCCTTCATTTTCCATTTCACTTATTATCTGTGTATGTTCATATATGTTAACTTTCATTGTAGCAAAGCTAATGGGAATAAATGCTGTAGTTGAAAGGAAACTCCACAGTTTCTAGTATGTCTTGGTGTTTTTAGTAGACTTTAAAATATTACAAATAGTCTTTGGGTACTGTATTTAATGCTTTTGTAAGAACATAATTTGAAATATTTAATCCTTATTATGCTCTAAATTTTGTAACATGCTTGTTATTCAAAGTACAATAAAGTTTTTATAGACCTGATTTTAGTGTCTTTTTTTATACATAGTTTTAACTGACTGTTGAGTATATTATTTATATCACATGGTTATTTATTCAGTGGATACAAATTTATTAAATTATGTACCCTATTAAATAATGGGTTCATTTGAAATAACTTAGAAATTCAGTTGCTGTGCTACTCACCTCAATAGGCCCTGACCAGTGTGGCTCAGTTGGTTGGGCATTGTCCTGCAAAGCGAAACATCATTGGTTTGATTCCTGGTCAGGGCACATGCCTGGGTTGTGGGTTTGGTCCCTGGTTGGGGTGTGTAGTAGAGGCAACCAATTGATGTTTCTCTTTCACATCAATATTTCTCTCCGTCTCTTTCTCCTTGTTTTCCCTAAAAGTAAGTGAAATCTTAAAAAGTAAATGATATCTTAAAAAAAAAAGAAAAGAAAGGCAATATTTGCTTCCTGGCCCAGAAATGGCTGTTGATAAGTATTTACCTTTATTGACATGTAATTCTATCACTTTGATTAGGACCTTGGAAGAAAATGAAATCCATGACATTTGGTAGCTAAATTAGCATCAGGCAAGCTTCAGTGTTCTTTCTCCCACAAAGTCCCAGGTATCTGCTTAGGCCCAACAAGCCTGCTACCCCTGCTCATTATGGCATTTGATGTGAATACCTGGTAAAAGAGCAAAATAGGTGGTTGCTATCATTTATTAATTCATTCAACCAGCATTGACCGTAGGAATACTAAGTGCCAGTTACTGTGGTGGGGATACAATAGCAATATCATACAGTCTGGCCTGAGCGAACTCATGTCTAACAAGTCACAGGTAAGTAAACAGGTGAGTCCTATACATTCTTTCTGAAAAAGGAGAAGGTGCTATAGAAATGTATAGGATAATCCTATGGGCTGATTTGTGCCCCTCCCAATTTGTATGTTGAATCTCTAATCTTCATGAGACATATTTGGCAAGGACCTAATCTGATAGGATTGGTGACCTTATAAGAGGAAGAGATTCCATCTCTCTCTTTCTCTTTATACATATGAACATATACACATATGCCACGAACATGCCTGCATATGTGATAGGCCATGTGAGCACATAAGGCAGAGCTTCAGATGGAGCTGGATATCATTCTCTGATTCCCCAGTAGAGGGCAGCAAAAATATATATAATATTTTTAATTTTATTATCATATATATCTTATTATATCTATCATATCCAGGGGTGTCCAACCTGCGACCCATGGGTCACATGCAGCCCAGGATGGTTCTGAATGCAGCCCAACACAAAATCGTAGATTTACTTAAATCATTATGAGATATTTTTGTGATTATGTGTCTCAATGTATTTAACGTGTGGCCCAAGACAACTCTTCTTTCAGTGTGGTGCAGGGATGCCAAAAGGCTGGATACCCTGATTATAAACTGCCACATATATGTATTTATCCTGAACATGTTTTTTTTTCAATTTCTAAATATGTTTAGACTTATATCCTAAAAATTTAATTATTCCAAAGAAGAAAATGTCATTTTCATAAGTTGAAACAACAGTTAATGAAGCCTTTCATATTTTGATGTCTTGACTTTCTGCTTTAACTTCATATGGCACAGTTTATCTAATTAAAGTGCTCTGGCTAGGAGGTTTGATTAATTCTTTGGATTGAAAAACTTTATTGCCAAAGCAGAGGTTTGAAGCTCACTCCTGGTATTCCTCAGTTACAGGTCTGGTCTATTGGCTGGTATATGAGCTGTGTTGTGCTTGGGGAAGGCAGAAAGTTGTTCTCATCATTACCTAAAGATTACAACACATAGTCAATCCACATGTCCTATAATCTGGTATAGCACATTGTATAAAGTGTCAACACAAGAAATGAGCAGCTATGTGGCTAAGGCATGGAGAGCCTAAGCTTTGAGAGTTTAGGGCATGATGGGGTGCGCAGAGGGGAATTCAAATTGAGTCTTTCTATTCCATTTTAATTTTTGAGGTATCTCCATTCTGCTTTCCACAGTGGCTGCACCAGTCTGCATTCCGACCAGCGGTACGTTGGGGTTCCCCTTTCTCCACATTCTTCACAGCACTTGTTTATTGATTTGTTGATGCTAGCCATTGGGACAGGTGTGAGATTGTATCTCATTGTTTTAATTTGCATTTCTCTGATGATTAGTGATGTTGAACATCATCTTTTCATATGTCTATTGGCCATCTGTCTGTCCTTCTTGGAAAAGTGTCTATTCAGGTCCTTTGCCCATTTTTAAATTGGGATGTTGGTATTTTTGATGCTAAGTTTTGTTAAGTTCTTTATAAATGTTGGATATTAATCCCTTATCAGATGTATTGGTGAATATGTTCTCCCATTTAGTGGGGTGTCTTTTTATTTTGTTGATGGTCTCCTTTGCTGTGCAAAAACTTTTTAGTTTGATGTAGTCCCGTTTGTTTCTTTTTTCTTTTGTTTCCCTTGACTAGGGAGATAGATCAGAAAAAATATTGCTCCTAGCAGTGTCTGAGATTTTACTGCCTGTTTTCATCTAGGAATTTTATGGTTTTGGGTCTAACATTTAGGTCTTTAATCCACCTTGAATTTATTCTTGTGTATGGTAAAAGAAGGTGGTCTAGTTTCATTTTTCTGCAAGTATCCGTCCAGTTTTCCCAACACAATTTATTGACTAGACTATCTTTAGACCATTGCATATGCTTGCTTCCTCTGTCAAATATTGACCATAGAGGTGTGGATTTACTTCTCGGTTCTCCATTCAGTTCCACTGATGTATGTGTATGTTTTTATGTGGTACTATGCTTTTTTGATTACTATGGTCTTGTAGTATAGTTCCACTTCTGGGAATTTATCCAAAGAAACCTGAAACAACATAATTCGAAAGAACATATGTACACTTATGTGCACTGCGGTGTTATTTACAACCACCAAGATATGGAAGCACCCCAAGTCTCCATCAGTAGAGGAATGGATAAAATAACTATGGGAAGCTTACATGATGGAATACTAGTTGGCCATAAAAAGGAATAAATTTTTACCCTTTGCTACAGTGTTACTGAACAAGTGGGGTCCTGCTGCCAACCACCACTCTCCAGGGGCAGAGGTTTGATGATAAAGGAAAGGAGTCTTTATTCAAAACCTACACAATTTTGGAATAATAGCTTCCCACGTGCATTAGACACTTAACCCTAACAAGGCTAAAATCTGTAACTCTTTAGTTACAGCTTTAATCACCTAAGCCCATCAATTAGGGCTGAACTTTTTAACTTCTGAGTTCCCCTATTATTTCCCTTGTTAGTTTTTAATTATCTCATTTCTGTAAGACAGTTTACAAAGTAAAACAACAAAAGATACAAAAGCTACACAATTCTGGAAGAATGACAGGCTTCTGCCTCAGAGCCTGTCCCCTCTAGAATACCCAAAGCAAAATAACCCTCTGCCAGACCAGCTTGATCCTAGGCTGCACCTGGAGTTTCTTCTCCCATCCAAAATCCATCCAGAATATCGTCCTTTGAGAAATGCAGGCAGCTGCAGCACGATCATCCAGGCATCTTGGAGGAAGAGAGCCAGAGAGCCAGAGAGCCAGAGGACCAGTCTCTGCCTTCCTTTTACTTCAAATCTTCTGGCCCATAATACCATGCACTCCAGAGCATTCAGCTTCTCAGTCAATCCTGTCCCAGGTTGTTTACCATGGCCTCAGGCAAACTCGTCTTATACCCCCTCCTTACTCTTCCCCAGTAATCTGATCAGATCTCTGTGTATTAACAACATTGGATGCATCTGGAGAATTTTATGCTAAGTGAAATTAGCCAGTCAGAGAAAGACAAATACCATATGATTTCTCTGATATATGGAATCTAATGAACAAACTGAACTAACACGCAAAATAGAGACAGGCTCATAGATAAAGAGCAGGCTGACAGCTGTGCAGGGGGGTGGGGGTGCTAAGAGGGTGGAGGGATCAAGCAAAAAGGAAAAAGACTCAGGCATGGACAACAGTGGTGATTGCAGGGAGTAGTATAAGGGGGATAAATGGTAATGGAAAAAATACAATAAAAAAAGAGTCTGTGGTTTTAAGGGAAAAAGACCAGAAATAAACCCATACTTTAGTTAAATTGAGCTGCAAAGGTTTCTCTGGAATGTTTTCACAAAACCTTATCTTAAAAGCTCCATAGAAAAATTTACTTTTTCCCTAAATAACATATTTGAAATAAGGAACACATTAGTATTTTTTGCTTACTGAATTATTTCTATGTTCTGCCTTCCCCAAAGTAGGATTTTACAGAAGAATTTCAAATAAATAGATATATTTCAAAAGTCCCCTATTTATATCTCAGAAGAAGATGACAACTTGAAATAACTGACTGAAGTACCATCCTAAATTCATGGAGAACTGAGAAATAGTGACTGTGTTTTTTCATTGTGGCCCTAGTTCAGCCATTTGGAAAGGGTCTATAGCTCCCATAGAGTGAAATTCAAAGTGAACTTTTGAAATAAATAATTTTGTTTTTTTTAAAAAAGGAAGCAGTCTGGGACATGAGTGACCTTGGATGAATCAGACAACTTCCCTGATTTTTTTTTAATTACTAAAAGGGTTTAAGTTACTGTGTTTTTCAACTCTAACTGCATGTTAGAATCATCTAAGGAACTTTAAAAATATTCCTTTTTTGGGATCCACCAGAAGTTCCAGTGTAATTGGTTTGCCTTTCAGGCAGACAAAAGAGCTCTACAAAGGCCTTTAGCAAGAGAACACACCTCAATGGAAGTAAAAGCAATTCTATACTTATTTTTAAGTTTTAATAATTCTATATGTATTTATAGAAAGCTGGTGATGGAGGGTGGCAGAGGGTAAGGGTAGAGATATAGTGAATAGGGGGAAAAGGATGGAGAGGGGAAGAGGAGATACCAAAGAACCTTGAAGGATTTTAAGGAGGAAGTAGCATGAAGAGATTTGTATTGTAGAATAATTGCTCTGGCTGAGGGAAGAATAGATGAAACCAGTTAGGATTGTGTGGATGAAAAAGGGGATCTAATAAATCTGACAATCTCGGTGAGGAAAATAACCTCACAGGGGGAGCCGATTATGACTTCCTAACTGGGCAAGCCACAGCCCCAGGCCTATGAAAGGTTTATTCCTTCCTTGCCTTAAGCAAGCTCTGTCCACCATTGTTATGCATTTACGATAACACACCTTTGAAATGCTAGAAGTCCAGACTCCTCAGAGGCATAATCACCCTCAAAGGAGCACATAATCTTGTTAACTCCAATCACAGAGATTTACCCATCTGGCTTTCTCCCACCTTCATGTAATCTTTCTTACATTCCCTCTTAATTCCAGCTGTATAAAAGAAACGACAAAATTGTCATTTTCCTGAGCATTTGAGATCTTGCTCTATGGCATGTTGTTAGTCTGGCTCAAATTAATTTTAATAAAAATTGTCTACAGGTTTGGGTGTTAGGATAACACTTGAATGTGGAATAGCTAGTCAAATGCCATTGCAGTAGTGCTGAAGGTGAAGGTGAAGTTAAAAGAGGATAGAATCACAGAAGGGATAGGACAAAAAAGACCATCAATTTATTCTATGAAAATCGTGGATGACCAGAATGTGTCCACAGCATCCTTGATGATTCCAGGAAGGTGAGGCTTACTGTGGTTCTATGAAATAAGGTAGGAACCAAAAGTTGTACCTGGTTGTTACACACTTTTAAAAACTAAAGAGTTCAACTGAACAAAAATTGATTCTAATACAGCAAGGCCAGACTGAAAGGATTAGGAACGCTTCACCAATCTGAGCTGGGGAAAGACTTTTACAGAGAAGAGGTGGAAACAAAGCAAGGAAATTATTTGATTGGCTACAGCTTATAGGGTTGCCTTATTTGGGAACTCTAGTTGGCTGTTAGTGATAGGTTGTCCTTAGTTTTTTATATCCTAATTTTGAGGCATTACAGGTTAGGCTTTGGTTTACTCAGTAGCCTATACAGGCTACTAATGTTACTGGACAGCCTCATGCTGTCCAAGCAGAGACAGTGGGGTGCTATTGCTAGGGCCTACAGGCATAACTCTGGAGACAGGAGTTCAGTGAAAAGGAAAGGGGTTGTTTGTTTAAACGTTATACAGTTTTGGGATGGTGGTAGGTTTCTGCCTCAGAGTTCCACTCTCTTTAGACTACCCAAAGGTAAATAGCTCTGCCAGTTCAAGAATGTGTATGAAATCCCTTTTCCCACTCCTAAAACTATTGTCCTTGATGAAAATGCAGATAACTGCAGCAGGATTATCCAGGCAGCTTGGCAGGCTCCTGGCTACAGTTCAGCTGGTACTGCCACTTTCTGCGCAGGAGGGGTGCAGGGCTGAACCCCGCACGCAGCCTCCAGGGGGCGTGTCTAGGAACTCTGGCTTCTAGCACCCAACCAGGCCAGCCAGGGGAGGGGAAAGAGCCAACCGACATTGACCTTACCGGTGGGCTCGATTTGAAAGTCCTTTCTTAGAATCCCACACGTGCAAGAGGCCAGTGGGCGTGTCCAGCCTTTCAACCAATGAGGGCCAGTGTCGGCCATGATTGCCTTTGCTGCTCTTACAGGGCCACGTTCTTTAGGGGGAAAAGCCTCCAGTCACGCATGCTCTGTACAAGTTCCATTCTGCCCAGTCAAGAGCTGCACAGCTGCCTCAGGTAATTCACTTCTCTGGTGGCCCTCCCTTTGCAGGGAAGGCAAGCTGCTTCCAATCTTCATTTCCCTCTTTGGGTTTCCTCCCTGTCCCCTGCCGTCCGCAGCAATTTGGACTGACCCCTCTGTTACACTAAGGCATTGAAGCCACCTCAGTGTCACAGGGCAGCTTGTTTAATGAATTTAACATTGGTTATCCCACAAGGCTCCCAGTGAAATTTCTTTCTCTGGTACTGCAATAAATGAGTATTTCCAGATCCAGAGATTAAGAAATGTATTTAATAACTAGTTATAAATGACAAGTAAAGAAGTGATAGAAAAAAATCTAAAGTATTAAATGTAATATATACTGTCCGAAATGGATTCCCTTTTCTCAAGACTCATTGAACTTTTGTATTAGAAAGAATTCATTAGACACATTGAGTCCTGGAGGACTGCTCAGTATTTTGGGGGAAAAGGACTGTCTGGTCCTTCACTACTGAGGGGCGAAGGGAACAGGGGAAGCTTTATTGGTAGGAAGTGACTCAGTGGAAATAACACGTCCACTGAGATGTGTTACACATATGTGGTGGTAACTTGGGAGAGGCTTAACTGTAGTCAGGAAATGGTCTTTAAATATTCAGAAAGAAACCAGTGAGAACTCAGAATGGTAGTGATTGGCGCTGTGGTGGCATTGCCATGGAGAATATATTTTGTATCGTAAGACTGGATTCACATGTATTTAAAGGATGAACTTTCTTATGCCCACTTAAATGAAAGGATCAAAATATAATTAATATTCCCCCATGTTTCAGTTCTGTAATTATGAGTCCAGATAAGTCAAGGGAAACAAAGGGTCTAATTTTTTTTTTTAAGGGTAATAGAGAAGGGTAAGAAGCAGAGTGTAATGTTAGAGAATTGCTTTTCTAAACAGATCTCGTGAGTTAGCATTTTTAGATGCAAAATGTTAAGGCTGATTAGCATTTTGTTTATGCAAATGAGTAATGGAGAAGAAAAAGCAGGTCTTTGGTTAAAGATGGTATTTGTTGAGGATAAAAGGAAAGAATGTTAAGAACCATGTAGACATTTTCTGATAAAATTTCAGAAACATCTGAGATGTTTTATTTTTAATGTACCTGCCTAAGGATCGCTTTGATAACAATATATTAGCTCCACTTAAGACAACTTACTTTTCTTTATTAGCTTCTTTAAATTTATGTGTCAGCAGCTATTCTGGCTTTCATTTAACTAATAAATACTTCTGTATACCTTGTCAAGAAATCAGAACTGGAGAAGATCTTTTTAAGCCTTCATAGGACTATGTGGTATCCAGGTAGGAAAAGTGGGCAGAAGAAAGTTGGCTCTGATTAGTTTCATGCCACATTACACCATGATTTTGTAGTTCATTCTAAGGCAAGCTGGTTACAATTTTAGTGGCATTAGCTCACATATAAACTGATTACTGTTTTAAAGACCATCCAGAGAATAAAAGATAAATGCTGTTGTCTGTCCCCACAAAATGTTAATGGCCCCATGCAGGTTTTAGAGTCCTGGGAGCCAAAAAGAGAGGTAGCAGGGATCTGTTAAATTCTTGATTTCTGTTAGTTGCAGTAGGAAGACAGAAAAGAGACAAGAATAGCAGCTATTACTGACTCATTGGCTTGGAAAGCATTCCTCCTTTCATATTACAGCTTACTTAGGACTAGGTAGCATTATTTTCAGTTTATAAATGGAAACACTGAGCTTCATATAGCTAAACAGTAATAATCTAAAACTGAAACCCAGATCTTCCTGGCTCCAAACTCATGTTTTCAGTCTTAATATAACTAAAATGTACTATCTATATAGTCCAAGTTACAATACAATGTTTAAATGGCCACTGAAAGCCATCTAGTATTTCTATGTCTGTGTTCATCAGGAAGAATTTTTCACTGCCTTATGATTTATCTAGTTCAGTAGGAAGACATTGCATTATGTTTTTTCTGTACTTTGGAATGTCATTTGCAGGTTTCACTCAGAGTGGATATCCCAGGTCAATTTTTGGACCTCTGCTAAATGTTCTACCAACATCCTATGCATTCACCTGTGATGGCATTTTTGTATTTGACCCTGTTTGTGATTGTTTTTTGTCAAACACATGCAGTGTTTGAAGTATGTTTTCAAGTATACCTCTTGCCAAGCCTTGATTGAAAATCTTTTTAAACCATTCTTATTAGTATAATAACCATATGTTAGGGGGGTAAGGGTAGTGCCCATAAGCCTAGGATGTTGGCAAGTAGAGTAAAATTCTTAGTAGAGTACCTGGGACACAGAAAGTATTCAATAACTATTAGTTACCATTTCACAACTTCCTGATAATTGGTTTTTCTATTAAACTTTACCAATGATGGGAAAAAAACACAAGGGAACCAGGAAGGTCTTCAGCAGCACAGGTTTTAGGTAGAACTGCCAACATTTCCTTGCTGTGTCACCTCAAAATTAGTCACGATAAGCACCAATATTCTCATCTCTGAAAAGAGAATGGCAATGATGTTTTGGACAATTGCTTTTAAGTGTGATGATTAATTTTAAAGTGCAGATCAAGTGCCCATCAGATAGGAGGCACCCATTAGAGGTGAGCTGTTTTGATTATCAGTGGAGCTAGAGGTCTCAGGCTAGCCATCATCTTGTCATCGGTGGTTAATTGCTAAAGTATGGGAACAAGTTTGACCCATACAGACAATGATCAGATCTCATCTCAGACTTTGATCCTAACTCTTTCTCCAATCTGTTGTATTGATGAGCTTCTTCATCAGAGTATCCTGTTACCACTTAACTGGATGCATAAAGCAGAATTCGCTATGTTCACCCTTGCCACTTTAGTGCCATCATCACTGCTGGTAGCATCATTGTTGCCTCAGATCAGCTAGGGAACTGCTCTCTTCTTGCACCAATTAAACAGGCTGCCTGCAGCCTACATGGCAACTTCATTGCTCATGATTGGCTGTGCTGATAGGGAGTGTTGCACAGTTCCTCTGCTTCCTGGTGTGTGTGATATATGAATACAAAATATGTGAAAACATCCATTTGACTTCTGTGGAATCACTAAGATTGTGTGGAATCAAGCCTCACTGTTGCTGAGAATTGCAACTTATTGTGAAATTTTAGTACTTTTGGGGGCACATTTATTAAACAGCCTGTTGGAGGCCAGTGAAAGTATTTATTTTGTTTTATGATTTTTGCACAACTGATTTTTATTGCTTAAATAAAACTTGCTGTATTTATATAACAAATGATGTATTTAAACTGTTTTTACCATATTAAAATTTATGAAAAACAGAAAGCACTGTGATGTCTTTGTTAACATCCCCAAATCATATTTTCTATAGTAAATAGGAAAATAAGGCTTTAAATTATTTTAAACATTCAGGCTAATTTAATGCCTTAAAAACAATATTAGTCAGTTTGTGGGAAATTGGGGGAACAAGTAATACAAAAAATATATGTTTCTATGGAAAAGCATAATTCACAATTTTATTTTTTCTGACATTCTACTAGTTTAATACTGATTTCTAAAGACATGACCACATTTTCTAATTGTCATTGGAATAATGTGGTTTTCTGGTACCAAAATCTGCATTCCACAAGACTGTTGATGAAATTAGAAGAGCTTGTTGAATATTAGCGATTCTGGTCTTTGACGTGGAAATTAAAGAGAAGTATTCAACCACTAACTTTTTATGCCTAGTATTATCTAATTTCCACATTGGAATTTGGCAAGAAAACATTCTTTCCCAAATATATATTTACACAAAAATCTGTCTAAATGCCTTTGAAATGAAATTTGTACATAATGTTACTCAGGGGAGAGAAAATTCTGAGGGCAAAAATAATGGCAATGGTTTTGTACTTCTGATTACATAAAAAAATAGTTCAAATTAAAATAAAAATATCCAAATAAATCAGATAACTGTTTCCCCTCTCTTCTAATTTCACAATTTCCAAATAGCCTAATATTTGTCTGCATTATATTTTCTTCTATTTCCTGTCTTTCTCTTATCTCTCCTTTCCTTTTTGCTTATATAAAGCCAAAGTATAAAGTAAAACTCATTATGTTTACTGTATATATTTAATAATTATAATTGGCTACCTTAAAAAAGCCCAGCTTTGTTGAAGCATAATAAAATGTATCAATTTTTATGTGTATATTTGGATGGATTTTAAGAAATGTATCCACCCATGAAATAACCACCCCAGTTAAGATATAGACTGTTTCCATGACACCCCACAAGTTTTCTTCAGGAAAATTATCTCTCTTTGCTCAGATAATTTATTCTTCTTCCAGCTCCAGAGAATTCCTAATCTGATTTCTGTCACTATAGATGAAAATTTTATTTTCTGGAGTCCCATATAAATGGAATTATATATTATGTCATCTTTTGTTTCTGGCTTCTTTCATTTAGGATAATGGTTTCATCCATGCTGTTGTGTTTACCAATGACTTATTACTCTTCTGTTGCTGAATAGTATACCTTCGTATGGCTCTATTTCAACTTGATTGTTCATTTACCTGTTAATGGAAAGTTGGGTTGTTTCCGCTGTAGAACTATTCTAAAACGCTTCTATGAACACTGATTTACAAGTCTGTGTGGAGATATGCTTTAATTTCTCCTGGGCATTAGGATTAGAGTTACTAGATTGTGCTATAATTGTGTTCCTAACTTATAAGTCCTTTGCTATATAAAGTATTTACTTCAAGTCTGTGGCTTGCATTTGTATTTTCTTACAGTTCTTTAAAGAGAAGTTTAATATTTTTATGAAGTACAATTTTATCTATTTTTCTTTTATAGTTTGTATATTTTGTGCTCAATTGAAAACAATCTTTATCTTCAAATCGTGGAGATGTTTTCTTTGTTTTCTGCTAGAATAACACTGCAATGATGGAAAACTTCTGTATCTGCACTGTAGCCCCTACCTACACGTGGCTACTGAGCATTTTCAATGTGTCTAGTGCAGCTGAGGAACTAAATCTTTAATTTAAATTTAAATAGCCATATGTGTCTCATAGTGACTGTATTGGACAACATAGGTCTAGAAGTATTTACATTTCTAGCTTTTGTGTTCAGGCAGCTCTGTGATCAATTTTTTAAATTTTATTTTTCAATTTCATTTTATATTCAAAATTTTGTATTAGTTTCAGGTATACAGCATCGTGGCTACACAATCATATACTTTACAAAGTGTTTCTTTGTTTATTTCCAGTGACAAATTTTGAGTTAAGTTTTGTGTAAAGTGTGAGTGAGGATTAAGACACATATTCTCCTCAAAATAAAGCACTGTTAAAAATACAATTTCCCCCATTGAATCACTTTAGTCAAAAAATAATTGATCATAAATGTATTGTTTTTGTTCTATTGATGTATATGTTTATTCTAATGCCAGTATCATACCATCTTGATTACTTTAACTTTAGAGTGAGACTTTAAATCAGTTAGTCTGCATCTTCCAATGTTTTTTTTCCCAACATTGTTTTGGCTATTTTAATTCCTTTGCATTTCTATAAAATTTTAGAAACAACTTGTCAATTTCTACAAAAAAAAAAAAAGCCTGCTGGAATTCTGATTGGGATTTTAATGGATCTATTGGGCTACTTTGGGGAAAATTGACATTTATAATATTTAATCTTTTCATCCCTCAGCATGGCATATTTTTCTTTATTTATCTCTTTTCTTTGTCCCAGAAATGTTTTGTAGTTTTCATAGGTCTTATACACATTATTTTGCAAAATTTATTCTTAAGTTATTTATGTTTTTTGGATGCTTCTTGTAAATGCAGTTTTTAAACTAATTTTTATTTGTTCTTTGCTAATACAGTTTATAGAAATACAGTTCACTTATTTTTTTTTGTATACTGATCTTTTATTCTGGGACCTTGCTAATATACTTAGTAGTTCAAGTAGATCTTTTGTAGATTTGTTAGAATTTCAAAAAAGTAGAAGTAGATTACATAAATTCCCTTTTCCTCATTTTCTATTCCACCAATTTCTGATTTTATCTTTATTGTTTACTTCTCTGACTTACTTTGTATTTAATATGCTCTTTGTTTTCTGGATTTTAAGGTAACACTGTTTAATTGACTTTAGACCTTTCTTACTTTCTAATATAAATATTTAAAACTGCCAATTTATTTCTAAGCATTATTTTAGCTGCATCCTCAAATTTTGACATTCTGTTTTTAACTAAGGTCAAAATATTTTCTAACTCCTCTTATGATTCCTTTTTTGATAGATATGTTATTTAAAACTATTATTTAATTTTTATACATTTGAATATTTTCCAGATTTCTTTCTTGCTGACTTCTAAATTAATTTTCTTGTCAGAAAACAAACTCTATCAATTCTTTTTTTTAATTATTGAATTTATTGTGGGGACACAGATTAATAAAATTATATAGGTTTCAACTGTACAATTTGATAATACATCATCTGTACATTGTATTGTGTGTTCACCACCCTAAGTCAAGCCTCCTTCCATCACCATTTGTCCCTACCTTTACCCTCTTCTATCTTCCCTGCCTCCTTTCCCTCTGATAATCACCATAACGTTGTCTATGGGTTTTTTGGTTTTTTTTTATTTTGCTTAATCCCTTCACCTTTTTCACCCAGCCCCAACCCCCTTCCCCTCTGACAACTGTCAGTCTGTTCTCTGTATCTATGAGTCTGTTTCTTTTTTGTTTGTCAGCATATTTTGTTTATTCAATTCCACATATAGGTGAAATCATATGGTACTTGTCTTTCTCCAACTGACTTACTCCACTTAGCATAATGCTCTCCAGGACCATCCATGCTGTCACAAACGGTAAGAGTTCCTTCTTTTTTTACAGCTGAGTAGTATTCCATTGTGTAAATATACCACAGCATTTTATCCATTTATCTACTGATAAACACCTGGGCTGCTCCCCATTCTTGGCTATTGTAAATAATACTGCAATAAACATAGGGGTGCTTATATTCTTTACAATTAGTGTTTTGTGTCTCTTTAGACATATTCCCAGAAGTGTGTGACCCTTGGGTCATAAGGCAGTTCCATTTTTAATTTTTTGAGGAATCTGAATTGAATGAGATTAATTTAAAGAGCAGCGTATGGTCTATTCTGTAAATAATACAAATTTACACTTGAAAAGAATGCATTCTGCCATCAAGTGGAGTGTTCTATAAATTAAGCCATATTGGGTTATTCACATATTTTTAATCTTCATAATTTTTTGTCTACTTATTCTTTCAAGTGCTGAATGAGGTGTATAGAACTCTCTAACTATAATTATGGATTTGTCTTTTCTTTTAGTTCTGATAATTTTTGTTTCATGTATTTTGAAACTCTCTTATAGGGCATACACACATTTAAGGATGTTGTCTTCTTTTGAAAATAATTTGCATGATAATGCAGTTATACCACATTTTATTGTGCTTCAGTTTATTCTGCTTCATGGGTGTTGTGTTTTTTATAAACTGAAGGCAAGACCCTCCACCAGCAAAATGACTACCACTCACTTTATTGTGGTATTTATTTTATTGTGGTGGTCTGGAATCATGCCTACAATATCCCAGAAGTATGTCTGAACTTTTCCATCCTTTGACTTTTGTCTTATCTGCAATTTTATATCAAAAGTGTAAAGATTCCCTATAGGCATTGTTGAATATTGCTTTTTATCCAGCCTGTTAATTTCTGTTTTTCATTGGAGTTTTTAGATCAGTGGTAAGAAAACATTTTTGTAACAAGGTAGATAGTACATATTTTAATCTTTGAAGGCCACACAGTCTGCCCCTGCATCCACTCAATTTTGTCTTCGTAGTGTTGAAGTATACATATAGAATGCATAAACCAATGTGGATCATTGTGTTTTAATAAAGCTTCATCTACAAAAGTGGGTGGCAGGCCACCTCTGGTCCAAAGGCCATAGTTTGCAAACACCTTTGTTTGGACCATTTAAATTTAAATAATTATTAATCTGGTTGGGTGCATACCTACCGTCTTTCTATTTTCAGTATGCTCCATTTATTCTTTATTGTTTTACTTTATTCTTGTCTTCTAGGGAATTTAGTATGTTTTACTATTCTATCTTATTTCCATTATTGAGTTACTAGGTATATATATGCATTTTATTTTTGTAGTTGTATCTCTGGAGTTTACAACTTGCACTTGTCTGAATTTCTCTTTTGTTAAACCACAGAAAAGCTTAGTTTCTATATCATGTTTACTTCATAAAGAATGTATTTGTTTTGTATATGTGCTACCTTTTCAAAAATATGAATGATATTCTTTAATTAATTAAAAGTAAGAAAAAGGTTAAACAAAGTCATTTTATAGATATTTGATTTTAGAAATATTAGAAAGTAGGTGTTAGGAAAAAATACAACCAGCAGCAAGGTTACAGTTTAAAGCGTATTACTGAATATGTAGAAACACAGTCGATCTCAAATAAAGACTTATACATGACAAAGCAGCACTGGAAAAGCAATGAAATATTACTTAAATGACTAACAGAATATATTACTAAGAGCTAATGAAACTCACAAAATATGACTATTGTAATCCTAAATCAAAGGATCATGAAAACTTTCCCTATATATGTGAAAATGTAGAATCTGATACCAAACCCAATAAAACTCCTTAGTGACCATGTTTGTAAAATGAGCAGAGAGACTCAGTTGACTCTTGGTGCCTGACTTTTTGAACAATGTGAAGGAAAGCTCTTAGAATTCTTCTGAAGTGATCGCTGCATTTCTTGTATAAGCAGGGACAGCCCTGCACCAAATTAGCTAGCCTTGACAGCTGAATTTTCAAATGTCCTCCTTCCTTTGAATCGGCATGCTGTTCCGCCCCATCTTCTGGTTTAGCCTCCCCAAATCATAGTGTGGCCAAATTCGCATAGTCTCTGTGCCTATTCCAGCAGAACTCATCCCCTACTGTTAAGAAGAGATGGTTTTAAGATGAATGAAAATAAATATAGTGCCACATACATAGCAGGATATAAACCTACAAAAGTCATTATCTCGACATGATGGTGCATAATTAAAACATTTCAACGATAGGCAGAATTGTGAAGGGACACTGGAATATTCAGATATAGTCATCTCCTTCCATAGTGTTTTTAAGGGCCACTTCTGAGAGAACTGTAGAACAGCCAGAACTGGTGGTTTTCCTTCCTACAGCTATTTTGAGAAAAACAGAGGGGAAAGAAAGGAAGAGAAAAGATTAATTGTGAAGAAAAAGTGGAGAGAACAACATCTGTATGGAAGTACTTACAAAAGCAACTGAAGTACCATCCTATGTGGGGACTTTGGTAAAGAACACAGGAGTTGGCTGAACTTTGAAATGAGGACAGTGGGTGTCTTTCAAGTTGCTGTAAGCGTCACAACACTGTATTGCAATCAGTGTGTGGCGAGAGTGGTGAAATGCCCTTGGATGTGGCCGCGCCTGGAAAGAATGACTTTAGTTCATTGTGGAAGCCCATGGCTCCCTCAATGTTAATGGCCACCAAACGCATCATGTGTTGAAAACTCAGTCTTATGAGCTTTAGAATACAACTGCTTTATTTTAAATTCAAAATTAAATGTGTACATCTATAGTTTCTGGAAAATAAATGAAAGGAGTGATATAAAACATTTATATTTCTTTGTTTAGAGATTTTATTTTATTTTTAGACAGAGAAGGGAGGGAGAAAGAGAGGGAGAAGAACATCAGTGTGTGTTTGCCTCTTGCATGCCCCCTGTTGGGGACCTGGCCCGCAACTCAGGCACATGTACCCTGACTGGGAATCGAACCTGCAACCTTCTGGTCACAGGCCAATGCTCAATCCACTGAGCTACACCAGCCAGGGCAAAAACACTTATATTTCTTGATGACAACCTGTCAAAGGATGGTTTGTTTGAGGAAAATGTTATTGGTATCTTTAGAGAATTCTCACTTTCTGAAGAAAGCTCACAACTCTGTGAACTGTGTATTTTAAGTTTAATTTTAGGGAACGATGCTGAGGTACAGAATTGCTGACTTTCCAAATATCGAGTGTCTAGTTAAAAATAAAAAATATGCTAGGACTTGCGTTTGATTCCCAATGTAATATATTTTCTTTTCAACTCTGCTGCCTCACTCTGTCCATGTCAAATACCCTTAAAATATCCTGCTTTAATCTACATGGACATTGGAGTCTAAGGTAATATCAATAAACTTTTTAATAGCTTTTGAACAGCTGCAGCATATATTACAGACACTAGATTTCAATAGTAAGAATTTGATACATTTCATCTCCTGAATTAGTATGCAAGTTGATTTCTTAAAATACATGTTTCCTACTTGTGAAATTTATTATACAGTCCTTAATGTTAGGACTAATGCATATTTGATTATTTTTTATTAATATATTTTTGACAGTGTAGCACATTTGTATAAACTTTGAAGGTATCTGCTCTGGGGATTACACATTTATTTTCTACATGGATTTTAAACATATGAGAACCTTAGCACATCTCTAGCTCTGCATTCCAAGAAGTGGTCTGAATATTAATGATATTGAAAGAAGATCATATTTGGAACTAATTTTACTTCAGCTTCTCTGTTAACAGAACATGCATTCCCTGTTCTTCTAAAATGCACATAATTCCTCAAGTTTTTTTAAACAAAAAAATCTTGAATACTATGAATAGAGCTTGAAGGCTTAGAATAAAAGGTTAAAAGCTAATTATCTATTACTTCTGTAACTTTGTTTGGACCTTTGTACAAACATATCAACTGAAACAAAGTATCTTTGAGACAACTGGGAAATTTGAATATTGGCTGGTATATGATAGTGTGAACAGTACTATTAGTTCTGTAAATACTGTTAACTAGATTTGATAATGGAATGGTGTCTGTGATTCAAAAATGTATTCTTTAAAAGATACAGACTAAAGTATTTATGGATAAAATAAAAAAGAATTATAATAATATTCCTAAGTGTTAATTTTGGATAATAGATATGTAAGGAAAAATCTGTTTTTAATTTTAAATAACATTTTATTGTATTTTTCCATGATCATTTATCTCCCTTATATCCTCTTCCAACTCCACCCACCTAATCCCCACCCCAGAGCTGTCAGCCTGTTCCCTATGAGCCTCTCTGTTACATTTGTTAGTTCAGTTTGTTCATTAGATTTCACATATGAGTGAAGTAATAGAGTACTTGTTTTTTTCTGACTGGCCTGTTTCACTGAGCATAGTGTTTTCCAGACCAATCCATGCTGTTGCAAATGGTAAAATTTCCTTCTTTTTTAAAGCCAAGTAATATTCCATTGTGTAAATGTACCACAGAGGTTTTATCCACTCATCTAATAATGGGCACTTGGGTTGCTTCTAGAACTTGGCTATTGTAAATCACACTGCTATGAACATAGTAGTTCATTAGTTCTGTTGAATTGGTGTTTCAAGATTCTTAGGGTATATTCCCAGTAGTGGAATTCCTGGGTCAGAAGGTAGTTTCATTTTTAATTTTTTGAGGGAATTCCATACTGTTTTCCACAGTGGCTGCACCAACTTGCATTCCCACCAACAGTTCACTAGGGTTCCCTTGTCTCCACACCCTCGCCAACAGTGGTTTATTGATTTATTGATGATAGCCATTCTGACAAGTGTGAAGTGATATCTCATTGTGGTTTTATTTTTCATTTCTCTGATGATTACTGATGTTGAACATCATCTTTTCATATGTCTATTGGCCATTTGTGTGTCATCTTTGGATAAGACCTTTGCCCATTTTTTAATTGAATTGTTTGGTTTTCTTTGTGCTGAGTTTTATAAGCTCTTTATTAATGCTGGATATTAACTCCTTATGAGATGTATTGGTGAGTGTGTTCTCCCAGTCAGTAGGCTGTCTTTTCGTTTTGTCGATGGTCTCCTTTGCTGCGCAAAAACCTTTTAGTTTGATGTAGTTCCATTTGTTTTTCTTTTGTTTCTCTTGCCTGTGGAGATTTGTCAGAAAAAAATATTGCTATGAAAAGTGTTTGTGATTTTACTGCATATGTATACTATTCTTTCTAATTTTTTGTATCTAAAAATTTCCATAATAAATATTTTATTTTTAAAAAAGATATAAATGGAGGTGATATAAGAAGTGATCCAAGACAAACAGGCAGATCAGGGGAAGCCTCACTAATAAGGTAATATTAGAGCAAAGATTTGAAGGAGAGAGCTATGTTGATCTCTGGAGATTTCTGGGGTTTTGCCCCCTTTTGTAATGTGTTGCCTGCCTTTTTCTTATTGGCTTGGAGAGATTCTCTATCTAATTTAGGTATGAATTCTTTTTTGGTCATGTTTCTACATGCATTATCTCTTCTCACCACCCATCATTGTTAACTCTGTGACACTACTACTATTTTACCCCTTGCTTATTCCTTTCCAGCTATTGAACTTCTTGTTTCTTAAATTTGAGAGGCTCACTCCCACCTCAGGGCTCTGTACTAGCTCCTGCTTCTGACTGGAATGTTAACCCCCAGATATCCACATAGATCTTTACTTGACTCTAAGCCCAGCAGCATGTTCAATATGCCACCGTGCCTCTCAGGCACCCATGTCTGCTGAGGAGGACACCCATAGTGGCAGCTATGGATCTTTGAAACACATTGCCAAGAGTAACACCACCAAGAAAACCCTGACTGGAACCTAGGTAGCTATGAAGATCATTGACAAGACTCAACAGAACTTAGGCTCCAGAAATCGTCTCATGAAATAAGAATCATTAAGGCTTAGAGTCATCCCAACATAGCGAAATTACTTGAAGTGAAAGAGACTGAGGAAAGGTGCTTAAGTACCTAGTGACTCATGGCAACAGGAAGGAAAAAAAGGTGCTAGCCAAATTCCACTGTATAGTCTACTGTGTAGCACTGTCAGGAGAAGTTTATTGTTCATAGAGACTCAAAGGCAGAAAACCTGCTCTTGGATGCTAACATGAATGTCAAGATTGCAGATTTTGTTTTCAGCAAGAGATTCACCTTTGGCAGGAAGTCGAACACCTTTTACAGCAGGCTTTTTATGCTTCCCCAGAACTCTTCCAAGGCCAAAGGTAGGATATGCCCCTGGTAGCTTGGTAGTCAATCCATATACACTGCTCAGAAGGCCCCTACCTTTTGATGGACAGAATTTCAAGAAGACGCAGAAGCCAGTATGGGACAGAAAATACCATATTCTGTTTTACATGTCCATGGAGTAGAAAACATGCTCAAGAAGTCTCTCATCCTCAATTTCAGCAAGAGAGAAATTTAAGAGAAAATCATGAAAGATCTATGGATGAATGTGGATCATGAAAATGAGGAACCAAAGCCTAACACGGAGCCACCCCTGACTACAAGCACCCCAGGGAGAGCTAGCTGGTGGGTCCATGGGTTACACATAGGAAGATATCCAGTACTTGCAGATGAGCCAGAAGTACAAGGAGATGATGGCCACTGTTCTACTCCTGGGTTATGAGAGATCTGAGCTGGGAACTACGCTGTCACTCTGAAGCCCTAGCCTTCAGCTGATCTGACCAACACCACTCTTTCCCATCCTCTGCCCACCCCAAGCAGCAGAGTTTCAGTCAGCCTGTCATTCTCACCTTTACTTCCTACTTTACAAGTATTCCCTGTACTAGCACAAAAAAGGGGTCTGTGGAATACCAGGAGTCAGGGGAGGCCAGAAGAAGTGCCAATTCAACTGCCAGTCCCCTGACCACCCCCTCCTCTCCAGGAACAGTGGCCTTTCCACTAACAAAAAGTAGGAATTTCATGCTTTTGGAGAGGGCTGGAGGGCCTTGGTTAGGCCTCCAGCCAGAATGGTAAAAGCAGCCTAACTGTGCTAGGTGTGAGGCATCCATGGTCTCTGCTTCCCCTACACTCACCCAGGCCCAGCCTACCTGTCCTAGGAATTCAGGTCAGCCACTGTAGCCTGGGAGGCTTTTAGGCCGTGGACTACTGTAGAGAGTAACTATAAGGAGCTGCATTCCCCAGAATTCACTGAGCCCTCCCCATCCCCCACAACATCAGCAGCAGTGATAGAACCCCAGACCGAACTAACTTCTACATGGGTATGTCCAAAGGAAACTCAAAGGGCTGTTGGGATGCGTATACCACCAGCAGGAGTTTCCCTGTGGCATGAGTCAGCCTCTTCCTCTGCCAACTGCCAGGGCTGACAGGGGCCACAGGGAGCTTCTTCACCAAGTTCAGCTTCAAGGTTGAATGCAAAAATCTGTGTTTTAGGTTTGCTAGAAGGAATCTGAATGATTCCTGGAAACAAAGACAGAGTAAAGACACTCCAACCTCATGTGGAGACAGTGATGAGAGAGAGAGAGAGAGAGAGAGAGAGAGAGAGAGAGAGAGAGAGAGAGAGGGAGAGAGGGAGAGAGGGAGAGAGGGAGAAAGAGAGAAGGAGGAGAAGAAGAAGGCAGGAGAGGATAGAAAAAAATTTCTAGAGGTAGCTACACTCACATATTCACTATACTTTATATGGAATATAAAGATCATAAGCTCATGGAGCCCAAGGGGATCATGTGAGAGACTGACCAGCTGCTGGAAGCAGACTGCTGCACTGCAAGCTGAACCAGAAATACATGCACTGTGCATGCACTGTGAGCAGGGCTAACAGGACCTCATACAGTGGAAGACAGAGGTGAGCAAAGTCCAGCAATATCTCTTAAGCTGGTTTAATGTGAGTATTGGCAGGCATCTCCATATCCTTCAAAAGCATTGCCTCCAAACAAAATAACAGAGAACTCAAGCTTTGTAAGGGTCCCAGGAGCCACATGGCCTGAGAGATGAGAGGAGCACCTGGCTAGTCCTAGGTCACCTCTGGCCACTAGGCTCCTACCTGGGTGAAATCACAGAGACTAAACCATATATTTCCCTGGAGGTATTTCCTCCACTTTTCTTCCTCCTCTTCTGTGTTTGTCCAGCAGGGAAAATGGTTCTTTATGACAAAATGATTCATCTAGTCATTGTCAGAGGAAAGGCTCTCCTATATTCTCCAAAGAAAAGCACAGGGATAAGAAACATCTTGATAACATCACAGCATCTTGGCTTCACCATTCACCATTTGCCTGCCCAGCTGCTCTTCACTGAAGAACCTTTGGCTTGAAGGTATGAGATGAGGGTTGTGTCAGTCCTCTGAAGATGCATTCTGAATTTACATTTTAGTTCAATGTCAAACTACCACGTGCAGGGATTTTGGGTAGCCATCTGTGTATCTAAAAATTTGCTCTGCTCATGACAAAATCATCCATTTTTCCCCCTCTTAAAAACCCTTTTGGACCTTGTATTAGAAATCACAGAAACACTTTAGTCTATTTCTATAATTAAAAGAGCCAATAAACAGCAAGGAGCCAGTAGTATGAAATGTTCCATCTTCCATTTCATTCTAGAAAGCTTTTGTGCTCAGGTCAAGCCCTTTGTGTTCCTGAATAAATGTGTAACCCCATTTACCACTTTTAATAATATATGCTTGAGTGTTGTAGATGAGGGAACAGTTCCTCTGAAATGGAGTGATAAGTAGCTACTACAGCAGGATAAATTCTGTCTTTGTTTCTAGCTTCGTTCTCTTCTGCCTTGAAGGTTAAGGGCTCCCAAATGCAATGAGATGGCACATGCGGCAACACCCTTCACTAGAAAAGAATTTGTCCCAGCTTGCGCAGCAGTATGCTATTCCTTTCTCTCTTCTCTTTTAAAAAGTGGAGCATGAAGCCACTTGAAAATGTGGAATCATTTCTGTATCTAAAGTCATCTAGGATGATAGCACTTTATTCCCAGGATGCTTTGCTTTTTTAATGTGTTTCTAACATCAGCCTTCCTATCAGAGCCATGAGTTTTCTGTTGCTCATCTGCCAAGATTTCCTGGGTGAGTTTTTGACCCTTGATATTTGGGTAAAGTCTCTGTTCTCATAAAATATATAAGCTTAACAAACTAATTTTTAAAAAATACATTTAATATCAATTATCATTTTTCAATGAAAGTATGACATTTTAATATTTCTAAGAATTTGGATATGAGCACAAAAGATTTAAAGAAAGTTTTCTTTTTCTTCACATATTTCTTTTATTGTTCAAGCACAGTTGTCTCCATTTCCCTCCTTCATCTCTGTCCCATGGCAACTCCTGAACTATGCTTATACCATGCTTTCCATAAATAACATCTTTTTGTACTATCTTTCTGTATTATGATATACTCACTAATACACATTTTTTGTTGTTAAATATTTCACTAACCAGCAGTTGAAATAATGCTGCTTAAGTGGAAGCTTATTTTGCACTGAGAGGGCAAATCTTTGGGGTCAGTGTTCTCAGCAGGGAGCTTGCTAAAGTCAGGGACCTGTGCTGGATGGAGAGACAGCACAGAGGCTGAAAGTTACAGTTGCAGTTGGCAGCATCAAGTCAACATCTGGTCATGATATTTAGAGATGATCATCCTCATGTGTGAAATTTAGCTGCAAAAATCTTCAGGCTTAATATCATTTATAGATCATGTGGGTTCCCATTTTTATTATTCTTCTCAATGGGGGAGTCTAAAGATATTCAAATGGGTTTTATACCCAAAGCATTTGTTAGAAAAGACATGATTTCATTTTGGCTTTCCTAGTACTTAAGACTACATTGTATTACATGTATATGCCCCTTCTGCCTTAGGCTCAAAAATTATCACACTGTCATTAATGCATGAAAGAATAAAATGAAAAGAACTAGGAATCAGAAAACTTGACCTCTGGTCTTAGTTTTCCAGTTTTGTGACTATAGACAAATCAATTATAGTGTAGGCCTAATATCATGAAGGTTGAAATAAACAAAACTTTACATCAAGGGCTTAGTACAGTAACTAAGTAGTTGCTTAATAAATGCAGTCTTAGTGTTGACTGTACTTCAAACTATTCTTGCAGTCCTGTGTGGCCATTTCACTGAGTTCTGCCCAATAGGATGAGGTCAGAAGTGATGTGGGCTATTCATAGGTTATGCTAATAAAGAAAGAAAACCTGCTCTCTCTTGTCTCTATCCTCTACCTTACTTCTTGGGATGTGGACATGGTAGCATGTCCTTTTAGACATGCAGATAAGGACAATATGCTAGGGATGGTGGACCAACAAGATAACTCGGTGAAGCAGATTCTCTATACCAACCCCGGATCATTCATGACCAGACTGTTACAAGACAGAAAAATAAATTCCTAGCTTAGTTTGGAAATCCATTACATAGTACAGATATATATTTTACCTAATAAACATAAAATTAACTACCAGAATATTTGGTTTGCCAATATACAAACAATACTAATTATTCTTTTACATGAATGATACTACTTTTTTACATGAAGTACAATAATAGATGTGCATATTTTAAATGCAAGTCCTTCTATTTAGTTTGCATGTGACACTACATTTTCTGTGTCCACTGTTATAATTATAGTTTGTTATTCATATATTATTAAACCACATACACATCATATAATATTACACATATATGCATCAAAATATAAAAATGTAAAATAGCTTATATATAGTTTTATTTCTCTATTTGATATAATACAACCCCATTTAAGATAAAGGGTGTAATAAACTTACATTGTTACATATTATAAACATTACTTGAGATATTACTTTATTATAGGAAACTGATGTTTGACAACTTCATTAGAATTAGAGATTTGTTTTAGCCAAGTGTATATTGTGCCACTTCTAATAGTGTTATTCCTTTTTGACTACATAATGTAGGCTTGACATCTTATCAATTTCCCAGCACATAGTTCATAAATTCAGATATTCTTGAATGAAAATAAGATCAGATCCTTGAGAAAGTGCCCTGTGGTACCATCATAAGAGAGAGGCAGAGAGAGATGCATCAGGAGGAGAAATCAGATTTAAAGCACAAGAACAGTTGATCATGAGCCAGAGAATGCAGGTGGCCTCTAGAAGCTGAGAATGACCATGGATGAGAGCCAGCAAGGAAATGGGACCTCAGTCCAACAAATGTATGGAAGTGAATCCTGCCAACAACCCGGCCGAACCTGAAGCAAAATTTTGATTTTGGCCTGGTGAGAGCCATCAGAATTCTAACCTAATTAACTGTGAGATAAATGGGCTTTGTTATAAGGGTCATTTGTTATATCAGCAAAGGAAAACTGATACCAATACCCAGAACGTCTTGTGGTTCACCAGTCATAGTGGGCTTAAGGGGAGTTGAGGGCGGGTGATAAATTGGAATCTTGGCTCAAGACCATGTCACAGTGGGCCTATCAGAAATGAAAACACAGGCTTCTGTTATTCATCCTATTTTCTAAGTATATAATTGGATCAGAGATACTATCAAATTTCTAAAATGGCATGAAGACTCTTATGAAAGAAGAGTCAAATGGTAGAAACTGGAATATTAAACTAGTTCCCCACCAAAACATAAGCTGAAGAAATACCATATCTGTAGAAAATCATAGAGGTTGGTTCCACTATCAAAAACTTGAAAGCTGCAGGTGTGGTTATCCTGACTGCAGGTGCATTTCCTCACTTGTTGCCCTTGGGCCTTGGAGAATAAGGCCTATGAATGTAAGTTTAATCAAGTGGTGCCTCTACTGAAGATGTAATTTTTTACCAGAGCAAATCTATACACTGTCTGGTACTTGACATGAAGTTATTGATCTGGAAAGCATATCACCCTCCTTCTTGTTTCAACAATTGGATCCTAAATAGTTGGCTTTCACCCAGCAGAGATAGCAGTACTCCTTCTGGGTCAATAGGAATAGTACCTGTTAGCATGATTCCCAGATAGGAGCAGTGTTATCATCTGGTTTCTTAGTTCTAATTTCAGGAGAACACTTAAACTGGAGAGGCCAAGAGTGGTAAATGAGCCCATGATAATGAACCCCCTGATTGAAATATATTTCATGATTACATTTAATATGGTGCAGCACCTGGATTGATGATGTCTACACGGCTCATACGGTGTAGTGTCTGGCACATATCCAGATCAGTTTGTGTTAAAAACTTTTCCAGGTCTGATATATGACATTAGGCTAGCAGGGTAGCATTTGAGCTCCGAGAAAGTTTGACAGGGCTTCAATCACATTTTTTACCTGAGATTATTTCCTTTTTTAGGAGAACGTGGAAACTCATACCAAAGTCTGTTAAAGGGTAATGTTGCTGATCTGTGCAATATTCTGATTGCAATAACTTCATGCTATATAGTACGATAAATAACTTCATGCTATATAGTACAATAAATAACTTAAAACTTACTTAGGTAAATAAATGTTATTTTATTTCCTTATGTCTATATCTGCTCTCACCATCAGTCTGAAGTAACTATTAATATTTGTTAGTATGGTTTTATAGCTCAGCTTGGATGCTCCTTCATAAAAGCTGACCAGGCTACCATCACTGTTAGGTGCTGCGGTTTCTAGCAGCACCCAATCCTGAGATCACTGCCCCTTCTTCTTCCTCACCCCTCCTGCCAAAATGCAGTTGCTTGCTGTGAAGAGCTGGCAGCCAATTGATGGCAGGTTGAGTACAATGGAGACTTTTTTACTCTTCATCCCACACCTGAGGATATATTTGTTGATTTTAGAGACAGAGGAGAGGCAGAGGTAGAGGGGGGTGGGGAGAGAGAGAGAAAGAGAGAGAGAGAGACATTGATGTCAGAGAGAAACATTGATCAGTTGCTTCCCATACATGGCCTGACCAGGGATCTGACCCACAACCTTTTGGTGTATCAGATGGTACTCCAAACAAGTGAACCACTCAGCCAGGGCTGGGCATGTTCTACCATTGACAGGGAAGCACTTTGTTGTCCTTGTGGGAATATACATTTGGATTCCATATGCCCTTCCTGACCACCATACTTCTGAAAGTCTCCTCCCATCAGATCCATCCATGCAGGCCTTGAATTCAGAAGTGAGCAATGTGAGGCGGTGGCTCCATTTGGAGGAAGTGATCTGAGGATGGCAGGTGCCACAGTGCACTCCCCAGATCCCCCTTCAAGACTAACGCACTCATTTTGAAGTTGCTCAGAGTGGTGCTGATAGCCCTCAGCTGGGTCTGCCTGCAGGCATTGCTCCAGAGAAGCCAAAGGAAACCTCCTCCCCAGAGACAGCTTCTCTCCCTTGACTGCTGAATTCTAGGGGCCCAACTTTTTTTGTCTAAATCTGGGACAGCTCTAAATGTCTGGATCTCTGTAAGGGATTAACTGAGGCCTCTGTTATAATTTCATTACAGTCCAATTTCTCCCTCCACCTGATATTACTTCCCTCAGTCTCTTGTAGGTGTCATTCCTGTGAGTATTTCCCAATAAACATCATGCACAGAAATCTCTGTCTCAGAGGCTATTTCCCCAGTAACCTGACCTAAGGCATCCAGTTCATACAGTGTTTGGGGGAAGTAGTGTCAGAATTTCTAGCATCTAGTCCCAGGCACTTGGGATTTTAATATTTGTGTTTATTAATTTTATTCTGAAAGTGTATGTGAGGTGTTGTGAATTAAAGACAGATTTTGTGTTTATTACCTTACAATTAATAAGTGTGTAATTTCCCCCTCACCTCAGTCCTTACCCCTGAGGTGATGTGATGAAGGCCAGATGGAAAAATCTCCTACATAAGTAGCTGGACACTCCATTGATGAGTAAAAGAGAAAAATGGATTCTCTTCTAAAATACAGAAGAAAGAGACAGCTGCCTCCCTTTCCCCTCCTGAAAGGAGAGGGAAGAACTTTTGCTCTGTGGAGAAGGAATGGATAGGATCCTGGGTTCTCACTAATGTTTTATAATATACGTCTCTCCAGGGCCACAGCTTCATGGATCTCTCTGGCTTTTTACGACCTGCAGATGTCTCTGAGGTCCTGGGCCACATTCTCTCTTGAAATATAAACATACTTTCAGAGTTAGGTGAATCACTCTGGAATTCTTTCACCATCTTACTCCAGGAAGCCAAGTTTCCAGCAACATGTATTCAGAAAGCCCAAACAGTGCAGAAACATGAAAATATTTTCACTGTGTCCCATAGCATCACAGTTACTGCTTAGAAGCATTGGTGTTTTCATTAAGGAAGATTTGTGATGTGGTTAGACTATAGTTTCAGACTCTGCCTTTTTGAGAATCTTGGAGATTCCCAACTAACCAAAGTATGTTCTTTTGCATTTGCAACTAAGATTCCCAGCTGATAATGATACCATTTATATAATATTATAAAACATGCAAGTGAAGATATACATATATATCATTTAAAGAAACATCTAGTAAAACTATAAGAATATGTCTAGGAATGATATATAACAAATTCAAGATTACCTGATCTTTTCCTCAGAGGTTGGGGAAAGGAAAAACTTTGATTGGTAAAGAGTACAAAGGCACCATGATCATACTGGTCATGTTTTATATATTATGAATAAAGGGTACAGGGATAGTTACTGTTTTATTACATATGTGTGTATCTGTGTGTGTGTATGATATTGCATAATACATGTAAAAATACATTCAGAATATCTTTTAGTACAAAATTTAAGCAGCTACACAAAGTGCTTCCCAAATATGTGGCTTACAGAAAAAACTTAATTTCTGTCTCACAGAAGAATCCTTGGAGAAAAGATCGAGGTTGTTGGGTTTCTCTGCTCCACACTGTCATCCAGGGATCCAGGTCACTTTCTTCCTTTTCCCTCCATCTTCCATCAGAGCGCTGTCCTCATCTGCACGGTAAAAACTGGGTCACAGGCATGTGTGTGCCAGCTCACAGGAAGGGGGAGAAGATAAAAAATGTCTGTGGTTAAGACAAGACTGAGACGAGATGCTCAGATGATCTCTGCTCACATGGCAGTAGGCAGACAAGGCTGCCTGAGAGGCTAGGCAGTGTTTTCCAGCTACGACTTGCTTGTTGTGAAAGAAAAAACAAGCAGATTTTGATTAAAACTATCAGGATTTCTAAAGGACTTTATAAAAACTGGTACAAAGAATGATTTAATAAGATATATAAAAAAGCAAGCTGTGGTACATTTACACAGTGGAATACTACTTGGCCATAAGAAAAAAAAAAACAGAAATCTTATCCTCTGCAGGAGCAGGGATGAACCTGGAGACCATTATGCTAAGTGAAATAAGCCAGTCAGAGAAAGACAAGTACTGCATGATTTCACTTACATGTGGAATCTAATGAACAAAATGAAGTGATGAACAAAACAGAAAGAGATTCGTAGATACAGAGAACAGAGTGACAGCTCTCAGAGGTGGGGGGTGCTGGAGGGGAGCTGTGTAAAAAGTGAGAGGATTAAACAAAAAAAAAAACCCAACTCATAGACAACAGTAGGGTGATTATCAGAGGGACAAGGGATGGGCAGAGGTAGAAGAGGGGAAAGAGGAGATAAATGGTGATGGAAGGAGACTTGACTTGAGGTGGTAAACACACAATACAGTAGACAGATGACATATTATGGAATTGTACACCTGAAACCTATATAATTTTATTAACCAATGCAACCCCAATGAATTAAATTAAAAAGACAAATACCTATGTCCAGTTTTCTTCACTGCTCACAAAGCTACAAATATCATTTGGTACCATTTAATATTACTTCAGAAATAAAATTCTGCATCTTAGAGTCAGAATAATTCCAGAGAATATGCCTCATCTGGCTTTTAGTTCTTCAAGCATTTTATGTGAGAAACAACCTATTTAAGACTGAAGAGGAAAATAATTAAACACTTTTATAACTTTTTCTGTTACTACTGATTTTTCATATGAGGAGACTCAGTTGTCTGCTGCACAAGTCTCTCTGCTCTGTTTGGCTTGGTTTTTAAATTCATCTTCAAATTGCCTTCTCATAACAAAGAATGAAGAGAAGGGAAAACTATATTCTCCATATATGATGGAAATTGTAAAGATCTTCCTCAAATTAGGAAAAGGTTACCTTTGCAACAGTGGGTATTCTCTCCAACTAATTAATCCTGATTCCCATCCAAGCTTAAATAAAAGCAACGGTTTGCTGAAGCAGAGTTCCAGCCATTTCACAAGTTAGTTTGTGCATTCAACCCAGATTTTTCTCTTTCAATATTTTGGGTTTTCTCTCTGAATATTAAAGCAGGCTTTGAATTAAATAATTTTTAGGTAGAAAATGTGGTTATTTCCATATACTCTTTTCAGCTATAAAAGAGATAGAAAAAAGGAGATCAAAGTAATAGAGACAATCCCCCCCCACCCACACACACACACTTTCCATTCTAGTAAGTTTTCAATAGGTCAGGACTTCAGTTGGAGTTAATACAGATCAGTAGATAGAAAGGATTTAGGTTTGATATAAAACACTCCATATTTTTATTGTTTTTTCCATTACCATTTATTCCCCCACACCCTCTTCATCTCCACCTACCCTCCTCCCCCTGCAATCACCATACTGTTGTTTGTGTCCATGAGTCTTTTTTCTTATTTTTTTCTTTTTGCTCAATCCCTCTACCGCCCCCACAATCCCCTCCAGAGCTGTCATCCTGCTCTCTATCTATGAGTCTGTTTCTATTTTCCTTGTTAGTTCAGTTTGTTCATTAGATTCTACATATGAGTGAAATCATGTGGTATTTATCTTTCTCTGACTGGCTTATTTCAATTAGCATAATGTTCTCCAGGTCCATCCATAATGTTACAAAGGGTAAAATTTTCTTCTTTTTTTATGTCTAAATAATATTGCTTTATAAAACACTCCATGTTAAGAAATCTTCCCATAATCACTACAGCTTTTCTCTTCTTTCATATCACGATAACATCTTGTTTCTCCTTTTTAAGGTTAGATGTAAAATATTGATGGATTTGTTTTTTAAAAGTTATCTGTTGTTTAAGTTCCACTTATAGATGAGGTTATATGGTATTTCCCTTTCACCGCCTGGCTTGTTTCACTTAGCATAATGTTTTCCAGTTCCATCCATGCTGTTGTGAAGGGTAGGAGCTCCTTCTTTTTTTTCTGCTGTGTAATATTCCATTGTGTAAACGTGCCACCATTTTTTAATCCATTCATTTACTGATGGGCACTTAGGTTGCTTCCAGCACTTGGCTATTGTAAATTGTGCTGCTATGAACATTGGTGCGCACAGGTTCTTTTGAATTGGTGTTTCAGGATCCTTAGGGGCGCGGGTATAACTCAATAGTGGTATTACTGAGTCAAAAGGCAGTTCCATTTTTAGTTTTCTGAGGAAATTCCATACTGTTTCTCACAGTGGCTTCACCAGTCTGCATTCCCACCAACATAATCAACAAAACAAATAAGCAAGCAAAATATAACTAAAGACATTGAAATAAAGAACAATCTGACAGTAACCAGAGAGGAGGGGGGAAGAGAGTTAATAGGGGATAAAAGGGCAGGCTATCAAGAAACACATGTGAAGGACACATGGACAAATTTGAGGGTGGGAGGCAGGGACGGGTGGGGTGGTGGTGTGGTGGGGTGAAAATGGAGACAATTGTATTTGAACAACAATTTTAAAAAATCATCTGTTGTTAATAGTGCCTTCAAAGTTGTAATATGTGGTATGTAAGTCTCATAGTTGAGGGAGTAGGTAGACTTTTCTTAGGCAGATCTCTAAACTGTGGTCCATGTTTCATGTGGTTCATATTGTGAAACTTCTTTGTGGCCTTATTCTAGATACTGGTGTGAAAACAATAAACAATGATTGTTTCTTGAAACATTTGGACATTTTGGTTTAGTAAATCCATCTGTGGAGTATAATTGTAATGTTACCCCACAAGCTCCCAACAGTCTCTTGAATCAGATTTTATGACAATATTTTAATTTTAATTTTAATTTTTAAAATATATTTTATTGACTATGCTATTCACTTGTCCTGTTTTATTTTTCTCCCCTTTATTCCCCTCTGCCCTGCACCTCCTTTTCCACCAGCATTCACGCCCCCTGGTTCATGTCCATGGGTCGTACATATAAGTTCTTTGGCTTCTCCATTCCCCATACTGTTCTTAACCTCCCCCTGTCTATTTTGTACCTACCATTTATGCTTCTTATTCCCTGCACCTTTTCCCCATTCTCCTCTTTCCCCTTCCCTGCTGATAACCCTTTGTGTGATCCCCATTTCTGTGATTCTGTTCCTGTTCTAGTTCTTTGCTTAGTTTGTTTTTGTTTTTGTTTTTTTAGGTTCAGTTGTTGACAGTTGTACATTTGTTGTCTTTTTACTGTTCATAGTTTTGATCTTTTTCTTAGGTAAGTCCCATTAACATTTCATGTAATAAGCGCTCGATGATGATGAACTCCTTTAACTTGAACTTATCTGGGAAGCACTTTATCTGCCCTTCCATTCAAAGTGATAACTTGCTGGTTAGAGTAATCTTGGATGGAGGTCCTTGCCTTTCATGACTTTGAATACTTCTTTCCAACCCCTTCTTGCCCGCAAGATTTCTTTTGAGAAATCAGCTGAGAGTCTTATGGGAACTCCTTTGTAGGTAACTGTCTCCTTTTCTCTTGCTGCTTTTAAGATTCTTTCCTTCTCTTTAACCTTGGGTAATGTAATGATGATGTGCGTTAGTGTGTGCTTCCTTTGGTCTAACTTCTTTGGGACTCTCTGAGCTTTTGGTATGTCCTGGACAATCATGAGTTACGTCTTTTCACTCAATTGTTCTACAAAAAGCATTGTTACATATTTACAATGTTGTCATGTTATCAGTGATTGTGAATTTATTCCTAAAATGAATGAGTATAATTTGCACAGATTTATATAGTTGGATATGATGTAGTCCAACTCTATTGTTTTACAAATAATACAGCTAAAATTAAAAAAGGATGGGGGAAAAATCACTTAGCCAATTAGCTGTAGGCAATATTGCATAGACATAAATACCACACATTCACCACTCCCTCCCTCAACTCCCAAAGATGCTTTTTTTGTACCTATCAGTGGTAGAAATTGTTAATTAGTATTTTTCCTTTTGAATCCAGCTATGGTTCATAACTCATTTTCAACAAAGTGTTCTCGCTAGGTCCTGTTATTTTGAACTGATACTTGAATTGAACTATTCACCAGTCCTAGTCTAATTCTTTGTCTCTTGAACCCCAGTCCAGTATCTTTGTATTTACTACACTGTAATTTTTACTGTTGCACAAATGATTGATATTTTATTTCAGCACAGACTCTGAATTTTTATATAAATCAAACTACTTTTGTTGTATCTATATAGCCAATTGTCCACACTTTTCCACAGCACAACTAATTTATTCAGAAAAATTTTAATTTTTTTCTTAAGTAGCAGTTTTAAAGCTCACAATTCTCTCTCATAATTTTTATATTTGAATTACATTATATTCGAATTACTTTGCTTTTCATGCTTTATTTTAACAATGGATAGCTTAAATACATGGCCATCCTAAAACCTTTATGTGCACGTAAAATGCATTTGCATAAACATGAGATATTGATGACTAAAATACATACACATGTATACACTGTAGAAAAATGTCCCCAAATTGAATAAATCTTTAATATCATCCACTTTCAAAATGATTGCATAATTTTATTATTTTTCAGGATATGCTAACAGACACACTAAGAAATGACAGTTAAGGTTATGGCTATTGAAGGCAAAATATGTGACAAACAAAACTGGATCCACCCAGGACAGGATACAGGGCCAAATTCAACCATAAACACACACATGAGGCTGTCTGTAAGGCATTCTTTCAGCAGTGAACAGCATGGTTTAGACTTCGGTGGTTATGTCTGTGCACAGCCTGCGGGGTGAAAAAAGAAGGGATTGAAACCATTCAGAATTCCACCATTGTTCTCTGCTATGTTTTTGGGAGATTTTGTAAATTGAATTAGACCTCAAGAACAAAGACCACACAGGAAAACAATCCTGCATCTTATTTCAACTTTACAAGTCAGTTTCTCCATCTCTTGTGATAACACATGCACATTTAAGACAAGGAAAGTGGCTATTCAAATTTCCATGTGCTCACCACCCGGAAAGGGATGCCATGCTAATCAGATTCCCGTCTCCAGTCAGAGTGGCTGCTGCTTCCTGGTGCTGTGGATTAACATTGACATTTTCAGTATCATTTTCTGCCTAACTATGAGCCAAAAAAGCTGCTTCTTTTAGAAAGGAAACTGGTGCTAATTGAAGTCTTCATTAGATTGTTGATTTTTGCGTGTTCGTAATTGTGTTGATGGATGATGTAAAATTAATTATGTCATAATTATTTCAGTGTATATCTTTGTGTCAGGCCAAAATGTAGATTTCTTAATGTTTTTTTCTGAGTTTTTCTTGGATCCAAATATCTCCTTCTTTTAATTTTGGTTATTTATAATATGCAGTGTAACTGGGTTTCCAACCACCAAAAGGCCTGTGAGTAGTGCCTTCCATGCCGCTTCTTCATGCTCCCCGTTTCTGGGGGAAATGGAGTAGAGCTGAATAGATAGCGGTTTTCCCACTTCTTTATTGAGGGAGGTTAGGAATACATTCCGTTTAATCTAATTATTTTACAAATAGAGAAATAGACTTTTTAGAATCATATTTTATCCTTCATTTTTTATTTTCTGAAAGAAGATACCTCTGCAGTTTTTGAACTTTTCTCTCAAAATTATAAGTAATTTCAATCATCCATCCTCTACTTCTGGCTTAAACTCCTATCATTGATTACTTTCTTTAACCACAGTCCCAGGATTGATTATATACATCCTGTATCCCCAAATTGCATTGTCCCCAATGAAAATTGTTGACAAAAAATATCATTGTCCATAAATTTAACTCAACTCTTCCCTTAATATAAAGTCCCGTGGTCATGTGACTAAAATTTTATGAAATAGTTATCTTATACCTGAGTTATGTTCTAAAACTTTATGTAGGTAAATTGTATCTAGTTTTTTTTTTGTCTGAATCTGTAGGAGATTCTTTGAAATTTATACACTATGCCATTGACAGAAATATGGTTTATTGAATTGTCCCCTCAGCAATAGGAGTATGTTATTTCACCCTTTTTTTTACCCCATTCTCTCTCTTTTCTAACCATTAAATTCTTGGGAGACAGGTTCTGAATGGCCCAGTTTAGGTCAGGATACTACCTATGGACTAATTAATAGTGTACCAGAGTACCTGATTTCTTAGCCTAAATATGGCTCCTGAACACCCACATTCTCAGAGCAGTGTGAATTGACCATCCTTCCTCATAACATGATTTGTGTATCGTTATTTAATAAATTGCTACAAATGCTTGGTTTGACATAACATGAATTCATATTGTACTGTTTCTCTGGATCAAGATTCTGGGCAGGGCTTTGCTAGGTTCTTTGCCAAAGTTGCTCCAGAGACTACAGTCAAGATATCAGCCAGGGCTGGGGTCTCCCAAGGCTCAAATGGGGAAGGAACTGATTCCAAGTGGAGAAACTGCCAGAACTCAGTTGCTTAAGGACTGCTGGATTGAAGGTCTCAGTCCGATCTAGCTGTCAGCTATATGTTGCCATGGGAATCTGTCCAATATGGCATTTTGCTTCATCAAAGTGTACAAGCCAAGAAAGCAAGATTCAGAATCTTCTAGCAAGATGGAGTTATAATCCTATCTAACTTAATCATGGAAATGATATTCTAGCACATTTGGGACCTTTTATTGGTTAGAAACAAGTCCTAGTTTCTGTCTGCACTTGAATGAGAGGATTACACAAGGGTGTGTGTACCAGCAGGCAGGCAGCACTAAGGGGTCGTCACTGCCTCACGCCTCATTAGTACTGTTAGTCAACTGCAAGGGCAGTTTCGTTCATTAAGTACCACGTAACATAAGGCATTATGTTAGATGGTTGGGGATTAAAAAAAAGAGAGACAAGGTTCCTGCCATTGTTCTTATAAAATTTGTAACCTACAGTCTTTTGAAACAGTGTAGAAATAATAGTTCAGACCTTATATTCCTCTGCTTAAAACTTTTTAAATGTTTCATGTTGCTCTGAGATTAAACCCATTTCTTACGATGGCTCAGCAGGGCCCTTCCTACTTTATCATTCTTATCTTGTTTCCCCCACTTCACTGTGCTTTACTAATCTTAGCTGCTGACAAATCTTAGGACAAGTGTATGTTTGAAAATATTTTTTTTAAAAGTTTAAAGATTATGTCATTAAATTCCCACCATTAAAACCTCAATCATCCAGAGAATGTCTAGCTTTAAACAGTATGACTTCATAGTGTGACCACTAAGATAAACTCATTGTCAAAACGTACACTATGATAATGAACTGCACTGAGTTGCTTTATAGGACTATTTAGGTGTACGCTGGTTGATTGTTGAAAGCAGCCTTCCAAGGATGAATGTTTTGATTTAAAGTAACACAACTGGACCTCACAGTCCTTGGAACACTCTAGAGGACTTAGAAGGATCCTTAGAGGTCATGTATGCCAATCTCATTTATTTACTGTTTAGTGCTTTTTCCTTCATCATATCATGTCTTATGGAACAACCACAGAAGAAATCCTCTCCGTTCTAAGAGAAGCTTCTCCTCAGTAATAGTTTCAGTTCATTTTACAGCCACTTGATTTTGTAGCTGATCATGATCCTTTTTTTCTCTCTGTCTCTCTTTGTAAAAACACATATGACGAGTCAAAGCCACAACCCAGACTTGCATATTCTCATTCCAAAGCCCATTTCATCTTTCCCCCTAAATCCCTCTGTCTTTGCTTTAAAGTTCATCCAAGCCATAAGATAATACTGTATTTAAAACCTTTCTCTTTCTAGTTTAGAGTCCATCAAATTACTATCATGATCTGGTTTTAAGGTTCTGGAAGATTTGACGTGACATATTAGTTTCTCTTACACATTTTCTTCATTCCTTCTTTGTTACTTTAATGTGAAGAATCTGATTTAAAAATTATTAATGAATGAGTAGAAGAAAATTCCTTCCCTGCCTTTCTCTCTTCCTCTACCTCCCCTGTCCCCTTCCTCTCTTCCTTTGCCCTCCTACCTTTTCTTGGATTTGTTTCTCTACCATGTATAATATACATGATATTTTTGTCATAACTGTGTTCCAGGTAGAATGCATAAAATTTGAACCAAAACCCCCTCATTTTCTGTCAGAAAATCTATGAAGTTATGAAATTATCCATATACTTGTGGCTCTCCTTCCTTTTCCATATAATTATTTATGTCACTTGGGAATGTTTGATAGATGTTGCCTGGTATAGAAGAAGAAAAGAGAGAAGGGGAAGGGAAGGACAGGGAAGAATGACTTCATAATTAGCTGAAGGATATTGGCTTTCTGAGTGTGAATTACATAGGGAGCAGTGTTTTCAGTCAAGTGAAAACTGACTTGGAAATGGATTTAGCTACACATTTTAGGTCTCTAAGGGACTTTGATATTTTACTTACACTATTTAAAGATGATCACTCTCTGGGTGAGCCAAGCTGAGGCCAAAGGCTCCCCAGGCTCTCTTGAAAATATTGAGATTTACTTCTCTGGGGTGGCCTAAGTGAGTACTGATCAATTCCAACAAGTCATCCTGTTTTCATTTAGAGATTAACATGTTATGATATAACACCTAAAGAAAACTGGAAGAATTAATAATGATATATTTTGAGAACCATCTTACCATAAAATAAATTGAAAACATGGGGCTTTTTGTATGATTAGATATACAGAGAATTGTGTGAGATTACCTAAAGGAATAATTTTGAAACCTAGGCCAGGGTGTTACAGAATGAAAGTATCTCGGTTTCACATAGATTTATGAGAAACCACCGGAGGAGTTACATTTAGGATTAATAATCTCTGTTGTATAGATTTCCATTTTTACTGTTGGGATTCATATACATTAATCTCTTCTCATTTTAACATGATTCATTCACTTCATTGATTAATTCAGTACATATTTATTGTGTGCTAAATACACACCAGGTGCTTAGGATAGAAAAATTGTAAGTGTGGCATCCTATTGCAAGAAATTTATAGACCATTGAGACTATGAGTCTCTGAGAAAGCTTGTTTCCCTTCTTTACCCCTCCCCCTTCCTATGGGAGAAATACAGGAAAATAATGATGAAACAATATTTAATACTATTTTGCAAGTAAAAGATGTATCTGGAGTATAATTCATGAATTGATCATATTTAATTTTCTTAAAATCATCCAGTTCCATACTTACTTATTTGAGCCAGATTTCTCCCATTTGCCTCTCAAGAGGCACTCCCAGAATCAAATGGCTTCCTTGATTTCTGGCTTCTTCAAGCTCAATTTTACCAATAGGAAGCCCCAGCATGTCAGAAGGCGGCAGGAGAATCAGGTCGGGGTGTTGGCCACTTATCCTTTTGGTGATCATCTGGAAATGATGCTGTCTTTCCATCAAGTGTTTGCTCTTCTGCAGGCAAATTTCTCTCTAAGGCTCTCTGACTGTGGGTTCCATTATCTATTCTTTTTTGAGCTTCTGCATAGTAAAGCTCTGTCATTTCTAACCCTAAGTGTTGTAGTGTTCTTGTGGTTCCCCTACACTCTGCCTGTGCTTTTGAAAATAGTTCCTTTGTAAATAAATACTCTTAGATTATCCTATTTTGAATGTTAGGATTCTGATTGTTACAGTGTTCATTCCATTGTCTTGTTGTATCATGATTAGATCTGCTTCCTGCCTTGTTCTAAAAAGACCATATGAAAATTTATGTGGTATATATTTTATTGTTTTTAAATACAATATTATAATCTTTAAACTCTCTGAATCTAACTAAATATTGCAAACATAAAAATCATATTTCTTTATAAACCAGTAAGTATTTTCTCACCTAATTTCATATATGGTGCAATGATTATTGGTATAAACAGCAACAATTACAGAGCTCACATAAAAAAATGAGATGGATAAAACTGTGCCCTAAAGAGAAATAATTTACTCTTTGGCCTTTTTTGGTATTTCTTCTTAATGTATTGCTTTTCCATCTTTCAAAACAGAAATGAAACAATAGTACTTTTGTTTCTAATTTTAATATTATTATGGTCTTCCCTGACTTTTAATGGAGCATGTATAGTTTCAGTCTGACAAATCTGGCAAGATTTCTTAAAAGAAACAGAAGTAACGCTGACCAACAGGTGCTTTGTTATTCTCACAGGCCCAATGAAATGACTGAGTTAAAAGTTCAAATAAAGTTTAGCAAACTTGTTTTAGTCTAAAGAACATTTCGGTTAAGGTGGTGCAATTAGTATTTCTGAAAAAGAAGTATAAGTCATAGTAGATTAAATAGCTTTTTAATTCTTATGTATTACAAATGTTTAATAAATTTACTTTTACTGGATAGAATATTTTGATAGTTTCAAAATCAGATTAGGGTTTATAGTCAGCAGAATTAGAGTATGTTCTGGTTTTCTCAAAATATGACCTTTCAATTTTATAAAATTTACAATAACCTGACTAAGATTTCTCCAGGCCCCAAGCTATAGAACATCAAAGTTATATAATCAGGGGTTCTTAAGCTAGAGTCTTTGGCCTCTGGTCCTTGGGTAGCCTACAGGGGTTCACAAAATCTGGAATATTATATGAAAATATTTTTGTTACATAGTATTTTCCTGGGACAAGTTCATAAGAATTCAAAAGAGATTAAGAGCCGCTAGTTTAATTTTTATCGAGCATGGTAGATTTTACTAATGTTGAAAAATGAAGGAATATTATACATAGGGCCTGTTTTTACAGGGGATAAGCATGTGCGTAGTTTTGATCAATAAAATGTGGGTGAGCGTCATGTGTGCTGTATCTGAGTGGGAGCTATAAAACAGTTTCCAGTTTCAGCACTTTCTCATTTACTTCTGCCATCAAACTAGAAGTATCTTGGCTGGAGGTCACTCTATCAGCCTAGGTCCTCTGACAGAGCAAAAATTACCCTAAGCTGATGAATAAGTACATTGGTCAGTGTCCACATTCTTTCTAGAGTAGACTAAATCAATTCCCCTGTGTCTGGGTTAAACAATTAATCAGCTAAATTTCCATTTGCAACTTCCCATGCTATTCTACAGTGCCTGGTAGGTCATTATCTACAATTACCTCAACATAAGGATTTCCTACTTTCCAAAATTTTCATGAGACCTTTTTGTTAAAGTCAGTTCAAGCACTTTCCTTCTGGCCTAGGAGTAACAAGAAGCATATGTGCCTTCCCTGCTGAAGCAACAACAAGAAAAATACAGACACAATATATGAAAAGGTTTTCAAGATACTGGATATCAGGCAACATAAAACAGTGGTCTCTGAGAGACAGAAAACAAATGAAATGAGTCCTATTTGATAACGATCCCTCAATTGATTTATTAAACTACTAGTATTTGAAATTGTAAATTAGTTTAGCCCATGAAATAGTAAGTTCAAACCCAAAACATTTTTTCTTTAATATTGAATGTATTTTCATTGCTTGACTAACATCATCAACAAAAACTAGGAAGTGATGTCAGCATATGTTGATCTAATACTAAAGTAGCTGGAGTCGTGATACTGCAGCCAAACAATCTGCAGTTAGTTGAGCTGTAGAAAAATTACATTCAGGTGACAATTAAAGAGCTTCTGAGTGTGAGAGGTCTTTGAGGATTCTAACTTGAAACTCCTTCACCTAGTAGGAGTTTCACAGGAGTTGGCTTGCAAAATGTAGCTTGTTTTTGTTGCTATAAGCATAATGTGGAAACTCACATTTCATCTTAATATTCAGTTATGACATTTCTGCTATAAAAAGCATAAAGATAGTGAAACTCCTTCATTGAAATTAAAGATTTTATGATTCTTGGATTCTATTAGGAAACGATATTCATAGTTTTCTACAAATAAACATTTAAGGGAATTTTAAAAAATAATCAACATTGCATTTTATTGATTGAGCCTCTGTGGCACTCAAGGCATTGTCCCTTATTAATTTTCAAAACCCTCTGAACTGATTCTATCCCCCAGTCCTCACACTCCCATCCCACACCTTGATATGTGGAAATTGAGTGTCAGCAGACTTCAGCAACTCACCCAGAACCTCACAGCTGTGAAGCTGTGAGGAAGGTCCTGACTCAGGGTTACCATGGTGTAACTAGGTTAAATCCAAGGCTGCCCTTCTTTGTGGTCAAGAGATGCAATTATGAACAAAAGGTTTCTTTGTTTTGGAGCAGCTCTCTTTCTCTTTTCTTTTTAGGTGAATTATTTGTTGGTATTTTTAATTAGAAAATCACAAAAGTAGAAAATACTTATTTTGAATATGTAAGGTTGCTCTCCAACATGAAAATTATGTGCATGTAGGTTTCAAAAAGCAGGATGCAAAATTATTTAAAATTTTTTTGAAATTTATTTTGGAGTAGGAAGATCTGTATAATGTGGGAGAGAAATTTTTACAGAGCAAGAGAGAATTAGAGAAAAAAACCACTAGATTCTATTCCCAGATTTGCCTTTCTCTTTCTCTAAGGCTTGGAGCAAGGTGATTAATTTAGATATGCCTTTGTTTATGCATGTTTAAAATGTGGATTTTGGAAATTCCTTCCAATTAGAAAATTGTTATAAAATAATCTAAGAGCTTCACAAAAAATAAAATGTAACTATCAACAATAATGTCAAATGTTACACAGCTTTCAAGCAATTACCATGACATAGTGATGTGTGAGAAAAACAAAATGAGAAATTTGTAATTTTCACTTTGAATTCAAATCTTCCTTACCCATAAATAAGTTTTCCTTGGAGCTAATCACTTCTATATATTACAATATATGAAAATGCTATGAAAGATGAATTCAATTTTAAAAGTTTTGCTTTTTGTTAAGGATACACACATATATGTACTTCACAGACAATGGACATTATTTAGAAACTTTAGTCAGATACATAATTTATCTGTATGCATTTGAGAGCATTTATATTCACTCTTTTCTAAAGGATACAAAGAGAGGTGTCCACATATCCACATTTGTTGACCAGTCTAAAATCCAGTTGGGTGCTGGGAATGGGTGAGAATTCACATCTCGGTTTTCTCTGGTACTGACTCAAGATCTTTAGCATTTCATTTAGAGTCCAAGAAGCCATTATTTTTATTAATGAACTTTTTTTGGAGGTAGCTACTGCATAAATAAATGTACAGCTGCCAGAAATATTATAACCAATATTTTGACATCTTACTTGCAATAAACCATCAGGTAAGTAAAAATCAATAGGTAAACTTACAATAAAACACTACAAATACACTTTATAGTTTAACCATGAACATATTTTGACTCTATTAAAGTCATTTTTTGACATACCATAATTTGAGCATTTCAACTTAAAACTATGTATTTTAAATAACTATAAAGGGACTAAATTAGCCTGGGTAATTAATGGCAGCAACCTTCCATACTCAGTAACTTACAATAGAAGTTAACTCCTTGCAGACATGGCCATATCATAGAATCAGCAGCTTTTTTGTTGGTTTCGTTCAGTCAGTAACTCAGGGGCTCAAGCCTCTTCCATTGGGTAGCTCCAACATCTGAGAAGGAGGAGAGGGAGTACATGAAATACATCACTGGTGGTCTTAGTGCCAGGTATGAGAGTGTAGTCCTCCTCTTCCTTCCATATCCCACTGACAGAAAACTGTGCAGATGGTCTCAGCCTAATGCGAAGGATGGCTGGAAAGCGTCACTCTTGTGACTCTTCAGGAAGAGGAAATAGGAACAAAGAGTATCTAGTTAGTCTCCAACTACAGGGATACGATTTTAATCTTTAAAAATATTTTAATATTTTAAACTATTTTAATATTTTTTATCTTCTAAATTTGTGTTCCCTGCCATCAGATTTATTCCTTCCCAAAAACAGAGAAAAACAAATACCAGTGTCTGAGAAAAGATGAACAAACTTTGAGGGATGTCCTGAATAAATAAGAGAAAGAAGTAATGCATCCTTCCAGGGACCCAGTGAATGGAAGAAAGAGGAAGGGATACTGAAGTGGGAAGTTACGCACAATGTTCTGAATAGAAAAGCTGAAACTCCTCCTGATAAGCTACTTAGAAATGCTAGAGATATTTTTCTGATGGGTAGAACAGCTGAAAAGAAAATTAGGAAAATACATAGGTGCCAGAAACAAAGACAGAGATGACGGCTGGTGCTTTGGTGGTCCACATGCGACATTCTGTGTGCTCTTGGCGTGGGTGCTGGTGTGTTGGTCTTCATATTCCAGGGGTTTATGTTTCAGATCTGTGTGGGAATATAAGATTAGGTTCATTTAAATTATGGAGTTGAAACTAAAACCAAGTCTCTTGGAAGGCTAGAAGAAATTTACCCACTGGGGAAGGAAAATAATAAAGAAGTTTGTCTACCTTAGTCTGGACTCTAAGGGATCTAATTTTTTTAAAATTAAAACTTCCTTTTGAATGTCGGAATACTTTCTACTGATTGCATCACTTATTTTTATTAGTTTTCTTATTCCAGAAGGTAAGAAGTGCTACGGAAGGAGAGGGGGGACAGGAAAGTCTAAGGTGAATACTAGTAAGGTGAGTAGTTCTGTTCAGATTCCATTCCATCTTGTATTAGCTGAGTGATTTGGACAAGTTACTCAATTTCCCCTTTTGTAAATGGAATAATAATAATAATAATAATAATAATAATTCTACCTCATAGATTTGCTTTGAGAATTAATTAATATGTGCAAAGTACTTAGAATAGAATAGTACTTGGCATAATGTAAATGTTAGCTACAAGCATTAACACACTATTTGCTTTATAATCATTCAAATAAGATATTAAGATAATATACTTACCCTTCATTTGGTTTATGTAGTGTATCACATTAATTGATTTGTGGATATTATTCCAAACTTGCATCCCAGCAATAAATCCAACTTGATCATGGTGTATGATTTTTTAAAATGTATTGCTGCATTTGGTTTGCTAATTTTTTGAGGAGTTTTGCATCTATGTTCATCAGGGAAGATAATGTATTGAAAATATTTAAAAATTTACTAATAGCACAAAATATTTTTTGCTCTTTGAAATAGTTTTACCTTTTTATTCTACATCTTTGCTTTTAAATGTTTTGCTTATGAAGAATGTCTTCTTACTAGCAGTAGTAGATATCTTAAGATACAGCAGACCTGTAGGACAGGGATCTAAACCCATAGTTCGTTATTCTTCTTGTGCAGTAAAAATAATAGCCTCTTAGCACATACCATTAGATCATCACTATTTTGCCTTTTATGTGGCTATCAGTTCACACTAAAAATGGAACCATAAGCTTTCCTATTTCTTATTCTCTTGGATTTACATTATTAAGATTATTTATTTCAAAGATCTTTCTAGGAATAACTTGGAAAGTGGCCATTTTATTAGACTTATTATCATGAATTTATCAGATATTCATTCATAAGATCACAGATAAGCTGAATGATTTGGTTTCTTCTTCATGGCCCACAGATTTCCAGTGCCAGATGCCATAGGACATTTTTGTATCGTTACTTTGCATTTTGAATCTTTGTGTCTCTTTGCTGGCTGAGTGGCAGCTGTAGGGGAGTTCCTGGACACTATTTGTACACTGAGATGGTGAACAATTTTTTAACCATACGTGAGAGTGACTGCAAACTTTGTGACTATATCCCACCAAACCAGACTAAAGGAATCCCCCACTGCAAATTTCTCAGCCAGATCGCCAAAATGCCCACGGCCACTTCCACACTGCCTAGTGTAAGGAGATGTAGGATGGAGAAGAGGTCTGTGTGGAAAGAAACAGGAGTCTTAACTGGTCACAGTTAAATTATCAAAAACATACCATCATTCCAAACGTTACTAGAGTTCATTCAAGGGCCTTGAAACAGGCCCTGGCACATGAAAGAACCTGAAGTTCAAGCTTTGCTCGAGTTAGAGTGAATGTATTTTGGGGTAGAAGACTATAAAGGATGGAATTTGATAATTTCAGGTGTAAAATCCAGATGAACTTGAATTGCTCTAGCATGTAATTTCCTGAATATCAAGCCCAGGACAGTTTAATTTGCTTTTCACAGTGCCAGGAATGATACTAATCCTAGCGGATACTAAGCAGTTAGTTACCTGTTTATTAGTTTAGCTTCTCCTATTCTTGATCTTTTAAGGGTTTATTTTAATAAAGCCAAACAGTTGTACATTTCATTATTAATTAGCATATTCTAACAATAAAAGGAGAATTTTTGTGATTTTGGACTGCCAGAGTGGACTTTTTTTTAAAAGATTTTATTTACGTATTTTTACAGAGAGGGGAAGGGAAAGAGAAAGAGAGGAAAGAGAAACATCAATGTGTGGTTGCCTCTCACATGGCCCCCACTGGAGACCTGGCCCACAACCCAGGCATGTGCCTCGATTGGGAATCGAATCGGTGACCCTTTGGTTTGCAGGCTGGCCCTCAATCCACTGAGCCACACCAGCCAGGTCCAGAGTGGACTTTTAAAAGTTTTGATTCCCATTTGTGCACTGAAATAAGTACTAAATATTACGAGATCTTTGTGATTTTCTGCTGAATCAATTTCTTAATACTAAGCCATAAATATCAGGTGTATATTTCTATGTTTATCTGTCAGATTAAACAATTGAGTGGTATTGTTAGGATGTTTTACAGAGGAATTTAAAAACTATATTTAAGACTTTTTCTTTTTTTACTGCTGTTGTCCTATGGACCTTGATTTTGCAAAGTTTGTCTTTTTAAAAATATCATTTATATTTATTCTCTGAATCTTATTAGGGATTATAGTTTGTTAAAAGTTTCAAATCTTTAAGTCATAAAAGATATAATAAAACTGACAAACAATATGTTAGGGACTAATTTCATCTGTTTAGGTCTAATATTATTTCTAATTCATTTTTTTCTTTTGCAGAAAATATCTGCTGTTGAGCAGATGTTGGTATGTCATTGTCCTCTGTTATTTAGTAATTGCTTGCTCTGAAAGAAGTTAAATTTCTTATGGAAAAACTAGGCTGCCTTGGTGTTTTTTAAATGAATGCTCCAACTCTCCAAATTGATGGGTTCAGTCCATGTATTTTGAGCAGTCAACCATACTAAATGATTAGAGATATGTTATATGGCAGAAATCTATTATTACCCAAGATCTAAAGAAATGTTTGGAAATGAGAGATACCTGATATTATATAACTTCATTGGGGGTCCTGTTTATGAAAATAATTGAGATACCTGATGCTTCTTTTATGAATCAAGATTCTTAAATGGTGTTCAAAAAAATGGTGAAAGGACAACTGTCAAATATAGTGAGAAAATAGTTGTTGTTTCTTTCTGGGATAAATTGTAGGCCTGTGTTGCAAGAGAATCTTTTGGGACTTAGGAGGGGGTCATTATCCCTTCAGGCTAGGATGTCAACATGTTCAGACAACACCTCGTGTATGGAACTTTTTGTTTCTAATCCTCACCCGAAGATATGTTTATTAATCTCAGAGAGAAAGGAAGGAAGGGAAAGAGAAAGAGAAACATCAATTGGTTGCCACCCATATGCACCCGGACCAGCAGTGGAACCGGAAACCTAGATATGTGTTCCGACAGGGAATCAAGCCCCTGACCTTTTGGTGTATGGAGTGATTCTCTAACCAATTGAGCCACCTGGCTAGGACTTTATGAAACCCTTTTAAATCTCCCCAAATTATAAAGGGATTTCAGAAATTTTTGTTCACTATGTGACCAAATACTAACTTAATGATGACGCTCCTGGGAATCAATTTGAATTCACTCATCACTCACTCAACAAATTCCAAAGAACTTCTACAGTCCTTTTTTTTTTTTCAGATTTTTAGAAAGAATTTTATGGTCTTATTTGATCAACTGTTCAATCTTAAAAGGTCAAGGTTGATCACATTCAGTTTAATACATCATCTGAACTGTGTATAGGAATTAACTTTCATAAAGCAAGCCTCCTCAACATATTTACCTTCAGCCCATACATGCCAAGGAACTTGTTACTACTGATGACATGGCAATGAATAGTTAAAACAGAAGAGTTGGCTATTTGAGTAGACATTTATTTTTCATATCACCAAAAGTCAGATGCTTTCCCATTTCTCATGGGAAATTGCTTTAAAAACATCTTTCCTCTGGGAATGACTTTGGAGTTCACACACCAAGGTTAATACAGAATGTCTTGGACAGTATTGGAGTTATTTTTAACACATGACAGAAGTCATGCTGTGGGAATTCTAAAATGCAAAAGAGTAATTCTCTCTGCAATCATATCTTAAATAATAAAAATAGCTAATGTCCATTGCCTACATCCAATCTTGCTTTTTTAAATAAATGTAAAAACTCAATTCTATCTTGGGAAATATAAATTCATCATCAACATTTACTGAAATAAATGAAATTTGATGCAAGAAGTATTTGATCAAATTAGATGGAATTAGATCTTGGTGTAGAAAAATGAGTTCAACATCCTCCTTTCTCTTCTTTTCTTCCTACCCAGCTTCCAAATCTGTAAGAGTGAAAAGAAAGGATTTAAACATTTAAAAGGTGTTCTACAAATGCCAAAATAGCAACAAAATCCAATATCCACTCTTTAAAAATACTGCAAATTTGTTGCTTTTTTTTCTGGTTTAAAATAAAAAACTGTGTTTATGGTAGGCAGTTTTGAAAATAGATCAAAATACAAAGGAGAAACAAAAAACATCCCGTCTAAACCACCAGCCAAAGAAAACTACTTTTCACCTATTAATGTATAACTTTGTAGTTATTTCTAAATGCAGTCATATGAAAATATTGGCCTTTACATACATGTATGTGTGCATGCATCTGAAAATGTTGGTGTTTAAAAACTTTGATTTATATTCTTTTTAATATTATTATTTCATTTAATTCCAGGATCAGGCATCCTGGTCTATTTCATTCAATGAGGTACCCCAGTGCCTAGCACACTGTAACCTAGAAATAATTATTTGTTGAACTTACTAGTACAGTATGACTTTCATTCACACATCAGTAAATATTCTTTGAAAACATGGTATTTAGTGGCTGCATAAGAGTCCATTGTGCAGTACTTTGTAATCTATGTAGCAAACATACTATTACTGAGAATTAAGATTATTTCAACCTTTTTTAACATAAAATTACCAAAATATCTCTTGTGTGCAATTCCTTTTTTGTACAACTTTGATTACTTGAAATAAATTGAAAAGCTAAAATTGTTTGAAATTCCTCATTCTAAAAAGGCCTCCATAACAGTTAAATTAATAGTATTAATTATTTGGAAATAATAATTAATTATTATTAATTGGAAATAGTATTTCCTTCTTGGAAATAGTATTCTTTATTTGCTTGATGGACCTGTTCTCTGGCACTCTCGTGCAGACAGTGCTGGAGGGATGGGTCCCATCTATGAAACCATTTTCCAGGACAGAGTGAAGGGCTCAGAGGTGGACCCATAACTTCACTCAGGCCATTGAGGTGAGAAATATTTACTTTTTCAGAACTATTGAGGAATTTATTCTCTTGACTTTTTGATGGAGACGAGGAAGGCTACCACTATGGGAACTGCTGGCAGTGTTGTGCTATGTGGGGAGTCAACTTTAGGACACAGTGGACACTGTCGAAAGCAGAAAGGAGAGACAGAAAGAACCTGGACTGTTACACATTTAGACCAGGCCTCACTTGAAGCTTGACCTAACTTTGAACTTTTCAGATTTCAGAGCCAAAAAACTCCCTCTTTCCCAGTGTGAGGTAAGTTTTGTATTAGCAGTAATACAAATACCTTGATGCAACGAATATCTCTCACAGTGTGTAAAGGGATTGTTTTCCCAAATCTACTCAATCATTGGTTATGATTATAAATTGGCTGATTTCATAGTAAGCACATTATATCTCATTTTTGTTTCTTCAGTTGTTGTGAAGCAAACATTTTGCATATGATCATCAGCACAATTTTTTTCTTCTTTTTTGGTTCTAGTTTCTCGTGGGGCATTTCAACTACTGGGGTTCCATGGGATGTATTAGTATGCCTTTATTTGTTTTTTACATAACCCTTATTTTGGAATAATTTTGGATCTGCAGAAGAGTTGCAAAGCCATTGCAAAGATTTCCTCTATGACTTTCACTTTTCTTTCCCTGACATTGACATCCCACAAAAACACAGTGCATTTGTCTGAACTAGGAAAGAAACCTTTGTGCAGTACTATTAAACTAAACTATAGGCTCTCTTTGGGTTTCAACAGTTTTCCATGAATGTCTTTTTTTGTTAGAGGATTCAGTCAGTTATATTTAGAAGAGGTTTCCTCTTTTGTGAATTCCTCTCTAAAATATTCTGATTATTACAACCCATTTTCACTTGCCTAAATTGCTCATAGCTTACAAAGTGCTAACTTATTCTTGACATTAAGAAAATTTAAGAAATAACTCCATATGGTAATACTTCCATTATTTTTGTTTTAACTGTCTGTTACACTGCTCAGCAATTATCCAAAATGATTCAGAGAAGGCTGACTCAGTAAGTGGGCTAATTCTATGTTGTGGGTACAAGATGGATAAGATCATTTATGAAGTCTCCTCCAAACTTGCATTCACTTGGAAATGGGAAGGACTGAACTTCAAATACTGAAACCAGCTGTACGATCCTGGGTAAGTTACCTAAAACTTGTTTTCTGTTTTTTTGTTTGTAATCCATCACTGTATTAGGGAGGTGTGTATGTGTCAGGAAAAAATTGCATGTTTTTGATGTTGTGGCACTTTGGTCAGCTCAGGCTTCTGTGGTTAGGTCCAGTGTTCCAAAAACATAATTAGAATACTGCAGTTCTTTCATCAGCATTTATTTAAGAAATAGCCATAATGGAGTATAAAATATATTTTGGATGCTATTCATTGCTTATTTGGATAATACTGTTTATGTTCTATTAGTTCTTAAATTTTAATATATAAAACTGAATTTTAATTATTCTTTTATATCCTTCAAGATTGCAAAAGAGGTTTAATGCTGGTTCCTGCTGCTATGATCTTCCTTAAATGTACCCCCTATACACATATACCCACACATACATGTGTGTATATTGGAGTTTATGATTTCTAGTAGAAAGTTGGCTTGGAAGTTACTGGTTATAGATAGAGATGAGAGTTGTATCTAATGGCTTCAGACAAGCTAAAAATGTTATTTCTGCAGTGCATCTTTAATACATTTTTGTTTTCGTGAGTCCTGTTAGGTAACTAGTAGAGTTTGAGATAGCTTAAGATATTGAGAGGACGTTGGTCTGAAGACTTCCTTCGTCTCATGTAGCATATGCTAATGCTAGACAAGTTTTCTAATTATTCCAGGTACTATAGTGCATAGTATTTAACCCCAATAGAGCATTCCCTCTCTGCTTTACCTTTCAGTGCTTCTTACTGTGTTCACAGAGAACCGGTTAAACCGCTGCAGTCCTAAGTATCTCAGAAAATAGATGAATCAAGTCAAAGGACCAATCTGGTATATGCCGTCGTCTTACTGACTCCCTTCCTCCCTCTAACTGATATGTAGTGGGATCCACTGGCTCTCAGGCCCTGTGCAAGGCTGACAATATCAGGTGAGAAAAATAGTAATACTTTCTGCCATCGTGTAGCTTACAGATAAGAGGGGGAAGTTGCCATTAATCACAGAATCACATGAGACACTGACCATAGGTTATGAAGGAATAGTTCTAGCTTCCCTAAGAGTAAAGCTCCTTGAGAATTTGACTTTCTGAAAGGTAGGGTGTGAGCAGGGATGGAAGATGGTTAAAAAGAAAAGCAGAATGGGATGAGGAGGTAGGCATGCTGGGGTGCCTAGTGACTGTTTTTCAAGATCGTTATCAGGGTAGGCCTCTGTGAGGGGGCACATGTGACGGCCTTCCTGAGGAAGCTGGCATCTGCCGGACACTAGAGTATGAGTGTCAGACTGTCTGAAGTTTAAATATGTAAGAATAAATACACAATTTTTATACATAAATTCAGTTTTTTGGTCCCCCCTTGTAAATCCTATAATAACACTAACCTGGTAAAAAAGTAAGAATGTACAAAATAAGTTGAGATAAAACACAGGTGCTCACAGTCACAGTGCAAAACTCTGGCGGCTTGGGTCTGAGGTGCTGAGTGCAGTTCCCAGGAAGGAGCTTGGAGGGGTTACTCTGGCTGCTTGGGGTACACACTTCCCTTGGAACCATTCAGCTCCTTGCATAACAAATGCTCAACACTACTTTTGTCTTTCACCTCTTATTTTGTTTTACATAAAAGTGAAAATCCTCACAGAGATTTCTTTTGGTTAGTGAAAACAGGTACTAATTAGTTCTTTCATAAAAGCAAAGTGGCAATATTCAAACTTGCAAAAAGTGTAGATACTTTGTATAACATGGGTCCTCAATACAACTTGTTCTTAATAGAATTTATCATTCCTTTTAGTCTTTTTTTAATCCTCACCTGAGGATATGTTTTACTGACTTTAGAGAGAATTGGTGGGGGGTGGGGAGAGACATAGAGAAAGAAAGAGAGGGAGAAACATCACATTGATGTGAAAGAAAAACATCAATCCGTTGCCTTCCATATGCACCCTGCCTGGGGATCTAACCCGTGACCTAGGTATGTGTCCTGACTGGGAATCAAACTTGAAAACTTTTGGTATGCGAGATGACTCCCCAACCGAGATACCTGGTCACAGTGAATTTATCGTTGTTACAATGCATACTCAGACACATTCTTCTTCTTGAATTTCCAATTTCATTTGATGACTCTGTCGTTCAATCAGTCCCCCAAGCCTACTCATTCCCTTTCACCTTCTACATCCAACCTGTCCTCAAATCATGTTGATTCTAATTCTTATATCCTTACCTCTGCATGTAAAAATTATATACTTAATACAAAATTGTTATTAAACATTATGCAATGCAGAAATACAAGGAATAAAGAGATAAAATTCCTCTTCAACCTCCCTGTCCATAAAACCCAAACTCTACAAGGAAACTCTGTCCACGTGGCAAAGAGCTTCCCATCAACTAGCCTTTGGGTCTAGGGCTTGCCATACCCACAGCATGATCTGCTCTGGGTAAGATGGGCTCAGAGAAGTAGACTACATAAACATAGAAGATGGACTCCATGGAGCTTCATGTCTGGGAGAACCAGACGCATGATGTAGGAGAGTGATCTTGGGCTTTAGGTGGCCGTGTTGCATTGACCATGAGAGGGAGGGAGGGTGGTCCTAGCCTGATGGAGAAGTAGTGCAGCTAGAAGAGGGCCAGATGGGGCCTTCTGAAAGTCAAGGTCCAGGGCAGGAGCTGCTTTCCTAAGGGTAGTATTAGTTTCTAATATACTACCAGATTTCATTTGAATTAATTTAGATATTGAATAGGAATGAGACTAAAAGTTATTTAAATTTTTTCCATCAAATATTTGAGTTGTTACTATAAACTGGATCCCATGCGTGTACTGAAAAAAACACCTGGTGAATGAGATTCAGTTCCTGTGTTCAAGGAGTTCTCATTTATACAGAGCATCTTCTGATTTCACGTAGGTCTTTGGCAATGTGGCTTTGCAGGCAGCACATGATACAGTAATATGGGTAATTTAGGTTCAGTGAAGGCCAAACGTCTGTAAATATTCTAAATAAACATCCTTTATCAGAATAAAATAATTTTGAAATTATAAATAAATTTGAAATAATTATAAATTTGAAATAATATAAAAATTATTTTGGAGCTTCAAGTAAACCTATAGTCTATTGTTATTCTTACATATATTTGATCTTTAAGTGAGACTGGACTTCATTGCTGAAGTCCATTATTTAGAGTGCACTGCCCTCTGGTGGTTAAAATAGTTTTTGTTTGTTTTTTGTTTGTTTTTTTAAGTTTATCTGAGGCTCCCTAGAGAGGAAAGATTCATGGGTCTTTGCTGTTGAGCTTTTTGACATTCTGAATTTTCTCACTGACATTTATTTTCCCATTTATTTTTTTGAAAAAAGTCCCATTGTTTTTGAAGTTATGTTAAAAGCACAGCAAATAACTGTATTCCGAGAATTCCAGCACCAATTCCAATGAGATTTGGGGAGAAAAATCTGATTTAATTTTTTTTTGATTTATCAGAAAAAGTAAATATGAAAGAACGATTCAGAAGCAGGAATGTTCTACCTAAAAAAGGGGGAAACTCTCAATAAAACATGAATACACAGGTATTATTAAACAAAAGTTATAAAAATGATAATTTAAAAGAGGTGATGCAACTGTTAAAATAAAAAGATAAATGAAATAGAACCAAAAAAATTACAGACAGTAATAATAATTTTTTTGTATTATAATGTAGCATTTTAAGGCTATTGGTCTATTTATCAAATGATATTAGAATAACTAATTGATTATAAAATCAAATTTAAATTTATACCTCACGGCTTAGATTAAAAAAGAGGCATGGGTACATGAAACAGACTGACATCTCAGAGGGGAGGTTGGTGGGGGGAACTGGAAGAGATTAGCCAAAGAACATAGATGCATGTATGCAGAGCCCATGGACACAGACAATAATGTGGTAAAGGCCAGGGGGTGGGGGCAGGGACTTGGAGGTGGAAGGTAAAGGGGGTAAAATAGGAAACATCTGTAATATCAACAATAAAAATATTTACTAACGAAAAAAGAAAATAATAAAATATTGTTACTGGCAAAAAAGAAACTGTGTATTGAAATTCAAATGAAAAAATGGAGCTAGGAAAAGTACAGATTTGTGATTTTAGGGTGTTAATAACCTTAGGTATGACACCAAAGAAACCAATAGGAAAATTTTTATAGGTTTGGTTAATATATATATGATAAATAACAAAGTGGATGGCATCACAAAACAAACATAAAAATAGAAAAAATGACAGTCAATGATAGAAAAAGGTACAACATAACATGCTATACAAGGTCTGTTCAGAAGGTATCCAGCCATTTATTGAAGAAGATACAAGATACTAGAAACATTGTACATAGGACAATGACAGCTCAGTCCCCTTCAAAGTAGGCAACTCGGGACCTCACACAGTTCTCCCAGCATCTCTTCCACTGTTCACAACAAGCTGCAAAATCCTTTGTTGGAATCGCCATCAGCTGCCCTGTCGTGTTTTCCTGAATCTCATCGTCGGTTTGAAATCTCTTCCCTTTCAAAGTTGATTTTAGTTTTGGGGAAAGCCAGAAGTCACAAGGCACCAATACTGGGTTGTAGGGGGGTGGGCTGAGTCACCTGTGCGATTTAATGTTTTGCCACAAAATCCTGAATGAAACATGATGCATGAGTGGGCACATTGTCATGATGAAGCTGCCAATCACCAGCTGCCCATAGCTGCGGCCTTGTGAATCATCTGAATAGTTTCTGCAGAGGAATGTTTTAAGCTTTAACACAAAATTTGGTGCAGATGTGCTGCTCTACTCAATCAGTCATTTTGAATGTGACAGACACACAGTACACATGCTCATTCAGTGGTGTCTACCGCCCCCATTGACTAGTACAGTGAAGTCTTCATTGTTCATGCATGTGCATTCTAGTCTACTGTCCTTGGCTGCCAGGTTACATTGTTGTTGCAAAAACCATTCTCATTTTCTTAACAATGGCTCAACTTTTTCAAGACAGATCTCTTGTAAAGAAGTTGCACAGTCATAAAAAATAGAAGAAGGAAACAGCCAATTCATAAAGAACTATTAAAGGTGAATGAACAAAAAATGATTTTCTATTTTGTAATTAAGAAATGCAAGTAAAAATACTGATGCTAGATTATTTGTCATAGTAGATTGACTAGGGAGGAAAAATTGACAAAGTTCTGAGGCATGTTTGGGTAATAAATCACCTGTCCTAGTGATGAAGTATAATATACTTTTTGAAAATAGTAAGTCATTATGTATTACAAAGTAAAACATGAATGTACTTTAAACAGAGTAACTTCATTTACAGTAATTTTCTAAGAAGACAGTCACAAAACTGTGCAAAAATATATACTTCAGTGAATTTATAAAACTGGTTCAAAATCTTTATTTTCTTGTTTATGTTTTTGTGCATTAATCTGAATTCCCCTTATATCAACTAATGTTTATTGAGTGCCTACTCACAAATAACAAGTATTATGATAAATGCTGGGAATTTAATGAATAAGACAGACTCAGCTCAGGTCCTGACTTTGGAGAGTTTTGTTTTTCAACTCTAAATATGAGAATAAAGCAATATAATTAATTAACTTTGGCAAAGAGTTTTAAAGGATTAACTACAACTTTAAGTTGTTCGTAGATTATTGATACTGTTAAACTTATAAAACATAAAAAGTCTCTGCAACCTATGATCAGTAGATTTCTATAGGATTTTGTGTTATAATTACATATTTTATATAATGCCTATTTCTCTCCTAAATCATAAGATCTCTTAAGACATTAACCATTATCACTGTTTTGCCCAGAATTTCTGTATCAAAATTATTTACTAGATGTATGCCTTGGGGGTGAGATAAAAACTGAAAAAAGCACTTTGAGTTAAAAACAAATGACTTTTTAATTATTATGTATTTTTTACCTTTTTTATTATTGACACTATTATAGGTATCCCCCATTTTTACCCCTTTCCTCCCCCTCCACCCAGTCCCCCGCAACCCTGGGCTTTACTATATTATTGTCTGTGTCCATGGACTGTGCATGTATGAATATGTGAGGGGGGATCTCCCCCCAAAACAGAATTATTTTTTTGGAGGGTAGGCTCCTTGTAGTACAGGGTTCCCCACGGGGTGAGTATTCTAGGAACCCACCTGTATCAGTGTACCAGCTGACATTGTTGAGAGAGGCTGCGTTTGGCTTCAGTGAATTTTTTTTGAAAACTTTCAATATATTTGCTCATTTCATGATGAATGATTTACGAGCACACCTGCCCACACAGCACTGAGTGTTCAGCAGTTTTTGACCAAAAATGGCATGACCCCGTGCCCCACCTTCCCTATTTACCTAATGTCACCCTGAACAACTGTTTTTTTGTTTGTTTTTCCAGATGAAAAAAGTCCTCAAAGGGACATTTTGCTGATCTGGAAGAGGTGAAACAATAAATGGCAGAAGCACTGAAAGGCATCAAAATCGACGAGTTCAAAAACTGTTTTGAGCAGTGGAAAAAAACTTTTCAATAAGTGAATTGTATCAAATGGAAAGTAGTTTGAAGGTGACTGAAATTTAAACATGAAAGAATAAATATACAATTTTTTATAAATAAATTCCAGGTGTTTGTGGGGGATGCCCCCTCATATGTTCTTTGGCTAATCTCTTCTAGTTCCTCCCACCCCTCTTCCCTCTGAGCTCTGTGAGTCTGCTCCATGTCTCTATGCCTCTGGTTTTATTTTGTTTGTCAGTTTATTTTGTTCATTAGATTCCACACATGAGTGAGATCATATGGTATTTGTCTTTCTTTGACTAGCTTATTTCACTTAGCATTATAATCCCCAGGTCCATCAATGTTGTCACAAAGAGTAAGAGTTCCTTTCTTTTTATAGCTGTGAAGTATTCCATTATGTAAAGGTACCGTATCTTTTTTTATATTCTTGAATCCAGAGAGAGAGAAAGAGGAAGGGAGAGAGAGAGAGAAACATCGATGTGAGAGAAACATCCATTGGTTGCCTTGGATTCCTCCCATACATGTCCCAACCCGGGACCAAATCTGTAACCTTGACCAAGATATGCACCTTGACCTGGAATCGAACCTTTGACCTTTCAATTCAGGGGAGGATGCTCCAAACAACTGAGCTACACCAGCCAGGCTATACTACATCTTTTTCATCCGCTCATCCACTGATGGGTACTTGGGCTGTTTCCAGATCTTGGCTATTGTAAATAACACTGCTATGAACATAGAGTTGCATATATTCTTTCTTATGGGCATTTTGAGAGTTAAAAAAAAAAAAACTGTTAGAAAGAAAACTGGCTAGAAAATGTGTCCTGCTTTCGAACTTGTAATCTTAGCCTAACAAATCTAACTAGCAATGCAATTTACACATTATAAGCTAATTTTAATCATAATATGGATTGATGGAGGCATAGATAGATGGGTAGCGATGTGATGTGCTAATTGTAGAATCTAAGTGGTGGCAGTGTGGGTATTCACTGCAAAATTCTTTCAATACCTTTGTGTGTTTGAAGTTTGCAAATTTTCATAATAAAATGTTTGGAAGAAAACTTAAAAAATAAAAAAGTAATCTTGAAAAATAGTTATTCCAATTTTACTTCTGTATTTACTTAGCTCCAAACAAATACCTATTAACTAGAAATCCTTTACCCTGGATTCTGTTGTCACTTAGTTCTTCCTCTTAAAAAAATTAAGAAACCTTAACTTTGTGGCTAAGGTTATAATTTATGGTCTGGGATGACCTATATTATTCATTTCCCAGGTTCTGTTGATTATCTTGTACAAGGATGACATTTTCAGTTGACTTTTTATTCTGAGAACATATTGGTGAGGTCGAAAGATCTTAGTCTTGGCTAGCATACTATTTAGGGAATAGTTTTGCTAAGTAATTTCTATTGAACATTTTGTTTCTATTCAATTTACTCTGCATAGTCCTGGCTGGAATTTTTACAATCTAAGGAGAATAATGGTATGATGCCCCATGGTACAGGCATTTGGCCTCTGGTCTTTATCCTTTCATTAATAATCAACAGGCCTCTGCATTTTGAGGCAGTAAAGAAGTACTTTTAATATCTTTGTAAAAGTTAAAGTGTAACCTAACAAGAATCTCCCAGTGAGGGGTGGGGGTAACACCACCTGCACACTTCCTATGGAATATGATTGTAATATACCCCTCTGGCAGCAGAAGAGGATTGCTAGTTAACCATTTCAGGCCAAAATTAGTGTAGAATTTATACACATATTTGTGTATCAGTGCATAGGTATGTATAAACGAGCAATCATTCATGGGAAGACATGTATAGCTATAGCCAGTCTGTATGGGTTTCTGCATTCTGAATATGTGCTTCCTATTTTGAGACCTAGTGAACCAACCATGTTCCTCTGGGAATCAGTAAGTAAAATTGTCAGAAAGCTTCACAGCATGCATGTTGATTGATTGAACTACAGTAAATCCTCTTAGTTATTCTCCATTATTTCTGGTTAAAATGGTCTGGGAAAGAAAGATGCCTCCTCCAGGAGTTCTGCTGTGTATCTCTCTGCACTTAGCACCAAGTTAGTTTGACTATCACAGGAGGAGTCTTGCTGCTTTATTGGGGAGGAATTCTTTCTACTCAAGTTAAAGGGCCATTATTAGAAACTAGGAGTTGCTTTGATCTTGTACCTTAATAAATCCATCTTTTCTATTGATGATAAAAAAATTGAACCCTCTTGAGAGATAATTTTGTAATATTTGCAAACATTATATATATATATAATGTGTATATATATATATACACACACGTGCACACACACACATACGGTGACCAGTCAACTCTGTTTTTAGGATTCTGACCTATAAGAATATGAACATGTGTGAATAATTAGAGGTGTGATCAAGAATTTTCATTTCCATCTTCTTGTGATAAGAAAAAAGGGAGAAAACTCAATATAAATGCCTATCACTAGGGGGATGAATAAATATATTTTGTTACATCATAATGTAGACTATCATACAAATCCTAAAATGGGAATTAAAAAGATACACATGAACTGAGTGGGAAAGCTGTACATACTGATATGTTGTAAAATGAAAAAGGGGGTTTAAATATAATATGTATCCACTAAAAAATACTAGTTCTAATGAACAAGTTTAGCAAGACTGCAGGGTACAAATTTAATATACAAAAATAAATTGCATTTGTAGACAGTGCCAATGAGTGATCTGAATATGAATTTAAGAAAACAATTCCATTACAATGGAATCAAAAAGAATAAAATTACTTGAGAACAAATGTACCCAAAGAAGGTCAAGACTGATGCATTAAAACCTATAAAATATAGTTGAAAAGTTGAAATTTAAATGAATGGAAAATAGCCCATATTCATGAATTGGGAGAGTTAATGTTAAAATAGCAATATTGCTCACATTGGTCTACAGATTCAATATAATTCTTATCAAACTACCAGTGGCTTATTTTTTTTGTAGAAATTGGCAAGTTGATCCTAAAATTCATATAGAAAAACAAGAAATCCAGAAGAGCCAAAAATATTAAAAAAGGGAATCAAATTGGAGAACTCACACTTTTTTACTTTAAAACTTACTGCTAAACTGTAGTAATCAAGACACTGTGGTACCGGAAGAAAGATAGACATAGAGATCAATAGAACATCATTGAAAGAAGCCCTTATATTGGTAGTCAATTGATTTTCAGCAAGGTACCAAGACAATTTAACATGGGAAAATACTCCTTTATACAAATGGTGCTGTATCCTATTATCACATCAAATGCAAAATTTAACTCAAAAGGGATTAATGAGCAGAGAGAACAAGAGCTAAAACATACACTTTTAGAAGAAAACATAGGAGCAAATCTTCAAAAGCTTGAATTAGTTAATGATGTCTCAGATATGAAACCAAAAATACAAGCCATTAAATAAAAACAGTAGGTTGGACTATGTCAAGATAGGAAACTTTTGTTTTAAACAACACCACCTACAAATTGAAAAGACAACCCACAGGCTGAGAAGGAATATTTGCAAATGATGTCTTTCTCTAATAAGGACTTTGTATCCAGAATATATAAGGAATTCTTAAAAAAAGATGTTTAAATTATGTATTTATTACCAGGCATTGTGCTAAGCACTTTATTTTTAAAATATTTTTTCTTTTTTTCAAAGATTTTATTTGTTTATTTTTAGCAAGATGGGAAATAAGGGAGAAAGGGAGGGAAACGAACATCAATGTGTGATTACCTCTTGTATGCCCCCAAATGGGGACCTGTTCTGCAACCCAGGCCTGTGCCCTGCCTGGGAATTGAACCAGTGCCTTTCAGTTTGCAGACCAGCTCTCAACCCACTAAGCCACATGAGCCAGGACTATTTTTTCAATTACAGTTGACATGAAATGCTATATTAGATTAAGGTGTATAACATAGTGGTTAGATATTTATATAACTCATGAAATAATCACCCCAGTAAATCTAGCATTCATATGACACCATACATAGTTACTATAATATTATTGACTATATTCTCTATGCTGTGCAGGGATATTCTTTACATCCCTGTGACTATTTTTATAAGTGGCAATTTGCATTCTTAATCTTTTCCTTTTTTTTACCCATCCTCCTAACTGCCCTCCCATCTGGCAACCATCAAAATATTCTGTGTATATACGAGTTTGTTTCTATTTTGTCTGTTCATTCTTATTGTTTTTTAGATCCACATATATAAGTATAACCATATGGTATTTATCCTTCTATCTCTGACTTATTTCACTTAGCATAATACGCTTTAGGTCCATTCATGTTCCTGCAAATGACAAGATTTCACTCTTTTTCACAGCTGACAAATATTTTGTTGTATATATCTACCATCTCTTTATTCTTTCACCTATCACTGGACACTTAGGTTGCTTACATATCTTGGCTATTTTAAATAAGTCTGCAATGAACATAAGGATACATATATCTTTTTAAATTAGAGTTTTGTGTTTCTTCAAATATATACCCCAAAGTGGAATTGTGGGGTCCTTCTTTGTCTCTTGTTATGGCCTTTGTTTTAAAGCCTATTTTGTCTGATATAAATATTGCTACCCCAGTTTTTTGTTTCCATTTGCATGAAATATATTTTTCCATCTGTTTACTTTCAATCTGTGGGTGTCTTTGATCTGAAGTGAATCACATGTAGGCAGCATATGTATGAATCTTGTTTTATCTCTCAGCTATCCTCTATTTTTGGTTGAAGTATTTACTACATTTACATTTATAGTAATTATTGATAGATATGTAGTTGTTACTTTCTTATTCTTATTTTTCTTCTTCTGTTCAAAGAAGTCTCCTGAACATTTCTTGTAATACTGGTTTTGTGGTGATGAACTCTTTTAGCTTTTTCTTGTCTGGGAAGCTCTTTTTTTATCTTTTGATTCTAAATGATAGTCTTTGGGTAGAGTAATCTTGTTTGTAGGTCCATGCTTTTTATCACTCTGAATATTTCCTGCCAGTCCTTTCTGGCCTGTGAAGTTTTTGGTGGGAAATCATCTGACAGCCTTATAGGAACTCCCTTGTAGGTAACTAGCTGCTTCTAAGATTCTCTCTTTATCTTTAACTTTTGGTATTTCAATTATGATGTATCTTGGTGTGGACCTCTTTACTTTGTTTGGACTGTGTGCTTTCTGGACTTGTATGTGTATTTCCTTCTCCAAGTTTGGGAAGTTTTCTGTCATAACTTTTTCAAAAATAGGTTCTCAATCCCTTGCTCTTTCTCTTCTTTGTGTTTCCATAATGTAAATACTGATTTGTTTGGTGAATTTTCACGGGTCCCTTAAACTATCCTCATTTTAAAAAATTCTTTTTGTTGTTCTGATTGGGTGTTTTCTGCTACTTTGTCTTCCAGAGTTCTGATTCTTCTATTTCATGTAATCTGTTAATGCCCTCTAGTACATTCTTCATATCAATCATTATATTCTTCATTTATGACTGGCTCTTTATGTTTTCTATTTCCTTTTTCTTCATTTGGGATATGTTTCTTTGTCTTCCCATTTCAGCTGCCTCCCTATGTTTGTTTCTGTTTGTTAGGCAGACTTGCTGTATCTCCCAGTATTGGTAGAGTGACCTTATGTAGTAAGTATCCTGTGGGGCCCAGTGGTGCAGTCTTCCTGGTTACCTGAGCCAGGTGTTCCAGGTGTGTCCTCTTGTGTTGTGTCTTTCTGTTGTAGTTGAGCCTTGATTGCTGTTGGCACGTTAGTGGAGAGATTGACCTTTGGCTGATTGGCTGTGAGAAATGGCCATTACTGTAGTGGAGAACCTATTGTGCAGAGACTGACACAACAGAACAGGATTTGATTTAGTAGTGAGGCTCTTTGTCTCTGATGAGTTTGCCCATTTAGTGTGTCATTTGTGGAGGAGGTTGGGTGGTGCTCTGGTGTGATCTTGAGCTGGCCACCAAGTGTGTTGGTTCTGGGGACTCTTGAGAGGGACTCTGGTGCAGGCCAAAATCAGCCACTGCCTTTGCTCTGCCTGGGGCCATGTGGTATGAACTACAAAGTGATCTGCAGATGGTTGCTGCTTCTGCTGGGCTTCAACGTATGTGGCTAAGAGGCTAAGCTGAGAATTAAGGCTGGCTGTCACTAGCATCAGGCTTGGGACAACTTAGCCAGAGGTATGGGGCATGCCGAAGCCATATGCAGCTTGTTTGGGGTTCGTGAACTATTGTAAGATTTTAGGAAAGTCAACAGCATGAGCCAAGACCAATCATTTGTAGGGAAAAGCCTGGTCTTGGGGAAATGGCTTGGGGAACCCCAAAAGTTGGATCAGGTGGGATCTCAGGGAATCACCAGGATTGTAGGGACAGCAGTGTTAGGTAGGTTGATGTAGACTCAGATACTGTGCCCACCTATGCCTGCAGGAGGAGGGCTCAGCAAAGGAACAATGACTTCTTCCAGCACTTTTCTCTGTGAGGGAGCCTCTCCTTGAGCCCTTGCTCTGAAACCATACAATCCAGTTCTTCCCCATATATCTCTGGTGCTTTTCTAGCTGCAGCTCCAGTACTGAAGCTCAGAATGAGTGAGTCTGAGTAACTCCAAGCACAGGTCCTTTAAGAGGAACACCTGGGTCTCCAGAAGTTCTCTGTCTCACTCAGCCACAACCCTGATGGTTTTCACAGCCAGAAGTTATGGGGACTTCCCTTCATGGCACTTGAACTCTGGGCTGGGAGTTCCAGTGTGAGGTGGGACCCATGGCTCCTCAGGGGGACCTTTGCAGCAGAGCTATACTCCCCACCAATCTGGGAGTGGGAGAAGTCCATTCTACATCTTTGCCCCTTCTACCAGTCTCATTGTGGCTTCTTTATGTCCTTGGTTATAGGAGTTCTGTTTAACTAGACTTTAGGCAGTTCTCAATGATGGTTGTTCTGTTGTTCAGTTGTAATTTTGATGTAGTGGTGGGAGAAGGTGAACATAGCATTTACCTACTCCACCATCTTGACCAGAAGTGAAGAAATTTATTTAAGGAAATAAATAACCCAATTAAAACTTGTCCAAGGATTTGAATAGACTTATTCTGAAGATGATGTAAGAATCATTAACCTGTGTGTGAGTAGATACACAACATCATCACTCACTAAGGAAAGGTACATCAAAATCACTGTGAATTACCATTTCATTAATCACTAGAATGGCTAAAATAAAAAAGGCAGGTAATAGCAAGTATTGATGAGAATATGGAGAAATCAGAATATTCATATATTGCTGGCGGGAATGTTAAACTGTGCAGCTACTTCAGAAAAAAGGTAACTTATCAAAATGTACAATACAGAGTTACCATAAGATCCAAAAATTCTACTATGGATCTACTCCAGAGAAATGAAAACATATATCCACAAAAAAACTTGTACGTGAATGTTTATAGTCACATTATTTATAAGAGCCAAAAAGTGGAAACAACTCATATGTTCATCAACAGATAAGTGGTTAAGCAAAATATGTTAAATCCATACAATGGAAAACTACTGGGCAATAAAAGAAATGAGGTACTGATACATGTAACCCTGTGGGTAAACTTCCAAAGCATTATTCTAAGTGAAAGAAGTCAGACTCAAAGACCACATATTGTACAATTTCAATCACATGAAGTGTTCAGAATAGGCAAATCCATATAGAGACAGAAAATAAAGTTGTAGTTGTCTAGCCATAGAGTGGGGAGAGGAATAGGTGATGTTACTGGGCATGAAGTTTCTTTTTCAGGAGTCAATTATGTTCTAAAATTATACTGTTATGATGGTTGAATAAAACTGTAAAATCACCAAAAACCAATGTTTTTTTATTTATTTTTATTATTGTTTAATTATAGCTACCCCCATTCCCCCCCATTTTCTCCCCCACTCTACCCACCCCCACCTCCCACATTCATTCCCCCCCATTATTGTCTTTGTCCATGGTCCTTTATACATGTTCCTTGACTTGACCCTTCCCCTTCTTTTCCCTGTTAGCCCCCTCACCCCTTCCCTCTGGTCACTGCCAGTTTGTTCTTTATTTCCATGTCTCTGGTTATATTTTGCTCCCTTGTTCGTTTTGTTGAATAGGTTCCACTTATAGGTGAGATCATATGGTATTTGTCCTTCACTGTCTGGCTTATTTCACTTAGCATAATGCTCTCCAGTTCTATCCATGCTGTTGTGTAGGATACGAGTTCCTTCTTTCTTTTTGCTGTGTAGTATTTCATTGTGTAAGTGTACCACAGTTTTTTGATCCAGTCATTTATTGATGGGCACTTAGGGCTGTTTCCAGCATTTGGCTATTGTAAATTGCACTGCTATGAACATTGGGGTGCACAGGTTCTTTTGAATTGGTGTTTCAGGATTCTTAGGGTATAATCCCAGCAGTGGAATTTCTGGGTCAAAAGGCAGTTTCATTTTTAGTTTTTTGAGGAAATTCCATACTGTTTTCCACAGTGGCTGCACCAGTCTGCATTCCCACCAACATTGCACTAGGGTTCCCTGTTCTTGACAGCCTTGCCAGCACTTGTTGTTTGTTGATTGTTTATGATGGCCATTCTGACCTGTGTGAAGTGGTATCTCATTATGGTTTTAATTGGCATGTCTCTGATGGCTAAGAAACCAATGGTTTTTTAAATGGATAAATGTTATGATATGCAAATTATCTCTCAATTAAGTTGTTAAAATGTTATGTATGGTAGGATTCTATTTTTGTTTAAAAGTACATACACATCTGTGTTTAAATATCCATACCTATTTTGATTAAATATATCTATATGTAGTTAAATAAGCTTAAAAATATGGGGCAACACATTTTAAGTACATTGTTAATGAGTTTCCTCTGGGGAGGGAGGAAGAGAGATTGGGGAGAAGTATTCAAACCCTACTTTATTCAGTTTTCATTCACTTTAAAAGAATGTAACACACAAATTCATTTAGTGCTTTTTTAAAATAAAAAAAGAATTCATTATAAATAAACAAATGATGGATCACTGGAACACATTGTGTTTGCAGCTCTCAGTGATATAATCTGTTCATTTTTTTTGTTAATCAAATGACAGACTAAGTGCTGGAGATGAGTAATATCATCTACAGTTTTAAAGACCTACATCTAGTTGACAAAACTACAAAGACATATTTATGACCTGAACTCTCTTTCTCTCTTAAAATATCACCATTTATAACCATTTATGTTATTTAGTAGCATGTGTAAAAGTGGTATGATATTTTCTGCATCTCACTGTTTTTAACATCCGTTCTTTATGATATTAAGTATATTAAACCTTAAGTCTGTTTTCTCTTTAACATAGATTAACAACCACAGTGGTTCCTGGATGCGTGACGATCGTACCAAACACAACCCCAGCATACTGACTTTACCTCTTTACTATAAATGTTGCCTATTCCTTTAACATCCCCCCACCACCATTTTTGGATAACATAATTTATTTGTCTATATAATGGTTATTTATCTGGATATTTATCTGAATAAGCAACCAATAGTTGGTCATTGATAGCAACAGCAAGAGTTCCAAGTAATGGAAATGGGTGAGATTCATTTAATAAGTTTAATTTATGGTAAGTACATTGAAGAGTATTTAGGCACAGTTCACAACTATTTTTCAGTAGCTCATTTGGAAAATAATTAAATTAGACCTTGTAATTTGAATTGGGTTCACTTCAGGCAGATGAATTGCACATAATACATATGCCATCCTCTCTCTGGTAAGTGGTTTTCTATGTAACAACAGCGGTTTGTTACATTTGAAGAGTAATGGCATTTTACAATATTAAAAATATTTGATATAAACAAAAATATATAGTCTTCTGGGATTGAAATTTGACATATAAAGCATGAGAATCAAGACATTTTTTCATATGCTTTTTAATATTTTAAAATGTATTTCCATTAGCATAGGCATTTTTCCTGCATACACTCATTCATGTTATGTTTATTGAGTTGTTGCTAGGTTTCAGGCACTCTAATTAGGTGATGTGGAAGGAAAATGAGTAGGACATAGTCTCTGCCTTCAAATACTCATGGGCCAAGTAAAAAAATAATCTTAATAAATCAGTAATTACAGTAGAAAGTGAAATTAAGAACCACCTACAAAGGTAACAGCTGAGCAATAATTTAAAAAGACATGGACACAAACTGTGTTCAGTTGTGGTACATAAAAAGGAAAAGCACTAAATCAGTTTTTATTAACTCATTAATAAAAATTGATTTTTATTGAAGCATGAATCTTGAAATCATTGATGAAAAATTATAAAATCACAAATTACTTCAAATTGGATCTTAAAATGCTAACACATTTTAAAAGGAGATATATCATTTAAAAATTACAAAAATTTAAAGTCTATTTTAAAAATCCAATGCTATTGCCTCATAAGGAAAAGCAATGTTAATATTTTCTATTTTCCCTTTTCTTTCCCCAGATTTTAAAACACTCATCTTAAAGTGAATGAGCATTGAAGTTTACTTTGAAGAAGAATTTAGACAGAACTTGATACTTTTTACAGGTAGCTCATGAAAACACCTGTTACACAATTACCTGTATTTGATTGTCTGATTTCCCAAACCCCTTTCACTTTCACCCAAAATAGAGAGGATATAAACACCTTGCCAGCAGGATCCTTGGTTCATGCCTCCCTGGATGCTCTTTACCATCTGAGTTATAATTATTTGTACACACATGTTAGCTCCTAGTCCAGATTATAAGCTTCTTGATGACAGGGACTCTGCCTATTTATAATAGCATCCGCCACTGAGTCCAGCGCAGTTGCTTGTACAAACAGGTGCTCAGCATGAATGGCGTGCATAAATGATCTGCTACCACTCCAGGAAACAAACTACTGAAATTTACATTCCTGTCACTGACAAACCTTGACTTAGAGAATGTTTCTCTTAAGTTCTTGGGAAAAGTTAATCAGAATCTAAATCTACCATGTCACTTCCTTTATACAGTCCAGTACAACTATTCTTCTGGGTCCATAAAAGTGTCTGGGACATTTGCCAGAATGTATTACTTTAAAACTTAGTTTCAGTGCTTTAGAAATTGTTTTTCCTTTTAATACTTTCCCAATAATGAGGATTTCCTGCCATCAAGTAGCACCAACAAATATAGTACCTTAAAAAGACATGTTCCTTGAGATCCAGACTCTAGGTTTAAAAATAACTTAAAATAATCAACTAAGACTAAATAACACTAAAATATACATAATTAAAGACATTTGAAGAGACAATGGAGTATTTTGGGATTTATTCACTTTCCACATTTCATCAGGTCTGAGATGTGTCTGATTATAACTGACAACCGTTCTTTTATGTAGCATTAAGAAGGAAAAGACATTGCCAATTACACAATAATATTATGCTTTCTTATCTTTTAGGATGTCCCCCATCTAGTCAATTGTCACATTTATCACCTCTCATATTTATCTTTTTTGAGTATGTAATGTATAATATAGTGACTACAGTTGGTGAGAACATATTATGTGATTAAATGTGCTGAGTGTAGGACTTATGGGTTCTCACCAATTTTTTTTAAAACTTTATAATTATGAAAAAGTTTTTTTGTAATTATTAGACACAGATATTTATAATATATTACACTGCTCTGTTTCCATGCCTTTGTGGGTATATGGCAACTTTTTATTCAATGCTGAATCATAACACAATCTTTTTGAGGGCATTTTGTGGCAATTAAACTCAACTACAAGTACTCAAAATCCTCAAAATTATTAAAAGTAAAATAAATAGCTACTACCAAGCTACAAAATAAATAGCTACTACCAAGTTTGCACATGCTTCACCTCAAGTTACACTGAGAATGCTACCAGAATAACCTCAACTTTAAATGATTGATGCTGATTTCAGAGATCATTTATCATTTTATTGCAAAAGAATTTGAACTGAGGATCAATGAAATACAGTATCTTGAACTTTTCCTGTGTTAATTAGATTTGAATTTTTAGTTGATAATCAAAGGAACTTCTCTGAGCTTTGAGTTCCTTCTCCCTCAGCACTGTTTATTTTTACAGTCCTTTTGAGATCCCTTATTTCCAACCTAATCAAAAAAGGTGTTTAATTTTCTTTCTCAGTACTGCTGCTGACTAGAAAAAATTTACAATACAGCCTCTGGCCCCCCAATTTTTTTTCAGTTCATGAGAATACAGAAGAGATAAAGAGACAAGCTCACAGAGCACTGAGCTTAAAAGTTCTATGACTAGATTCTTTCCAATCACAGGAAGTAATTTCCAATTTTGTTCTTTAAAAGAGTAAAACATGGACCCCAGCCCCCAAATCATCCTGTAGTTGTGATTACATGTTACCTTTCATGTCTTAGCAGCATTCTAAAATGAACTTGACCTCTGGGACTTTTCTTCCTTGGCCAGCTGGAGAACATGGTCATCATCTTTCTCATTTGGTTGAAGGTTTAGGAGAATCTGAAAATAATTCCCACAGGAGGTTCCGCTTTCTTTAATCATGGATCAAGTGATTCCAGTATAGCTATAGCGTAAAGATTGGTGAAAGGTTACATACTATTGAAAGTTCTTTCTGGGAAAGACATTTAAAACACAACTGAATATCCCAAGCTGAATACCCTAAACTGAAACAACTATTTTACTCTATTCTCTTGAAGTACTGTGTGCTCGCTCTTAGAGTTTGAAAGCAATTACCATTAATTCAGTTCTTCAAGCCAGAAACCAGAAATATCCAGACTTTCCCCATCAAAGCCCTTATTCTGTCTTTGATTATTTGCTTGTCTCTCTTTGTTATGAACTGAATATGGACTCAAAATTCATAAGTTAATATTCTAACCCCCAATGTGATGGTATTTGGAGGTGGGGATTTTGAGAGGAGGTTAAGTGATGAGAATGAAGCCTTTATGAATGGGATAAGTGATCTCACAAAAGAATTCAGAGAGCTGTCTCTTCCCCTCTGCCATCTGAAACCGAGAGGAGGGCCCTCACCAGAACCTGACTATGCTGGCACCCTGCTCTTAGACATCTACCCTCCCTAGGAATAAATTTCTGTTGTTTGTAAGCCATGCCGTCTATCTAATTTTGTTATAGCTGCTTGAATGGACAAAGACACCTGTTCTAGACTGTGGGCCTTAATACAATAGAGACTACGATTACTCTGTTTATCTTTGCAATCCCATTTCCTGGTGCACAGTATATGTGTTAAATTACAAATGCAAATGAGAATCAATTTACCTTGTGTCTTACGAGAATGAACCCACTTATTAGTAGTTAAGGACTGAGTTTGGAGGGAAGCTTAGATTTCAATCTCCTTGATTTTTTTAGATTTTATTTGTGCTTATTTTGTACCTTAATAGGGCAAACCCATGAAGATGTCTAGTAAGTGCTTAAGCTACTCATAAATATAGAGAATTTTAAAATTAAAAGGCAACTTAGAAATCAGTTCAGTCTCAGTACCAACCTGAAGAAGGCATTTATTATTTGAAATTTTAAAACTAAGAAACACTGAGGCTGTTGGTGAGGCACTAGAGCCGAGTTAAGTTTCCTCTGTGTCTCCCAGTTGGTGGGAAAGAGTCAAGTGTTGCTAACAGAACATCTTTATAAATAAATAAAAAAAATGTTGGACAGAACTTGCTTTTTTTATAAAACGCTAACAAAAAATATTTGGCTCAAACTTTGTCTGGCAAAGCTAATATATTATGGACATTTTGACATGAAATTCAAAGACTATTTAAGTCCAGGTTTCTTTAGAGGATAAAAAGCACTTTTGAGGATATTGAAAGATATAATAGATGAAGTGGGAGGAAAAAGTTATGGAAAGTTAAGTCTTTCATTTGTTACTTTTGACAAGCTAAACCCAAGCAATAAGAGGCAAGGTAGTATTCTAATAAAGCATGCTGCATTGCATATAATTGAGTTAATCTGTTCTCATCTCCAGCACATCAAGCTGCCAAGAATTTTAATAATCACAGTGCACAGGAGGATTAGGGAAGCTCTATACTTTTAAATTGGTTAACGAAGAAAAGTGTTATGAGATATGTTTTCTCAGATGGGAAAAAACTCACTTTGGTTTGGATATGGTATCCATTTGCTTTTTATTTTAAAATAAATCTTCTAGGAAGACTTCTTGCAGTCCTCTAGACCTTTCCTTTTTTTTTTCTTTCCTGGCATCATTTATTCATTGAAAATGTCCTTATTAGAAAAAAATGTATATTTTGGAGCGAAGGGACCAAAAGGTATTCTAAAATGTATGAAATACTTTGTGTCAGATGTATTAAGTACTTAGACTTTAGTAACCCTGCTGGATAGGTGTTAATATTTCCATTACAGAGATGAAGAGTATGAAGCTCACAAATAGTACTATCTTGCCTAAAGTCAATTGGAAACCAGGATACCATGTGAAACAGCCTGGATTCAATTGCAGGTCTATCTCAACCTCAAGTTGACTTTCTTGCTATTCTCTTTTCGTCACGTCTCACTCAGCCCCAGGACAAAAAAAAATTGTGTTCTAACTCAGATTTTGGTTTGGTGTATGAAAAATTGTATCTACAGGATACAATAACATAAAGTAAGTTTTTCTTACTATTACAAATCACATTTTTCATCATAGCAATAAATTAGAAACAACACTGATCACATGAAAATCATCCTTACTATTTGCCCCAGAACTGCAATCTAATTTAATTGTATCCAAAACTAAATAAAAAGTGATTAACATAAGGAACAATAATATACTATTTTTTTAAAGATTTTATTTATTTTTAGAGAGGGAAAGGGAGAGAGGGAGAGAAACATCACTGTGTGGTTGCTTCTCCAACGCCCCCTAAGGGGACCTGGCCAGCAACCCAGTCATGTGCCCTGACTTAGTATTGAACTGATGACCCTCTGGTTCACAGACTGGCACTCAATCCACTGAAGCACACCAGCCAGGGCCAATAATATACTATGATTAAAGTATGTTTTGAAGGTTAAAGGTTAAATCCAGAGAAACAATATATTGATAAATGTGAACAACTGGCCCCTGAAGGAATACCATTTGGACTTTAATGTATTTCCTTATGTGCTTGTCCCCTACCATTGTACTATTATGGAAAAAGAAAAAAGAAGGAGGAGAAGGAGGAGGAGGAGGAGAAGATGAAGAAGAAGAAGAAGAAGAAGAAGAAGAAGAAGAAGAAGAAGAAGAAGAAGGGAGGTAGTCTACCTTATTTCTCCCTCACCCCTTATTATTCCTGAAATCCATTGAAACAGTCACTCCACCAACAAAGCTTTTGCTGGGTCTTTGGCATATCAATCAGTTTCATAACTAGAGGACATATGATGTAGTTTATGTATTCGTTTCATTATTATACAGCTAGCTATCATTTGGTCAGGGTGGAATTAGTTCTTTGAGGGCAGCAAATGATTAAAATACTATTATAAATAAATCTGAAGAAAGTCATCAGAAAATTGAAAATAAAGGCCTATATTCTTAATGATAAATTGAAAACCATCTTTCTAATATTGGGAAGCTATTAATAACATGTTAATCCATAATATGTACACTTTTATTCAAAATAAATACTTAGATTAAACACTTATGGAGGCTATCCATTCTAATTGCTTTCTATTTTATTTATTTATTTTTTTAATCTTTTTTTATTGTTGTTCAGGTACAGTTGTCTTGATTGCTTTCTATTTTTAAATTTATGTTTAAAAAACTTATGTTCAATGTAGAAACTATTTAAGCAATTTCTACAACTCAGATAATATTCTAATTTTAAGAGAATGTCTTCTAAACTAAAGTGGCATATTTCCAGCCTGGATTTCTTTGGGTCAACATTCTTATCTAAATTGTAGGAAAACCTATCTTTAGGCTAAAAAAAGAAATCAACCATAATAATGGTTTATACTTAAATAATACTATATGAGTTTATATGAACATATGATAAATATTCATTTTCTCAAGGAAATTGTTAACATATGTTCCCTTAATTTTTTATTTAGCAAAATAAGTCAGAAAATACCATTACATGAAATAATTAAATTAAAGATAGCTCTTCATCATTTTTAGTCATTGACCCATGCAATATAAACTTTTACACACTTATATCTTTAGCACCATAATCAATTTTAGAAAACAGTTTTAAAAATCCCTCCAGTATTATAAAACTTTAGGGCTGATGCTTAAAGTTATTTTCTAGATTCCATATAAAATTACTTTTTTGGTTAGTTTGGTTTGCTAAACACTGCCACCAAGAAAGGTGGTTTTTATCACCTATAGATAATAACAAAAAAACTTGAAAAAATGGCTGTGGTTCTTTAGACATGTTATATTCTATGCTTAAGTGTTTGAGAATTGGGTTATGTTTAATAGAACAAAGCTATAACTGTAACTCCTTATAGAACTGGCTTAAGAAGATTGTTCCTAATCTTCTGAAGATTGTTCCTAATCTTTTTAAGATTGTTCTGAAGATTGTTCTCTAAGTTTCTGTGGCACCTAAGACTCTAAAAGTAAAAATAGTTCAGGAAAGTAAAAATAGTTCAGGAAATTTTCCAGATCACTAGCTGTAAGGAAAACAAAATCTCTGGTTTGGGCATCATCACATCCTTTTAATCAGTAGTGTGGGTTTTAGAAGGGGTTAATAGTGACCACATCCTCAGCTCCAAACTTGGAACCAATTGAGAGACAGGCACAGGAGTCAAAAAGAAAGAGGCTAAAATATTAGCTTTGGAGGAAGTTAAACTGGATAGGAGGATGTGGTACAGGTATGTGGGCACACTGGACTTTCTCATCTTGACTTCTGAATTAAATACACTTATCCACTCTGTTGCTGGCATCAATGGACCACCACATTTCCCCCTGACGGGCAGTGTATTTTGCCATGGGGTGGGGAGGGCTGCTGTAACTGGAAGAGATGTTGCTTTAATAGAGAGAGAGCCCAAAATGTTGAGCAAGCATCATAACACCTTTTCCCAAATTTCCTACTCCAAAAAGATGAGTTAGAGAGTGAGGAAAGAATATACTGAACATACAGTAAAAACTTCTTCCCCACTAAGGTAAAGGGAGGAGTGGGGAACACGTTCTCCCTCCACTCTTAATTTACAAACGAGACTGTTACTTTGGTCTTCTCACACAAGTAGGCAAACAGGCAAAAAAAAAAAAGGGTATTAATTGATCCTGAATTTGAGGAGAAATGGGATTATTGCAGCCAAATGAATGGCTGGAAACTCTGGCAGGGGTGTAGGGTGGGGGTGAGAGGTTGGGGGTGATCAGGGGTTCTTACTCTACAACCGTATCGGGTAGTACAAGTTAATACAGAACTATTGCATCATACACTGATTTCCTCAGGAATAACAAATTCAGGCCTAGATCACCCACCAGAAGAAAAACCTAACCAACAGAGAGAGGCCGGCTGAAGGTAAGGGAACTAGGAAGCCAACAATGAAGGAAGAAATATCAGTTATAGTTTAGAATAAGCTGCTGAAATTGAGAACTGTAATCTCTGTATTTATGGAAAGTGTTTCCCTTCCCTTTCCTTCCTCTTTCTATTGCACATTGGGTATGTTTACCATTTTGTCTGAAGGTTGCAGGATACTGAAACAGCACTGGCGAGGAACTTGTGGGAATGGATATTTCCTGGAACTTCAGGACTCTGGCAGCAGGTGCTGGGAACAGAGAACATTCTCTTGTTGATGGCCCTTACTCTGGGAAAAAAAACCTATATAAAAATTCTAATAAATATAAGCTGTCTATGTGCCTAAGTATAGAAATTAATACAAGGCAGAGCAGAACACAAAAAGTGGTTCTGCATGTTGAAATAATTAATGGAGCACAGAGAATTGTGGGCCTTGACAATTTTTTCATCTTGTTAATCCTTGGTTACAGCAAACTAACAAATAAAACGAGAAACAAATGGGTGTTTGATATTTTCAGGAAATAGCAATAGACTTTGCTTTATAAAGTTCTGTGTATATAAAAATTCCTAAACATTATTAAAAAGTCACATTATAATTTTCAGAAAAATCTTTACATACTACAACAACAACAAAGAAAATGATTGATTATAGAGGTGCTTGTGTGAAAATGACCTTTCTTCTTAATCAGAATGCTCCCTTAATCAGGGGACTGGCCTTTTATCATCCTCCTCTTTTGAGGTATCATTAAATATTCATTTCTAGGATCCAAATAAATAAATGGTACCATCCACACCAAAAGAAAGGAAAGATAAATTGAGTGCAAATGCCTGTGATGGTATTTATAAAATGTACCATCCTGATGAGTTCAGATATTTTAATCTGGTGTTTTGCCTCTAACATATCCAGTTCAATTGTATATGAATAGTTTTCCTTCCTACAGACTATATCTTTAAATAAACATTTTTTCCTTTTTCTCTCAGCATGTATAGTCACTTGTATCATTTTTCTTTATTTTTTACTTTTTATTTCCACTCTTTTTCTCTCTTAAGGAAAATAATTATTCACTTGGGACAATCAAAGAAAACCCAGACAGGAAAGAAAAATTCCATGAAGCCTAACCAAACATGGAAATTGGAAACCAGAGTGGCCTCTATTCAGAAGAAGACAGAAAACCCTTCCCTGTTGAAGGTTTCAGGACACAAGTAGCTTTCTGAAGAATTTTAGAATAGATAGCAGGAAGACTATGCAGCTAGGCTGGCAATCGTGGTCATACTCATTCCCACGTCAGGCGTCACTCCGACCCACTCCAGAGGGAGTGCTACCCTAGCGCCCCCTCTGGAGTCCCTCACCACCCACAGGAAGTCAGAAGCAGTATGGGTCTAATTCGGTTTTTCTTTTTCTTTTAAATATGATCTCCCAAATACTACATGTATGTGTTGCAAAAATACTGAACAGAAACAAAATATGATAACAAAAATTGTAGGTGATTTTAATTCTTTTGTTTTGAAAAATATTTTTAATTTTTAATAAAATTTTAAATAATATTCATTGCTTTAAAAACCAGAAAAATGCATTGTTAAAAATTAAATGCATTTAACAATGCATTGTTAAAATTTTTAATTAAAAATTAAATACAACTACACCTTTCCTGTTGCCTGGGGAAATCTCAGGGTTTGTGCTACTTTCTGAACACTGTCTTGTTATTGTGATAATATGAGCTAAAATAGGTTTCCATTCTCAGTTATTTGAAAAGAAGTTTTCTGACATTTCCAAGTCTGCTTATTTATTTTGTTTAGTTTGCAATGCTTATTGGAATATATTTTAGAATTGACATTGCCTCAACTTCTTACAACCTAGTTTTGTAAGGGAGCACATTGACCCATAATCTAGTCACTGCATTTGAAGAATAAGAAGTTAATTGAAAGGAAGAGCTTACTTTTATAATAGGGATTTTAAAATAACGCTGTTTTATTGATATCTTAAATAACTTGTCACTTGCCTGAATTTCGTTAACTGAAGTAAAGCACAAGTGTTTTCGTGTTGTGCAGTGTAAGTACTGTAGGCAGTCATTTAAATGGTGGTCTTCATTTAGTTAAAAACACATGATCAGCCCTGACTTGTACAATGCCAGGTTAGCAGACAATAAGTTCTGTTAAAGAGGACAGACATAATAGTCAGGGGAAGATTAACTCCAGAGTAAATTTCATTACAAAGATCTAGCAGGGAGTTATGTCAGGGAACAGGTAAAATGTACACATTTATTCAAATAACTAATGAGATTATCTGGACTAAGATTATTCTTGTCATAATCTTGGGGCATATGTCATTTAGATTCAGAAGAAAAAATAGAATTGCTAAAGTGACTTTTTTATTCTTAGGAGGCAAATTTTTATATTTTTGGAGTTTTCAGAAGGAAGTCCTAACAAAGGCCTCTCTGGCTTTGGGCTCAGAACAGTGTACTTTTATCCTACGCATGCCCAGTATTCACCTGTACCTGTGGGGAACCCCATTCACAATCTCATGCTGGTGTCTGGGCAAGTCTCTTTCATGCAGAGGAGGTTCATCTGTAGCAGATACCTAGAGTGAGCAACTTTATCAGTTTGGGTGTTTCCTGGGATGTAGGCCTTTCAGTGTTAAATATGGGCAGTCCCAGGAAAATCAGGTCAGTTGGTCTTTCTACTCTATTTTCAGTAGATTGGAAATTTTGTCACTTACACAGAATGGGCAAATAAACATTTTAGCCACTGTGCATCAATGAAGCCGCCCTAGTGTCCAGATGGAAGGCAGATATTTTTCTTTTTTTCTCTATCAGTGGTCCCTCAGCACCAGATGGAAGCAGGTCAGAAATCTTCAGACAATTTCTTGACATATCTCTTTGATCAAGAGGTAATTAGATTGTTCACTGCTCACAGGAAAAGTGGGGACAAAAAGTCATCTCAATCATATCTCAATAATATTTGTACGGCAGCTCAGATCAAAGACAGTTATGTTTCAAGAAAACTTAGCTGCTGTGCTGGAACCAGGTGGGTAATTACCCAGAGGCACATGCTTATTTTAGGCATTTCCCTTTGGTGAAGTTTAGAAGAGAAAGTTGTCGGATTAATATAGGCATAGGGAATGTAATCCACCAGCCTGGGGCAATGGGTCCAATTTGTCTTTTAGACATCTTTTTGCAGAGGGATTTGATAACCACACATTTTTTCGAATAAGCCTTACATTTGTGAGTCTTTGGAGCATTGTTTTTAGTTGTTTCAGGAAGAGAGCTTGTGTATTCTCTGTGTCAAAGCTCTTTCTTCAGCAGAAATATTGAGCCAGTTGTCATGGACTTTCTGATTAATAATAACTTGCTATCTTATAGTGTTTCCTTCTATTCTGACATTTTCAGTTCATTTATTGAATGTTGGATTAGCCTGTACTCCTTCTACATCTGTCAACTTCTGCATGTTTCCCTTCAGCTCATCATTTTCCTCAGTAAACTTCCTTTGTAGGATTATATGTTGACTGATGGAGCTCTGTAGGGTCTCTACTTCTGGCTGAGGGTTTTTCCTTGAATATTCATTGGAATTTTGGACAGTTTCAGGGAAGAGGTGTGATGGTTCATTGTCTTTATTTGTTTTTTTCTATTGTCAACTAACTTTTCAGTTTGTACTGGAAGATTGTCTCTGTTAACTTCAACTTTTGTTAATATGTTTCTCAGAGAGAAGGGAGAATGAAAGGGGAGAGGAACAAGGAGGAGACAGAGAGAGAGTGAGAGAGGGAGAGAGGGAAAGAGAGAGGGAGAGGTAATTGGGGAGAAGGGGAAAAAAGAAAAGAATGAAGGAAGAAGCGGGGGAAGGAATGAAGGTAGAAAAGGTGAGAAAAAAGAAGGAAGGGAGGAAGAAGGTTTGACCAGGAAAACTGTGTCACTATCATTGTGGTTCCTTCAGAGAATGTGGAAAGCCCCTGATGAAAGTGCACAGGACCTTGTAATTTTGGTGAAGAAATGGATATGTCTAGGCTGCTATTTGGATTTCATTGACTGTCTATTAATGAATTCCTATAGATCCATTTTGTGGCCTGGTGGCTTAAAATCAAAATTTCATCATTTTTTCTCAGGTAAGATCAGGTAACTAGTGAACCCAATTAAAACGCTAATTAAAGAACATGTTTGCTATTGAGCTATCCAGTTATGAAAATTACAAAACTCAAGATAAATTGAAAAACAGTTTTATAATCTAATTAAAATTGATCAAATACCAACTATATCTCAGGTACTGTGCTAGTTATAGTTAGAGAAAGATAAATTTGAATAAGATGTATTAATAGTGGATATACATGTTAAACAAAACCAGTGAATTATTATATAATATTAACCTGGAAAGGTCTTTCGATAGATGGGTATGTAAAAAAAGGGTCAAGTCAAGAAACATTTATAAAGGACCCATGGACAAAGACAATGGTGGGGAGGACTGAATGTGGTTGGGGGGCAGGGCAGGGGAGAATAAAAGGGGAAAATAGGGACAACTGTAATTGAACATTACAAAAAAATTAAAAAAAATTAAAAATGTATATTCTTATTAGATCTTGCTTAAAAAAGTGATACTTTCTTTTCCCCCAAAGTTTAACTTAATTTGGCCTATAATTATATGCTTTAAGTTATTAATTTTCTTACCATTGGCAAATTTTTATTAAACTTGTTTGTATTATTCATAATTATTATTAAGGTTCATGATCTTTAAGAATAAAATTTAAAAATATTAAAAAGTAAACCACAGCATTTAAAGTATGTAAAGCATCCTAAAAATAAAAATCCAGTTATTATTTTCTATCAATCTAACAATTTTAATAAGGAACTGAAAAATAATACTGTGTTAACTTGTACTTTAGTCTTTCTACAGAAGATATTTGGAAGCCTACAAAAAGTTATATTATAAAACCTGTAAAAATGTGAATCACAGCAGAGAGGATAAAAATAATGTTTTATATACCATACAAAATGATTATTTCATTTTACTAAATTTGCATGTACTTTTTTCCTCTTTATCTCCTATCAAATACAACTTCACAGTGTTGCTATAGATCTAAAACCTGATGACTTGACACCTAGCCTTTAATTAATTATTATGTAGCATAATTAACAAAGAAAGTCATGTAACTTCTTTTGCTTTTTTCCTTTAAAGTGAAAAATAAAACCCTTTCAGTATGTGAAATCCTTGGATGAAATGTAGTTTGAAGTAAAATGTTTCTCTATTTACTTAACTTGACATTATTCAAACTTAGAATAGGACCACTAACTTCTGCTTATTAAAAAAAGGATTTATTGAATGAAGAGTGTCTCTTCTCAGAGACGCAGTTCTTCTGTATGCTTAGAGCCAGGCTTACGGAGAGCAGGGCCTTGTCATAAAATGCACTTGATTTAGACTTACAGCTACCCCTGTTCTGTGATATTTGCCAAAGGAGTGATTAAATCATCCCTCATAGGAGATTTCTGCCTAAAACATCTTTCTTTTCCTAATCTAAGAAGATTAAAGAATCTGTGAGACTGAAATTAATGACAATTCCTAATGTGCTTTGCCCGAATTCTTGGCTTCTGATGGCTGTGCTTTTGTTTCCCCATCAATGGTAAAGCTCTGAGACACAGTCCTTTTGGGTGTAGATCAGGCATGATTAATGTGCTTGGTGAGAGTCATTTAAAAACATATAAATCAAGTCATTTTGTTAAAAAAATATAAATCCATCATTTAAAAGAGTCAAGATGTGGTTGCCTTTGCAACTTACCTGTTGAAATGATACATTCCAGTTACCCAATATTTCCGAGTTCACTCCCTACCTGTTAAGAAGCAGAGCTGAATCTTGCCTGGCTCAGTGAAACTTAGAGACATTAGGAGGGTTAGTTGTGGCTGTTGTATGGCAGTTTGGATTCAGAACTGGAGGATAACAAGCAGTTATGGACTGGTCTGTATCTGGCATTGAATAGTCCCTAACTTTAGAAGGGCTACCTTATTTTGGCCAGACTATTGAGAAGTACAAAGGAGAAAAACCCTACAAAGTTCCTAATAAAATTCAACGAATTAACAACACAGAACTAAGTAGTAACTTTGCATATGATAATGAAATGTATCTGTCAAATGAAACGTCAGCATTACTTCCTTCAGTTGGAATGAACCCTCACATGTTGGATGGGGTTATTATCCACGTAGAAGCAGAATAAGCTGGTTCCAGGTCAGTCAAAAAAATGCTGACCAGTCAGATTAACTCAAGGAGAGGCAACTGCTATCATCTAGGAGAACCTTCAAGTTAGGTCACTGCTACCACATACACAAAAGCATGGAGTGGCCCTAATATGGTTATGCTTAGAAAAGTATTGGTCGGAAAGATATCAAAATGCAAAAACATGGTTACCTAGTATAGCAAGGATGTGAATGACTTACACATTTTCACAGTATCTTTTGTTTTTTTCAATTTTGTAAGAAATTATCCAAGATTCTGTTCAAGCAGAGATCTGTGTTGCACTGCGTTCATTGGCGGGAAGGGGAGGTCTGGTTGTCCCATCAGGGTCCAGGTCCTTGAGATTAGGTGATAAAGGGAAGAGCTGCTGCCTGATCTTCTCTCATTCTTTACAGATATTTTCTTCCTTTAATCAAATCTAAATGTTTCCTTTGCTCCTTCTTTCCCTTTTGGTCCTTTTCTTCCTATTTGGGGCTTTTGTATCACTATCATCAAATTTTTATTTATCTTTTTAAGAATCATAATAATTTATGTCTCTTGTCTTGAGGACCAAATAGTTACTTTAAAATATATCAAATTTTTTCACAGGATCTCTTCCTAAATCAGTGTCCTTGTGACCAGTCACATGGCATCTAGGAAAAATATATAGGGATAGTTCTTTCCTTTGTGTTTAAAATTTATTGAGAAGCAGTGGGTTTTTATGGCACTTGGTTTGACATCGTTTGTCAGTTGATTAGATTCTATGAACTGGAACAAAGTCAGGTTTCCTGTGCTACACGTCAAGAGCCGTGAGCAGCAGTGAGCCATTGGCCCAGACTGTCTACAGAACGAGCAATGCGATTTCAGTAGAGTCTCTGCATCTTCTGTGGTCGCGTTCTATTTCTTAAATTCTCAGATTTAAGTGTCCTCTACTCTATAGCTTGGAGCCTTCCTCCCTCCTCTTCTAGCATATGCTCTTCTTGATTCAGCATCATATCTATTCGCTCATGGATTTCCTTAAGGGTCTCCATTTTCTGTGGCCAACTTTTGCATTCGTTTTTTAAAGTTTTGGTCAATTTTAAGAGAAAAGTGTCATTTGCCAAATTATTTATCTGTTTTCATTTCATCCTGAGATGACAGCTCATCCTTCATCCTGGGTTGTCAACAACCTCTATCTTCCACTCTTGTTACCACAATTTTTATCTGTAAGACATTCTTCATTTTCAGTTTTCTCACACCAGTGGTCTGCTCGTTGGCTATGTGTATTTCATCTCCATCAATTTTCCTTCTCATTAGACATGTCCTTAGATTCAGAATCAGTAGCAAGCCCTGTCTCCAATAAAGTGCAATATTCAGACTTTATGTTCATTCATTTTGTAAGCAAGAAGTTGGATGTCTGAAACTTGTATTTACCAATTTAATTTTCTTTGCTCACTGAATTCAGTATGTGCTCAGTGCAGCTGTCCACTTCCTGTTCTCTGTTTGTAAGTCTAACATGTTCTTCTCAAGCATAAGGAGTTCGTATTTGATTTTCTCTTCATTTACTTGGCTTCATTAGAGACACTTTCTACCTTTGAAAATTTTAGCAACTTCCTTATAAGAGTAGATGAGCAGAAATAATAAATAGTAACATAATATAATAAATATAATATAATAAATATAATACTATTTCTATTAGTACCTAGTTAGAATACATTTAAAAGATCTTTAAAATATTCTAGCTTTATAAAAACACCATTTATGTCATTAAAAATAATTCAGTTTTTCATTTGCACCTGTAATTAATATCAAATGTATTTAGTCACTGCCATGTGACCATTTAAGGTTTTTACTCCTTTTACTTTAAATTCCCAACATTTGTTTATTACATAAAGTGTGAATGAGATTCTTTAGAACTAACTTGGGGATTAATCTATTATTTCTTTATACTCTATGCCAGTGTTTCTCAAACTTTAGTGTTTATCAGAGTCATCTGGAGGGGCTTGTTCCACACAGACTGCCCCCCCCGCCCCCCACCCCCCACAGTTTCTGCTCCAGTAGGTCAGGGTGAGGCAGAAGAATTTGTATTTTTAATGGACTCCCAGGTGATGCTGATGTTTAAGAATCACAGTGAACTCTGGTAGTGTAAAGATTTTGTAAAAAACTGGTATTTTTATTTCACTTAACTTTAAATTTTTATCACTGTTCTCCATTTTTAGGTTATGAAGTCTAAAGTTTTATATGTAAAGCTGTGTATAACAGCTCATTACAACATGCACACAAACACATGCAAAGACATGTTTCTGACCTTCCTTTCATACCCCAATTCCTTTTTTCAGAAGCTACTCTAAGGACCCATTACAAAAATCAGGTCAGGCTGATGTTGATTAATCAGGGCAGCCAATGGAAAGAACTACACTATGGAAGGTTAGTGCCTTGGTGGATATTTGTAGCTGTTGCTCTGAGTGTATAGGAGTATCTTTGTAAGTAGGCTATGGCCAGACCTTCCTTAATACTCAGTTCCTGGGTGTCTTCCTAGATTACTAGGAAGGAAGAAAACTTGATGTCTCTGATCTCCTAAAGTTAACATGACCAGTATCTTCAAACATGTCATTATCCTGTTTAGGTATTTTCATTCTAAATCCAACTTTTGTATTTATCCTCTGTTGGACTCTTTTAATTCCATAGTGGGAAACCATTCTCACTTCTTTATGCTACTGGTTCAATTTTCTGGTATCCTTCTGGTTTGTTTTATAGTTTTAAATGGGTTCCACACAGCGCTCTTCTACAGGCTCAGCTGTGGCCAATGAGAATTATGGGAATTGAGAAAATGTGTCAGGGTTTAAATACTATCCAAAAAAGGGGGCCTCTAGCAGACTTACAGGTGAGCTCCTTAATTCTCAGGTTTTGATTCCCAGCCACTCTGGAATCTAGCATTTTCTCCATTAAATCCACAATATGTGGCTTGAAAGAGAAAAAGATCTTGTCTGGGCCTGCCTTCTGGATTAGCATGAAGCTTGTCTAAGACATGCAAGCAGATGGTGTCTCCCTGAAGAAGACTTGGATATCTGAGGTAGTCTTATACTGTTCTACAAGTTTGTTTTCATCTAGGAAACCTTAAGGAAACAGCTTAACTGTTCCATTTCTTTGGGACTCTAACCTGCCTGGTATACTTTAGTGTCCTTAGAATGTGTTGATTCTTTAAATCCATATTTTCCTCCATGTTCTCATGGTCCTCCTGAAAAAGTTCTTTTATGCCAGTTTTTTTTCTAAAAGACAAAGTTCTTTTTGATGTATCCACTCTCAAATTAATATGACTCCCTTTACTTAAGTATCAGTATGAATCTTAAAAGATAACTTGTAAAATTATTTTTATATAATTGTTTTAAATTTTTTTTTAAGCTGAGTCTTTTTATTTTCCTATTGTAAGCTGATTGGTTCTATTTGCAACTTTTCAAGCTTTTTCTGTTGAAGACCACAGCAGAAGAAGCATATTTCACAGATCATGTACCTTGTGGTAATTATGAAAATAAGAGCCAGGTTATTAGCACAAGTTGAAACAAGAAGGCATAGTTAACAAATATGTTTGCATCAGAGGGGCCTACTAATAAATTACACAACTTCCTTTACTTTCAAAGTTCAAAATTAATTAGGAACTAAGCTGTAGTGTCCAGCAAATGCCTATGAATATATCAGCTTACTAAGACAAGGTATAATAGGCATTATGTCTACGATCTGGAGCCACATGGATTTTTCTAGTGTTTTGTTCTAAATTTAAATTACTATCCATAACCAAAGTTGGATGACTAGTCCTATTCCCCACCCACTCCAGCTTTAGGGACAGAGTGTGCTCCTATAAACTTGCAGCTTGATAGAATAGGAAATGTGTGTTTCTTGAGAAAAAGACATTATGAAAGAGAAAAAGGCCCCAGAAGGAGAAAGGTAGACTAGGCTGCTTTCCTTCTTCTGAGGTCACGTGTCAAGATAAGCTGCTGACGGTTCTCTATCTGAGCAGGGAGATTACTCCTATCGTCTCTAAATTTCCTGATACATACAGCTGTCCAAGAGGCAGTGATTATGGAAAATGTATATCATAGAGGTCAGACATAAATTATAAAATAGGCCAAGTTTCTTAAGGGAAATAATGTTTTTTTTTAGCTTCCCACAGCTTCAGTACTGTAAGATAGATGGGGATAATGCTCTGTGAGATACACACATATGATTAATGACCCATAAAAAGTACTGAGGTTTGTTTTCTAAAAGCAGAGGTGCTAAAATAAAGAGAAAAATGAAAACAGCTGCCCAAAGGAACAGGATTTGGTAACAGTACTTTCAGAAATCCACAAAGTAGATGGGGTCCTTTCCTGAATTCTTTAGAATTAGCTTGGATATAGTAAAACTAAAGATGTCAGACATGTAGAAGGATTAGGCAGCCTTGAAACCAAAGTCCTCAACTAATATAAATTGAACTCAGGACAAATTTCATGGTTTTGAGGTTTCACCTATAACCATTATCCATAAGGCAATGAAACAGTCTCATGGGAACAATGTCAGCTGATCATCTGTAATAGTTTAGGTTTATGTATTCTGCTGGCATAGAATTAGGCATAATAAAGATAGCCATTAAGCATGCTCACTTTGAGGGCATTTTAGCCTTCAAGTTCAGCAGATGGACCACAGAGATCTGCCAAGAGAAAGAAGTTGACAAGCCTGGGAGTATTGCCATTACCTATGAGGACAAATTTCAAAGGAGGACTTTTTGTCTACCTATTTCCAATAAATCTAATGAGCATACATCTATATTTAGTGCCCTTTGGGTATTCAGGCAATATGTTTGGTCACATTTAGCCTTAATGAAGAAAGCTGAGTGCAATGATTGCTTATTTTAAATTATATGCTAATTTGATTTGAATTAAAATTTATAAAACTTCCGCCCAGCATAGGCAGGTACCATGCCATGTGTGTGGGGCCTGAGCTGCCCTGCCCCTCACATGTCCTTTCTGGGTAGCACTGGAGGCCAAGTGAGAAAAAGAATTTTTAAGCTGGCTGTTAAAACACAGTTATTAAAAATTAGATTATATAAACTAACAACTAAATAAACTACATTAAAAGGAAAGGTAAAAAAATTAATGAAACTTCAAACATTTGCAGTGAATACAATTCAGTGATTTCAAATCATTCATTAACGTTTATTGAAAACCAGTAGGTACTGTGCATCATAAGAGGTACACGAGATATAAAACTGAAGATGACATTGTCTCTTCAGCCCTTTGGGGATACAGGCTTGCAAACAAATAATTAATATATGTATATGTGTAAAGTGTGGTATGTGATACTGTGCATTAGGAACACAAAAGCACATTAGTTTCACATTACAAGTGATCAACACAGGAGAAATTAGCACAGGTTTCAGAGAAATATAGAGAAAACAATTTTTTATAATACACTTCAACGTTCAAATAAGGTCTCTAATGCGTCATGTAGGATAATTTTCAGATGATAATTTTTTGATAATGTTATTAAACATAGCTCATTGAATGGGCAAAGACTGCTACTTAAAGATACTTTGTTTCAGAGAAGAAAATTCTGATGAGTAAAGGTTTTGTTTTGTTTTTATGTTTTTGTTGTTGCTGTTTTTAATGATGGAGGGAGATGGCAGAATGTGAAGGAAACTCACAAGAACTTTCCCTAGGACTTTAATGACCTGGATTTTCAAGATCAGTTAAAAGTCGGATTTTGGGATGAAGCCAATAGGTTCTATGCTTTCATTATTTATGTTTAAGCATTTCATAATTACATGATTAGATTATGCCAAAAATGTGAGGCATTTTCAGATAAATTTTCGGTGCTGTGGAGACTGAAAAGACACACAGCGAGAAGACGACGCTCAGGTTTCTTTGTCCCGGAGGACTGTTTTGTAGGCCAAGTTGCACAAATGATTGCTATTCACTAGATGGCAGAATAGTAAAAGAATACTCTGGCAGAGTACAGCTGGTTCATAAATGTGCTGGAGAATTTGACTTAAGGGCCTTCATATTGCTGCAAAATTCAGTGATTTATTGTTAAGTGGCATTAAATATAAATGAAGTTGTGAAATAGCCCCTGCCACACATGAAGGTAGTTTCTAGAAATAAGTAATAATATCTTACATTTGTAAGGGTCTTTTTATCGCCCTAGTTTCCTCCAGCAGGTCCCCAGATCTTTGCCTGTCTCTGTGTTTCCTAGGATGATTATTTTCATTATAATCTCCCTGGCTTCCTAATTTATAAACCTAGGAGATATTCTTGAATTTTTCTGTGCCTCCACCACTTTTAATACGATATTAAATGTCGTGAACAAAGGTCTGTTGATTACTTCACCAGCTGGCCTTTCCTGATGTGGAGTCCCTGCTCAATAATCCCTCCTAATGCATGCAAGGCCTTGCTCTACCTGTGCCATCCTGGTTTCTTATATGGGTTGTTGTAATTGTCTCCTGCCTGTCCTTTCTGTTCATTTAAAAAATATTATAGGGATTATTTTTTATTTATCAAGTTATTTAAAAGTATTGTAGGGATTACTTTTTATTTACCAGATGGGCAGAAAAATTTTAAAACAAAATTTGATGAAAACTTGCCATTGTCAGGAATGTGGGGTAACAAGTACCCTTCTACACTGACCGTGGGCTATTGAACATCTCTATCAATAATGAGAAATAGTGCAATATTCTTAATATTAAAACAATTTTCTTTGAACAATTCCTCTGCTATTAATTTTGTTGCAGCATTATTTGTAAGAATGAAACCTATAATGAGCCTTAATATTAATCAGTATAGAAATGTTTTAGTTTGAAATGTTTACATAATTAAATACTGTGTAGTTCTTAAGACTAAACGTGGATCAGAATGTGTTTATAAGGAACTATCTTCAAGGTACATCACTAACTGAATGAAGAAGGTGCAGAGTAAGATGTGGAGTATGAGTCATTTGTTAGAATATTTATTTCTTGTTTTTTTTTTCACACATCCATAAAAACATATGTAACTACAGGAGGCAGTGTGTCATGGTGGTTAATGGCGTAGGTCATGAGCCATCCATGACCTTGCTGGGTTCAGTCTAACTCTACCACTTACTAGGTCCATGACCCTGGACAAGTTGGTTAGTTTTTTTTTTAACCTCAAGTTCCTCTTTGTTAAGGAAAAATGATAATAGTAACTACTTTATAGGTGGGTTGTGAGGATTAAATGGATTAAAAAATGTAACTTACTTTGAACAGAGTCTGGCATATAGTAAGATCTATATTCATGTTTACTATGAATTTATACATCAGTCAAATTTTTTCTGGAAATGATATGTCAGGGACATTTCTGGAAAGTGAGTCTAGGGACTGAGGATGTCTTTGTTTTTTAATATGCTGCATAAGTAATGTTAAAAAGGAAATATCTTCCAAAAACCTTTCAGTGGTTCTCAATTGCTTTAGTGTAAATTTAAAATTCATTAGTATGTCATTAGAGACTTTTGATGATTATTATCTCCCTGTTTGCCTTTTGTGTCCTTTTCTTATCCTCTGGTACAAGATTTATTCAACACTCTTTGAATCTGTTATGCTCATTCAGATATTCTTTCCTCTGATACGATGTCCTTCTTTCCTTAAGACTTCTATGTGACATGCCATGCTCTCATGTCACCCCTCCAGAAAGCCCTCTTGCACCTTTGTGCCTCTTCCCCTGCACTCTTACTTAGCACCTGAGTATTCCACTTCTATAGAGCTTATCTACTTGGTGATTAAATACTTACCTTACCTATTTGTTGTGAACACTTAAAGGCAGGAACTATGACTTTTTTCATTTTTATATATTTGTCACAGTGATGAATTATTTGCTTAATATATATTAAATTAATGAATAAATGAACTGTGAATAAAATTCCATACCTGCCACCTAGAAATTCCTTCCAAAACAGTCTCTCAGATACTGGAAAGAAAATTCCACAGTGGGCCTTTCAAATTGACTGGATTGGAAATTGGTTACACACGTATAGGAAGGCTTAAATAGTAAAAGGGAGATACTGAGGTATATAAGTTTAATAACTTCAAGAAGTTAGAACAACAATGGGGAAGAGATAGGTTTTGGAACCTAGGAGTTTGGTGGGAGGACTCAATGGGTCTGATTCTTTGGAACTCTGAGGAAAGCTCTATACAATTTCTGCTGGGGTTTTGAAGAGGGGGCATGGTCTGGTGGGTGTCAGTCAGACCCCTGAAGGTTGTGTGGCCTGGTGGACACTCAGACTGCTGAGGTAGAGGTGACAGGTTGGTGCTTGGAAGGTCCTGGACTATGAATCAGTTGCTTTAGCACATGGTTTGGCTGGTTCTCATATTAACTACAAAGGTCATGCCGCTGGCTACTGTGGGGCCTTGAAAGGGCTTGCAGGAGCTGGTTCTGGGAGTGTGGAAGGAAGCTGGGGATAGAGCACAGTCTACAGCTATAGGAGCAATATTGAGAGGAAGTGGAAAACAGGAAGGCAGTCCTTTTTCTCTTCCTCACACTTCCATATAGCCTCCTCTGTAGATTTTGCTTCATTTTACCCCAACTGCAATATTCCTTCATTGGCCAATCTTAACAGAAAGCCAGTTGACGAAGGATTCTGGGAAAAGTAGTTTGCACAGTTTCAGCTCCAACATCACAAAGCAGCATACAGAGGTTGAAACTGTTGCTGAAAGACAGTAACAGACTCCAAGCTGTGATGGATTAAAAATTTTCTACCCTTTCTGAAGTTGGATTCGATCCAACACATACATCATTCCCATTTTGCATGTTGCCCAGACGTCAGCTAGCTCACCCTATACTTCTTAGAGTTTTTGTTGCTTGGTTTTCAATTTTTATTTTAAAATATTTTTAGACTTACAGAAAAATTTCAAAAATAGTGCACAGATGTATTACTACCAGGAGTGCATAAGTGTTCCTATTTATCCCTCAGTCTTGCCAACATGATTTGTTCTCATAATTTCAAAATTTTATAATGGTATCTCATTATAAGATGTTTTTTAAATTTATGTTTCTCTAATTATGAGTGAGTTTGAATATTTTTACTATGTTGAGGGTTATTCTTATATATTTCTTATGTTTTCTCTTTATATCTTTTTTCATTTTTCTATCATATTTTCATACATCCTTCAATTTTTAAGAGTTATTTATCCATTGGGTATTTTAGCCCCTTGTCTTTGGTATATGTTGGAAATATTTTCTACTATTTGTTCAGTTGCTTTTTGACTTTATGTTGTCATTTTCCATGAAAAAATGCTTTTTCTTTTAGAAATTTTATGTAGTCAAAAATTATCAATTTATTAGTTTTTTCTTTTATTGTTTCTGGGTTAGTAGTCAACATAAGAAAACCTTTTCCTCTGTAGTTAAAATGGAATTTTTCCATGCTGTGTTCTAGTATTTGTAAAGTTTCAGGTTTTACATTTAAATTCTTAACCTACTTGAAGTTTATTCTTATGTGTGGTACAATCTATGGATATAATTTTCTTTTTCCCCAAAGTGCTTACAGGTTGTCTCAGTACAATTTATTATCATATCCATTTTTTCTCCAATGTTTTAAGATACCATCATTATCATATAGGAAACTTCCATGTATAGGGTCTAGCAGAAGTAAGGCCTGCTTGCGTGTGGTTGGTAGGGTAATAATATGGGTGTAATAATTTATAGTTTTAATTTGAACATTTGACCTAAAAGGTCATATGACGTGCTGGAGTGTGATATTGTTATATTACAGGATTACATGCTTATGACTTTGCACTAAAAGATTTTGGAATAAAAAAGAGGTGTTATTTGTGCTGGACCCCATAAATGTGTCTATTTCTGTGTTTTCTATTTATTTCAATGACTGTTTGTCTTTATTATCTAGGACCAAGCTGTTATAATTATAGATGCTCCACATAATATTTTAATATTTGATTGGGATAGCCCATACTCACAGTTTTTCTTTTTCAGTGTTTTCCTGAGTATTTATAAATGCTTATTTTTCCATATAAATTTTAGTATCATTAATTTCTAAGTACTTAATCTTTTGTGTTGCTACTATAATGTTCTCTCTATCATATATATCTATTTGACTAGTGCCATGTATTTGAAGGCCATTAATTTAAAAAATTATCCTTACTTGAGGATATTTTTTCATTGGTTTTAGAGAGGGGAAGGGAGAGGCAGAAACATCGATTAGGTGCCTCCAGTATGTACCATACATGCCCAAACAAGTGAATGAACCCACAGCCTAGGTTGTGCCCTGACTGGGAATTGATGCCACAGCCTTTTAGTTACGGGACAATGTTCCAACCAAATGAGTCACACCAGCCAGGGCTGAAGGCCATTGATTTATTAATGTCAATTTTATATTCTTGTCTTACGGAATCATTTTTGCTTCAGTTCATTTTATGATTGATATATTTTCTAAACATTATATCACCTGCAAATAATTTTACCTTTCTTTTCAACCATTCTTAGGCCTTTTGTTAATTTATTTTTGTCTAATTGGATCAGTTGATACCTCTGGGACAGTGCAGAGTAGTGGTGGAGGTAATGGGCAGACCTGTGTTAGTCCTGGTCTTCGTGAAATGTCTCCGGTGTTTCCCCGTGAAATTGGACACTAGCTATAAGACTGAGATATGTTTATATATATTTTACAATGTAGAAAATATCCCTCATTTCCTATTTTTGAGTATTTTTTCATGAATGGGTATTGAATTTTATTGAAGGCTTTCTCAGCATCTGTGGCACCAATCATTTGATTTTTCCTTTAGATTCGCTTATGTGGTATATGACATTATGGATTTCCTAATATGAAAGAATTTGGGGGTCTTTGCAGATATAAAGTAAGGATTTTGAGATGAAATCATCCTGGATTAGATTAGGCTCTCATTCCCATGGCCGGTGTCCTCACAGGAGACAGAGAAGGAGAGAACACACAGACACAGCAGAAGGCCCTGTGAAGATGGAGGCGGGGACTGGTGCTAACTGCCACAAGCCTAGCAATGCCAGGAGCCCAGACGCTGACAGACAAAGAGACAGATTTTCCCCTAGAGGGGGTGTGGCCTGCTGGCACTTTGATTTCAAATTTCTGGCCTTCAGAACTGTGAGAGAATAAATACCTCTTGTTTTGTATCACCAATTTTGTAGAGCCCTAGAAAAGTTCCTTAATCACTTTATTACTTTTATGGAGATTGGTCTTTTAGGGTATTCTAGAAAATTACCCATTTTATCTAAACTTTTAAATATATTTGCACAGGTATCTGTAAATTATTCTCTTATGATTTAAAAACTGTTTTCTTCTGTATCAATGTGTATTCAAATTTTTCTTTTTGGTTGGTCAACTCACCTAGTATTAGCTATATTTTTAATTGTTTCCAAAATAGGATTTTTATTCACAAATTAGATGCACTATTTTCCTACACTCCAACTTGTTATTTTATGCTTTTTCTTTACTATTTCCTCTATTGTATTTTCTTTGGCTTACTTTGTTATTGGTTTTTTAAATTGGACATAAATTCATTTATTTTTTCTTACTGATAAAAATGGTTAGTGCTATAGGTTTTTCTCTGGTCTGCTTTAAATATATCCCACAGATTCTGATATGTAATGTTTTCATTATCATTATCATTACCTGTGTTGTTTAATGTGTTTGTTATTTTCAATTTCTGTGTGAAAAGACGTGTGCTTGGAAATGTAAACAGAATTGGCACAAGCCCCCAGCCCTTATTCTATCAAATGTTTAATGATTTACTTGTGATTTCTGCAAATTTTCAGGGTGCTAGAAAACTCTTAGTCTAAGGTAAGTCAACCACGTCTCATTTGAGAAGCAGTGCAAGTATTGGGGGAATTTCTTCTCTGTGACCAGAAGTAAAATATTAGGGAATGAGACAACTGATTCCATTTTCTTTTCTTTATTTTCAACTGTATCAAATAAATGGACTTTCCTCATGCCCTCCTTTTAGCAGCCACTCTTGGTAAGATTGTTTATTTTGTTTAAATGCAAATGAACAGTGGAAAACTTAAATAGGCTAGATTTAAATTACAAAAACTACTTCAGAAGCCAAGCCTACAATACATCTTTATTAAAATGGTAAAAGTATTATTTAGCATTGAGAAATTCTTTTAAAAGAATCTAAAAAATTAAAGAATTTCAAAAACACTTGTGTGAAATTATGTGCACTAAATTTTTAAATTGAATAAATTGTATGACTTTATGGATTTGTGAGCTTTATAAACCAGTAGGCTTAACTTTAATTTTAATATTTGTTTGAAATCTAAAACCACTAATAGATAACCCAAGGCATGGTAGGTATTCTAGGAAATTTTAATTTAAACCTAAATTTAAAAGGTTTCATTAAGTCATTTGTGAATATCATCTGCCTTTTCTTTTGTTATCATAATAAGAGATAGGTCTCCTTAAATAATACCTTTCCTAAGTCCTAATATGCAATATAAATGTTCTAATGCTGGCCTAATTTATTTGAGTTTAGTCCTAAATGAAGTGAAAAATCAGAAGCTTAAATTATTAAAGTACTTATGGTTAAGTAACTCAAATAAATCAACATGCACTGAGTTCTGATGTTTACATAGGAGAACAAAGAAAGTAAAGACAGGACCCTAGGCCTACTAAATTATAGGTAAAATTTTGTGGGTATTGAGTGGACGTGGTGAATGAAATGAAAATAGTTTAAAATCCCCCTTGATGAAGAATAAATTAGCAACATACTGAGAGAATGCAAAATTAAAGTGAGTAATTAGTATTGTCTGTTAGAAGTTCAAAGTTTAAGCTGAGCGTTAATAGTAACTTCATCGTTGATTCATTATGGAAAGTTAACAGCTTAGTAGCATTCTCAGTAATAATGGGCAATTTGACAATATAATTCAAACAAAATCCATGAAAAGTATTGAATTAATGCCTTATTTTATGAGGAAAATTAATACTTGGATAAATATGTCAGGTTTATAATTTAGAACATTTTGTTGGGCATTAATTAAGTATAACATAGCACCTTAACTGTTGTATATTTTAAATAAATACTCTGAAAGAGAACATTTAAACAAATCATCTAAAGTTTATTTGGATGGTTCATGGGATTTGGAAACTGAGAACTAAAATTTATTATGTAGGATCTTTAAACCTAATTCCTTCTTTGAATTGTGTTGGTAGAACCATGTAAGTTTTAGTCTGAGAAGGGTAATTTAACTTTCATGTTTCCAGATGAAATAGAGGAAATGGAGTGAAATCTATCTCTATGTAAAGAAATCATATTCCACATTAATAATGCTTCAGTTATACAGGATAAAATAGTGGGATTTATAATGGCTCAATCCTATTATTCAGTAAAAACAAGGAACATGCAAATCATAATCTAGGATTTTACTTGGATAAATGAGAGATTATTTGGTAAAGGGGACCATTGTGTGGAGGATGGGGAAGAGAAATGTAAGTTCTAAACAAGAAGTCCAAAAGAAAGGGGCTTAAGGTACATTTTAACCTTATCACATTCAATTCTAGGAGTACACAGGAAATGATGGGGAATGGTAAATTTCTTGTCAACCTTGTGAACATCTCACTCACATTTCAGTAGAATGAGCTAACATGTTTGTCTGTGGAAAGTTTTCAGTAATTATTTTATTACAATATAAAATATACATATTATATAATATTGTATAGCATATATTATCTTATAGTAACTCTTGGAAGTATTAAGGTATCAAAGATTTTAAAGAACTGAACTGTTTTCTGAACTTCCATGATGATTTAGTCTGCTAACACAATTCAGTTGCAATTAAACATTTGCTGGTTCCAGGCCATTTGCAGGGACGTTTGGAAATTACTCAGTTGTCCAAGAATCACTCAAGCCTAAGAGGTCTCAATTCTATGAAGTCAATGCTTTTTTGAACATCTATTTTGGTCTAAAATGTGGAACAAGTATGTAACGTATAATTTAGAATAGTCATACAGAATCCCTTGAATTCCAGAATATTCCAGAATTCCAGAATATTCCTTGAATTCCGGAATATTCATACAGAATGCACTAGTCATCTTCTTTTTGCCCCCTTTGGAAATTATTGGGACTTCCCAGGTTTTCCCCCAGAGAATTAGGAAAATAAGCAAGGGAGATACATGTCTTCAATAAATATCTACTGAGAACCTGCTATATTAAGAAGCTACAGAATGGTGCTAAATATTGTTTTATGTCTTCAGAAAACCTCTAGAAGTCATGCTTCAAAGATTTTTGACAGAGGGAAAAAATCTCATGCGAAAAAGTATTAAAGCCATACTAAATCTGGCTAATTCTGCTTGGGAGAAAAACGGTAACAATGCATCTGAAACTAAAATAAACTTACCAGATGTCCAACAAAGGACTTTATGCTCTGTTCTCTAATATTCCAATATTATAGTCTAACCAGTCTACCTTTTCCATAAATCTCTGTCAGCTTCTTTGGAAAAGAATGAATGTTCACACTTTAAAATTTTTTATGAAATTTAGCTTCACCACAAAATAGTTGTTTATGAATAGGATTTTAGTTTATTTAATATTTCTGACATTTTCTATTGCTAACAACTTTCCTATTGTAATATGTCACTTGCCAAATTAATTAAATATATTAATCCTTTACAGCCCTGTGACATAGGGAATCAGTATGATAACTTAATAAATTGGTTCTTTTATAGGCACTTGTATTCTCAGAGTATTTTAATATTCTTGTGCCAGACAACTTATTCGTTAGTTTTTTTTAAGATGCTATTTTTTAAATTTTTTATTGTTATTCTATCACAGTTGTTGCAATTTGTTTTTTTCCCTTTTTTGCCCCCTTCCACCCAGCCCACCCCTCTTGCCCACAGTCAATGCCCTCTCCCTTGTCCGTGTCCATGAGTCATTCATACATGTTCTTTGACTAGTCCCTTCCCCTTCCTTCCACCATTCTCCTCTCCCTCCAGTTTGTTTATTCATTTACTCACTCATTCATTCATTGATTCCTTTACAAAACAGACTCCAGCGAGAATGTCTGCTCATTATTTTCTACTAAGACTGTATTCACATCCTAGGTTCCTGTCATATCTGAGGCCCAATGCTAGTCCTATTCTTGGAATTGTAAGAGATTCTCATATCCTTTCTCTAAATTCCCTTGCATTTAACCAAGCCTCAATGGGGGAGTCTCTTACTTGTAAACAATTCACTTATAGCCAATACAATTCAATATTACTAAATGGATATTATTGGACTGCTGGTAGTTATTAGGCACTGGGAAACAAAGATAAATAACACATGGCCATAGATCAATTCAAGCACCCTTGAATTATACAAATGCTCATGAGCACAGGGGAATGCAGAGAAAGTATTATCTAAAGTAGTGATGGATTACTTCTAGTATCCAAAAAGGTCAACAAAAGTCTCTCATGACTCAGTGAATCACTTTCATAATGACTTAACACATTAAGTTTTTATGGACCTATGTATTTTATTATACTTCCTTTCCATGATCTTGGTGTAATAGGTTATATTAAGCAACTGTATATGAATAAGTGAGATGTATTTAACCTTATAGTTCTGAAACAGCTTTTACAATCCTTTTCTATTCTGAAAGTATTTTCTGAGTAATTTAAGACTTGAAGTTTCCATTTCAAACATAGAATCATCATTAGAATACTTGTCCTAGTTGTTACTGATAGGATTGCAGTATACTCAAGGAGTTCTAGAAGGCACTGTAAGAGAAGAGACTCTCCCACACAAAGTACTTACATATTTAGTAAGACTAAAGGACAAACAACCTGTAAGAAATAATGAACATAGCCCTGGCGGGTGTGGCTCAGTGGGTCAAGCAAGTGCCAGACTGCAAACCAAAGGGTCGCCAGTTTGATTCCTGATCAAGAGGATGTTTCTCTCACACATCAGTCTTTCTTCCTCCCTTCTCCTCCTTACATGTCCTTACATAAAAAGAAATAGAAAACATAAATGAAAATGTTGCTTGAATTCCTATTGACAATATTTTCACTGTAAATGGGATGAATAATTTTCACTTTCTCTCCATATCTTTTTGTGTATTTTTAACTAGAATTATGCGAAATTCTTAACCACTGAAAAGAGAGTATAACTCTTGATCTTGAAAAGTATTTTGATGATTCCTCTTATTCAGTTAGTTCTAGTCGTCTGAAGCTTCACGTATGCTATGGGTTCAAGGTTAGCTTAACTATTGGGTTGACCATAAGTTCGTTTAATTTGTTCCACATGATGGCTCTAGTAGTGCTTAGTTTTCTTTAATGGTATTCAAAACAATTTTGTTAGACTGTGTTATGCTGTCATATCATCATGAATTTAAAAAAGTATCAAACTTGGTGAAGTTTTGTGCAGCCATTTTAATATTGAAGATGAAAGAAAATACACCACATTTTCAGCGTATTATGCTTTATTATTTCAAGAAAGACAAAAACACAACTGAAATGAAAACAAAAAGATTTGTGCAGTGTATGGAGAAGGTGCCATGACTGACCAAACGTATCAAAAGTGGTTTGCGAAGTGTCTTGCTATTATTGATATTTTGGTAAAATAATTCTTTGCTGTGGGGCTTTGAAACATTGAAAAATGTTTAATATAAAGGACATAGATATGGACAAAAACTAGGGGGGTTGGAAATGGGAGGGAGGAGGGGAGGGATGGGTGGGTTGGCTGGAATAGGAGTAAAGGATAGAAACTGTACTTGAATAATGATTAAAAAATAAATTAAAAAACTAAATTAAAAAAAGAAAGTATATGGACATACCCTAGAATCTGCAAATAAAATAAAATTAAATTAAATTAAAGAACTAAAAAAAAAAGTTTAGCTGCACTCCTAGCCCCTAACCACTAAAAGCCAATAGTGGAAAATAGCCAACATACTCAAAATATCCAAATCAATAAAATTATTGGTGAAAATGAAAATATGTGTCTTTTATTTTATGGAAAAAACTGAACATACCTTTTGGCCAACCCTATATGTTGCTCTCCACAGATGATTAGCTGGTAGGTGATTAAAGGAAATAAACTTGGGAAGGGTCACGGGATGTGCCCTCAGAGGGGAATCTGGAGAAGCTGACCTACATCTGTATTAGTCTGCTCAGGCCATCAGAGCAAAATGCCATAGACTGGGTAGCTTACACAACAAAAGCTTATTTTCTCACAGTTCTGGAGGCTAGAAGTCTGATATCAAGATATTGGCAGGGCTGGTTTCTTCTGAGGCCTCTGTCCTTGGCTTGTTAGATGGGCATCTTCTCCCTGTGTCTTCCCATGGTCTTCCCTCTGTGCATGTCTGATGTCTATATCCAGTCTCCTTCTTAAAAGGATACTAATCATATTGAATTAAGGCCCACCCATATAACTTCTTTTATCTTAATTACTTCCAAATCCAGTTACATTCTGAGGTACTGGGGTTAGAACTTCAACATACAGATTTTTTGGTGGGGTGGGCACACTTTAGTCCATTACAGGCACTTAACTATGTTGCCATCTACAGATGATTAGTAGTTGGTGATTGAAGAAAACAGGTTAATCAGATTGGTCATGTGATGTGCTCTGGGCTAGGAATGCTGTGAATCAAACCTGTCCTGTTGCTGTGTCAAAAAGAGAGCTGGACCCCTGGACCTATGGTTACCCATGCCTGCTCACAGGCTTTGAAGCTGTTTGGGAATGCTGTTTTTTTTTCCTAAAATCTGGCCCTGCTTTAACTCATGTTTGAAATTTATTTCTTAATTCTCCCATATGTAAAAAATTTTTGACAAACCTAATTAATGTCATGGATTAATGTGTGCGATTCCTCTTATTGAGTTAGTGCCCGTTGCCTGAAGCTGCATGTGCGTGCACAGCTCCTAAATTGAGTATTGCTTGGATGTTCATTAACAGGCAGTCTTCAGACTTTAAAGTTTGCTACTAAAATATGTGTAGGTAGCTTATTGTGTTTCTCTTTGAGCAGGAGTCCTTGGAGAATCATATTCTCCATTAAATATAAAAAAGCCCACCTTGTAGAGGGCCTGCTAATGAGCTATTAAGTGATATTGCCTCTGAAAAAAATGAGAAACAAGGGAAGAGGGCCATTTGAGATACAAGAGAATCTTTTTATGGATCTCCACAGGATCTCTACAAGAGGGAATGCAGTGAGGGAGAAGTCCGGAAAACCGAAGGGGTAATTTAGAAAAAGGAAAAGTATTTTCCGATAGAAGGCTGACAAAATTACTTAATGCTTTTCATATGATAGGCATTTAAAAGTTAAAACCAGTTTTGTTGCTAGTCTGCTTGTATATGTAATGTTTCTTTAAGTAGGTAAGTATTTTTATAAAAGATTTACTTTCAGCTTTTAAATACTTTCTGAAAATTATTCTATGCAATAGGCCACGTATATTACTATTAAAATTGTTAGTGGGTCAGGCAGTTGGAAGGGTTTGTACTGACTGAGGCTGTGTAAGGTGACAATGGAAAGTTATAAGAAGTGCTTTATAATCTCCCAGATCTTGAATATTTTTGCCTATAAGACTGTAGCACATCAACAAACATTTGAGGAATATAGTATCTCCTATTAATTATAGAAAGTCAAATTAAAGGCAACCTATTAATATAATACAGATCATACATTTGCTGCAATAATGGAACATCTTACATTTAATCAGTCATTAAATGTGGTTCTGGAAAAAGTGGGTGAGCCTTCTTATATTCAGAGGGAAAAGTAGGTCAAATGCCATTTGTTTGAAATAGAACCTCTTAATCATTTGTAGCAGCACAGAAAGAGACTTGAACTAAAGAAAAATTAATGTACAATCTAAGCAGCTGGACAGGATATTTGGAGAGATTGTCTATACTTGTTGGCTTTCTAAGAGTAATGACGTCTTCTGCCTTGACTCATAAGCAGGGAATAGTGAGAGATAAGCATCCACTTGAGCACAGCTCTTGGATAGCTCTAAATAATAACACATGCACACTTAGTATATCACCTGGTAGGAGAGTAAGAGGCCCACCCCCAGCTGCCAGTTGAATACTTCAGGTTTCTTAGACACTTCTGACTTCAGTCCTGCCTGCTCTAAGTGTGAATGTGTTCACTGCGATTGCAGTTCTTTCTTAATTGCGTGTGTGATTTATTTGTTTTCTGTATCTTATATAACAGATATGAAAGAAAAACAGTTTCCACTAAGAGCTGTGGAAATCAGTAATGGGCAGTGATTCCACTAATTCACGTAATTAAAAGACATCTGCGCAGTGTTGTGTAGTAGCTGGGAGCAGGGGCCGCCAGGTCAGGCTACCTGGGTTCAAACCTTTGCCCCGCCAGTGTGATATGGAGGATGTGATGGCATCTCTCCTTACCTCAGATTTCTCCTCTGCCAAATGAATGTAATAATAGTATGGTTGCAAGAACTGAATTTATATGTGTGAGAAACTTGGACTCATTAACATTTTTAATTAATATATAGTTGGCATACAATCATATTAGTTTCAGGTGTACAACATAGTGACTTAATATTTATATACTTAATGATGTGATCACCACAGTAAGTCTAGTAACTATCTGTCACACATATTTATTACAATATAATTGACAATTTCCCTTTATTTCCATTTATTACAATATAATTGACTATAGTCATTCCCTTGACTATATTATAACTCTATGGCTTGTTTTTTTTTTTATAACTGAAAGTTTGTAGCTCTTATTTCCCTTCACCTTTTTCACCTATCCTTGTGCCTTTCTTCCTTTGGCAAACATCAATTCTCTGTTTCTACGAATCTGTTATTCTTTTAATTTTATTCAGTTTTCTTGTATGTTTTTAGATTTTACATATAAATGAAATTATATAGTCTTTCTTGGATGACTTATTTCACTTAGCCTAATGCCCTCTAGGCCTATGCATGTTGTTTCAAATGTCAAGATTTCATTCCTATTTATCGCCAAGTAATATTCCATTGTATATATGTGTAACATTTTCTTTATCCAATTGTTTATTGATTGACACCTAAGTTGCCTCCATATCTTTGTTATTGTAAATGATGCTGCAAGGAACTAGGGGTGCATATTTTTTGAATTAGTGTGTTTTGAAGAGGAATTGCTGAAACCTGGAGCAATATGTATTATATTATAAGCAAGACAAAAGTGATAGCTAGCATAGTTTGCCAAATAAAGCACTTATAGTTAGCTATCCCAGCAGACTATTTTGTTCATATCCTAAATATTTATGGTGTTTCTGATCTTTTCTGATGATTTTGATCAGGGCTCTTGGGGGTCTAATATGTTTGCAGGGGCCCCTGGGGAATATTTCCAGACCTCAATTGCTCCAGAGAGCCAGCTTCCTGTGTCCCTTCATTGTTTTTTCCTGTCTGTTAGTTCACAGCCTCTTTGGGAGCTTCAGGTTTAATCTGAAACCGACGCCAGTGGACAGGAAGAGACCAAAGGAAAAAGCAGACAACTCCAGATTGGTAGGTGGCAGGTTTAATAAGCAAGGGAATTTACTTACAAAGGCTTTTCTCAGGTGACTGCAAGGTGAGTAGTTTTCTGCACCTGCCTGCCAGAATCTTCCTATTTTTTATTTAAAAAAATTTTTTATTGTTGTTCTATTACAGTTGTCCCAATTTCCCCTCATTGCTCTCCTCTGCTCAGCCCATACTCCTGCAATCCCCACCCTGTTGTCCATGTCCATGGGTCATTCATACTTGTTCTTTAGACCCTTCCCCTTCTTTCCTCCCTTGTACTCTGCCCCCCACTCCTCTGGTCCCTGTCAGTTTGTTTATTGTTTCCATTTTTCAGAATCTTAAAAGTTTATGTAGAGGCCTTAATGGGGGTCAGTCACACACACAGACGCCCTTCACTGGTTTTAGTTATATATCCAGTCCAGATAATTTCAACAACATTACTGTCTCAGGGCTGTGTCCTTGGGCAGCTTCTTGCCTGGGGGAGGTAAGCGGAGTGCACATGCTAAGAACAGGGGATGGATTGAGGAGCCTCTGCTTGCCTGGGTCCAGCTTGCTGGTCAAACTGGCAGTCATGTTTTCTTGATGACTTTCCCCAACAAGTTCCTGCCTTCTTCCCTTTTCCTTCCCCTTTGCTTCATTTCTTCTGTTCATTATCAAATATTTAAATACCAAACTTTAGGAATTACACTAGAGTTGCAGAGATGAATAAATCGAAATCTTAACTTCAAGGAACTGACAATTTAGGGTGAAGGGGGAACAGTTTGCAGCACAGATAAGTAAATAGATAATTTTAACACAGCCTGGTTACTGCTATACCAGATGTAAGCACAGGGTTCTAGGAAGCTACTTTGAGGGACAACTGACTCAGAGTGGGATAACAGTCTAAATGATGGAGGAGAAGACCGTGGGGAAAAGCTTCCTGAAAAGATAAAATCTGATTCAGCCTGGATATTAAAATTACATAGAAATCAGCCAGACTTGGATGAAAGACATGGGCTGTTGTGTGACAGAAAGGAAGGAAGACATGGTACACAGAGAGGCATTTTAGCACATTGCGATATCTAGAGGTGAGAAAGGGTGTGGTGTATTTGGAAGATGTAAGTAGATCAGTGAAGGGCTGGAGTGCAGTAAGCTGTGAAGGGGGCAACTAACAAAAGGTTTTTTTTTCAGTCTATGCTATGGACGTTAGGAATTTTCTTTAAAAAAAACCCAAAACTTTGAAGAGCTATTAGAGAGTTTAAGCAAGGAAATAGTAGAAACTGATCTGCATTTCAGATTCTTCATAGCACTGTGGGGAATAACTGTGAAAGAGCTAAGATTGACAGTAAGGAGACTAGTTGTAAAAATATTACAGCCGTGTCCGTGAGAAATTAGAGCCTGAGCCAAGGAAGTAAATGAGATCAAGTTCTCAGAATTTTGCCCTCCCATGTATTCTTTCAAATTAGTGGAAGAAACAAACACCTTTTTTGAGTATCCTCTATATTTCTGGATTTTGAATTCCTCACTATCTCATTTATTTTACAAATAAGGAAACAGATTCTTCAGGTATAAGTGACTTAGAGCCACGTGGCTATGCAGTCACAGAGCAGGAATGATGGACTGGGTATGTCCTTTACAAAATATTGTTCCTTCTCAATTGTGCTGTGGGCAAACAGCATTCAAGTTTCACCTGAGTTTCCTGGATGGCTTGAGAACCACTCAAAAATCATCTTAGAATGAAAGTATTTAGAACTAGAAACTGAGTTGCTAAAACTTGCCTTCCAGATTGTTGGGTGTTTGGATCAAGCTATGAATCATTCTGATACTCTCAGGAATTGTCTTTATTAATAGAGATTGAAATGGTTCATGACCAGTCCAACTTTTCAAACAACCATTAATTTATTGAACATTTAGGTGCCTATTTTTTCTTTCTTTTTTTTTAGGTACCAAATTTTATTAAAAGCAAACTGCTTATTCAAAAGTGATCATGGAACAATTCAAAAATGCAGGGCAAGAAGGACGAGAAACATCTCACTGGACAATAGGTTGTTTTAATTCTGTCATTAGATGAAACTCACACTCTTCATTTTTAGGTGGGGTGAACTGGACCCCAGGAGAAGGTGATACAGAAAGCTTTGGTCACTGCCTCATTTCTACTCAGGCCAAGTGCTTCTAGCTGTCTCAACCTGGCTAGATTTGTTTACATAACTGGCTGTTCTTGGGCCTTTTTTGCAGGCAGCTCTAGATCTGCAATGTACTTTGATAATTGTCTCCTTTTCCTTCTGTGCAGAGATGCTCTGCACCATGTGCTTCCCCACGCAATTTATCATGTGCTCTTATTGCCCCTTCTGATGCATCATATTCTGCACTGAGATATGATAGTCCAGATGATTTTTTACTTCCTTGTATACTCTATGCAGCCATTCTTGGCCATAGAAATGCCATTTCTCTGGACATCAAAAAGGTAATGGCACTTTTGAACCAGTGTCTGCTGGGACTTCTCCAGATCAATTGCATCCTGGATATTTTTGATGGAAGCCCATTTCACTTCTAGCTGGGCAATTTTTTTGCTCATTGATTTTATCAGCAAATTCCTCAATAGAGGCACCATATTTTTTAACCATATAGACAAGCATCCCTATTGTTGACATGGCAGAAACTGTCTCTGGAGTAACCACATATATTTCTTTAAGTAGAAAACATAGGATAAGCTCAGTTCTGAGCACAGAGGGTCCTGTTACACTGCTTTTAGGATACATGACATAGAAGTTTTCCTCAGAGATCAGCCCATGGTGAACTTTTCCTCCATATTCAGGAAGAGGTGGTGCAGGGGAAAGACTTGGCTGCCCAGTGTGGAAGATCATTGTTGTCTGCAGTACCCTGGACTGAGGAGGGTCTGGACTGCATTCTCCAGAGAGGGCCCATCTGTGGTGGCAGCAGAAAGTGCCACTTGAGACAGCATGGTCAACAAGGGTTCACTCAGAGGTCTTGGCATCCCAGTGACCTTTGAGTCTATCAGGGCAAGGAGCAAGATGATTGCTTGCAAGTCTAGCCTAGGTGCCTTATTTTTTTAGTAGCTGTCCTAGGTCCTCCTTCTAGATGTAAAAATAATTACAACAATATTGACAATATTTACTACAACTATCATTTATTGAAAAACTACTCAAAACTAGGCACCATTAAAAGTGCCTTACATGTTCTAACTTACTGAATTATCTTAGCTACCATATAAAGTAGGTATCATGATAATCCCTGTTTTAGACATGAGTGTCATATTTTTGTATTGCACTGATACTCAATATTTTTGTATCATTTGTAATTTCTACAATAAGAATATGTGTTATATATTCTCTTCAAAAAATTAAAAGGCAAATCAGTCACTCAGTAAATAACATTAGGTTGAAATATATGAGATCAAGGTTTGTCTACCTACCTTAGAAGAAGGAGGGGCTGGAGAGGTGGTGGTGAGGACGCTTTCCCAACAGGAATGTTAATCACATAACTGGCAGTTCGCTAAGCCCATCAAACACCTTGTTGATAGGCCCAGGAGTTGCTAACAAGAATAGCAGGTACTTGTTATAAAAATAATCCTGAGACAAAATATTTACTATTTTTTAGGTCATCGGCATATATTATTTATCTACAAGATTGTGCTATTTATCTTACCTCTTTGTATGAATATGTCTGTGTTTGTAAGAAATGAATCAGCTTTTAGGTTTCTTGGCTTTATGGGCTTGAGTAAAAGCCACAAAATGATACTATAATTAAATTCTTAGATGTTAGTTAAGTATTCTGGGAAGTGGCCAGTGTGTTCAAAGGATAGGAAAGCTGGAGAAGGAAAAATACTTACCTAAAATAAGAAGTGTTAAGATAATGCAAAGCTACAGAAAATGTGTGAAAAGTTACCCAAGCTTAGGGGTTGCTTTCTCCCTGGGAAGAGGCATGCAGTAGAGCAAGGTGTTCTGTCACTCCAGGGTATTGTCACCTGTGATAATTCAGTCTATTCTTTTTATATTTCATTGCACCGTAGGGCATTAAGAATGTCATTGTTAATACATCAAGCATTGCTTTGTTAGTAATTATAAAGATAACTTTTTCTTCTTTGAAATATAATATGTGTGATCTAAAAAGGTTGCCTATGTCCTGCAGTATGATTTCATTAAATTCATAGGTTATAATATTTAGTAGAATATGTTTATGGTTTGCCTATGAGACACTTTTTATGAAAGTAGTTGAAGAATATATAATTCAGAAAATAATTTAAAAGTCTATTTGACATATTGAGAAACAGAAAAAGACTGGAAGGAAACATTAATGAAGGTTGTATCCTAATAACCTCTATTAAGTAAACCTAATAAGTAAAAATAAAATAGGTAACCCAATAAATACAGAATGGTAATATGAACTGTTCATTGACCCCCAAGCTGCTTGTATCTTGTATCATTATTAGCTGTTAATTATCTGAAAAATTTACTTTTACTATAGAGCCTTAACCTAAATAATGTTACAGTTATACACTGTCCTCCACTGATAAAAATCTTTATCATTTTCAGAACAATTTCATATTTATTACTTTATTTGACCTTCACAAAAACATGTTTGAAGACTGGAAAGAATCTGTTAGTCTTAAGTTATAATATGGAAATAATAATTATTATTAACATTTCTAAATTTCAGTTTCAACAAAAAAAGAACCAACCTAGAATCTTAACACACTACAGCTATTCCCATATATTTTAATACTTATAAGTATTTGATCATATGTGTGTGTAATATGTAGAATATGCAGGATGATACAGTCTAATTCATATATTCAACAAGTACCTCTTCATGCTAGTAATACAAAAGAACAAGACTGATCGTGTTTCTGCCTTCATGGAGCTTATGTCCTAGTAGGTAAAATAGGATGCAGATACATACGCATTTGTTATGTTAGGTAAGACAAGTGCTTTGAAGACAAATATAGGTGATAAGTGGGTACAGACTGAAGGGAAGTTCATTCTATTTTACAAAGTATGGTCAGAAAATGCTTCTCTGATGGGCTACCGTTTGAATAGAAACCCAAGTGAAGGGAGATCTGAACCCTGTGACATGAGGGGAGTGTGTGTGGGTGATGATGGGCATTTCAGGCAGAGGGAACAGCATGTACAAAGACCTGAGACAGGGTCTTCAAGAAAAATTAAGAAGGCCCAAAGGGTTGGAGAGGACTGTCAGTTGAGACAACATGGCTAAGAGGGACAGTTTACCTGGTTTGGCTGTTGCTGGGCATCAGACTCTTAACTCCACTCATCAGATGTATTTACCCAGTTTAAGTATTTATCTATAAAAATGTCTACAGGGAGATTTACCTTAGATTTTTAAAGACTTACTAGATATGTTGAGAATAATGGAAGCCATGCCCTATATTTATATAAATTTTATTAAAGCATCCAAAATAACAAAAGGGTATATGGTATGTTCTTATTTTTCTCGAAGGATTTATTATCCTTAAATATCATATATAAGAAAATACTTTCTGTGACAATTTAGTCAGGTGCTTCTTCCATTGTCCCACTTTAATTTGACTTAATGCTCTGATAACTCTTCATCTGACCCCTTTTATTAAGTCTTTGTTTATGAGTTTGTTCAGAGCAAATGTCTCAGTGTGGTGACTTTTCACTTCGTTCACTCTGTGTATATGAAGGTGGGAAAGTAGGTATCTACTTTACTTGGAAAGATACTACAGGTGTTCGTAAAGTTTAGTACGGAAATGCCACTTCCTACAGTGGGGGTAAGCCCTGATTTCATCTGCAGAGCCTCAAACTATTTACCATTCTGAGACTAAGGCTCATTTTCCTTTAAGAAGGATATATCATTGGGGAAATTCTTACTGTATTGTCATGGAAAATGGAAAGACTTTCTCCTGCTGGGAGGTGAAGCTGGAGAGAAAGAAAGGAAGAATCAGTGATTGAGTCTGAGATAAGAACTGAGAGTCTCGGCTTCTTCCTCTGGGGCTGGAGACAAGTCCAGGAGAATTTTGGAGAAGCAAATTTGCTGTTCATCTCTGAATAAACCTTGGGAAATTTTGAGCTCTACATACAGTGTGGTTTGAGAATGATAAGGCAGGTCAGTAAATTAGAATTAGTTGAAACAAATGTCTAGGTAAATGGAATTAATATATTAGTCTCATATCCCCATAGCTGGAGTATGGTGTTCAGGTAACCTGGAAGTTTCCTGTACCCTGCTGGCTGACATAGAAGGCTTAAAAGAACCAGATTGTACGAGGCAGCTGCAGAGAACCTGTCTTGGTGCTGTGGAGAAGCACTGGACTTGAGCATCTGGTGCTAGCCCAGAGGCCAAATGAACCAGGTAGGCCCAAGCCCATCTTAGCATACATGGGCAGAGAATTCTCAGTGGGTAATTGGGTTAAATTTGATTGTAGAAGGTAGCTAAATTCCCTAAGACCATAGGTTCTCTTGGGAGGGAGGGAGGATGAATGAACAAGGGAATAATTAAAAATTCAGAGTTTATATAATGAAAATGTGAGTTACTAATACCCAAAAGAAACTTTAGACCCTAAACGACTGAACTCCATTGAAACTATTTAAAAGATTTTTTAAATCTGCTGGATAGAAATAGAAAACTTGAGACAGATGACATCATATTTGGATTTTAAAAGTGCATTTTTTGTACATCTGAGTTATAGTGTACAAATTTCAACTCCTGCTGTAAGTATATTTGGCATGGTACACAGTAAAAGACTTGTTTTAAGGCATGCAAGCTGCCATGAACCCAAACTGATAAATTTGTTGCTTTTAAAACCACAAACAATCCTCCATCAAGGAGACTTACAAAATTTCCACAACTCTATTTTTAATTCTCTGAAAATTTCCACTCCCATCATCGTGTGGTCAAATTATGGTTCAAATTCCTCCCAGGGGAATGCCTAATGCATCTTTGTAAATCCTTAAGTTTACAAAAGTTAGCAGCATCTACCTTGGTAGCCTTGCTGCTCTAGTGCCTTCCACAGCTCGCCAGTCGTGAATTTTGAGGTGGCCCCTGACGTATCTTGAGCCTGTCCCAGCCAGGATCAATATATCATCCATGGACCTGCCTTTCCTTTCAAAGTATGATCTAACTTTAAAAAGTCTGGGTCTGAAGACATGAGCTCATATTCCCTGGTCAGTCTGGGACATCCACTCTCATGATGTTGCTAGACAAGGCTACCCCCCTCGCAGTCCCCCTCTTACATCCAAGGGCTGATAAATCATTTTCTTTATAAAGTTCTCTGGATCTCTAGGAGGATGTTCTAAGCCTACTACTGCTTTTGTTGCATTCTCCTTGGCCGTCCGGAACATTCTTCTGAAAATTTAATATCAATGGTGGACTATACTTCATTGGTTCAGTGAGAGGGTACGGCTTGGCTTGGAAGCAGCTAAATAATCTGCTTTATATTATTCAGAATAAATAACATTAGCTGCAGTAACAAATCTTCATGATTTATTTCTCATTGCAGTTTGAAGCAGGTTGAGTGATTCCCAAAAACTGTCACTCAAGAATTCCCTCTCCTTCCACCAATGTGACCACAGCATCTCAGAATCCTTTGGTCCTAGCTGTGTAGATAATGGAAAGTGTATTCGAGAGACATATTTGAGGTTAGGTCTAAATACAGCATGCATCAATTCCATCCACATATGCGTGGACCTTTCTTCCTTCTTAATAGGTGATATAACTTTAAAGACAGTTCATGTCTGAAGAGACACTGGGAAATATACAGCACAAATGCATATCCATTAGCATTTGCCTGCCCTTGCCTGTCCTCTAGACACTGAAGATCATGTGGTTTTCACCCCTGCACACAGAGAACACATTAATCCCATCCTCAAGGGAGATGGCATGAAGTCCACATAGTCACTGTGCCCAGCTCACAGTTTAAGGCCTCAGGGCTCTGTAGTCCTTTCCATCAAACCCAAACATGCCTCCTCGTGATCTTTTAATCTGTAACTAAAATAATAAGTCATGTCTCCTTCCTTTCAACTCCTATTCTTGATATACAATAATGATCAGGGCAAGATAAACTTAGTAAACCTCTTATTGCAAAAAAGAAAGAAAGAAAGACATTTAGTAGTCATTGGTTTATAGCAGCAATTTTCAATGGTGTGTGGCAAGAAATTTTAAAACATGCAATACCTGACTCTTTAGTTAGGGGCACAGCACTCTTTTCCCTTAGATTGTCAAATAAAATATGACAATAGCTGTCAGGTGTGAATGAATCAAAATCCTACATACTTTTTTATCATATCGGCCAAAAAATATATTTTTTGGTGTGCCACAGCATTTTAGTAATAGTTTATGTGTGCTGTAAGATTAAGAAGTTTGAAAATCACGGCTCTGTAGCCATGCTGGAGACCTGTGTGGCAAGCTCTGTGAAGACCCGCTGTTTGTGATGGTGGGGAAAGTGCTCAGGGCATTGCCAGTTCTCCTCTAGGAGTGAATCTCTCACCTGGTATTTTTGGTGCCTCTTTACTTTGCCCTCTGAAAGAATTATCCTCATCCAATATTGTCCTTGGCCATATCTGAAATGGCTGTTGGTGGCTATACAGCCTTTAAAACCTGCCTCTGACTTTTGAAAGTTTAGGGGTTTATGGGAAATTTTGAGCCTTAATCAGTCAAGATTTTTTTTTTCCATCAGGACTCTTGGATTTTTAAGTAATAACTTTTCTTAGGGCATCTGAACTCTGCTTCCAGCCATTTCCATTTGCCAATCCCACATTCAAAATTCTTTTCTACACATAGTTCTCAAGCTGATTTATTTCTTTGCTTCCTTACTCCTTTATCTCTCAACTTCATGGGTGCTCACTTGAGACTGTCTCAAATGTTGCATTTGAGTGGCGAAGTCACACTTTTCATATGATTGTGCCACAGACTTTATTAAAGATTAATTGGTTAAGACAGGTATGAACCCTGAATTCATGGCTTGTTTATAGACTCAAGAAATATTCTAAAAAATTATTGTAGGTTGACATGTAGGCATTTCCTTTGCTTTGAGGACACATACCAGAGAAATCTATAGAATGGGGAAGTTGAGGGAGGCAGTGTCTCGAGGAGCACATGGCAACAGTATTACAACTTGTCAGTCTCCTGAGGCACAGACTGCCGTACAAGCATCACAGTAACGTCAGTTCACATACCTGCTGAGGACGAGTCTTCAGCTGAGACAAAGGTAAGACAGTAAACATCTTCTCTAATAGGTTTCTTAGGCCTAAGAAAATTCTTAACAAAGAGTAGTGACATTATTTTTATGATATATTACAAAATGGTCATTATTCTGCTCTCCTCCCTGAATCCAAACTCTTGGCAATGGGACTTTGTAGCTCCTCTACTCAAGAGAAGATCACATTTAAAAGTCACCAAATATAAGATGAAACAAACTACCAAGAATGAAGGTAAGGAGAAAAAAAGCAATTTAGATTATTAAGAACCTAATAATCTAAAGTTATATCTATAGATTATTTGCAAACATAAATGATAAAATAGAAAATCATGAAGGGAAAAGGATTATAAAATAACCAGCAGAAATTAAAAATGAGAGAACATCTAGAAATCAAAAATAAAAGTATCAAGTTGAAAACTTAATGAATGGGTTAAACAGCACATGAGACACAGCCAGGGAAAGAATTAATGAATTTGAAACTTTACCAACACTAGGTGATACTAGCACTGAATATTATCACTATTAAAAACATTCATCATAGTAGACAATATTAATAATGAATTTAGAAAGAAAAATATACATGACCATTAAGGAATGTTTTTCTAAAAATTACACTCTCATTTGTATCTAGAGTCACACAAATTAAATAGCAGCATGTTTTGTGTTTAGCCTGGCGAGGATGAAAGGGTGACACCGACAGCAGACACGGGTGCAGGGAAATAATGAGCTGCACACACTGCTCTTCGGGGCAGAAACTGGCACAGCCTTTCTTGACACTTGTTTCAAAGGGCTTAATGGGCAAAGTCTTTGACCCAAAAATTCACTTAAAATTTTTTTCCTGAGGAAACTAATTATACAGATGCACCAAGATATTATGTACAAAAGTGTTACTTAAAGGATTTCCCATAACAAAAACAAATTGTAACAATTATAAATGATTAAAATCTCCAAAAGATCTGTCATTAAATGATTTTTATTACTTTGGGATGATAAATAGCTATTAATAATAATTGCATGGATATTTATCAACATGAAAAGTATATATAGTATATTAAGTAAAACAAGTTTTAGAAAAATATATATGACACATTTAAATTTCTAGATGTGGGCACAAAGTTATGTGCATAGCAAAAAAATCTGAAAGCAGATATGTTAAAATTTAAATAGTGGATATCTGCACGTTCGAAGGTTCAAATGTGCAGATATTCACTGCACAATGAAAATCACATTGGATTTCAAGTGATTTTAGTTTCTTATGGTGGGAGCATTTTATTTTTAATATTTCTTTTATTAGAAGAACATGTATTACCCATGTGATAATTTTTATAGAAAAACGCAACTAGTAAATTTGAAAGGCAGAAATAGTGACTCAACTTACATTTGTTAAGTCCTGACACAGTTGAAGAATTCCCCCCGGTATTTATTTTTTTCTTTATAATTTAACACTCATACATTTTATAATTTATTATTTATTTTTCTCCTTGTAGAATTTAGAGGTCTTCATGCATTTAAATTAATATGCATGGTTTCTCATTACAATTGCGTTTAAATTACATTATACGACTAACACATACTATTGAGAACCTAAGTTTGTGCAAGCCTTTATAATGTAGAAACTACTTTCATTTACTTAGCTTAAACAGCCTCTCATCTCCAACACTGCTTTAAAGCATCATACCTCTACTCAAGTCAGACTGTACCATTTCTTCTGCTCACACTAAGGAGATAACCTGACTACTTACTTCACAGGTTGAAACTTTCAAATTCCTTCCTGTGTCTCTCCTCTAATCTTCCCATTCACTGTGCCATAGACCATTATCTGCATCCACTATTCCTTATCTCCACTGAACCCTCTCTTCAGTGGAGTGAATTGTCTTTCCACTTGGATCCTGGATCCCATCTTCTGTCACCTCCTCAGTAATCTTTAGTCCACCAGTAATCTCTCATTTTCTTCAGTACGCTTCTCTTTGTTGCTTCATTTTCTGCTGTATATAAGCAAGGTAAATTTCCATTTGCCTAAAATAAGAACAAAATAAACCCCCAATGAAAAGCTCAAACCCTCCTTGAGCTTTTCTTAGCACAGTGACCTAAAGTATCTATGATCACACTGAGCTCTGATCATTTGTTGAACATTCAGAAAGAGTCCGTCACTGTAAGAGTCTCTGGAGCAGATGAATAAGTCACACAGGTTTGAGGAGTTTACTATTATCCTTTAATATATTTAGAACTCTGGGTGTGGTTGACACAGTTGTTTGCAATGGAGTTTATTCAGGTAGGGGCTTGTATAAATTCTGTGGGGGGATTTTGGACTGAAGGAGGAAATGACTCATTAATGTAGTGGAGATCCCAGGTCGTCTTTCAATATTCAGAAGAGAACTCTAGATGTCAGTTAGCTAGGAGATGCTATCCTTTCTCTTTTCTTCGCTGTCCAGATTCTGAAAAGAGTAGTCTATGATTGTCACATCTAGTGTGATCATGCTTCTACTCTCTTCACTGAACTGAACTGAACTGACAACAGACAATTTTCTGTATTCTTCTCTTTATTGACTTCTCTGAGACTTAATGCTTGGCCATCTCTCTCCTTCCTGAAACCCTTTTTTCTCCACTTCAGTGTTGCTTCCCCCACTTCTCTGGCTCCTTTTCCCCAAAGATCACTTATGGACTCTTTTTCCTCTCTTTATCTTCTGCTCTGTTCACTCTTCATTCTTTCCTTGGCCTATTTTTGTCTTCATCTACAACTTTTATTCCCACATATATTTTAAAAGTATTGAAGAAAGAATGGATTAAAGATTGATTCAATATACAAGCAAATCTTTAAAAAAACCTAAGGAAAATATAACTTACGTGTCTGTTCTAAGATCTCGTGCCCCATAAGAGCTGGAAAGTTCCTGGGTTTCCGAAGTACCAATCCCATCCCTGTGTTCCTGTGCAATCCTTCTGAAAACAGTTTCTGGATCCATTCTACCTTACCACTCCCTGTGATATCAAGAACATTTAAGTGGGTACTTTCATCCTCCTTCATTAGCTTTCTTACTCTTTTTTTTTAATGTGAGGTTTATTATCACTTGTAGGAATAAAATTTCCTTTGGATGTTATAATAATTCAAAGTCAAAATTCTTAATACAAGTAAGAATTAGGGCACAAGAAAAATCTTAATAAATTTAAGAGGATTGGAATTGTATTAAGCATCTTTTCCATCCACAATGGTATAAAATTATAAATTAGTTGTATAAAAAACTGGAAAATTCACATATGTGGTCATTAAATAATATGCTACTGAACAACCAATGGGTCAAAGAAGGACTCAAAAGAGAAATAAAAAAGTATCTTGAGACACTCAGAAATGGAAACATAACACACCAAAATCTGTGGGCAATAGCAAAAGTAGTTTTAAGAGAAAAGTTCATGGTGGCAAATGCCTAATTCAAGAAACAAGAAAAGTCTAAACAATCTAAATTTACACCTATGGGAGAAAGAAAAAAATAAAGCCCAAAGTTAGTAGAAGAAAAGAAATAATAAAGATTAGAGCAGAAACAAAGAAATAGAGAGCAAAAAAGCAATAGTGAAGATCAATAAAATTGAGAGCTGGTTCCTTGAAAAGAAAAACAAAATTGATAAGACTGTCAGTAGACTCACCAAAAAAAAGAGAAACAGGACTGAAGTAAATAAAATAAGAAATGAAAGAGGAGGTGTTACAGCTCACACCACAGAAATAGAAAGGATATTAAGAGACTACTATGAACAATTATGCACCAACAGATTGGACAAACTAAAAGAAATCGATAAATTCTTGGAAACATACAACCTAGCAAGACTGAGTCATGATGAAATCAAAATCTGAGCGGACTGATTTTTACTAAGGAGATTGAATCAATAATTTAACCGCCACAACATATGAAAGTGTCGGGTTACATGGCTTCATTGGTGAATTCTACAAAAATTTAAAGGATTAATACCAATCCTTCTGAAACTCTTCCAAAAAATAGAAGAGGAGAAACTCTTCCAAATTCACTTTATGAGGCCAGCATTACCCTGATACCAAAATTAGACAAGGAAGCCTCACAAAAAGAAAATTACAGGCCAATATCCCTGTTGAACATAGATGCAATAATCAACAAAATTCAACAGTACATTGAAAGAATTACACACGATGATCAAGTGGGATTCATTCCAAGAATGCAGTATGGTCCCCATCTGGATATCAGTCAATGTGATATACCATATTAACAAAATAAAGAATAAAAATTATATGATAATTTCAATAGATATAGAAAAAAATTAACAAAATCCAAAATACTTTCATGATAAAAACTCTCAATAAGATGGGTATGGAGAGAACTTACCTCAACATAATAAAGGTCATATATGACAAGTCCACCGCTAACATCATACTCAATGGTAAAAGGGAACACTAATGCACTGTTGGTGGGAATGCAGACTGGTGCAGCCACTGTGGAAAACAGTATGGAATTCCTCAGAAAACTAAAAATGCCTGGGCCTTTTGACCCAGCTATTCCAGATGGGATTATACCCTAAGAATCCTGAAATACCAATTCAGAAGAACCTATGCACCCCAATGTTCACAGCAACACAATTTATAATAGCTAAGTGCTGGAAATAGCCTAAGTGTCCATCAGTAAATGAATGGCTAAAAATACTGTGGTACATTTATACAATGGAATACTGTGCGGCAGAAGAAAGAAGGAACTCCTACCTTTCATGACAGCATGGATGGAAATGAAGATTATTATGCTAACTGAAATAAGCCAGGCAGTGAAAGACAAATACTGTATGATCTCACTTATAACAGGCATCTAATAAAACCTGAAAGCCTTTCTTTCTAAGATCAGGAATAAGACATGGATGCCCACTTTTGCCATGCCTATTCAATATAGAATTGAAAGTACCAGTCAGAATAATCAAGAAAAAGTGTCTAAATTGAAAAGGAAGAAGTAAACTGTCACTATCTCCAGAAGACATAATGTGTGTGTATATATGTCTAGAGACTCCATCAAATAGCTTTTGTAGCCAATAAATAAATTCATAAGTTGAAGAATACAAGATCTATTGTGTTTTTACTGAGAATGAAATATCAGAAAGAGAAATAAGAAAACAATCCCACTTACACCTGCATCAAAGTGAATAAAATACTTAGAAATAAATTTAAGGGGGTGATAAATGTGTATATGAAAATACAAGATATTAATGAAAGAAATTGAAGAAGCTACAAATAAATTAAAGTATACTCCATGTTCATCAATTAAAAGAATAAATATTGTTAAATTGTCCATATTACCTAGAGCAATCTACAGATTCAGTGCAATCTCTATCTAAATTTCAATAGCATTTTTCAAAGACATAAAACAAATAAAACTAAAATTTCTATGGAACTACATAAAAACCCAGATAGCCAAAGAAATCTTGAGAAAGAAAGAAAGAACAAAATCGTGTTCCCTGACTTCAAACTATATTTCAAAGCTATAGTAATTAAAACAGTATGGTATTTGCACAAAAAAACAGACATATAGGTCAATGGAACAAAATAGGGAACCTCAAAATAAACCTACTTATTTGATCATTAATATATGATAAAGGAGGCAAGAATATATAATGGAGAAAGAACAATCTCTTCAGTAAATGATGTTGGGAAAACTGGACATCACATGGAAAAGAATGAAACTGGCCTACTATCTTACACCATACACAAAAATTCACTCAAAATGGATTAATGACTGTAACATAAGACCTGAAACTATAAAACTTCTAGAGTAGTACATAAGTGGTAAGCTTCTTGACATAGGTCTTGGTGATGAATTTTTAAATCAGATGTCAAAAGTAAAAGCAACAAAAGCAAAAATAAGTAGAATTACATCACACTAAAAAGGTTATGCATAGTAAAGGAAACCATCAACAAAATGAAAAGGCAGCCTGCTGAATAAAATGTTTGCAAGTTTATCTATAAGGTGTTAATATCCACAATATATAAATAAATCATACAACTCAAAAGCAAAAAAGCAAACAACCCAATTAAAAAATGGCAGAGGACATGAACAGACATTTCTCCAAACAATACATACAAATGGCCCACAGAGATATGAAAAGATACTCAACATTCTTAGTCATCAGGGAAATACAAATCAAAGCTCACAACTGTTAGAATGGCTATTCTCAAACAGACAAGAAATAACATGAGTTGGCGAGGATGTGGAGAAAAGGGAAACTTTATATGCTGTTGGTGAGAATCAAATTGATACAGCCACTCTGGGAAATCACATGGAGTTTCCTCAAAAAAATTAAAAATAGAACTACCATATGATCCAGCAATTTCACTTTGGGTATTTATCTGACAAAAATAAAAATACGAAGTTGAGAAGATATGTGCACCCTTATGTTCACTGCAGCATTATTTACAATAGCCAAGTTATGGGAAAAAGAAAACCCCTAAGGCCTAAGTGTCCATTGATGGATGAATTGATAAAGAAAAAGCAGTATATATGAATATATATATATCTCCATAAAAAAGAATGAAACTTTCCATTGTTGCAACAACATAGTTGGACCTCAAGGGAATTATGCTAAGTAAAATAAGTCAGAGTAAGACAAATACCATATGACCTCTCTTACGTGGAATCTAAGAACAGAAAAATAACTCATAGATACAGAGAACAGATTGGTGGTTACCAAAGGTGGGGGTGAGGTGAGAAATGGGTAAAAGGGCTATAAATTTATTTTTTAAAAAAGAAGCTGTAACATAACTTCACTGAAGGGAGTAGGAAAAATTGTCTACTTAAAAATGAGTAGACTATAAGACTAAGCACTAAAGGAACTATACATAAACACTGCACTGTAGTTAATAAAATTGTTTCTCATTAAAGTACACATTAACAATTCTGACACCACTCTATATGTATTCTGGAACTGAGGAAATAAGCAGATAGTTGATGGATAGTGATATTAAAGAAGAAATAAAAATTAAAAAAATAGAAATATCTGTACTTTTTCATGAAACAATACTTGGAGTAACTTTAAACAATGCAACATGTGACATGGGGAAACAATATTTTAAAAAATACACTCATATAATTCAATGTTACAGTCAAATGTGCATGTATTTATATATATACAGATGTGGATGTATAAAATATTTGTATCAATACACAAACCTATCATATGGCATTTCTACAACTTGCACATTTCTATGGTTAATTTGTGTGTATAGTTTTATATGAGCAGATCTTTTACAGCATGCTTTGAGGCCTTAGGTGGTAGGGGCCTGGGAAAGGAGGGCAGGTTGCCACAGCCTTGACAGTGTATTTCAGCTGTTCTGTGTTGCTGCTGGTCCCATGCCCCATAGACAGACCCCTTGCCTAGTCTGCCAGCCTGCCTTGCTCTTCTGATGCTCGTGTTTGTTTTGCTGAGGGGTCTCCATGAAGCCCCTGACCCTTAAGTCCCATGACAATCTGAAGAGGTGACTCATTTTTGCTTCTATTGTACTTCCTGCTTGGTGTATACAGGGTGGTGCATGTGGGGGGGTGCATGGGGGGACTATGGTGAATGGCAAGAGGAATTTGGCTTTTTGTGCTAGGTGGTCAAGTTGGGACCATCATGTTGGTGGCCACAGCGCACAGGGCTGACTAAGACCCATTAGGTTTGAGTGTGTGCAAGAGAAGAATACCCACTTCCCCCCACTCCCATCCAAGGCAGTCAGCTTATTCAGGCCACAGGGGCTGAGAGGCTTCTGCTTCTGTCCCCTATAAAAGGCTTGATGGGGGCAGGAGGCCTGTTCTGGTCAAGAGCAAGTGGCCAGTATGGTCCCAGTAAGGTCTCCTTGTTGGCAGTCTCTGTGTGCCTGGAAATTCTCACCTACTAGGTAGGTAAAACTGGACTCATTTAAACTATAATAAGTAGGCTTTGTAATATGTGTGTAATGAGCATATGAAATTGATTCTTTGGGAATATAACCTGATCTATTTATATGTAATATGTAAAAATTTTATGTATTTTTATATACATTTCCTGTGAATCAAACATATATAAATAGAGGACTTCCTGGCCATCCCAGGAGAAAAAAAAACCCCTGAAAAGATAGATAGTAAAATTGTAATAGTTTGTTGCTGGGCATTATAAATGCTTATTATTTTTGTTGTTGTTTTATTCTTTCTGCTTTTCCAAATATAAAAAAGTAACCTTTAAATATTATTTTTATAGTAGGAAAAATTTTATGAATATGAAACTTCAGTCCATTTGTGCTAGGATTTGCAACCTCTAGTCTGAAATACCTAGTAATTAATTGGTTTTGTAATAGTGATAATCATCAGAAAATTAGACCTTTAACCATTACTAAGATTTGTTTTGCTGAACTCCTTTAACTAGTCACTTGCTGAATTTTTACAGGATTTGTTTTTAAAATAAAAATTTTATAGGCAAATTCTTTGGGTATTGCTCAGTCAGAGCACTTTATGGCATCAAATATTCAGGCTGTAACAAAAAAGTGAAATCATGACGAGATCATTAACAAAGGCCACTTGGCACTTTAGAAACCCTCCCCCACACCGGTTGAAAACGACTTATCAATGCCAGTGAGATAACGATGACTGATAGTTTTAATATTGATATCATTATGATGCATTAGAGTCCCTCTCTCATTATAATGTGTCAACATTTGATGATGACTTACAAACTCCATTTTGTCAGAGAATTTATTGTCTTCATTTACTAGAGTAAGAAAAATGAAAATTAAATATTTTACCCAAGGACTTACATCATCATTTTAAACACCTGCAAATAGAATTTTGTTCCCTGACATTGAATTAAGTGCTCCATTTATTAGTATAGGAGTATTTCCCAACAACTATGCCATTTTTGGCAGGTAATCATTATAGAAGCAATTTATTTAAAGATGTGCTCTGTGAACAGTAACTGTAATTTGGCTTTATATGCACACTTCGGTTTGAATTTTGAAAATTACCCCAATATTTTTTTGGAGGGGTCATAGGAAGAGAAAGTCAGGGTATGGAACAATATCATAAAATGGTAAGAAATACATTTAATACTGTTTGGAACCAGATTTTCATTGTAAGATTGTTTTTCTCGGATTTTAATTCCAACTAAATTTGATCTCTCAAATTTTGCAGCAAGTGAGGCAGATACAGAGGAACGTTCTCCCAGGCTTTCACATTTGCTTCCGATTTGAGCTGTCAGTGTTGCAAACTTTCTTCCTTACGAGTTTTATTTTCTTTTGTTTTAGTCTTCTTGAAACCATGAGGGAAGTAAAAAATGGAATATTTTAATATTTTAAAATTTGTGGGTAAAGTTTGGGATACTTGGAGGTCTCATTTAATTTTTGGTTTGAGTTACTTTGTTCCCATTTAGTTTTAATAAATTGTGAAACAAGACAAAACTCTCTAGTGTATAAGCTTGTTTATTTTATTGTGCTCTATTTAGTTATTCAAGAAAAAAAGTTACAAAAGTGTAATCGTTGCCATCTGTTGTATTTGAAGTAGAATCTAGCCCAAAAGTCAAAAAAGTCATAGCAACAATTTATAAAAACAACTGCAATAATATCAACTCACTATGGTTACTGGTAAAACTTTATTTTTGTCCCAAATGAAGTAAGTTTCCTCAGAGGTTTATTTTAACATTTGATTTAAATCATTATTAAATTTGCCTCCAAAATCATCAAAGTCTCTAATAACATTGTTATTTAACTCTCTGCCTGATAGGAGATTAGAATTTTTTTTGTCATGCTGATTCAAATCTTTTCAGAATCCCCTCTTCGATGATTATTGTTTTTAAGAACTTAGAATATGACTTTAAGGAAAAAGACATGTATATACAAGGTCTGTCACAAATAATGCCCCTTTTTATTACAAAATCGTAAGCATGTAATTCTGTAACATAACAATATCACACTCAAGCATACCATGTGGCATTTTAGGTGAAATGCTCAAATTAAAGTTATAAATCATTACACCCACATTATTACCCCACAGTCAAGCAGGTCTTACTGCTGCCAGACCCTGTATGTATGTACATCTCCCATAATATTAAATGGCTACTGTTACTAGCAAGTATAAAAAACATGCAAATTTGGTTAAGTGTAATATTTTTACTGTCGCTGATGATACTTATTCATATGATGGTACTACTGCCTTAGACTATTTTTTTTGTCTTTTTTAAAAAAGACATTGTAGTAGTGGAACACTATATGGTCTTTAAGATAAATATGCCTTACAGATACAACATTGCTATCTCTTAAGAGAATAAAGGCACAGTATGGCATCGATTGGCTTCTTCGAAGTCAGCAGAGCTAATATTTAAAGGTACTCATTGGATTTGCCAATGTGCTGACTTGCTATTTTCTTTTTCTAAGGGGAACTCTAATTACTCCTCCAAAGGCAAAAAGGACCTCCTGCTACCTGGGTATACATACACACTTGAAAATCATAGATTTAACAGCTCTAAATATTTTTCAAAACAAACAATCAAAATTATTGTGGACATTCGATAACATAGTAGATTTAATAGAGATTAGCATACAACAGTGTCAAGTTATTTAATTGTTTTCTCTACTTATATCTTAGAAGTGAAATAACTATTATATAATTGAAAAAAATAATTAAAATTACTGATACCAAATTTCCATTTGTAATACAAACTTTGCAATCATTACACTTTTACTGTCTAGGAAAAATATTGTGATTTATACATAAGAAAATAAATTTAAAAATACTTTGAGGTTTTTCAGGACAAAATTTTATAAAACCCTATTGTTGCAATTTCTACTTAAGTAAAATTTGCATTAGTGTGATTTATGGTGTTGGCAGGATTTGTGTATATGTGTGTTTGGTAGAGAGAAAAATGTGTAGGATAAAAGGTATTCATTTATTTAATATGTGTCTTGCTTACCAGTTATGTATTAGGTATTGTATGGGATTCATAACTGAGCTTTAATGAGTTTACAGGCTAGATTAGATGGGGTAAATCACATACATTCATATCACTGCATGAAACCCATTCCTTGTGCAATCTTAATGCCAGGACACATGAGCCTGGAAATAAATATAGATTATATTTTTAACAAACATTACTTCCTTGGCTGTCTTTCCCATCAACAAAACTATTTTCCCTAGCTCTTTCTAGGATTCCTATACTTGATCTTAGCCAAAAGGCCAAGAAGCGATATTTCTAGGATTCCTTACATGGTACTCTCATGTGTTTGGAGTATGGTACTTTGGGGACAGTAACCATGTGCCATTATTTCTTTTTCCAGTTTTTTCTGTTTCTTCTGAAAAGATTTAGCTATATGTGCTCAAAAATGTTGGCTGGTGAATTACTGCATGCCATCCAAAGCTTTACTTTTGTGGGTGTGCTTGTGTGTGTACACTCTATTGCCTCTTTTCATTTTCAAGGGCCCCGGACTCAATTCTGCACCCTGCCACAGGGTTGTCCCGGGCCTGCCAAACTTGCTGTTTAACCACCTCCTGAACATTTAGTGTCCATGACATGCAGCCCCTCACGTACTGGGAGAGTTGATGGTCCTCAGGTTCTGTAGGTATATAACCTAAAGTAAGTGAATTCTTTCTCTTTGCCTTTACGGTGTGTTCACCAGTAATATTCAGAATTTGGGTGAAGTGATCATTTATATTTGCTTGTTGGTACTCCCTCTCTCCCTGGGATTCCAACACAAATTCTTAGAAACAGGGAAGGAAGGGTGTACCCAAATCACTTAATCCTCTAATAAAGAGGGGGTTGTTACTGAATGAGTCTTGTGTGCCTACCTCTGTTTCCTTCGGATTAAAATTTTCTCACACTTTATTGTCTATATACAAATATATTACTTATGTCTACCTCACTTGTCCTGAACTTGTCTAAATCCTGAAATGAGAACAATTTATGTACATAGCTGAGATCCCTGTAACATAAGAATGAACAAACAGAGTTATAGGACTTCTATGGAGAAAAAGAAAACCTTTGTCTAAGAAGATTTCATAAGTTAATGTTTGAGTAAATATTCAGACAGTTGAGGAGAAGAAATGGCCAGATATAAAGAGTGAAGAAATGTCAAGTTGTACATGGGAACCAACTAAAAAAATCCACTTATGTGGCAAATTTTAAGCATGAAGCATTTAACATAGGGAAATTAAGGGCTTACAAATGTTTGGAAGGAGTGGAGTCCCCTTCCAAAGCTAGTCCTCTGGGAAAATCTCTCAGAGCATCACAGAACTGACTTACTGGAATCTTCTCATGCTTCATGTAAGACTGCTGTGGGCTCCCTTACGTTTAAGAGCCTCCCAAAGGTGCTGCTACCCAGGGATTAGAAAGCCATACCTGCTGCCGCCACAGTAGATGCTGGGCACCCAGCCACCTGGAGAGGGAACAGTGAGATGATTTGCAGCAACATCTCACATCCTTACAACTTTGCTTTCCAGCAGAGAAAGTCTCTGATTCAGTTTTTCCATTCTGAGTATTGTGCAAGTATATCTCATTGGTGGTATCAAATTTGTTTCCAGAATCCTAGATGAAATATAGACAGAAAAATTTGCATCATAAAATTTGGTCAAACAGTACACATCAGAGCTCCCCCCTCTTCCACCCCAGAGAACAGGTTTTTAAACATTGGCAAATCACTGGCACATTAACTCAACCCACAGTGTCTTCCATGTTTTGCTCAGAATAGGTAATATATAAATAAAAGTATAAAATAAGATTAGAATTTTACAAGATAAGCTTAGAATTTTCATGAAAGATTTGGTGTTGACAGATACAATGCTATTTCTTTGTTGTTTTTTGTAAAGATTTTCACAAATGAAAGCACTAGAGTTCATAATACCACTCTGGCATCATATATTAAGGAACTAGAGAAGGAAATTAAATAGCCAGTACTGTGAGCATATCATATTTATTAAAATATTGTTTCTATTGTTTCTGTCCTGACCCAGTTTTACAGTTTAAAGCTGTCTCGAAATGAAAATACTGTGCAGGTATAATATGACACAATGATTATTTTTTTCTACCATGCAAAAACCATAGATATTACCATGTCCAATTTGAATTAAAAATATCACTAACAGCTGAGGCAGTTCATTTACATAAGTATAAATATTATCAGTTTATATCACAATAAAAATTACTCTAATATTAGTCTTTTTAAACGGTTGTATGTAGGTTGGGAGAAAAGATTTCAATAAGCCCTTAACTTTTTCCTTATAATTAGTTAATTATTTAGTAGTAATTACATTTATTTTTTATTCAAGTCAAAGTAATTCTTTTTTTTTTTTTTTTGCTTTTAAATTTCTAAATTTCTAAGTGCCATATCGGTATAAACAGAAGAAAAATCTAAATTCTTAGTTTTCATAGAATCAAGGTTAGACCGTGTATGCGAAGACATTCTACCCTCTCTTAAACTGCAGGTAAGGGACACTAAGGAGATAGAAATTTTAAGAAGAATGGAATTAACTGTGTGTTATGTACAATACAATTGATGAGAGGAAATAGTTGTGATTATGTGGACTCTATATTTTTTGACTGCTCAAAAGGAGTCTGACGTTATATTAGATTCTAAAGCCACACAGATGAAAAGGTCATATCATTCTGAGGAGATTCCAGTTGTCCTTCTGTATACTTTGAGTCTGAAGGTGACTGACAAAACCGTCGAAAATTGAGATTCCCCCAGGTAGGGGGAGCCTTTATCAATTATGTTGAGAAATGTTTGAATAAAAGGAAAAATGGCAAACCTATTAAGTAAAGATCTGAGATTATGTTAAGTCTAAAGGAAAGAACTCTGGATGTTAGCTGTAGGGTCCACTTAAAGGACGGAGTGCAAGCAGCCTGTGTATAATCTGCCTGCCAGATACACAGTGCAGAGCAGACCCCATGAGAAGGGACTATCTTACCTCTGAAAAACTTTATAGCAGGAAATAAAGTGAATTCTATGAGAGGAGATTCCGTAGCCATAGACTGTGCTTGACTTTGGGGAGCTTACTTCCCTTGTCACTAGTGAAAGCAGGGAGACTTGCCTGTCAACTGTTCATACATATTTGCTTGGCTCATTCTTGTTATCATCATGCCAAACAGGAAGGATCAAGCTTGTTTAGATGGGCTGATTTCCCAAATTTTCCAAGTGAGGACTTTAGCCAAGAGAAGACTGATACCCCTAAATATAACAACTTCTTGGTGACATTGGCCTTTTTTGATGTTAGAATTACACGAATAAGCAAAACAGACCATTGTTAATGACAAGAAATTCCTATAAAGTTAATTTTACTTTTTCTTGCTTTTAAAACATTTAATTGGCAAGGAAAATGGGGGGATTAAATGTGGGGGTAGGCAGGGGAGGGGAGAGTAATGGGGAAAATGGGGTCAACTATACTTGGACAATAATAAAAAAAATTAAAAAGAGAATAAATTGACCTCAGCTGTTTCAAAATATACTTTAATATTAAGAAAAAGAAAAAAATACATGTTTTTAAGAAGAAATAATGTTTTTGTAAACTCTTAAAAATTTACTTGTAAGAGGAATGCAACCCCAAATAGTACGTTCACCAAACCATGGCATCAGAGAAAATGAAACTCATAAATTTCATACCTACTCTTTGGTCTGGTGAGGATCCCTCTTGTGCATTTTAGTAACAATACACAAGGTGTGGTCTTGTGAAAAATAACTTTTAAAGGATATTTAATGAGGAAAACTATAGACTTGAGACCTGGAGGAAGCAGAGACAAAGATTTTATGTAAGGAAACAGAAGAAGCATCATACCTTTCTTTCTACCCTTCTTGTGAATGGACAAGAGAAAAAATTATTAAGGATATATTTGAGTTCCAACAATTATTGCTGGTGTATTTGGCCTCTTTAACACATTAATAAAACACCACTAAGAAAGTGTTCTCCTTCAAATTTCACCCCAACCTCAAAAAAAAAAAAAAAAAAGAAACAAAAAATTAGAGAATCTAGAGAAGAGTTTAAATGTACATGCTTTCTCATATTGACCATGACCTCATAGACCTGGGCTGCACCTAGGGTCATTGCCCTTTACTAGTTCATGGAGACTGATTGAGTGCAGGACTGGGAGTTTCTAAGTGGGAAAAAAATGAGTAGGTGTTTTGCATTTGTAAGATGTTTAAATTTTTTAAATAAATTATTTCTAAGTCTATGGGAAATGATCTATTTCAAATCCTCTCAGGTTCTTTAATAAATTGCTTTAAAATTTAACATTCTGTGTAAAATGCTTTAATTTTATTTATCACAATTCCTTCTGAATTCATTATTAAAGTAACTTCCTAAAGATTGAGCTGGTGGCATCACCCCTTTATTAATTATATTTATTTTCTGGTTCTCACTTGCTTGCTCCTCTGCTCATAGATACTTTGAGAGTAGTGTGACATAGCTTTGCTTTTGTCCTTTGGATTTCTTTCTATTTTTTTTAACTTCAGCTAATAAGACCACAACAGATTTTTATCTTAAATACTGTTTATTTTGGTCTGTGTACTTTTAAAACCTTAATCTTAATATCTTTTCAAAGAGAAGATATTTAATATTGAAAAGAGTTGAATACTCAAGTTTGGCTTCTATCTAGTTAGCAAATAAGACTGTATCATTCTCTGCTGTCATAGACTTCCTAAATTATTACTGATTTCTTAGTAATAATGCTGAATTATTACTTGGTTTATAAGCTCTCCCTGCCATCAAAATCTCTGTTTGGCTTTTCTGATCGAACGGATACTTGCTTCCAGGTCTCTTCAAAAACCTGACCCAGCCTGGCCCCTTCCCTCCAGAGTGCTCCTTTCCCATTATCTCTTTGGAACTCGACCTCTTTCTCCGAACAAATGAGTCACGTTTATCTCTAAACCTTACCTTTCAACTCTTTTTTTTGCTGATGTTTGGGGCCTCTGGAAATATGAGCCTGGGGAAAAGAAAAACAAATACTCTGAACTTTTCCTTCCTCAGAACGGCTGGGCTCTCACCCTTTCTGCGTTTCTGCGGCAGACACAAAGCCTCCATATCCATTTCACATAGATCCCTCTCCCCAGAGCTCTTTTATGCCAAAGGAAAGCGAAGAATTTATAGTCATCTGGTGAATTCCAACACAGTATTTCAGTTTTTTAAATAGAAATTTTACTGCTTGGTATTTTAGTGAGGCTTATCTTGTTAATAATATGAATTATACTAGTAATAATGACCCACTATCAACTGATTGTTTATATATGCCTACTACTGAGCTAAGATGTTTATAGACCCAGTTATGTAAGAAATTTAAATTTATCAAATAAAAATTACCCCCTCATTTTAGTCAATATTGTACTTATAAGCCATGTGGCAGACAGTCAATAAAACATGGTTAGGATCATGGTCCTTGGACCTGGGTTTGATTTTGTGTCTGCCAAGTAGTATGAGTATGACTTTGTGTAAGTTATTGAACATTGGTTTATCCAACGAATATTTTTGAAACATATGCCATTTATTTTTAAATTAATTTTTATTGAATTTACTCGGATGACATTGGTTAATAAAACCATTGAGATCTCAAGTATACAACTGTGTAGCACAAGGTCTGTGCACGGAACCGTGCTCTAACCAAAGTGAATTTTTAAAGTGATTTTAAAATTATTTGTTGAATGTATATATTTCAGAACCAAAGCCATATCATGAATCCAAACAAATGATATTCATCTCATTGAGTCATTCTGAGGAGCAAACAAGACATATATATGCAAGAAACTTAGCTGAGTACTCAGCACATTCCAGTAGTCAGCTGTGTCCTTCCTCCCCTCATCCAGCAGTTGTTAAGCTGCTAACTTGTGGCTTCCTGGGGCCAGAAGTCAGCCATGATCTCATTCTTCATATGTGGTAATATTTCATAACAATTTCTAGAATTAAACTGGCTAGGATAGATATAAACTCATAATCAAATGAAAAATTATAGTTTAGATATATACTCAATTCTAAAACATCATCTAAATTTTTACACTTTTGCATTTTATTTCCCAGAGAAAACCATTAATTTCTTTAGGAAACAGGTGGTTAATCATGGGCTCAATTCCCTCTTTTCAGATAAAATTTAAAAAGGCAAAGGCACTGAGGATGGGAAATAGCTATTGGCTAGTGACACTATTTACATTCTCACATACAGTAGTAGAAGAAGGGGGCTTTATGCTTAGAAAATTTTGAGGGAAGTACCTCGAAAGAGTACACAATAAATGCTGACTCATAATGATTTTAGGTAGCCCTAATATGTCAAAGAACAAAGATAAGGAAGCAGGTTTTTTTTTCTTCTTAGATATAATTGTCAAAGTCAGGTCCAAACACCTAACTAAGCACTAAGTTCAAATTTCCAGCTTGCTTTTCATATGTTTCTATATTTTTCCCATGCAACACATCCAGGCTGGACCACTTGCTCCTCTCTGAATATATTACACAAGTTGATGCTTGGAAAATATGCAAATGATGCACTGTGTCAGTATCTTCCCCTCTCCCACCCCACCCCAGTTCTTTCTATCAACATTCCACTCAACTTTTGAATTTTAGGTCAGGAAGGACCTGCAGCCTGTTCTTTTCCATTTTCCCTCAGCAATCTTGATGTTGATTTTCCCATAGCAGTTAGGTCTGCATCTCTAGTATGGCATTTATTTGAGACTGTCTTTTCTTGTGATTTCTTAAGTAGAAAATGAGTGATATATAACATTTATAGAAATCAAGTCATTAGTTAATTTCCCCACAAAGAAAACTGTACTGTGTTGACTATCTTTTCCTACCTCACTTTCCCTATGGATATCAAATGTCCACAGCTGGGTTTTGCAATATGGTAGCTACTGTGTACATGTCTTTATTCGGCTCTTAAAACATGGCTAGTCTGCACTGAAATGCACTGTATGCATAAAATACAGTACTGTATTTCAAAGACTTAAAATTTCAAAATATCTCTGTGACTCATAGACATGGGCATGAGGGTAGGAATGGACTGTGGGAGTGGGGGGTAGGATGGGCTGAGGAGGGCAAAGGGGGGGAAATTGGGACAACTGTAATAGAATAACAATAAAAATGATTTAATAAAAAGAAAGAAAAATATTTCAAAATATCTTAATTTTTGATGACATTGACATGCTAATATATTAGATATGTTAAATGAGTATATTATTAAAATTAATTTTACTAGTTTCATTGTATCTTTTTAAGTTGTGGCAACTAGAAAATTTAAAATTTCATACATGCCTCACTGATTTGCATTGTATTTCTACAGGACAGTTCTGGTCTAAGTTAAACTCATGTTGAAGTGTAGAGACAACACAAATGCTGGTGGGATGCAGGCAGCTGGGCTCTCCCTTTGTACTCGGCTGCAGGCATAGTGCCTGAGAGGCTCTAGTTCTATGGGGTGAAGAGCCAGAGCTGAGACGGAAGACACGGGAGTTGTCCAGTGGGGAACTGCTGGTTCCTTTGTGTGGAGGCTGAGGTGAGGCCACCTTGGCTGCCTCAGATGGCAGCCACATGAGGGCTGTAGTTCCTCCAAGGGCTGTGACTTCCATGGACATCTTATGTTTGGTGCTGGGCCTTTGAGGCTGGAGCAGTAATCTCATGCTATTAACAATTTCTGTCACTCTCATTAGACTGTAAGATTCCTGAGGAGGTCCAGCATCTTACCATCTCAATTTTCTATTTCACACTAAGTTAACACAAAGTGTTTAGTATACATAAAAGATACTTCAGGCTATTTGCTGAATCAACTTGGAATTAGTTCTTAGTTCAAAGCTTTTCATGGGAGCATATTCTTAAGTGTCCTTTATTTATTGCTACACTTTTTAGGAAAGTAAGCAAGTAGGACCCTTTATTTAGCTCCCCAGAACATCCCAAAAGGAATAGAATCCTGTCACAATGCTCGGTTCCATGGTGTGTTTAATGTATAATAGCAGCTCTGCTATTAATATTATTATTTTTTGTGTGTATTGAAGTCATTGTTAAATGAATTTCTCACAACCCTAATTAAGAAGGCTTTTTACATATTATGATCCATAATAATAATAACAGAGGTATATTTAACTGTCTTAGTTACTGAACAGTAAATCATTTTGTCTCAGTCTTGGGCACCTGTTCTTTTTTCTTGATTCTTCTTACACTGACATAGGTAAAGTCACATATTTATTGGTGTTATTGAACATCTACTCTATAAGGTTCTGTAAGGGTTAGAGACACACAGGACATATTCTCCATCTTCAAGCTGTTTACTGTCTCACTGGGGAGTTAAACACACAACTTTAGCATGCAAGGTGTGTCAAAATTCAGGACTGTTGGATTGCCAGGAAAGAGTGATTTCTTCTATTTGAGATCAAAGCAAATATCATTGTTGCGATGACATCTGAACTGCATCTGAGATGGTAGGTGGAATTTGGATAAGTGGAGAAGGTAAAAAGGATATTTGTTGGCAGAGAGAAGGACATGAAAAATGGCATACTTTTAGAACAATGAAGTTAAACTCTTTGAGGTGGGCAATTTTGAGGGTTTTTTCTCTTTGTAAATAAAAATGTTATTTGCCATATTTGTTAAGTAGTAGAAGAGTACAGAGAGCATTTTGTAAATGTGTGTGGTGTGATCAGAGCACTACTGCCGGGAGATAATGTGAAGTTGTAGAAGCTGACGTAAGGAAGTTTAAGAAGATACATTACAGTGGAGTGGTGTTAGGAGAGTGAAATAAACGACTGGGGCAAATGTGAAAACTGCTATCTGGAAAAAATTCACATCATTTAGGAAATGATTTTGATATTGGTAAAGTAGAGAACAAAGAGAAGGTTAGAACCACAGATCTGAGACTGATAACCAGTGAAAAAATTGTTTTTCAATTTTAAATGCAACAAACTATTCAAATTTTTACTAACACTAATTTTACCTTTAGTAGCAAAATTCTCCCTCCTTTTCCTTTTGCTTTTTAGATTTTTTTGTAAAATAGTTGTTTTCATTTATTACTTCTATTACTTCCCTTTCCATACACTTCAAAAATCTGGTTTCCATCATGTAGGTTTCCAAAATTTACACCATCGAAATGTTTTAGGTAAAGTCTTTGATGATCTCTCCGTGGTTTAATAAGGAAGATACTTTCTACTTCTTATCTTCTTTGACCTCACTGAACTCATTGAGAATGATAGTTAATCCACCCTTCTGAACTCTCTGCTATCTTGGTTTCGGTGACATACTGTTTCTTTTCCTACATACCTGGCTCTTTAAAGAACAATGGGTTCTTAATTTGCTTCACACATATTCACGTTCCCTAACCTGTTTTCAGCCATTATATATCATTATTCTACGCTGTATTCTCATGGTTTCAACCATCATTTCTAATGATTTTGGACAAGTATTTATTGATCACCTATCTTTGTCCCACACGGGTTGATGCCCCATATCACCATCTCTATCTAGCTCAGCCCTTTTTCCTGAGCACCACATCCCAGATGGCCATCTGCCTTCTTGAGTTAATCTCCTGGTTATCTCCCATGCCCTACAAAGATAGCATTCTTCATTCTGACCCCTGTTTTTACCCCTCTACCTTTTATCTTAGTGAATAATAATATCATTCATTCAGCCCTGGCTGGGTAGGTCAGTTGATAGAATGGTTGTCCCCATTCCATATACCAAAAGGTTTTGGATTCGATTCCTGGTAAAGGCACATACCTCCGTTGAGGGTTTGATCCCCTGTTGGGGTACATAGTGGGGGCAGCCAGTCGATGTTTCTCTCTCACATTGATGTTCCTCTCTCTCCCTTCCTCTCTCTAAAATCAATAGACATATCCTTGGGTGAGGATTAAAAGATATATATATATATATATATATATATATATAAAATAATTCATTCAGTTGACCCAATTAGAATCTCAGGAGCAGGGCTTGATTCTGCATATAAATAGATGGCAGCATAAACAAATACAAATGGCAATAGACCAGATGCCTTTCTTTCATGACAAGGAGTTAAATAACCCATGAAGAGAAAGAGGAGTGGAAGGAAGGAAGAAAAATTGTAAGGAGAAAGCATTTAACTTAGAAATAATCATTTTCTTTAGAATTGAGCAAAGTATAATAATGGGGAATAAAAATTGAGATTGAAGTGAATTTTAGAATAATGTTACATTTTTGCATATCTGACTTCATGGTTTAAAGTTATGGCACATTACAATATACATGTTTTTTCATTAAATTGATTGGGGTGATATTGGTTAATAAAATTATATAGATTGCATGTATACAATTCTACGATATGTCATCTGTATGTCCTATTGTGTGCCACCACCCGAAGTCAGATCTTCCATCACCATGTATGTGACCCCATTTACCATTGACTAGCTCCCTACCCACTTCCCTCTGGCAACCACCATATGGTTGTCTGTGTCCATTAATTTTTGTTTGTTTGCTTTTATTTGTTTATTTGTTGCTTTCAGTTTTATATCCCACATATGAGTGAAATCATATGGTTCTGAGCATTTTTCTGTCTGATTTATTCACTTAGCCTGGTATTCTCCAGATTCATCCATGTTGTCACGTCTTTTCCTATGGTTGAGTAGTATTCCATGTGTATATGTATCACATCTCCTTTATCCAATCATCTATAGAGGGACACTGGTTGTTTCCATGTCTTGGCTGCTGTCAATACCACTTCTATGAACATAGGTATGCATATATCTTTGCAAATAAATGCTTTCAAATTTTTAAGGTAGATGTCCAGAAGAGGGTTTGCTAGGTCATATGGTAACTTAATTGTTTGAGAAACCTCCATAATGTTTTCCATGGTGGCTGTACCAGTCTGCATTCCCACCAGCAGTGAATAAGGGTTCCTTTTACTACACAACCTCTCCATCTCTTGTTATCAATTGTCTTGTTGATAATAGCCATTCTAACAGGTATAAAATGGTATCTAATATATATCAGTGGTTTCTCATAACACTTAGGATAAGGTTTCAAAACCTATAACATGAGATAAGACCCTTTGCAATCTGGGTTATGCTTACCTCTCCAGCTTTATCCCTGTATTCAATCCTTGCATCCTGCCCTTAAATACATACACTTTTTCTGACCTCTGGGACTCCATATTTGCTTTTATATTTTCCTAGAAGATTTCTTACCCAGTGTTCCTTCAGTAATTCCCATTAATTAACTTACAATCATTTACAGAATATCTAAATGTGTGCCTAACATTATCTAACACTGAAGTCCCAAGGATTAAAAAGCAAAAATACCTACTTTCAAGGAGCACATTATCTTTTGAGGTTCAGCAAAAGAGGTAAGTGTATTGGTAGAGAGGAAATTCATAGAGACAGATAATTGATAGTGTCCCTGGAATTGACGGAAAGATCTTGATAGACTTATTTGAAAAGGTGAATGTATGACAGTAACCCATAGTATTTTTCCAAGTTTTAATGATCAGAAAGTTCTTTTCCTGCATACACAAAGGGGAGGGGAATCAGCACCATATATTTAAGAGAAGAAAAAGTATCATAGGTTGACACTGTTATATATTGTAACTGCAGTTTCAAATGCTGTTGGAATATATCAGGAAAGTGAAGAATGGGAAATTTATTTTATAATATATTTTATAATATATTTTTATATTTTATAATATAATGAGGATATCATACTTGATATGTTAGAAAACCATTCCAGCTAAAGTGGTAAAGACAACATTTTAATACTAGCAGATGACAAATGCATAGTGATAAAATGGTGGAAGTTTGGACAGGAAAGAGAGATGATAGTAGTAATGATAATCATTTGCCAATGATTGGTAGGTAAAAACAGAGAGTATATATTATATTCAGACCAATGTATATTTGGAAAAAAGCACACTTGTCATGTGACTGGCAATAATACATGGCAAAAAAACATTAAAAAAGGAGAGTGCTCGAGGCTGATCTTGGGCAAAGTAGAGTGATATGGAATCCTTGCAAGTGTAGGAGATTGGAGAGATTCAAGGTAACTTTTCACATGGCATAAAGGAAAAAAAGAAAATAAATGGGGACACAGAATCATGTTGAGGTAGAAAGGAAATTAATTCAAAGTTTCTTAAATGATCTCAATAAATTATAGAATCAGCTGAAGAAGGGTAACATGAGTGTAGAATTGGTGCAGGAGGTTGAGATGACTAGGCCAGCTCGAGCCCTGTAAAGACGGTAAATAATGAAGCCAACTGGGAGTAATAACAGTAAACGACTTGTGGTGCAGTGATGAGGCCCCGCCGGTACAGTGTGACTCCGTGGACAGAGGCAGAGAATGCAGTCAGTTGGAATGACCTGAAGAAATAGCTTGGTGAGGAGGGAGGCACCGAATTAGTAATAATTTGGACTATGATGAGTAAGTGAATGGTGAGTGAATGGTTAGAGAAATACAGTGTAAAGAAATGGTAAATATACAAATAAAAACAAGTTTAGCAGCTGTGAGGGTAAAGGTAAAATCACAGAATGACAATTACAGTTAGTGAAAAGAGAGTACCTTTGTTGTTTGCTGAGTATTTCTCCACATTTTTGTTCCTCTAATGGCCCATATGAAAGTCATATCATTAGATTATCTGCTATTCCCAGACTTCTAGATTTCATAAGTCAATAAAATTTCAATTTTTCTGACAAATTTGTCAGAAAAATATTTTTATCTTTGACAATTAAAGACAATAAAAGGAGAACTGTCATCTGCTTTCACTATAATGTGCTAACGTAAAATACAATTAAATATAAATAAGCAGGAAAGGCAAAATCTCAGTATAAAGAAACAAAATGTTTCCAAAGAAAACACAGCATGCAATTATATTAATGCTTGAACTTAAGTTTATATAAACATGCAAATGTGTATATATCCATCTATCCATCTTTACTGTTGTATCATTATTTCTATAACTTATTTTTTGCTTATTTTATCATAAAAGCTTTGCCTTGGCCTGGATAACTAGCATTTGGGTCCTGAAGAAGTGAGTTTTCACCTGAATTCCAAAGGGACAAGCATAACTTAAGTGTGTAGGTATATTCCAGAAAAGTATCCCAGGTAGAAAAAATAGCAATGTAAAAGCCTGATAGCAAGACTATATAGCAAGTTCAAGGAACTGGAAGAAGGTGAATGTGACTGAAAGATGGAGCCTGGCATAAGGTGAAGATGCAAAACCAAAGCAAAAAGGGAGTGGGAGGTGAAGTGGTCTGCTTACCTACTCCACAATTAACTACATTTTCTGATCACCCTGGGAATTTGAATGGTAAGGAGGTAGGGGGTGTATGTGGTTGAATAGTGTTGTCAGAAATAAATGTTTCCCCAGAATATTAGAATGTCTCTTTATTTGGAAATAATAGGGTCCTTGCAGATGTAATTAGTTAAGGTCAGGTGTTCCTGGTTTAGGGTGGGCCCTAAACCCAACACGACTGGCGTCCTTCTGAGAAGAGGAGAGAGAGGCAACACACCAGGGAGAAGGTCCTAAGAAGAGTGAGGCAGATTTAAAGTCAAATATTTATAGCCAAGGTACACCAAGGATTGCTGCAACCACCAGAAAATAAAAGACAAAGAAGAATCCTGCTCCCACAGCCTTCAGAGAGAGAGCATGGCCCTGCTGCCACCTTCATGTCAGACCTCCAGCGTCCAGGGCTGTGTTGTGTGTGTTGTTACAAACCCCCCAGTTCCTGGTCACTTGTCATGGCAGCCTTAGGAGTCTAATGCAGGGAGGTAAAGGCAGCAGATCATTTCACATTTGCATATTTCCTGTACTTGCTTTGTATTCTCTTGGCCTACAGATGTTCAACAATGACCTTTTCTTTAGTAAAGTACTGATGTGGATGTTTCAGACCCACCACTGACTTCCATCACCAGGGACCTCTCACCTACTGTCTTGATGTAGATGACACCTTCCCTTGTAGTTTATTACTTTTGTTGGCTCTGGGAACCTGGGAGGTGCTCTTAACTTCTCTCTGCTGCATCCGGTTCACTTTTTAGGTAGCCTTTGTGGGCAAGGCCCTAGCACAACTTAACGTCCTGACTCTCCTCCATCTGTGGTCCTGATCTGGTCTATGGAAAACCCTCAAGTATCTTTTGCTTTACTGAATTCTGGAACTACAGGCCCATCTCAGCTCAGCCACCTCCCTTGACCCACCATCAGAGCCATTAGCCTCAGGACTTTTGCCTTAAACAGTTTCTAGGTGGGAGTAAAACACCATCTGTTTCAGTTCTCATTGTGAAGGCGCACGTGCCAAGTTCTCTGAGGGGACTCATTGAAACCCTCGTCATTAAGTTTGATGTTAGAGGCAGACACCCACACCCCCTACAAAGTCTTTCCCCTGAAAACAAGGAGGGGCCCAAAACACATCAGCAGTATTTTCTGCTTTTGACCCCTTTCTACTCTTGAGGTAAAGGACTTATGAGTTGTTTAATTGGTTTTCATAGACCTTTGAACATTTTTATGTTTGTCTAGCACTTCTCTTTGATATCTGATATCTGCCATTTTGAGGTGCTGGATAAAGCTTCCACCTTACCACCTTTCTACTTTCGATCAGTTGCTTAATATTTATTTTTTCCTTAGATGTTACTTCTATGAGAGCAGAGATACTTTTTACACCTAATAAATGTATTCCAAGTACTATTCTGAAGGACTAATTTATGATAAGGCAATAAATATTTATTGAATGAATGAATGAAATTGCAGAAGAAACATGTTTCCCTAGTACTAAATTTTAAAATAAAAATTTCATGTGATGCTTTTGATATTTATTTTCTTTGATGACTAAAATATGTTGGTATCTGTAAAGTTGATTGATGGCAGGCCCATATTCTTTAGCAACTGGACTATCTGGTGATATTCTTGAACATTCCATTATGAATGTTGACCAATAATTATCCTACATTAAGGAACATTTTACTCATGTAAGAAACTATTCAATGATGCATGACAAATAACCACCAAACCTAGAGGCTCAAAACAACAAACATTTGTTATTTCATACTTTCTGTGGGCCAAGACTCTGGCCCCAGCATAAACAGATGCCTGTGGCTCAAGGTTTCTCATTAGACTACAGTTAAGCTATTGTTTGTGGCTGTGGTATCATCTGTTGGTGTGAGAGGGGTGGATGGAGGGAGGTATTGGCTTCCAAGTTCATTCATGTGGTTGTTAGTAGATCTCAGGTCCTCCTTAGGGGCCTCTCTGTAGCCCATCTGACAGTCCTCAACACAGGAAGCTGGTGTTTCAAAAGAGAGAGCCAGAGAGTAGAAAAGGGGAAGTGCCTGAGATGGAAGCTACAGTCTTTTTGTAACCCAAATTAGAATTAATATCCCATTACTTTGTATTTTCCCTTCTGTTGGCATACTGTGGACCCTAGGTTGCTGAAGTAATGCTAGGTTTGTTTAATTAGTTTATGACTAGTTTTTTATTTCTGGGCTTCTAGATTATACTGCTATCTTGAAAGACTGTATAGTGCCATGCAGCACTTTGTTTTAATTTTTAAAAGAGAATTTTATGACTTCCACTTGGATTCTCAGGTGACATCAAATATCCGTGTTTCTTCCTCAGACTTCCCCAGGTGTAGTGAGTTTATTCCTTTCCTCTGTCCCTTAGGAGTCACGTCTTCATCTCTTTAGCTTTCTACATAGATCACGGGTTTTAACATATAAATTCATATATGTCCAAGGTTATGATCATATTCCAAACAGATATTTAATCTGCAACTCCTAGAAATAAAGCTTTACCTGAGTCTGGGAAGCCCCTGAGCATCTACCGAGTCCCTTCACAAATCTCTGGTTTTCGCATTTCTTCTTTATTGCTGGCATCTAGGATTTCTCTCTCTTTTCTTTAAATTCATCTATATATATTTTCTTATTTCATTTTGATTATATATTATTTACTTATTTCTACTTTTATAGTTAAAAGGGCTCTTTGTATAGTCAGCCAAGTTGCAGGAAATGAACTGAACTGAAGAGAAAAAAGTATACTTTGCTGTTCAACCAGTTCCTTTATTTACGTCATTTATTAACGTTTATCTACATTCCCATTCTTGCTTTTCCTTATTTTGTTTTGTCCCTATGCTTAGAGAACCTCAACATTTCAAGTTCTGTCCTAAATAAGGTCCATCTATATTTAGCCCTTTATTTCTCCTCACACACCAATTAGTCCCTGTATGTGCCTAGGCACTTACTGTATCATTTTTTTTTGCCCTATAATTTAAAATCGCATATATAAAACCCTTAAGAGTAAGAAGGCATAAATTCTTTCAGCTGAAATAAATGCAATTAGTACTTTGGGGAGTTTGAGTGTGTCATTGCAGAATCCTGGCCTGTAGGGTAGGGGATGGTTTGGTAGAAAGAGAAGTAATAGAAACGCTCCTGACAGAGCCCTGGGATATAAAAGTCCCTTTGTACTTTTCAGTACTAGGTCATTACTTGCCATTCTTTTACAAAATAAGCAGGAAAAACCCTTTCCGGGTTCTAAAGTTCAAGAATTTGGGGACAAACTTGCAAAATAAAACCTAAAATACTTAAATGACTACAATTGAGAAACAAAATAAAATTAAGATGGATGTTTTTGTATCAGCAGAGATAGTACTTCTATTTCTAAAAGCTGAAAGTATGTCTTCATATTTTCATTCAAAAAAGCTACAGTGAACTGCAACTTTACAATTCATGTAACCAAAAGGTGGCAGTGTTCCATTTGATTTCCTTTGGAACCTAATTTTCTAGAACTGCAATTTTCAGATGTATCTGCCTCTAATTTACTTTTAAAACAAATACTAAGCAATATTATTATATCACATGTGCCAAAAGATAATTATGATTGAAAAGAAAAATATTTTTGACAATAGGAGCTTTATAGAATACTTTGATCTGAACAGCCTCCCCTAAAAAATGCATTTTCAATATCAGCATATGTGTGTTTCATATCTAAGATGTTTTGTTTGTTTTTAGATGATCCTTTTGCTGTTCTACTCTGTCTTGAATATTGATTGAGTCATTTTATAGCACCATCCAAACAGTGATTTATTTTCAGGTCCAACTAGTTAAATGAGGAAAACAGTTTGGCTTTTGTGTTCATTGCAAACAATATATTTTCATCAGTATGATTAAAAGTTTTCTTCAAGAAGCAAATAATGAATATTTATGGCCATTGATGAGTAGGTGGAAAATAAACTCAAATATATTAAGCTATTAGTATTATGATGAAAGCAACTAAAATAAATAGTTGAAAAGGATTCAATCCCAAATCCTAAATCTGTTCCAAAATCTTAAACGAAAGCTTACTTGAGGCAAAAATTCTCTTTTACAAGTGTATTCTGGCAAGAATTGAGCTAACAGCCAATTATTATAAACAAAGTCCAGGTCTCTTAATTAAAATACAAAATATTGGCTCTCCTACTTAGCTTGAAATAAGTTGTCTTAAGGAGACTGCAATTATGGTGGCGCCTTCTAATGCCACTGATGGTCAGAGCCTGTCAGTGTTTGTATAAAACCCCATTTTTTTTTTTAGAGCTTTGCAACAGTACTGTGGATTGTTACTCTGTTAGCTAAGGCTTGGCATCAAAGTCTTAAAACAGAAGTTCAGGAATTTTGTTTTGAGTTTGGTCTGAAAACCAAAAGACTTTCATTTTCATTCTCATAAATGTGGGAAAAAGTAAACTCTTCCATTTATTATGGCTACATATTTGGACTTGGGAATTTTATCTCTGTCCATCTACTCTATATAAATATTATAGTTGGCTATATTTGGCAAATATTTCCAAATACCAATTAATGAATCATTCATAGCACTTTTAAAACATCTAAAGAAAGCCTTTATGTATTTGAATGATAGCTATTTTCGATTGGTGAACCAAAATTAGTTTTATAACTGATTTTATCAAAATGAACAATATTTTTTTCATTTATCTGTGTTAGTGACAAAGTCTTTTTGAATGCCTTCACTCATTCTTTTAAAACTGCTTTACAACCTAAACTAAAGAAAATTTCTAAGACAGAACAGGTTTGGCTGCTTTTAATTTTATCTTTCTTCTTCCTTTCCTCAGTATTGACAATGAAGTAGTCTATAGTTGGTCAGTGAGAGGAAGTGGAAGAGTAAAAGTCATGAACTTATTTTTGTAGCTTGAACTCAGACGATGTTTACTTCTGTGTAGGGTTTTCAAGGTATTTATATAATTTGAAAAAGTAAAACCATGTCTTTTCCATTCAAGAAAGTTACTGTTAAAAGCACACAGTTTTTCACATTCGATATAGTCCATCTGGTGTACTTGGCTAGGTTATAGGTCACATCGGCATAAGAAAATGTTTTTAGGAGATAAACATTTTGACCTTTTGCATATTAAATTACAGAATGCATTTTGTTGAGCTGTGTTATCGATGTGATGGCAATTTATGTGGACCGGTCAAAATCATGATCTACATTTATTAAAATTGGATGCTATATTAATAAGGTAACAAGATGTGTAAATACTTATTAATGTTTATTTAACAGCTGGTATTGTTTAGCTACAGAAAGATACTTAGTAGATATTTTTAAACAAATGAATGCACATTCATTCTGTTGGGCACTTGTGTGTCAAACACTGCTAGTCATGAAGATATAGTAATAAATAAGAAGGTCCTGTCTTCTAGGAATTGGTCATCAAGTAGTGAACTCTAATTGTACCTGAATTTTATTATATACAATATTATGTGCCAGACCCTGTGCTATATCTTTTTACATTTATTAGCTCATTTAATCTTCATAAAACCCTATGGGGTAGGCACTGTTATTATTCCCATTTTACCAACCAGGAAACTGAGGCAGAGCATGGTTACACAGCTAGGAAATAGTGAAGTCCAAATTCACATTCAGTCTGGTTCATGAACACAGACTTTTAATCGCTGTTTTATCTTGGCTCTTCAATTATAACAAGGCACAGATTCGTTCTTTCCCAAAATGTGCTGGTTGAAGACCAGGATATGTTGTGCAAAACAGCCATCAGCTCCTTAAATAAATAACTTTCTGGTAAGATTTGTTTGGCAAATGCCACATATTATAACTCCCCTTCATCACCACTACATTAAAATATCTTTGTTTATTCTAAATGTGCACTAACATGCTGAATGCTTTAGGCCATCTCTGTATAAAAGTAAGGAAGTTGTCCGGTACACCTCTCAGTGAAAGTGTTCTGAATAATAAATGCGTCAAATGCTATCATAATGATTGCTTTACACGTATGAGAGAATGCTCACATACTGTGTCATTTAGAATCATAACAATCCTCTAAGACATTATTACTATCCCATTTATTTTAAGGTGAGGAAATTGAGACAAAAATGTTAAGTGAGCTTTCTCATGTGTAACAAAGTAGGCAGTACTAGAACTATTACTTGAATCAATTCTTCTAATACCAAAACTATACTGTAAATTGTGCAGTGTAAATGTCTGTTTGGGAACATCATATCTTTGCAGGCATGCTTCTGTTTTGGACAATCCTTGTTCCCAGCCCTTGGTCATATGTTGCTTACTTGAATCAAAGCTGAGCAAACCATCACTTCCTCTCTTTTCACTCACCACGTTCAGAGGCAGACTGCCTCCTTCACACTAATGGAAAACCTCGGTGGAGATATATGTTTTACATTTTCTTCCTTGTGCGGTAAAGATTCAGTTATTTACTGAAACTTATTATTATTATTATTACTTTTGCCACTGCAGTAGGGTAAAAATGGGAAGAGATCTGATATGGACTGATAAAACAAGGAGGGGGATATCTCCAAGAAGAGAGATGCTTTATGTTTCAAGATGTTAGGAGATTATGTAGAAAGATAACAGCATAAAATCCCTGGCTTTGTCTAACTTTGGATATTGGTAGACATAACAAGTTTTTTTTTTTGAAGAATGATCTTTTCATAGTAATTCTCAAATGCTTTTCTCTCCATTAAGCGATTAAATAGGAATACAAACATTGAGTCTCAGTTTATCAGTGTGCACCAAACAATGGAAAGGCTTACAATAATCTAAATTCTACAGGGCCACGTGCCATGATAGTAAGTTATGGAACACACTGGCTATTATGAAGCATTTTCTTATATATTCTCTCCTTTTAATGGATTCAACTACCCATGGTGAGGTAGTTTTTTCCCCCCACTTCACATAGAAAGAAACTTAGATTGAGAAAGGTGACCCTTTCTTGTTACCCTCTATTTATGTGGTTCCAAACAGACTTTTCCAAGGTCATTCAGACAGTAAGTGGCAAAAGCAAGATACAAATCTAGCTTCCTTGCTGACATTCTCTGAACACATGTTTAGTGATAAGATGTAGTGAGTACCTACTAGAAGATATAAGTATCCAGCTGGCATATGAATACTTGCAAAGAAAATAAGGGGTCTGGCAGAAGTAAAGCCTGCTTGAGTATGGTAGGTAGGGTAATAATATGGGTGTAATAATTTATAGTTTTAATTTGAACATTTCACCTAAAATGTCATATGGTGTGCTTGAGTGTGATATTGTTATGTTACAGAATTACATGCTTATGCTTTTATAATAAGAGGTTTTATAATGGAAAATGGGCATTATTTGTGCTGGAACCTGTAATATACATATTCCAGGGCAATGAATTTAATGCCTTTTAAGCTCATGCCTTATAATTATTAATTGTAGCCTTCTAAATTCTGATTTCAGTGTATATGGATGATTCAGTACTTCTATTTGGTAGAGGTATCATGCCAGCATATTCTTGGGTTTATAATTGTGGAATCAAGCATCCATTAGCATATGTAGGGTTAGAAAAGAAAAGTCTCGAACTAACTGACACTTTTTCCAGAGTTCCACAGAAATGACTTTTGCCACCTACAGAGTGCTTGAAAGCTTGACCAGCTGTGAATGTTGGCATTGAAACCACTCTAACAGACATTGTCAAAAATTGCCTTTGCCTAATGATAATGAATGAGTCTTTCTCGTGGACTTAAGAAGCATGTTGTAAAATACATGTATATGAGTAGTATATGTACATATGAGTAATTCCTGAGTAACATCAGAAATTGTAGACAATTTGGCTTAACTTTATTTTTTAAAATTGATTAGAAGATAACATACAATTAATAAGCATTATATCTAATGCAATCTCTAGGAAAATTCTTAAAGAGCATTTCAGAAGACAGTGTTTGGTGCTATTGTATATTGGATAAGAACTTCCTCATAAGGTAAATGTCTGATGTCAGAATGTCAAAATATTGGGAATAAGTCATTATGCTTGGTGTAGACTGTCATCAGGATATAATTTCAGTAGCTATTCAAATTGTTTCCTTGTATTTATACTGTAAGACTGTATGTCTCATTAAAATACAGATTATTATTATTAGTATTATTAAAAGTTGTGAATGTTTCAAAAGAATGTATATCTTCCTCTGAAAACACTGATGTAGTATTGGGTTGATAGGCTCCAAAATGTGCACCCCTTTGTACAGATGCAGCTGTATAGTAAAATGCATTTGTCAGATGGGGAGAATGTTATTATACTGCAATTTGATGTTATCACTGCCTTGATAATGAACATGCAGTTATAGAAAATACAACACTCCTAGAAGAAAGAAGAAAAAACTAGAGATTAGGAGGGAGAAGGGTAGGATTACCCTGCAGGAAGAGACGGGTGGTGAAAGGTGAGAGATAAAGAAAACAGTTACACACTTGAAAGAGAGTTCTAGATAAGAAAACTGAAGGGGATAAGGCTTTTAAAAATGGAGACAGTTAGATAAAGGGTTTATTGTAAAATGGAGGAATGGGAGATATCAAGAGAATGCAAGGCTTAAGAAGAGAAAATCAATAGCTTTTTAAATATAGAAAGTAAGAGGGAAAGGAAGATGGAAAGGAGATCTGGTGTAAGAGGGGACTTCAGAGGCACATGCACATCTGAGGAATTTGTACACGCACATCCGTCCCCTGCACACACTCTCACACACACTCACACACATCTAAAAACCAGGAAGGTAGGAAAGTTTCAGAGCTGCGCACATCTAGTATCAGCATGAAGGCAACCACTTATGTCAGTGTAGACGACTATTTTCTCATTGAATTTTAAGGATCGTATAATGGAGCAGGACTTGTAATTCACATTATATTATAATGCAAGAAACAACTACAAGTGAGAGCAAAGAGTACTGTGTGATAAACAGATGCCATTTTGAGCAATATATTCTTATTCATTCTGTGATACAATAGCATTTTAGTTATTAAAATACTACATTTTAAACTCTGCATTCAAATATTATTATCTAGGAAAATTATTCTAGAAACAACTGACCTCTAAATTTGGAAAGAGCAGAGGTACATGCCTGCTTTATATATTGCTCCAGTAGGTACTGAATAAGCTGTATTTAGTGTATAAGTGAGTGCAAAAGAGTTTCTGTATGCAAGCATTGTGCATTTGTTTAAATAACAATGTATTGCTTATCATGGAATCTTAGCAGCAGTCCAGGAAAAAAAAATCAAAGGTCTTGTAATTTAGAAACTCTAGTATGATACTGAAACATACTCTTGTCATGTGTGTAATGGTTTAGATGTTGGCAGCAATATTTGTTAGGGGCTCTCAACTCTGGCTACATATTAATCAGTATTTAAGAATACGGATGCCTGGGCTCCTTCTCAAGAGCTGTGATTTCATCGGTCTTCAGTGTGGCCCAGCCATTAGCATTTCTTTACTGCTGTCCCTGTCCCCCATTTGTGATTGTGATGTGCAACCTGGTTGGAGAACTTCTGTGTTAGCACAATATTTTATGCTTACAGCTTGAATATTACTAATAATTAATTATTGTCCATTGTCTTCATTGTCAGTTATATTTCCCAAATGTATTATGTTCTAGGAAACAGAGTTGTGTAGCCCAGCTTGTGTTGCAGGGTATTAATGGGTCTTGGGTGACATGTGTGCACATTTGTCTTCTGTTGCCAATAGACAAGTTGTGTGACATAGTTGGGGCTAATTTATTAGGCTCTAAATTTATCCTAAAGCTGTGGATGATGATTCTTTGAAATATTGTTTGTTTCCTGGGGAGAAAGGATGCTATTGAAAAAGAGGGCCATTTAATGAAAGCATTACAGATAATACCACGTATGCTACTGAAGCAATTTTGCATTGAGTAATTTTTAAATTTCCTTCAAATTGTCTCATTATGAGCATATCATGATTAGTATGGTATATAGATTTTATTTTCCACTGAGGATTAACTTGCTGTTCAGGGTAATTTGGGATAAATTTGCATTTGTGTCTTTCACTGAACATTCTTACAGATTTTGAATTTGTCTTTGTGCTTGCCGGTAGGATAACTTGTAAAGTTTTTTTTCTGCAAAAGCATGAAGTATGAGAATTGTGGGTTTAAGGAGTTTTGCTACTCTCCCTCTAGCCTTATCAAGTACCTTTTCCCACACTCCAGGCACTTTCAGGCCTCACCTCATCCCAGTGTCTACTGAGCATCTCAACTCCGTTCACAGTAGTCCTCCTCCCTTCTCCATGGTTTTACTTTCTTCATTTTCAGTACATGCAGGCAACCATGGATGAAAAATGGAATATTCCAGAAATAAGCAATTCATAAGTTTTAAATTGTGCACCATTCTGATCAGTATGATGAGATCTCATTTTTCCTGTACTATCCTGCCTGGGATGTGTCTCATCCCTTTGTCCAGCATATCCACACTGTATTTGCTACCTGCCTGTTAGTGACTTAGTAGCTGTCTCCATTATCAGATTGACTGATGTGGCATCTGTGTGCTTGTGTTGCAGTAACTCTTATTTTTCTTAATAATGACCCCCAAACACAAAGTAGTGATGCTGGCAATTCAGATACTCATATGCCAAAGAGAAGCTGGAAGTGCTTCCTTTAAGTGAAAGGGTGAGTACACAGTATGAGGTATTTTGAGAGGGACCACATTCACATAACCTTTATCATAGTATACTTTTATGATTGTTCTATATTAATATTAGTTATCATCTTACTGTTCCTAATTTATAAATTAAATCTTATGATAAATATGTATGTATAGGAAAAAAACGTAGTATACAAGGTCTTTCTAGAAGGCATCCAGCCATGTAATATGAAAAATGGAGACATTTATTGAAGATACAAGACACAAGAAACATTGTACATAGGACAATGATGCCTCAGTCCCCTACAAAGTAGGCATTTTGGGACCTCACACAGTTCTCCCAATCGCCATCAGCTGCCCTGTCATATTTTCCTGAATCTCACTGACAGTCTGAAATCTCTTCCCTTTCAAAGGTGATTTTAGTTGTGGGAAAAGCCAGAAGCTGCAGAGTGCCTAATCTGGGTTGTTCCAGGGCTGAGTCACCTGGGTGATTTGATGTTTCACCAAAAAACTCTGCATGAGACGTGATGAATGAGCAGACATGTTATCATGATGAAGTTGCCAATCACCAGTTGCCCATAGCTGTGGACTTCTGAATTGTTCAAATAGTTTCTGTGGAGGAATGTTCAAGTTTAATGCAAAATTTGATGCAGATTTGTTGCTCTCCTTGCTCAGTCATATTGAATGCAATGGCCACACAGTACACATGCTCACTCAGTAGCATCTACCACCCCCACTGACCAGTACAGTGAAATTATCATTGTTCATGCATGTGCATTCCAGTCCACTCTCCTTTGCTGCCAAGTTACATCGATGTGGTGCAAACTGTTCTCATTATATTTACAATGGCTGGACTTTTTCTGGACAGGCCTCATATAGGATTCACTATTATCATGGTCTCAGTCACCCAGTGGGGGTCTTGGCACATAGCACTGTAGAGAAGGGGAAGCTACTATATACCTGCTTGAATCTTAGCAGGTGTAGTGTTAATTGGTGTTTGTTAAACAAAAAGCGGTCACTTTCAGGGCTTCTCGCATTGTTATTTGGTTCGTCAAAACAGCACCAAAAACATAAATGAAACAAGGAAGGCATTACAACTTGAGGAAATGAGGTATTAATCGATAGGAACAGAAGTTGCTCTTTTGGGTCAAGGGCCACTTTAATTCAATAGTCAATCACCTAATCAACTCTCTCTGTAATAACAAACCAAGGTGTTTTGCAAGGGCTAACATGATTCATTATATGATGCCTTTCCTTCTGGGTCATTATAATTATCTAGCATTGGCCAAAGGTAGCACTTCGATTCAAAACTGTGGGATTAGGCATTCAATAGCCAAGTTCCTTATGAAAGGTAGGTAGGGTGAGCCAGCCTAATGAGAGATAACAGTAATTTGTCAAGTAGGGTAGCGTGCCTAAAGAATCTTTACAGCTGTACTTTCGGGGAGTACTGACCTTAAAACAAATCTCTGGAATATCATTCACCTTTGTTAAGAAAGTTGTTCAACAAGTGTTAATTGAGCTGCTTATATGTACTGTTTCATGCTGGTGAAAAAGGAAACTTACCCCCTAATTTTATGTAGTTTGCATTCTAGTTAATCTCTCAGAAAAAAAATTAGAATCTTAATTATAACCACACTTTAATAATTTGATGTCCTTAAATCAAGTGAAATGATAATAACATGTGATTTTAAACTCTATTAAGGTCAAGAAGCTCATTTGAATTTTTTTGTTGTTACCTAAAACATATAAATGGTATAGTTACATAGGAGGCATTCAATTAATATTTGTTAAATGAATAAATATTTCCAAGTGCTAAATTATTGTGAATGAGTTTTTTAAAAAATCCTCACCTGAGGATATGCTTATTGATTTTTATAGAGAGAGGAAGGGAGAAAGAGAGAAAGGGAGGGGGCAGGGAGGGTGAGATGGTGTGGCTGGAGAGAGAGGGAGGGGGCAGGGAGGGTGAGATGGTGTGGCTGGAGAGAGAGAGAGAGAGAGAGAGAGAGAGAGAGAGAGAGAGAGAGAGAGAGAAACATCAGTTGGTTGCCTCCCGCACATGCCCTGACTATGGACCGAACCTGCGACCTTCTGGTGTATGGGATGATGCTGCAACCAAATGAATCATGTAACCAAGATGTGAATGATATTTTTACATTATAATCTACTCTACAAATGAAGATGTTTTGTTATGGTTTAACTACATAATGGCTTAATGGTCAACCTACCTACTTAAAATATTCTGTCAATTTGGATGATGGATAAAACATCTGCTGTAATAATTTCACTGATCAAATGTTCAAAGATCAGTTAATTGGAGTCTATTTTTCAAATATAATCTTTAGACTGGTATTTTATTAACAGTGGTTGATTTTTGATGATTAGATATTTGTTTGTTATCCCTTAAGTAACTATTAGAATACCCTTTTGCCATAATGTGAAACAATCTTAAGAACATATAATAACACAAAACATATTGAGATATCCACTGTTCCCTTAAAAATATTCTATAAAGCCATCATCCATTAAAAATAATACTAAACATTTCAAAAACAGTTTTGGTGATTGTATTCTGTTATTCATTTCTAAGTTTTTCTTAACAAGTTACTAATGAGATAGACAGAAAGGGTAGACTGCCCCTGACTGCAATCCCTTTCAGGTTATAGCAAGCAAATTTAAGTCAGACGGTGGTGCTAGCACCACTCTGCTTCTCTTTGCATCACTACGATGCACACCACATTCTCTGTTTCTATATGCTATGTTTTTGGCTTAAGGAAAAAAGAAGAATTAACTGAAGGCAATTTAACATCACAGATGCTGCTCTGTTCTGTGCTTGTGTGTGCACTCACCACAAAGAGTCTGGACGCGGACGCCTTCTCGGACTCTTCCCCTGACTGCTGCCTCTTCCATCTCCTCAGTGGTCCCTTCCCACACTTTTCCCTTTCTCCCTCCAACACAGTCTCAGATAGCTTTTGCCTAAGAATTTTATGGTCATATTCAAATGATTTTGGATTGTTTTCCAAGCTTGAGAGATGATGTTGGAATGCAGATACCATTTATATTGGACATCTGTCTTTCACTGCATATCTTTCAAGTAGAAATCTTGTTTCATGGAGAAACCAACATAACAATGGAAAACAAGACCTAGAGATGAAATAGGAAGACCCTCCCAGAACAAAACGGATTTACAAATGCTGCAACTTTTTGTTGAGCAAGTTTCAAAAGAAGCTTTTGCAGCCTTGAAAGGCTGGGAAATAAATAAAGTCAGTCTATTGGACATAGTTGGTTTGCATACACATGGGCTAGTGTGTCAAATTTTTGGGAGGAAAAGAAAAAATGAACAGAAAACAAACGACAATGGAGAAATATTTCTACATGTATCCACTTGTCTTTGCTGCCCTCTAAAAGGTTAAGTATATTAGTAAATATCCCAGTGAAGTAGTTCATTTTTCAAGGTGAGTTTTTTATGAAGAATGCTCTTCTCAAAATGTACTTCTTAGAAACAATTCTTGTGTTGCCCTGGATGTTTCTCCTTTCTCAACTTCTTTCTCAGCATATATTTATTCAGTATGTTCAATGACTTCTCCACCTTTTAAGTACGTGCTCTGAAATTTGGAATGTTTATACCACTCAGTTGCAATTTGCTCTCATATACATAGATACAAATCTACCTGGGAATCCAAATGATGTGGTAAAATACTTTCAATTGAAAATGAATCTGACTTTTCCTTTGGTGGTGAGCATTTATTCTGTATTCCTGGCAGTTTTTGTCTTCTTTATTTTCTTTCTCTCATTGCACATGTTGATCCTTTTGAAAAATGAATGTTTGCCAAATCTAGTCTGAGTTGGAAGGGAAGGTAGGGGGTGGGTGGATACTAGAAATTCTGACCAAGATTATTAACAACTGATTTCCAATATAGAGGTAGGCTACGTGCCTGGTTAAGCAATTAAATTACAGTTACACTGTTTGATACACATCATGCTTTGGGAAATGAATTTTTGAGGCTCGTGACCCCTAGACTCAGTTTTATTCCTCACTGCTATCTTAAGGAAAAAAAGAAGCACACATGAAGGGTAAGAGTTATTCCTTACTCCAGTGTGGCCAGTTTTTACTTGTAGTTCTGTGCTGTGTTCTAGAGACATGAGCAAATTTATAACCTTGGTAAGTTATCTTAAAGTGTAGAGGAAAAGTGTTGTGTATTTTATCTGGGGTGTATTTTATAAATGCAGAGGAGAAACTTTTCATCTCAAAGTGCTTGTTAGAATTTGCACCAATGACTGAAACAATTTTTCATTTGGTTTGGATATGAAATAAATGACTTCAAGAATTTTAATGGTTTAAACCATTTCTTATTGAAATGGTATTTCTTCCCTCCCGAAATGTCCTGCTATTCACGTGATATCAATTTTATAAAGGTGCTTCATTTATGTCAGTATGTGGCTCTACTACTATGGCATCCTGCATGGCTATTAATAAAGAATTTTCAGTAAGACAAATATTAAACGGCACCATCAAGTTTTAGTGCAGTTAGTTGTGTAAGAAAAAATGACGTGTACAATAAGATTCTGCAAGCTTTTTCAGTATCTTGCCTTTACCAATAAACTGAAGATTTGTGAGAAATATGGCTTTGATTTAGACACTCACAGGAAATATTTTAAAAGACATTAAACAAGAAACCGGGTGCTTCAAGGCAGAGTAAAGGAAAAACATTAAAATTTCATAATCGTTCTAGAATTTACTTGATAAATCTACACTGGTATCAGAATACTGTTCCAGACAATGAAAGTACTGTGAGCCCTTTCAAGGTTAAGTAAGAGCTTGTAAGGAGAATTATAGCTGCACAAAAACATTGTAGACTTCCAAATTTTAAAGGCATTAAACATTAAGGATAAACACATACTTTGCTCATTTCCTCAGATTAACTATGGCATTTTAAAAAGGTGTGCACTTTCCCCATTATACCCATCAAATTTAAAAAGGCAAATTTCAGTCTGTATGTAGTGATGAAGACTATTTCACTTGTGTCTGCTTGCAGGGGTTAAAACAAATCAAAGTACTGAGTACAATTAATGGGAAGTACTGCCTAATTTTTAAGTCTGTTTGCATTTCAACTGAAAGGACTTAAAAGTTAAGAATTATGACACTACGTCTTAGGGTGCTTGTATTTCAACTGTACTGACTTAATGAGAGAAATATGAATATACTTTCTGCTTAAATTTTTGATATTTAAAGACCATTAAACCTAGGCTATCTAATTACCATTATTAAATTATTGTAACTACTGCTTTGATACTTAAAATATAATTACTGGTGATTAATTTTCTACCGTATTTTATTTTAAAAAGATCTGGCTATAATTATAAAACAACAAATTAATCTCAATTTACAACTCCTCCTCTTTTTTAAGAAGTAAACTTTAATAACTTATAAAAACCAGAAGTAAACTCAAATATAGAACTGAAACATATGTTAATTTAGCCACAACCTGAGACTTAATATAGAAGTGTATTAAATATGTACTATTAAAAGAAAGATCTAAAAGAGTACTATATAAAATTAGTTGCAAAATTTTCAATCTGCTGCTTGAAAATTGGCTTTTTTCCCCTCTAGAATTTATATGCCCCATTCATCACTGTTCTATGTTAGATGTGTGGCTATGAAATTGCGAAAATGGAGGCTTTTCTGGTAGCAAAAGGGTTAAGTTCTTTTTGCTTTACCAGTTTCAAATTACAATGAGAAGCCTCTTCTTTCCCAGCAGGGTTGTGCTTACATTACTCTTTAGATCTCCCTTGAAGAGGGCTGGTATATTTGTGCCTGCTGGAGGTGGAATTAACAGTAAGAAGGAGAAAGGGATTGAATGGACTTACAGGAAGGTTTTCAAGTAAATACAGGGAAACACATTTACTTGAATAGTACAACCTTGAGTTGTATTTTACACTAAGACGACACAAAAGATGTTAAAGTTATCACCAAGCTGCCGGACAAATATATATTCCAACACCAAGGTGCAGATCAGCATAGATCTGTGATTCAGAAATCAGGATTTGTCTTGGAAAGAATTCCAGGGTTGAGAAGAACTCAAGAGCAAGTGAAGATAACTCTGGGAACTACAGCTTATCAGAAGATCAACTCTCATTAATTCAAATACCAAAGGCTTGATTATCATAAATTCATATAGGAATGCCTAGGTCATCTGATCAAATAATTTTAAGCGTCTTCTGCTACATCAATGCAGCAGAAATTCTTAACAACTGTGGATAATTGGAAATTTGAGTTTCAGCTTTCTTAGCAATAACTACTCTTGACATATTCCAAAATATTTGAATAGGACAGGAAAATCAGTGAGAATGTTGTGTTCAGAAATGTCACTGTCATGAAGAATAGGTAAATTTGTTTTTTCTGCTACTGGGAAATTGTACCTTCTAGAAACTTAGATTTTTTTTTAAGAGGACAAGAAGGACTGAAAACATCAACTTTGCTTTTGGACAAAAATGCATCTGACTGTATTTTTCTTTAGGGGTATTGTGGGTTTTCTCTGGAGCTGCTGGGTTCTACTAGGTTATGCAAAAGGAGGTTTGGGAGATAATCATGTTCACTCCAGTTTTATTTATAGAAGACTACGGAACCATGAAAGACGGGAAATACAGAGGGAAATTCTCTCTATCTTGGGTTTGCCTCACAGACCCAGGCCATTTTCACCTGGAAAACAAGCTTCCTCTGCACCTCTCTTTATGCTGGACCTATACAATGCTATGGCCAGTGAAGAAAATCCCGAAGAGTCGGAATACTCAGGGAGGGCATCCCTGGCAGGAGAGACCAGAGGAGCAAGAAAGGGGTACCCAGCCTCTCCTAATGGGTATCCTCGTCGCATACAGTTATCTCGAACAACTCCCCTGACCACCCAGAGCCCTCCTCTAGCCAGCCTACATGATACCAACTTTCTGAATGATGCTGACATGGTCATGAGCTTTGTCAACTTAGGTATGTTGTTCATTTCTTTGTTAATCTGTGTTATTACAAGGGGAAGTTTTTCTAATGGTAAAGTAGCTGCCTGGTAGGTGGTCATGTTTATACAAAGTCATTTTCTATAACTCTCCTCTCCAGCTCCTGTTTCCTTTCTTTCATTGATGCAATGTAAGATTTTGCCTTAGGCAACAAAGCCATATATATTTTTATTTTTAATATAAAAAGCTAAAATTAAACATTTATAGTTGGAGTAGATTTGGGTCTTTTCGGATCTTGTTAAAATATTAACCTTGTTTAATGTATAAATGTATGAGTGAACAGGCAATAGTCTTAAAAAAGGAGAATTTATGAGGACAGCTATGCTCTGGGCAAAAATAATAATAAAATAATTTTTAAAAGCATTTACAGATGGAAAAGTAAAAGTGACACTCTGAACTATTTTTTTGTTAGTGATTTAGGAAACATATAAGTATATATTTATATGCTACTTAAAAAGTTCTCATTCACAGGAAGTGACTACTGCAAAAATATTGAAATGGAATTAACTAAGATCAAATCATATGGTAAAAGATGACTATCAAATAGCTTCAGGGAGAGATGCTGAAATTCTCTGAAAGACATTTTAGAAGCAAAGCTTCTATCTGACATTTCTTCTCTGAAATGATTAAAGTATATCATCTTCTGTGATTTTTTTCAGAAGCAAGAGAAATGTAAATCATGCCATGATGATCCTTACCTATACAAAATTTTTTTCATTTGAGATAAAAATTAATTGAAATTATTTAATTAGTAACATTATTAGAGCATATTTTTAAAAATTATCTTTTACTCCATGCTAATACTTCCATGGTGGTTTTTTAAAGATTGGCAACCTCAAATAGTAAATTAATGTCTTATAATTTATCTTGCATTAATATGAAAGAGTTTCCCAATTTAAAATTTTACAAGTGCTATAATTTTATTTAAATATTTTAATAGATGATGCAGGTAAAAATTTACTATCTTCAGACATTCAAAATAATAATAATGTAGAATATATTTATTTTTGTAGACAAAATTTTTCAACAAATTTAATCAACTTGAAATGATGGAGAACATTTTAATGAAGGAACTTTTAGGACTTTGTTTTAAAAATGAAATCTGCTTTGACTTAAAATTGACATTTGATTACACACTTAATTAAATACTTCCTCATATATCTCAAAAATATTCTTTGAAAAGTCAGATAGCAGCAACTTCTAATAACACATGATGCTTTTATAATATATGTTACTTAATGTGCTCTGTTCATTTGCTCTCAGCAGTCCTAGCATGAAGGGTAAGGTGCATAATAAATCATATGTTTCATGTTACTAGAGACAAAGCTCTCATTATTAAGTTTTAGTAAGTCATCACTGGTTGTCCTAATTAGGTGTCCTGGACACCTTTTCTTGAACATATAATTAACAGGTTTCATTGGGAATTTTCAATCCATTAAAATATAGCTTAATTCTAAATTAGTTTGCTTGTTTTTCCTTCTATAAGTAGCATGCAAATGTGGCTTATGATGACATATTTTTATTTGGTAGCAATTTTGAAAGCATATTGAATTATTGAAATAAATTTCAATATTTCAATAGAAAAATTTCAACCTAGTATGACTTACATATTTGCAAAATAAATCATTGAAAAAATCAGTTCAGGTCATATAAAATCTGACACAGAAAAATGTGTTTTATTATATACTTTAAAAAACAACAGCTCAGTCATGAATCTGTTCTAATAATATATTTTATTATATTTGAATATTTTGATCATTCAGAAATGAGGTGTATTTGTTTTTTAGAAAGGAATTAAGTATGATTTTTAAACCTGTGTGCCATTACTTTCTGTAAATGAACATAGAACAAGAAAACCAAAAACAATAATAAACAGTTTTATTCAGCGACTTCTAGAACCAATTTTATCATTTAAGAATGATTATAATTTTAAAATCAATGAAACTTTTGTTACATTGCTTGACTTAAAATAAGCTAGTTCATTAACTATATCATGAAATATAATTATTTATTTTACTCTATAGAAACAATGAAATATAAACTTCAGAAAAATTTTATTTATTTATTTTTATCATGCTTGAACTGCTAAGTGATGATTTATCCTCAATAATAAACTATGTTGGTGTTTTAAATTTAATATTCTAACCTAAATGTTCCATTTCACATTACATTACTGATAAATTGATTCTGATGCTGAGTTTTTCCAGTAGTCTCTAAGGAAAAGGAACCACAGTTTTATTTTATTATCCTCAGACAATGCCTTCTAATATATCCAAACTTGTAACCTATCATTACTTAGTAAAATTACTTAGTAAAAAGTTTTTCTGTATTTCTTCCATAATAAAATAGGTCAAAGCATACTTAGAAAAGGTCACACTGTAATATTATCATTAACTGTGCTAAGAATTTGAGTGTCCTTATGTAACATTCATTAGGAAATATTATCTACAACTTTTTCATATTCTTAGAAAACTCAAGAGAATTTTATTTTATTTAAATTTTTTAGCATCTTGAAAGATATGTACATGATGGGGACTTAGGGTAAATCATCATATTAGCAATAGGTAAGGAATTTGTACTGAGGAAGTCACCTGGATATTTAAATATGTGGAAAGAATCCGTTGACATTTCCCATAATAAGATAAATTATATGAAAGGAATCTAGTGACACCCTTTTTATTAATGCTTGCATGTGGCATTTCAAGTCAAATAATAGATTTTCTATAATACTTGTCATCAGAAAGTTATTTTTTCCAATGTAAGCTTTGCTCAAGAGCAATCAAGCTTAATTTAAACTCTGATTCCTATTTAACAAAATATCTACTTTTCAAATGTCACATGAGGACAGTTTTTTGTCCATAAGTGAAAAACAGTTTAGGATTTACTAAATGAAAAAGTAAAATGTAAATAAATTATGTTAAGGTCAATAAAAACAACTAACTATGAAACTAAACATATTATTTTGAACTTTAAATTATTTTAGTGACTTATTTTAAAGAAACAAATATTAATTATTAATTATGTGAACAAAAACTTTCAACTCTAATTTACTCATTATTATTAGGCAACTTTCATCACTTTCATAGAATCTAGCTTTTACAGGTTGAATTCTCTGATGTGTCCTCGAGACTATTGACTATAAGTGGGATTTTGTCTTAGTTAATGCTACAATATTTTGTTAGAAACAAAAATGTATTTCTAAAAGATTTGTTCTTTTTTAACCATCTCTTTTTCAAAAATGTTGAATTATATATCAAATACCTATGCAAATAAAATGAATGACTAGGTAATTTGCTTGCAATATTTAAGTATAACTCCTGTTTATATAAACATAAACATGTAGTATATTTCTAGATCTTTTAGTTAGAAACCAATATTTGATTACTTGTTGTAAGTATAATTAAAATAACATAATGTTTTAGAGGAATTACAAAAAACCAGTAAGTATAGGAAATTTATGTTTATATTACACTTAGTCTACATGTAATTTTCTGATAAAGAAGAGTTTTGGATTTATTAATAGTCTTGACTAACTGAAATACTTCTTAGATTATATTTAAAGAATATGTTAATTTTCAAAATGGAAAATATATAAATATAATGTTTACATTTATTCATTTTATAACAATATATTTAGCATGCTAAGATATGAAATAGAAAAAACTGCTTCTCATCTTCTCATCTTACTCCCTCGTATCATTAAACTCTCCTGGTACTAGAAGAAAAAAAAAAGCTTATGTATTTGGTTGAAAGATTCAAAAGATATCATTGATATTTATTGTTGTTTTTGGCTGATTCAAGTTCCCAGTGGAGAGGACTTCATATTATAGATCTACCTAAAGATGCCTATCTATGTAATCTCTCCGACAGGGTTATTAACACTTGTGTAACATAAACATGCCCATAAACACATGCAAGATTTTTTTTTTGAGGGAAGAGAAATGGGATGGGAGGAAAGATAATCTAAATCCACTAGAGTACATATTCATGTATTATGTCTGGAATTACAAACGCTAATATGGGGCAAAAATATCATTCTTTAAAACTCTTAACTTTTTTATTGAGTTTATTGGGGTAACATTGGTTAGGGGGTAAAACTCTCAACTTCTGAAGGGAGAAGTTGTCATGCATAGAGAGCCTTTTCTCTTTTCTTCCACAACCCTTTGCATTCGCACAAGGGACCAAAGGGGGCCTTGTTTTCTTCTAAAGCTATTTTGTTGTTCAGAGGTGGGCATGGCTGCAGAGATACCACTGTCATTTAAATAAAAGTGTTTTTGAAAGCTTTAATTGTCACTCACAAATAGCAAGTTTTAAAAGTTCCATAAGAAGTAAGAGCTGGAAATAGGAAGGTATGATAACACCCTCTAGGAAGGCTTGGGTCAGCCTCATCTACCACCTTCAATTTCTACCCTTTCATTCTTCCATTTTCTGAAGTATTCACCTCCCTCTCTCCTCTCCCTTTACCCCTCTTCCCCTTGCTTTGGCCTTTCCTCTGTAGTTCTGTGGTCTGTCCAGCCCCAGGCTCTCTTGGCACCCTTCTTCTTACTGCTCTCACCCTTCCTGGGGTCTGCCTTTGGTCCTAGATTCTTCATAGCTGGAGGCTTAGATTAGCTGAAAATCAATTAGTTACACTGTGATCATTTAGGTACAGTGTCCTTTTTTCTCTTTAGTTGAGAAGGAAAAGGTTATGAAGTGCCAATTACAGCCTCCACCCATGGGGAGAAAAGCTCCCCAGGGCACCAGAACTGCTCTGGCTGTTGCCATCCCTTGTAATTGTTGCCTTCACCATCCCATTCTTGGCCTCCTCACCTCTCCCCAGTGATTCCACGGCCAGAGTCTAATAGTTTTTGCCTTTACTATTTTATAACATAAATTAAAATTTAAAAGTGGAAATTTAAGGGAAAGTTAAAAGGGAAAAAAAGAAAACATCAAAGAAAAATTATAAAACAAAAACTCTAGTCAAAAATCTGATTCTCTTTAGTTCATAAAACACTTTTGCTTATATTATTTTTGTTTAATATTGATATCACTTCTGTGAAGACATTTCCTTTTCTTAAGTTGAGAGGATAAAGAGATCAAGAGTAACAGGTATGGCGCAATGAGAATGAGACAGAGAAATAAATAGACTAGCTTTAAGAGCCCTTAAAAGAAAGAAAATGAACGGAATGAGTCATTAGAGGCTGTCTTTGGGTGTGCAGGTGGAGGGTGTATTGGGAAATCCTCAGTCCACCTCACACTGACACAGCAGCTAATTCAACATCCCAGCAACATCAGCTCCAGGGGGAAACCCTTTCATCCTTCCACACTAAAATACCGAGGTGGGGAGGAGAGAGGGGGGCGCTCAGTGTCTGTGTACAAGGAGCATACAGACGGGCTACTCACATGTACAGTCATAAATAATGTAGTAGCTCAGCTTGAAAAAACCACAGGTTAAAGGAAGAGGCTTTCCTGACGCACACAGAAGGGCTGAGATCAGAGGAGCCACTGGAAGGGTTGGACTGAAACAATGAATCCCTTGTTCTAAGCAATGTTTATGAGTGCTTCTTTGCACCTTAAGTTCATATTTTATTGGCTCAGCTGTGGGGTTTCCCCATTTGCTCATCTCTTAAAATAATACCCTTGTCTAAGATATTCTTTAAAACACACCAGTCAGCCCTGACAATTGGCTCGTTTATTTGGTGGGAAAAGAGATCCGTTGTGATTTTGATGTCAGATTGAGCTGCTTAAGATTCAGTTACGGATCTTAATGCTATGACAGTGAGATAAAAGTAATAGTCAGTGTATTCACCTGCCTTTTTAGAGATGTTTACAAGAATTCACATAACCATATGGTGACCCTTTCTAGGTCTTGTCTAAATGGTTGTAGTAAATCATAATCTACAAAGTAGAAATACAATTGATTAAAGTGTAGAATGTTTAAAATGAGAAAAAATCATTTGTAGATTAGTAAGAAGGATTGGTACTTGGTTTGGGGAGAAAAGAAAACAACAAACCTTCACTACTAAGGGAAATGCATATCCTCTACTTTGAAAGCAGTGAATTACATACATATTACATAAAACTTAGAAACCAAGACCTTATATAATGTTCAATAGCTTGGTACAAAAATAAAACTAGGGTATGCGTTGTTTATGACATCTAAGATACTGAGATCTCATCTTTATCATGATGTGTCCTCTCAGTTTTCTTTTCCCAAACAGTGGAGTGTTTGTGCTTGCATTAGAAGAAACAACTAGATATTTTAAAGTGAATAAATCTAATTAGATTATCTTCTAATTCGATTATCTTTTAGATATTGTGCTTGTTTACCTTCTGCCTGGAAGCAAATAACTTTTTTTTTGTTCTTGTTGTCAAACAGCTTTCCTAGAGTTGTTAGGAATAAAGAAAAATGGTTTTAAAACGTTATGATTAACAAATATAAATCTCACTTAGACTTATTTAAAGCTATGAGATGTGTCAAAATCAAAAGACTTGTCAACATTTATAAATACCTTCAGCTATTCGTATGTTGTCATGACACGAGAAATTCAGTATTACTTCTTTAGCACAGATTCTCTGTCCTTATTGTAACTGTGATCAGCCTTTCTATATAGGAGACACAGAATATTTTCAGAATCATAAGTCCATACTGCTCAAATGGATTAAAGGTTTAATTTATAATTAAACGCAATGGCTTTCCTCTCTGTGCTTCCATCACAAAGTAGAGTTGCACAGAAGAAGCCAGAACGTCTGAATTGGAATCCCATACGCTCTAATTTCTAGCAGTGTGACCTCTGACAAGTTACCTAAATTTTTTCCGTGCCTCTGGTTGTTATCTAAAAAGTGCCGATAATAATAGTACTTTCTGCATTGAGTGTTGAAAGGATTAAATGAGTTAATGTGCACACAATTTTAAGAACAGTATTTGGAACAGAGTGAGACCTCCATAAAGGGCTGTTATTGTTAGTAGAGCTGCATTTGTGTCCAACATCTGTACCATATTTGCAGGAGTAGCTAAATAATTTGTGAAGCCCAATGCAAAATGGAAATGCGGGGCCCCTTGCTCAAAAAGTATTAAGAATTCCATCCAAGGTGATGGCAGCAGAGTAGTGGGCCGAGCATGGGGCCTTTGGAGTGCAGGGCTCTGTGTAACTGCACAGGTGGCATGCCAGGGAGCCAGCCCTGCATGTTTGATTACATATTGGGGCAGGAACCATGGCCGATTCATCCTTTTTAGTCCCCAGTGGTGTATGAGGGTCCCAGAAGGAAAGAGACACCATGAGTAAAATGAGTCATTTGTGGAAGTTTTAACTAATGTAATTTTTTAAAATGTTGTAGGCAGGGCTTTTTTTTTTTCTTTGACAAAACAGGATAATGCAGCACCTGGAACAGAAGGGAAATCTTCCTTCACCACTCCTGGGCAGGAAACTCAGAGGAGAGCTTTTCTGGAAGGAAGCTTGATAGGAACGTGACCTTTCTGAGAGAGATGCCATTTAGCCAAACCCTGGTATGCAGCAGGGAGGGGGACTGAGGAAGAAATTCCTGGACCATACTTCTGTGCCATGTTTTGCATTGGAGAGTAGGTCTTGAGACACAAACTGAAGATATTTCGCACAAATACATAAATGAATATTGGCTGTATAGTCACGAGAGTTCTAGAATCACTTCAATTCCAGTGCAAGTTACTCATATGTTAACTTTTGCTCTGGGTCATTTATAAAATTCCAGAGATAATCATAAGTTAATGTGAGGGTTTATTCATGAGTTGGTGAAAGAAAGTGGCAAAAATGCACATTGCATGTGAAAAAAAACATGTTAAATTGTATTATATATGGATCAGTAATTTCATGGGATATGTTAAAACTATTTTAGAGCAAACTGAACTTTAAAACAAAAACAAAAACCCAGAGAGAAGTAGCCCTCTCAGATTACAATAAAAACAGTAGATTGCAATTGCCAATCAAGAAACTCAGTATGGAAAGTACTACAGTGTATGCAAATATGCAGAGCAAATACAAAGAGGAATCTATATATATTTTACTCTCTAGATCTGTTCATTCTCAATCCTATGTCATTCTTCCTGAAATGACCCATGACTGTCTGTTAAATAAAGGTTTTGAAATTCTGAGTGGAATTACGCAATATTCTGCATAATTCTGAGTGGAATTATGCAAAGTTAATGTTGCAAGCAGAAATAATGTTACAATGAAGTAAATTGAGATTATGATCTGTGTTCTTGTTACCTTTCCTCTGGCAGAGTTCCTGTGACGTACAGAGGCAGAATTTGATGGAGGAGCAAGTATGTCTGCTATTTAGTTCTCATAAATAACCAACCACTAAGCCTTGAGGCCAGATCCTTAGCCAGGCCTTTTAATCACAGACAGCATTGAATAGAACGGCCCCTTTCCAGTACAGCCCATGTTCCCTTTCGAAGACACTAAACATGGTAATTTCTATAATTATCAAAAACAGAAGAAAAGATAATTCAACTTGGAAACTGTCTAGACTCTTATGCAAATAACCTTGGTACAGGCACCAAAACATTACTTAGTGGGGAAGAAGTGAAGCTCATTGACTAAATAACCTTTATGGTTAATTTTTTTGTATTAAATTTTTTATTTTTTATTTTCAAATTACAGTTGACATACAAAATCATATTAGTTTCAGGTATGCAACATAGTGATAAGATATTTATATAACTTATGAAATACAGGCAATTATCCCAATAAATCTAGTGCCCACCTCACATCATACATAATTATTACAGTATTATTGGACTATATTCCTTATGCTGTACTTTACAACCCCATGACAACTTGTAACTACCAATTTGTACTTCTAATGCTTTTACCTTTTTCTCCCATCCCCACCCTCTTCCCATCAAGCAGCTAGCAAAAAGTTCTCTGTACCTGTGAGTCTGTTTCTGTTCTGTTCTGTTTGTTTGTTTTAGACTCCACATATAAGTGAAATCATCTGGCATTTGTCTTTCTCCATCATACTTATTTCACTTAGCATAATACCCTTTAGGTCCACCCATGTTCTTGCAAATGGCAATATTTCCTTTTTTTATGGCTGAATTATATTCCATTGTATATATGCACTGCTTCTTCATCCATTCATCTGTTGACAGACACTTAGGTTGTATCCATTCTTGCCTAAATAATGATGCAGTAAACATGAATATATGTCTTCAGTTAGTGTTTTGTGTTACTTCAGATAAATACCTAGAAGTGGCATTACTGGCCCTTCTTTGTCTCTTGTGACATACAGCCTTTGTTTTAAAGTCTATTTTGTCTGGTGTAAGTATTGCTACCTCAGCTTTGTTTGTTTGTTTCCATTTTCATGAAGTATCTTTTTCCAGTCTGTGTGTGTCTTTGATCTGAAGTGAGTCTCTCGTAGGTAGCATGTATATGGGTCTTGTTTTCTTATCTCTTCAACTGCCCTATATTCTTTGATGATAGCATTTAAATAATTCACATTTAAGGTACCTATTGATCGTATGTAGCTATTGTCATTTTATTATTTACATTTTTTATTTTATTTTTCTTCTACTTAAAGAAGTTCCCTTAACATTTCTTGTAATGCTGGTTTGGTGGTGATTAACTCTAGCTTTTTCTTGTCTGGGAAGCTCTTTATCTGTCCTTTGATCCTAAATGATAGCCTTGTCTTATGGAGTAATCTTGTGTGTAGGTCCTTGCTTTTTATCACTTTGAATGCTTTGTGCCTGTCCCTTCTGGCCTCAAAGTTTCTGGTGAGAAGTCAGTTGACACTTGAGGGCGCTCCCTTGTGGGTAAGTAACTACTTTTCTCTTGCTGGTTTTAAGATTCTCTTTGTCTTCAATCTTTCGAATTTTGATTATGGTGTGTCTTGGTGTGGGTCTCTGGATTTATCTTGTTTGAAATTTGTGCTTTCTGGACTTGTATGTCTATTTCTTTCACCAGGTTTAGAAAATTATCTGTCATTTTTTTAAAAATAGGTTCTCAGTCCCATGCTCTCTCTCTTTTCCCTCTAGTACTCCCATTAAATGAATATTTATTTGCTTACTGTTTTCCTAAAGGCCCCTTAAACTATACTTATTTTTAAAAATTATTTTGCTGTTCTGATTAGGTATTTTCTATTTCCTAATCTTCCAAATTCCTGATATGATCCTCTGCTTTACGTTCTGTACTATTGATTCCTTATAATGTATTCTTCATTACAGTTATTGTATTCTTCATTTCTGAATTTTTATGGTTTCCATGTTCTTTTGTTTATTTGTTTTGTGTGTTTTTTTTTATCCTGTTGAAATTCTCACTAAGTTCCTTTAACATCCTTATGACTATTTTTTGAACTCTGTATCTGGTAGTTTGCTTGTCTCCATTTTACTTAGTTCTTTTTCTGAAGCTTCTCCTGTTCTTTCGTTTGGGAACTGTTTCTTTGTTTTCTCATTTTGGCTGCTTCCCTGTGTTTGTTTCTGTGTATTTGGTAGGGAAGCTATATTTCCCAATCTTGGTAGAGTGCACTTATGTAGTAGGTGTCCTGTAAGGCCCAGTGGCATAGCTTCCTACCACTTGAGCTGGGTTTTGAGGTGCACACTCCATGTGGGCTGTGTGCACACTCCAATTGTAGGAGAGCCTTGATTGCTCTTAGAATGTGACTGGGAGGGATTGACAGCCTGCTCCCCAGGCCAATAGACTGGGAGAATTAGCTGCAATTACAGTGGAGGAGCTGCTGTACAGGGGCTGACTTCATGGAGCAGGAGACCCTTCAGTGGGGCTTTGGTGCGTGCCATTCACTCCTTGAGCGCATTGCTTGTGGAGGTGGTTAAGTGGTATTTTGATGTGATCAGAATCTGTCCACCAGGTGTACTGGCTCTCGAACCTCCTGGGAAGTACAGGCCAAGGTCAGCCACTGCCTATGCTCTGCCCAGGGCCACCTGGCATGAACTATAGAGTAATCTGCAGATGGCTGCCGGCTTGGAGGTGCTCAGGAGATGCCAAGCGGCAAAGCAAGACTGGCTGTTGCTAGTACCAGCCCTAAGGCCACTTATCAAGAGATACAGGGTTTGAAGAGGCCAGATTGCTGCATGTCAGAGAGATATTTGGAAAATCCAAAGAATGAGCCAAGAGAGGCCATTTTTATAGAAAAGGCTTAGGGTGGGTCCCCAAGCTGAGTGAGGCAGGGTCTCAAGGAATCACAAGGGTGGGGCAAACAGTGTTAGCTAGGTTAATGGAAATGCAGATATGATGCCAGACTGCACCTGCAGGGGGAGGGCTCAGGAAAGGGATGATATCTTTGCTGTCACTTCTTAGAGAAAGCTGCCACTGTAGCCCTTATTCTGAAGCCAGGCAATTGAGTTCCTCTCCACATGCCCCTGACACCTTTCAAGTTGCTTCCCCAACACTGGAGCTCAGAGGAAGTGTATGTCCTAGTAAGTCAGTATGAGTGCCCTTTATGAGGAACCCCTGGAACTCTAGGAGCCCTCCATCTCACTCAATTGCAATCCTTGCTGATTTTCACAGCCAAAAGTTATAGGGACTTCTCTTTCTGTCACAGGATCCCTTGGCTGGGGGGATCCCATGGCTTAGTTAGGACCCATGGCTCCTCAGGGGAGATCTTCACAGCAGAAGTATCCCTCCTAATATTTAAACCACCATGCATGGATATAAGACCAGCCCCTTTCACTTCTTTGCCTCTTCTACAAGTCTTAGTGTGGCTTCTTCTGTATATCCTTAGTTACAAGACTTTTATTCAGCTGGATTTCAGGCAATTCTGAATGGTTGTTCTGTAGTTTAATTGTAATTTTGATGTGGTTGTAGAAGATTCTGAGTACTACATTCACCTATACCATCATCTGGTTCTATGGTTAATGTTTTATAGGTGTTTTCTTTGCTCAGAGATAGAGGGATTTTTAAAAAACTTAATTATAGTTGACATACAACAATATCTTAGTTTTAAGTATATAGCATAGTGATTTAATAGTTTTATACATGGTTAAGTGATACCACCATCTCTACTTATTTGTCACCACATGTTTGTTACAATATTATTGAACATGTGTACTATTTTATACATCTCTGTGACTCATTTATTTTATAACCGAAAGTTTGTAGCTCTTAATCCCCTCTATTTATTTCACCATGCCCACTTCCTCCCCTCTGGAAACCATCAGTTTGTTCTCTGTATCTCTGAACGTTTGTTTTAATTTTATTTTCTCATCTCTACATGTAAGTGAATTATACTGTGATTGCTTTCTCTGTCTGTCTAATTTCCCTTAGAATAATACCCTCTAGGTCCTTCTGTGTTGTTGGAAATGGTAAGATCTCTTTCATATTAATCTACCAATGGACACTTAGGTTGCTTCCATGTCATGGCCATTGTAAGTAACACTGCAGTGAACATAGAGGTATCTATTTGGATTACTGTTTTTGATTTATTTAGACAAATACCCAGAAGCTGAATTACTAGACTGTATAGTAGTCATATTTTTAATTTTTTGAGAAATTTTTCTCCTGTTTTCCATAGTGACTCTATCCATGTACACTTTCTCCAACAATGCACTAGGGGCCCCTTTCTCCATATTCTCGCTAGCATTTGTATTTTGTTGTCTTTTTAGTAATGTTCATTTTGACAGGCATGAGGGTGTATCTCCTTATTTGTTTATTGAATTTTTCCCATTACCATTTATCCCTGTTATATTCCCCACCCCACACAATCACCACACTGTTGTCCATGTCTGTGAGTCTGTTTTCCTTTTTGCTTGATGCCTCTACCCTCTAGGCACCTCCATAGCTGTCATTCTGTTCTCTATGAGTTTGTCTGTACTTTGTTTGTTAGTTCAGTTTGTTCATTAGATTCCACATATTTGTACAATAATATGGTATTTAGCTTTCTCTCACTGGCTTATTTCACTTAGCATAATATTCTCCAGGTCCATCCATGCTGTCACAAAGGGTAAACATTTATTTTTTACGGACAAATAGTATTCCATTTTATGAATGTCCCATAGTTATTTTATCCACTCATCTGCTGATGGGCACTTGGGCTGCTTCCATACTTTGGCAATTATAAATAATGCTGCAATGAACATAGGGGTGCTTATGTTCTTTTGAATTAGTGTTTTGGTTTTCTTTAGATATATTCCCATAAGTGGGATCACTGGATTAAAAGCAACCCATGGAATGGGGAAACATATTTGCTGGTACTTCTGATAAGGAGTTAATATCCAAAATCTTGTAAAGAACATATAAAACTTAATACACCCCCCCAAACAATCCAATTAAAAAATGGGCCTAGAACCTGAATAGACACTTCTCCAAAAAGGACATACCGATGGCCAGTAGATATATGAAAAGATGTTCAATGCCACTAATCATCAGAGAAATGCAAATTAAAACCTCAATGAGATATCATCTCACACCTGTCAGAATGGCTAATGTCAATAAATCAACAAACAACACGTGCTGGTAAGGATGTGGAAAAAGGGAAACCTTTTTTTACTGTTGGAAATGCAGATTGGTATAGCTGCTGTGGGAAACAGTGTGAAGATACCTCAAAATATTTAATATGGATCTAATTGTTTGATTTGCATTTACCTAATGATTTGTGACGTTGAACATCTTTTCTTGTGCCTTTTGGTCACTTTTTATCTTCTTTTTAAAAAATGTTTATTTAGCCCTAGCCAGTGTGGCTCAGTTCGTTGGAGCATCTTCCCATAGCCTGAAGGTTTGCAGGTTTGATTCCCAATCAGGTTGTGGAATAACTGGGTTGTGAGTTCAATCCCTGGGCAGGATGTGTATGAGAAGGCAACTGATAGCTGCTCCTTCTTGCATTGATGCATATAAGAAGGCAACCAATAGATGTTTCTCTCTCACATTGATGTACCTCTGTCCCTTTCCCCTTCCTCTCTCTCTGAAAGCAATGGAAAAACTGTTCTCAGGTAAGGATAAAAAATGTTTATTCAGGTTTTCTGCCCATTTTTAAATCAGGTTGTTTTTGATGTTAAGTTGTTTGAGTTCTTTACATATTTTGATCTACTCCCTTTTTAATTATAACATTTGCAAATATCTTCTCCCATTCAGTGGGTTGCCTTTCCATTTTGTCTCCTTCACTATGTAAAAGCTTTTTAATTTAATGAAGTATCATTTGCTTATTTTTGCTTTTGTTGCCCTTGCCTTAGGAGACACATCTGAAAACAAACAAATAAAAAAGATTGCTAAAGCCAATGTCTAAGAATTTACTGCCTATGTTTTCTTCTAGAAGTTTTATAGTTTTTGGTCTTATATTTAAGTCTTTAATCTATTATGAGTTTATTTTTATATATGGTGGAGGAAAGTAGTCCAGTTTTATTCTTTTGCATGTAGCTGTCTGATTTTCCCAGCACCTTTTTATTTAAAAGACTGTCTTTTCTCCATTGCATGTTTATGCCTCCTTTGTTGTAGACTAGTTGGCCATATAATCATGGGTTTATTTCTGGGCTCTCTATTTTGTACTGTTGATCTGTGTTTTTGTTATAGTAATTGAAACAGTGCCTTACTGTTTTGATTACTATAGCTTTGTAATATATTTTGAAATCAGGTAGTATGATACCTCAAGCTTTCTTCTTCTTTCTAAAAATTGCTTTGGCTATTTGGGGTCTTTTGGGTGCCATACAAATTTTAGGGTTATTTGTTGTAGTTCTGTGAAGAATACCATTGGAGTTTTGATAGCAATTTCACAGAATCTGTAGATTGTTTGAGGACAAGCTATCATACTCAAGAGTGAAAAGCTGAAAGCTTTTTCTCTAAGATCAGGAATAAGTCAAGAATGCCCACTCTTGCCACTTTTATTCAACATAGCATTGAAAGTCCTAGCCAGAAAATTAGGCAAAAAAAGTAATAAAAAGCATCCAAATTGGAAATAAAGAAATAAAACTGTCACTCTTTGCAGATGACATGACACTATATGTAGGAAACCCTACAAACTGCACCAAAAAATCTGTTAGAACTAGTAAATAAATTCAGTAAAATCACAGTATATAAAATTAATATACAGAAATCTGTTACATTTCTGGGTCCTATTAATGAACTGTCAGAAAGAGAAATTAAGAAAACAATTCCATTTCCAATTGCATACAAAAGAATAAAATATTTAGGAACAAGTTTAAGGAGGTAAAAGATCTGTACACTGAAAACTCTAAAAGGAGGAATTACTTGGTTCTTTAACTATCTCAGTAAGTTTTAAGTGTAAGGTCTTTGGAGACATACAGGTTTGAATATCAGCTTTGCATTAACAGCAGCATATTCTTCAACAAATTATTTCACTTTATTGAAACTGTTTCCTTATCTGTAAGTTAGAGATTATAATAGAGAATCTATTTAGGGCTTAAATAAGTTTATAGGCCTTTAAATCTACATGAGAAAGTACTCACTTAACGGTTTCCATGGCCACTCTAACTACTTCTACCACAGTTGACTCCATGGCATTCTAATGATAGAGGAGATCCATACCCAGTCCACCAGACTTTGTCAAATAAATGTTTTTGCTAATATTGTGGAACATCATACACATGACTTTTTCTTTATCCAAAAGAAAATGAACCCTTGGATTTTGTTGACTCTGTCTTCAAGTTGGATTGTTGATGGACAGTATTTGCACATCTGGGTGTCCTGGAAGAGGTCAGTCTACAATGGAGCCCTCAGGCGACTGTGGGGCTTCCCTTCAGCACCCAAAGGCAACATTTTCTGTGATGTGCTGCTGAAAGGTGCTATTCATATTACATTTGGTCAGATTCCTAGAACGAACTCATGGTTTTACTTCAGTTCCAGATATTACCAATTCCATTTCCTTGCTTGTTATAGAGAAGGAAGCTGACTGCAGGCCAAAGTAATAATATACAATTGGAAAATATTTGGTTGTAAAGACATGGGCACTCTCAAAATGACCCTTTGCATGAAGGGAGAAAAACTGTTGAAGAGTTTTAATACTTATTTTCATAAGCCAACTTGTTTGTTTTTAGTTTTAATTTTTTAAAAGTTGATTCATGATGAAAATCTTGGTGAGTAAACTCCTGAACTTTAAACAGGAGAGCCACTCTGTTCAAATGATCATTCAGTCAGAAGCTTTTGGTATTGTATGTAACTCAAATCATGTTTAAATTTATGATTTTCTAATTTGTAGCTATTCTCATTATGATTGATATCATTATTATAATTCTGTTCCTATTTAATACCATTCAGCCTTAAGTACTTTAACTTTCCTAGACTATTTGTTTCAGTTGGGTTTTCTTTTCTTTTTTTACAATGACAGATCCCTTTATTAATTTTATTGAATTGCTTTCTGTTATAATATTTTGAAGCAGGATGAGAATTATAGATTTGATCCCAAAAGTCACACAAAAGATCATACATACACTGTGGACATCTTGTATTTAAACTATCCATAATGTAAAGTATTGACTTTTGATATCTTATAATATGTTGAGTGAGAATATATGGATTTATTAGTTTCTAATTATTTGATAACATGCTATAAAAGACAAGTCATTAGGATGATTTTGCTAAATTTTTACTTGTGGTGAGTAAAGTTCATGTGATATGGATTCCACTGCATGTATTAACATTCAAATCAACACTTCATATTTTTATTTTTTTATACTGCTGTGTCAAAACAGTTATTATTCTACAGTTATTTACTTTGAGGAAGAATTTATCAGAATTAAGTGAAATATTTTTTTGTGTATATGATACATTTAAAGTATATGACATTTGTCAGGTATATATATAATTTTAAATTATAGTATACTTGTAGCTGTACTAATCAAAGCAACAATAAAAACAATATGTATAATTCCTGTGCCAGAAATTGGACTAAGTGATTTGAATGCACTATTTAAATTAATTTGCATGTCAGTTGTATGGGTAAACATCTTTCAATTCCCATTTTATTTATGTGAAAATTGAGGCTTTATCAGAGGTTAAATAACTTACAAATGTCACCCATGTGGTAAATGGCAGAGTCAGTCCTGGATCTTTGTTCTGTCTGGATACAGGCTGGTTCTTTGCCACTACTCTTTAACTAGGTAATACACTTTTGAAAAACATTTTTAAAATGTGCAACTTTAAAATAATTTAATCTTTATTTTATTTTTTTCATTACCATTTAGTCCCCTTACACCTCCCTACCCCCAGCAATCACCATACTGTTGTCCATGTCCATGAGTCTTTTTTCCTTTTTGCTCAATCCCTCCACCCCTAACCTACCCCCCACACTAGTGATTAATACTTTTTGAAAGCATCTTTATGTGCATCATGTGCTTTCATCTATATTAGTGCAGTATATTGCACTCCAGGAGGTAGATATGATTTTACAATATACATCTGTGGATCCTGGAGGTCTGAAAGGTTATTTATTCAGTCATTTGACAAATATAAGCTGATTACCTACCATTGGGCCAGGCACTGTGCGAAAGACTGTGCCTGTTTTACTGCCAAAATTATAGGGCAAGAAGAGCCAGGCCTAGGCCCAGAATCCCTGATTCTTGTGCCAGGATATTTTTGCTCAATGTCACATACTTTACAGAAATCACACCAAAATTCCAGCACCAAATAAAATTAAAAGTATTAACAAACACTATAAAAAAAGAATGTGTCCTTTTGTTATTTAAATAACCAGGTAGAATTAAAATTAGTCTTCTGTGTATAGAGAAAATACTTTTTAAACCTCCATTTCTTTAAAGGAAAATTAAAAATCCTGTTACCAGTAAATAGAACCTAAGGAAGCCTTTTAATCCAAAAGACACAGAACAAAAGTAGAACCAAACTTCAGCAAATCTTAGGGCCTGTGTCAGAAATTTGCTTCTGTAGCTGTAGGGCCTTAATAACATGGAGACTCCAGTGATTTTAAAGGAAATATCTAAAAAGAAGGTTTCTGTTGCCTACTGCACATTCCAGAGCATAAGTGTGGCTTAAACGCTCATTATTTATTTGTGTTGTACTCAGGAAATAAGGGTAAAAGGTCATACATTTTTCAAAATTAAGTTGTTTGATCTGTCTAAATATTGACCCCTGACCCTTTCTTCCCTCTTCAATTGTGTGCTAACAAGCTCGTGTTCAGGGTTTACTTTGTTGCTGTGCATACTGAACTTGATGTGAGTGCAGGTTAGAGTAAGAGTTAATAGAGACACATTTTATAATGGAAAATAACGGAGAATTCCAAGAATTGGTATAAAGATCCCTTTGATACATTGCTTTGAATCTACTCAGGATATTAGGTGGTAAGCAATTACTGCTTTAAGTTGATTGTTGAGAAAAATTGACCAATATTTTATACTGCTTTACTTTTTACCAAAGATCTGTTGTGATTGTGAAATGAATATTGCAGGAAAATGTGGATCTCACTCTCCTGGTCCACCACCACAATTATTGGTGTTTACCTCTCAAGTCATATCAAGAAAAGACCAGACCATTGAAGTGAACTAATAAAAGTAAGGAACTTAAGACTTGCAATGATTGCTCTACTGCAAGTTCACTATCTTCCACTGCTAGCACATATTCAGTGTGTATGATGTCCAAGATAGTGTGCTAACAGCATTGCAAGTGCAAATTTATTTAATTCTCACCAAGTTACCCTATTTTATAGATGAGCATGTTAGCTGATTTCATCTTCTAAGAAGAAGAACTGGGTTCAGATTCCAGGCTAGTCACTGCTGTGCTGTGGCGGCTTTGTGCCACTGGGAAGGTTGTCACTGGGACATTGAACTATTTGTGAAGTTCTATATATTTTTCCCACATTTCATGTTTTGGATTTAGAATATTTTCACCTCATCAGTAATGCCTTGTATTTCAGGGAAATATCTCTACCAGTGGGTTTACAAAGAGTCTTACACCTGGAGTTAAGCTCTTACAGGCCTTCTTCTGAACTGGGGTGCTGTGGCTTTTTGAAGGAGGCAAATATAATACTCACAAGGCAGAGGAAAAGAAGCACTTGGCAGACACTAAGGGTACTGCATGCAACCTAACTGGTCATTGCTGAGGAATTTAAAGGTGATCTGTGTTGATTTTATCTTAAAAGACTTGGCATGAACAGGAGTAACATTTGGCACAATAGAAAAGAGGAAGAATATCGAAATTGCAAACATTGAAAGGCCTCAAGAGCAGTGATTGGAGATTGGAACAAACTAATAGTGAGTTCATTTAGATACTGGAAAACTACCAACCTGTTGGCCAGTATAGAAGGCCACACAAGCAGACAGGACTGCCCTGCAGTTAAATACGAGTCCTTGCCCCAGCTTTTCTACCCAATCCTAAATGGACCAGTGAATCTCATGAGAAGAAACCTACTAAAGTGAAGTTTGGACTGCATGACCATTATAACCTACAAGTTAGAAAATTCCTGCTTCTGCAGATAGGAACTCTGGCAGAGAGCCTCTGCTTCATCCTGCTAGTTATGGCTGAAATCCCCTCTGTGTTCCACGTAACCCTGAACACTCCACGTCTAACACACATCTCTTGATTTGTAGCAGCTACAGTCCTAATCTCTTGCATGTGTAAAGTGAGTTCCTTTCACATAGCTCACTCTCTGCCCCTCTACCGCACAAAATAAATATGTTATTTCTGCTCCTTCAGTATCTTATGAATTGAAGGCTAAGGCTTTTGGAAAATTACTTTTTTCCCCCTAAAAGAAAATATTTCTGAGATGACAATATTTCTTAAAGTAAAACGCTGAAGTACATGAGCACAATTGAGTTTCAGCCCTGCTCTGTTCTCAAAATCAAGCAAGGGGAATTGAAAGAGGTGTTTTGAAAAGTAGGTATTATTGTTAACATATCAACTTTTATTTAACTGAGGACTAATCTCTGCTTTGAAAAGCAAGCCAAGAGGTAACTGCAGAGTAAAGATAAGCATTTAGGATGCCATCTGCTGCTTTTTAAAAGTTCTATTTTTTTGTCTGCCTTCTCTTCCCCTTAACATGTCCTACACAGTATACCTATAGGCCAACTATAATCTCAATAATGAAGAGAGGAGTAAACAATCTCAATAATGATTTCTAATAATTTAGACTGAAAGTCCCTTAGGAAATCAAATGATAAAATGATTGTTTACCAATAGGCCAACAATTAAATTTCATTTTAGTTCCACTAACTGCATTGACATATAATAACTAAAGCACATGCTGAATCATAATTATTTAAATCTCTTGGGCACTGTCAATCATTTACTCTTTTTACTCAGAATTCTTTGTCAGTATTTCCTAAAGTGCATTTCATTGAAAGTATTTCTACGTCCTTTTAAGAGGTGTTATCTGAAATTTTGTAGTCAAATAAATTTGAACACTGCAGTGGAGCAGTAATTAAATAGGTTTTAATATTTCCAAGACGAGACTTCTCAGTATCTTTATTATGCAGATGGGTATTGTGAATCTCTGCAAGGAGGAATAGGTTATATGGTTTCACTTGAACATTGGACTCTGGGACTCTCCTAACAGAGCACCACAGGTACCTGGTGTTACAGGAAACTCACTCTGAGAATCATTCTTCCATGCGGACATACCATTTTATAAATGCCATTTGGAAATATTACAACAGAGCATGATCTAATTGCTTGACATTGTGGTTTCTTTATATCCAAAATTTAAAAGCAGCAGCAAAAAAAGTTTTAATTCCCTTATCTAGAAACAACCATTATTGATTCCTTTATGTATTCCCTTCTATACTTTTAAAATGTACTTTTTCATAGAGTTTAGCTATGTTTACGCAATGTTGTGTCCTTATATTATTTTTGATTTTTTTAGTATATGGCTTTTCTCACTTGTTCATCTGCTCTTTGTGAGAACATTTTTAATGACAACAATATTTCTGCTGGGTAATTCATCATTTAGTTAAACATTCTTTCATTATTGGGCATGCAATTTTCCCAGTTTTCCATACATATACTCTATTTCAATGGATATATTTATATATAAGTATTTTTACAAATTTCTGTGGATTTCCTTGGGATCTATTCTTAGAAGACAAGTCTTTGGAGCAAAATGTGTGATTTCTTTCTGAATCTAAAAAGTATTGCTAAATTGTTTGTCACTAAAGTTGTTTCAATTTTTATTTGCACCAACAGTGAATGCTAAGGCTAGATTACAGACTGAAATATAAATTAAATAGTAATATTTAGATTCTTGATGATCTAAAATTTATCTTTTTTTAGATTTGTATTTCTTCTGAACTTGATTTTTGTATATATCTATTGGCCATTTACATTTTCTCTTTGGGAAGTTCTATGTTGATGTTTTTATTCTTTTTTCTCTTTCCCTTATTTCAATGTTATTATGATTAAAAATTCTTCTTGTGACTAGATATTCATAACTATTCACTTATTTTTTCCATTTTTACTTTAATTTTTTACTTTTTTAAACAGCCATGGGAAACCACTTTCAAATATTTAAGAGTTTGGGAAACATACCACGCATAGTCCATTTTGGAAAGAAATTCTCAAAAGCCTATTGTAGCTTATTTAAAAATTAAAAAGAATGAGAAATTCATAGTCTTCAGGGGGTCATAATTTGAGAATTAAAATCAACTGAACAAATGTATTTGGTCTAAAAAACCTTAGGTCCAGATGATCTTCTGAAATTTTAAAATTTGAATTTACATATCACCTAAGAATAATTGGGATGTGATAGGTGTAATAAACAAATATCTAAATTATTATACTACTTAAAGGTGGCATTTTCACATTGGAGGGAGGGAATACTAAGTAAATGAGCACATTATTTTTAATTGACTAGCAATTGTCAACATTTAGCCATAAGTTACATACTTTCTAGTTTAGTATCAAATTTGATTTTTGAGTCTAAGCCTTTTTCACAGAATCCCAAGATATTTTGGAATCACCTTTGTCACAGAAGTTATATAAATGAGCACTGTCATGTGGAGTGTTAACAACTCACTTCCATCACCGTGACCTCTTCAACACCTGCTAGGCTGACAGCTACATGTGAGGTTATGGAGGAGCACTAGGGTATGTCTGTATTTTTGTTTTGGGTAAATGTAATCTCTAAATCTTGGTTTTTGTTTATACATGTTCATCATTATATCAACCTCTCTTAGCTTTGAAAATTATTGAATCATGCATAACAACTTTCTGAGTTTCAGTGCTGTATCATAAGGTAGTTTTTCTTCATTTAACAATGCTTTATTTTTTTCAGTGTACAAGTCTTTCACCTCTTTCATTAAATTTATTCCTAGGTATTTAATTCTTTTGGATGCCTAGTGTAATTTTATACAAAGACACTTAAGTAAAAGTTAGAAATCCAAATTTTAGTATAGTAGTGTACTAACTGCAAAAATAACTCAACTGAAGTAACAATCATAGAATAGATAAATTCTGAATCAAGGAGTGAGATATTTTAGGAAAACACAAGCAGAAGAAAGTAGAGGTCAGAATTTTATATTAGTGAGTCTAGAATTTGAGGGAAAATAAATGACATGCAACAGAATAAGTCACTATGAGCATAAAGTAAAAAAAAATTCTACAAAGCTCCAGTACTGCCATCTCTTTGTATGGAAAGTAATAAATCAAAATGCATAAAACAAAAACTGTTAGAAGTATAAATAGAAATTGGTAGAAATAAAATTATGGTATGAATCTTATGATAATTAAAACTGTATAATAGAGCCCACACATACATATGCAATGTACTTAAATAATACAATTAATAAAGTTGAATTGACATATGTCAAGGGTTATACTTTGAAATATACTGACACATGTATCAAATTGTATAGAGAATATACTTTTTTGAGATTCTATGAAATACTAATTAGATGATATATAAGTATTTTTTAATTTTTAAAAATTTATTATTATTTATTTATTTTTATTGTTCAAGTACAGTTGTCTCCATCTCCTCCACACCACTACCCCCACCCCCCTTGGTTTCGTCCACGTATCCTGAGAACACTTGCCCCTTTTCCCCTTATTATCCCCTACCACTTCCCCTCTGGTTACTGTCAGTTTGTTTTTATACTCTATGATATATAAATCTTAAAGTACTATAAAAGATATGGTAGTCAACAAGCACATAAAACAACACTCAACATCATCAGTCATTAGGAAAATGCTAATAAGACCACAAAAGGATACCACTACCCAATATAAAAATGGCTAAAATGGGAAAAGAAAAGAAAAAACAACCTTATAACACTCATGCTAACAAGGCTTTGGAGCTCTCCAAAACTGCTGGTTGGAATGCAGAATGATGTAGCCACTTAGAAAATATCTTGGCAGTTTCTTATAATATTACATGTACACTTGCCATTGTGACTCAGAAACCTCACTTCTAGGTACTTATGCTAGAGAAACGAAATCTGAGGTTCACACAAAAACTGGTACATGAATGTTAGTAGAAGGTCTATTGATAATTGACCAAAAGCAGAAAGAACTAGATGTCCTCCAATGGCTGAATGTTTAAACAAACAGTGGCACATCCATCAGTGGAATTCTTAATAATAAAAAGGAGAGAACTACTGAGAGATGCTAATATATAGGTTAACCTAAAATACATTTTTCTAAGGAAAAAGCATTAAAGTGGTGGTGTCACGGACACATTCATTTGCCCAGAATCATAGAATTATGTAATAGTAGGTTTTATTTGGAGAGCATGCTACAAAGAGGTAGATCTTTTATATGCTATGCTATATTTACAATTAAATATTCATAAAATAGAGAATAACTATCTTTTCTAAAATAAATCTCTTGACTAAAAAATTCTGAGAAACAAGATTTAGAAAATATAAGACATAAAATTTTATCAAAATTTAAGAATGGTTACCAAAGCTATACTCTGTGAAATTCATGCTTTTAGAACTTTTGTTAGAAATACTGATATGAATGCAGATTAATAAATCATGCATACTATTCAATATGCCCATTAAATCCTGAAAGGACAACATGCAGAAATAAAAACAAAATTCACTGAATTAGCAAACAAACTGTACAATTAGTTAATCTAAGAGCTGTTAACTTGGAAGACCAAGTAATCAACAAGTTTCAGGGAATCCTTATCAAAATAGAGAAAGATAAATAAAAAGAGAAATGATATATAATTATAAATATATATTTAACATGTTACAAAGATTAATTCTTTGGCAATAGAATGTTACCATATTAATAGAATGTTAATTAATATTAACATTAATTCTATGGTAATAAGTTAAATATTAATGAGATGGCTTAAAAAAATTAGAAAAATTAGTAGGTAAAGAAGTGGTAGTAACTAAAACTTGACTCAAAACATTATTTTTTTTTTAAAAGATTTAGAGATAGGTCATTTTGTGGGTGGGGAGTTAAAAATATAAAGAAATAGAAAAGCAAATGCTATGTTCACTGTTCCAGAATGCTAAAAATGGCTACATAGTAATTTTTAATTTTTTTAAATTTATTGATATTAGAAAGGAAGGGAGGGAGAGAAACAACGATGTGAGATCAGTTGTCTCCCATACTCACCGTGACTGGGATTCAAACCCACAACCTAGATAGGTGCCTGGACCAGCAATTAAACCCACAATGATTTTATGTACAGGAAAACACTCCAACCAATTGAACTACCCAGCCAGGGCTACACAGTAATTTTACTAAATTAGTAAACTTGGATAGAAAAATATGAAAGAGATCTTTATTGCATGGTAGAAATCTTAGTTGAAGTTATTTGCACGTAAAAATCAAAATCTTAAAGTATTTGCAAATTGAAATTGAGTAATTTTGAATAGTCATTTATCTTAACCATTGAGTTTGATCATAGTAATGAAACAGTAATTTAGAATCAAGGAATCTATCAAATAAATTTCATATTCTTAATTGATGACTTATCTAGAATATTAGATAATCAGAGTAGTTCATTTGAATACCTCATTCCTCTGTGTCAGATTATTTTCAATAATCATGAAATAAATGCAGTAACATAAGATCACAAAGAAAATACAGTAAAAATTTCTTTATTGAATTATATGTATATTCATACAGTATACACATATGTACCTATGGATGTATGTCACTAAATTAAAAAATAAAAAAATTACAGTATAGTAAAAAAAGAGATACTGGATTAGCACTTTTAAATTATACAGTTCATTTTTTTGAAACAAAGAAAAATAAAAAATACTAATATCACTATGTTAGTCAAACATAAGAAATAATATTAGAGCCCTGACTGGCGTAGCTTAGTGGATTAAGCACGGGCCTGTGAAACAAGAGATCGCGGTTCGATTCCCAGTCAGGGTACATGCCTGGGTTGCAGGCCAGTTCCCACCAGGGAATGCACAGAAAGCAACCATACATTGATATTTCTCTCCCTCTCTCCTTCCCTTCCCCTCTAAAGATAAATAAATAAAATCTTTAAAAAAAAAAAATAATATTAGCGTTTGTTTTCAAGACTGCAAATCTCTCAATGATTTTATTTAAAATCTTTGTATATTTATGTTTAGTGGTAGCATTGTCATTTTTGTCAATCTATATTGTTACTTAATCAAAAAATAATTTTTATAAGTTTTAATTTCAAGAAGTTCTTTTCATATATAGACATAGGTATGCAAAATAGTTAAGGAAAGCCTTAAGTAAAAGAATAAATTAGTTTGAGATTGATAAAAAAATCTCACTTTACCTTCCCAGAATTTGAAGTACTGGCTGTCTGTCTGTGTTTTTTAATTCCTTCTAATGGCTTTCAAGAGTTTTTATATTTGAAAGTTCACTGCTAAAATGTCCTCACCAGAAAACTTGTAATAAAATTGTTACATTTGGCAAAAACTTCTGAAGTGCATAATGGTTTAGAATGGTTCAAGCTTGCATGGCATGTTATTTCTGTCTCCAAGTGTTGCGGTAGTACATATTCCTGCATTTAAACAGTAGGTTAGGTGTAAAAAATGGTACCACAGTGACTGTGAAGAAAAAATAATGGCTCAAGTTCTTACTCACGTGCACGGAGGTTGACTGTATAACTAGCAGTTCTCCACATTAACTTCCACATAATGCAATAGTTATTAAAGTATACATAATAAAAATGTGGTAATTTGAAGCTTACATATAAATTATAAATATATAACAGTAATGGTAGGAATTCTTTTTAGTTTATTGATTTAGAGAGAGAGAAACATTGATTTGTCATTCCACTTATTTATGTATTCATTAGTTGATTCGTATTGGTGCCCTGATTGGGAATTGAACCCTCAACTTTGGCATATTAGGATGAAGGTCTAACTAGTGGAGCTATATTTTTTAACCTTTGATTAACAAAACCTGAGAGAAGGATTTTATCACTGACTCTAGAATTGCTGAGGCATGGGGTTAATAAAAAGCAGAATGGCTTTATAGTTTGTTTTCTTATTGTCAAACTGTCTGCTCTTGGGACACCAATGATAGAATTTAATGGCATATAATAAAATTCAATTCCTGATCCTGTTAGAGGGGGGCAAGAAAGAGAGAGTGGGAGAGGGGGGAGAGAGAGACAACAGGAGGGAGAGAAACAGAGAGAGAGAGAGAGATTACTCACATAGTAAAATCTGTCACAAATCTGCAGCAAACATTTCAGCACTAAAGGCCTATCTGTTAAAAAAAGACAAACTAAACAACACGCCACAACAGCAAAAGCAAGTGTGCTGATTATCACCATCAATAATGCACATAGGTCTGGGAATTCTGAAAAATGCAGTACGTCTAATTATATACAGTTAATATTATTGCTTATTTCAAGAATCAGCTGAAATTTGCTAAAAGAAATTGGTTTGGTTAAATGAAAAAAAATAAAAACATGCAGATTTCTGCAATATAAACAACTGGTTAGAAACTATAATGAAATTATTATAACCCAATGACAGTAGAAGCAAAATCAGACACTGATATAATAGTGTAAAAAGTTTAATTGGAACCCTTAGCAAGAATGTGTACAAACTTTATTACTAAACTTTACATAAATAAAAGATAGATTTAGTGATAAACCAGTTTCTGAATGAAAAAAGAGATGTTAAATATTGTCTTTCTAAATGCATGTAGATTTACTATTCTAATTAAAACTTTTAACTGGATCTATACTGGATGTTGACATATGCATTAAAATTCATTTTGAAATAAAAATTTGTTAACATCCAGTTGAACAGCAAGTTAAATCTTCATTCCAAATTTTATTATACATGGTATAGCCCTGCCAAGTGTTATAACATATTAAAATGTTATAATAGTAGAAACTGTATAGTATTTGTATATATGGTAGCTTTCCCTTATCTTCATGGGATATGTTTCAAGACTTCCAGTGGATGCCTGAAACTGCAGATAGTACTGAACCCTATCTATACTATGTTTCTCCCTATGTATACATAATTTAAAAAAATTACTTTTTATTTTATTTTTTCCATTACCACTTATCCCTTGTATACGCTCCTCCTCCTCTACCTATTCCACACCTCACAATCACCACACTGTTCTCTGTATTCATAAGTTCTTTCTTTTTTCTTTTTTTTCAGTCCACCCCCCAGCTATCCCTATTGAGCTGTCGGCCTACTCTTTGAGTCTGTCTCTATTTTGCTTGTCAGTTCAGTTTGTACATGAGATTCCACATATGAGTGAGATCACATAGTATTTGTCTTTCTCTCAGTGGCATACTTCACTTAGCATAATGTTCTCCAGGTCCATCCATGCTGTCCCAAAGGGTAAAATTTTCTTCCTTTTTACAACTGAGTAGTATTCCATTGTGTGAATGTACTATAGCTGCTTTATCCACTCATCTACTAATGGACACTAGAGCTGCTTTCAAATCTTGGCTATTGTAAATAACTCTGCAGTGAACCTAGGGTTGTGAGTATTCTTTTGACTTAGTGAACCACAAAAGCCCCAAATAAGAACAGCAATCTTAAGAAAGAATAACAAAGTTGGAGGAATTGTGCTACCTAATATCAAACTATACTACAAGGCCATAGTAATCAAAACAGCATGGTACTGGCATAAAAACAGACATATAGACCAATGGAATAGAATAGTGAGCCCAGAAAGAAACCCACACCTTTATAGTCAATTAATATTTGAAAAAGGAGACAAAAACATACAACAGGCTAAAGATAGTCTATTCAATAAATGATGTTGGGAAAATTGAACACATATGTACAAATAAATGAACTAGAGCACCTTCTTACACCACACACAATAAACTCAAAATGGATCAAAAACTTAAACATTAGATGCAAAACCATAAAAATTCTAGAAGAAAACGTAGACAATAAAATCTTGGACATTTCTCTTAGCAATATTTTTTTCTGATACATCTTTTTGGGCAAGGGAAATAAGAAAAAATAAACAAATGGGGCTACATCAAACTGAAAACTTTTTGCACAGCAAAGGAAACTATCAACATAACTTTTCACTTAAAGAACTTTACTTCTTCTCTTTGGATATCCGAATTGCCCAGCATTACTACTCTTGCCTTTTGGTGTCATTATTAAGTAAAACAAAGGTTACATGAACACAAGCACTGAGTTACTGTGACAGTCAATCTGATAACAAATGTGGCTTCTAAGTGACTAATAGGCGTGCAGATACTATCTGCCCCATTGCTAAACAGGACAAAGGCATAATTCATGTCCTCAGCAGGGCGGAGCAAGATGGTGTGAAATTTCACCAGACTACTTAGAATGGTGTGCAATTTAAAACTTATAAATTGTTTGTTTCTGTAATTCTCTACTTAATATTTTTGGACCACAATGGACTCTGGGTACTGAAACTGTGGAAAGCAAAACCACAGATAACTGGGGACCAGTACAGCAGGATATATATCCATAAAACAGGAGAGCTAAGAGAGAAATACTACCATATTAAATAATTTACAATCAATGAAGTTATAAATCATAATGGAAATAATATGTATTAGTTAATTTATTAACATTTATTTTTAACATAACATCATTTTAGTTTTAGGTTTAAAACATAATAATGTAATGTATGTATATATTGCAAAATGATCACCATAATACATTTAGTTAACAGCTATCACCACACAGTTATAAAATTTTTTTGTTGTGATGAGAACTTTTAAAGTCTATTCCCTTAGCAACTTTCAAATATACAACACGGTATTGTTAACTATAGCCATCATGCTGTACATATTAATGTTGACTTCGATGCACTCATTGGGTGAGGTTGTTCTACTATTAATGAAAATGGAAAAACCTTGGAAAAATAGCTAGATTTAACTCTATCACAAATGAGCAATTAATTTCTCCACACAAGAAAAGAGGAATAGAATTAGAAGAGCAACAATTAACTAGATGCAAATTTAGGATAAATATAAAATATAAATATTACATATTAAATGTGTAATGGTTTTCTATAAATTAACATAAGCCTTAAGACTCTAATAGAGTAAAGAGTAGGGAATATAATGCAGATATGGGTCAAATTACTGTTGAAGAATATATAACTACTTATGCATATGTTTTGAAAATGTGTCTCAAAAAATGCCTGAGAAGAAATGAACCAACCTTACAATAAGCTTAATTTGGGGGAACTAAATTTATAGTCATTTAATAATTTTATTCTTTATTTAATATGTTTCAAAGTTTTCTGCTTGCCTTTTTTCCTTTTTTCTTTTTTATTGAGCACATATTATTTGTAAAGCAAGATTTTTTTCATAACACACCTCCTAATTGGATCAATTTCAATATAGTGTGGGTAGATATATAAGCAGAAGAACTTTCTAAAAATTTAATAAAAAATACTTGGTACACACAAAAGTTTATCTTCAAAAATTTTTTTTGTAATGGGAAGCATGAAATTTTGGGTCAATACCATTTTTTTCTAAATTTACTGGAAAAGTAATGGAAACCAGTTTCCTTGTAGACTGATTATCTCAAAGTATTTTTGCAATGAATATACTTCTTAAAATATAACATAACCCAAAATTAAAAGGAAGATTTTATACTTTTTAAGATGTACTTTCTGTCATTTACAAGGGAAATAGGTAGACTCTTTTATCATATGCTTTCTGTGACATCTGAGCCGAGTAATAATATAATAGCCATGACAAGTACTTTTTGTAGTACTTCATTCTTTTAGATGGGTTTTAATTTTTTTGCCAAAATTATACATGCACATGTTTTAAATCATGATATGAAGACTTGTTAAGAAAAAATAAGTCCTCTCTATTTTCCAAATTCACAGATTCCTTTAAAGTCTAGTGTCTCTGCTGCCCATCCCTCTCTCCAGAAATAATCCAATAATATTCCCTAGTGTTGGAAGCCCACTTTTCGCTCCCCTTCCAGAGATACTACCATTCTTTACCTCCATTAAGGAATTGGCTTTGAACCCCCTCCATAGTCTTGGGAAATCTATCTGTTCTTTTCTATTTCCCCTCAAAAGCATTAGCCTATCTCTCTCTTCAGTTCTAACATACCTAGCATAATCCCCGCAATGACATTAAGTTATATGCCAGAAACGAGCCAGAAAGGGAGGTTACCTACACATAACCTCTTTTAAGTCATAGAACACAATCATCCCCAGAAGGAAAAGGTAGCACAAAGACCTTTAGCTGCTTGGAATAGGGAAAGGAAAATTCCTTAAGAGAGAAAATTATAAATAGCTTTTCTTTTCCTTATTCTATTAAATTAATCAAATATGCAAACAAAGCACAACACTAACAGTTCATGCTAATGTGCACTGTTCTCTAAGAAATGTTAAGCAGTATGGGACACAAAACCTCCTTTAAGTTTATGATTTGTTAGAAAGATGCAAACAAGCCCCTGGCTAGTGTGGCTCGATGGGTTAGAGTGTCTCCCCGTAGACGGAAGGGGTGTGGGTTTGATCCCCAGTCAGGGCACATACTCACATTGTGTGTATCCTCTTATTCTCATATGAATATATGCAGATACAATGTGATTTTTATCTATGTATCAGTTCTTAGTCATTGTTATCACAGTTTTCACCGGTAGACTATAAACCCCATAAGAACAGGGACTGACAGTTTTGTTCATTACTGTACACTATGTCTTGCACATAGTAGGCTCACAATAAATATTTACTAACCTGGAGAAGGGAAACATGTAATGAGGCTAATCATTATTCTCAAATATTTGAATTACTTTTACAGAGAGGTGTTGTGAGACTTAATCTGGAATAATGCTCACTTATTGGTAGTCACATCCGAGTTTAAGACGAGGAAGGAATCTGTGACAGTCCCAGCTGCCTAGACTGAAGTGGTTGTTACAGATAGTGTTCATTCCGTTACCAAAGATATTCAAGCAGCATCCACATAGCTTCTCAGTTAACATTTAGAGGAGATCATGCTCAGACAAGATTAACTTTAAGAGCTGATTTAACTCTACACTCTTTTGTGACTAACAGAAGAAATAATGACCCCTGAAGCATCTTTTGTCACATCTGATACATGACTCATATTTAGAATCATAACATTTTAGAGCTGAGAAATAAGAGTTCTTATACAAAATGAAGTTAAAAGTTAGGAAATAATATTATCCTTGCAATGAAACCCTCTGTGGACACCCACGGATTGCAGCATGAAGTCCCAGCCCTTCAGTTATCAACAAATATTTACTGAGGTCCAGATATGTACCAGGCACTCTTGTCAACCCTGGGGTTACATCAGGACATGAGATAAACAAGGACGTTTTTCTCACCGTGATTCCATCCATCATCTTGGAGCTGGTCTTTCATATGTGTATATACATTGACTTTATGAATAATAGGAATATATTGAATTATGAGCAGTGTAGCAATCAGCTAAGGTTTGTGTGTTATTTATAAATGACAAAGATAGAGACTAAAATGTAGTGACAGGGATGCAGTGTTTTCTTTGTTTAAAAATTTGCATTCTTTTGGTCTTTGAATGATTACAGCAAAGTGCCAGCAACTGGTCAACCAGAACCAGGACTCAGCTGATTTTTTGCAGGATATTTATTCCTACATTAGGGTGGTCTTCCAGGAAACAGAACAACAAACAGAACATTTTACAAGCAGTGTTATAGAAATATATACAAAGAACCATTATGGTTAAAAGCAGAAACTTTTGGCCTCACACAGGGAAGTCTACGTGTAGTTTAGGCTACACCAGCAGTTTTGACTAAGAAAAGTAAGTTGGTGTCTTTAAAAAGACTTTTATTTTTTTTAAATAATAACTTAAGAGTTAAAGTGCGTATGTTAGAATCATTTATCCTTCTAAAGAAAATTAACTGTAATAGAATTAAAAAGCACTCTTCACTGATGATATTAGTGATCTCTATGAAAAAAAGCTATGGGATTGATGTGATTTGCCCTAAAAATCCTGTTTTGAAATTCTTCAGTGCAGTTTTTATTTTCATGATATTGAGATATATCACTGATATAATAATTAACATTCTACTGAAAGAAGAACTTTCTGCATCTTGCACAAATTTTTCACCCCCTATTGAATGTTGCCACAGGTAACAAAAAAAAAAAAAACCCAAACCTAGGTTAAAACCAATTTACCCTTAAAATAAAAATATTATCATATTTTTACATACATTGATTTTTCCCTTAATGTATCTATCTATCTTGTAAGTTAAAGAATGATTGCACTTTTTGTACTGGGGCTTTTATGAAGTACCATTTTCCACTTTCATAAATAATATGGTTGATGGCAGTGCAACTATATCAGCCTACAGTAGAGGCTGTTGTATTCTGGGGGATGTAAATACTGTTTCCATTGTACCTATAAATTACTTCATAACAATGATTTTATATTGATGTTTTGGAAACTATGAGGGTAGGTAGGATGCCTTCTCTATGAGTTTCACTTCACTACAGAAAATAACGCATGACAAATGCTACTGGACATGACAGTATGCATTGGGTTGTGTGGGCTGGGAATGAAAGGATGGGATGAGCCCTGGTAGGTTTTATCTTGGGCCTGGAATAGATGACTGGGGTGCCTCTGTGTATTTTTAGAATGCACTTTATTTTGAATTTCAGTTCCACTACATTCTAGCTGTGCAGACTTGAGTAAGTAAATATCTTGGAACTTCAGATTTCATGTGTATAAAATTGGTACTGTAACTACCACTGTATGAGATAATTGTGGGTCTACCATGCTGGAGACAAGCCCACTCCACAGTCAACTACCCCCTCATGGTTACCTACCACTCCCTCATGGTTACTGCCCCCTGTCCAGTAGCAGTGATTTCATCTTGGAATTACCTTTTAACTGTAAATATTTATTCTTGAATGAAAGTCATGAAAATTTAATCTACCTATACAAAATTATAAAATATGAACTAATGTTTAAATGTAATATAAAAAAAGAATAAAAAGAGAATAATTTATTTTTAAGTATTGCATATTTAAATATATAAATACTTGGGTCTTCAGTAGATGAAACAATAAGATAGTTGCTCATACCTACTGGGGATGAAAATGTTTAAATTTAAGAGATGTGATGTAGGAAACCATTCTGTTAAAAAAATACATTGAAATGATAGAACAAACATTCAGAGAAATATGTAAATTAGTGTGAGGATAAATAATAAGAAACTGGGCCATTTGCATATCATAGGAGAAAGAGGATGGTAGTAAGTGTGACGATAAAAGGCAAGTTCAACTGAAGACAGGATGCATGCCAAAAAAAAAAAGAGATCAATTATTGAGGTGGAGAAACTGAGCAACTATTATAATTTCTCAAATGAGAGTGTAACTAATACTAGCATGATGCTTTCAGGTTGTCATCTTTTTAAACTACTTTGGGCACTATATCTGAAATATGTAAACAGGACCCTCCCAAGCAACTACCATGTATTTTCAGTAATAATATATAAAGTATTACTAAATAAAAACTATTCAATCAGTACTGGTATTTCCCTTTCCACTTAATGTACTATTGCCACATGATATTTACATACACATTGCCTCTAGTATATAGTAGCAAGTAAATCATTCAAAATTTCAAGACAATGCCTTTATTCTACTTAAATATCCTTCTCCATGTTGAATTTTGCTGAATTACTGATATTTCATGTAAGTTCTTATAAAAATCTTCAATATTATTATGTACTAAGGAATGACCATTTTACATTTATGGAGGTTTAGTCTGGTAGCATTACAAAGGCAATGTGCAGTCTGAGACCACTCTTCCCTGTGAGGGATTCTTGTGTTGCTTTTTCCTGCTGAACGTCAAGACTCTGTAAATATCCAAAACTGTCTCTAGGGACAGGATGGCTTCCTGAGACTTCCTGTGCCTTAGAACATCGTGGGTGAGGGGTAGGGTTGGGGAAAAGAGGAAATTGGATTTGGTGTCCTTCTTCCCAAATACTTTGTTCTATGAAAATATGAGAATGAGGAACTCAAATAGCCATCTAAAACTATATTACATGTTTCCCAAGGTGACCTAGGGGAATCTGATAAAGCCCAGAGTGGGCATAGCATACCTTCCAAATCACTGAGGGACAGAGCACCATAACCTCTTTGCTATATGAGAGGAACCAATTCCCACTTCCCTGTGTTTCTCTGAAAGACTTCTCACTGTGATTTTATGATAGTTCAGCCTCATATTTTAATCCATGTAAAGTAATGGCTATAAAGTAATAGTAGCCATCCTCTGTATCGGGGTGGGGGATAAGTTCCAGAACCCACCCCCCACCCCCACTGTACCAGAATCCACACATGCAGATGCTCAAGTCCTTTAGTAACATTTTCACATAGCCTGTGCATGCCCTCCCTTATAGTTTAAACCATTTCTAGATTACTTATAAAACCTAACACAATAAAAATGTTATGTGAATAGTGGGGGATAGGGTCAAGGAGAAGAAGCAATTGGATTTGGTGTCCTTTTTCCAAAACACTTCATACTGTACTGTTTAAGGAATAATGACAAGAAAAATTGTATGTGTTCAATACAGACACAACCATCCTAGGCTTAACTACATAGCACATCTTAGCAACAGAGTAACACTTTTTTCAAATATTTTCAACCCACAGTTGCTGAATGCAAGACTACAGAGGGCCCATGGTACATTATTGCTATCTCAGATAGATTTATATAATAAGTAAAAGAAATCTTAAAGCTGGTAGGAGAAACTCATCTTTACAATAAATGAAGTATTGCACATTCACACTTTGCATGGAAATCCTTCCAGCTTCTGATTGTATCACTACCACAAAGCATCCAGACATAATTTTGTTTCAAGGGTTACTCCACAGATCTATTTTAGGTTTCAGATGAATTTGCTACTATGAGTCAGTTACTTGCAGATGTCAAGTAATTTGTATGGTAAAGTCACACCTTGGAATAAATCATAAAGATCCATATTTATTTTTCATCGTCTCAGCATATCTGATTTGTAGTACAACTCAAATTTTTGGGCAAAAATATAAATGTCATTATGAGTCAAATGAAGTAAATATGACAGATCCTACTGTGTGCACGTGCGGTATAAAGATATTAGTCATGAAATTTGGTGAATGTCCACTAGGGGCTTTCTGATTTCAGTGTGTTTCCAATAACTTGTAGAATAGTATTTGTTTATGATTCTTCATGTGTATGGGAAATAATAAATACAACTGACAGTCATGTACGTGGTGAATTAGACTGAAGCTATATGATATATACAAGGTGTCCCTTTTTTTGCTTTTGAAATGAACTTAAAATGAATTGAACATGTCAGAGTCAACATTTCAAAATGTACATTTTTTGCTAAACATCTAAAAATATTTAGATATTTTTTAGAAAATATTTTGGCAAGTGTTAAACAGAATTAATCCTTTTTTCTTGTTTTATGTCTTTATGAAAACATAAATGCTCCCTCTGTAGAATTTCAAAATTACACCAAGAGTTAAACTGTATAGTTCCTAGATTTTTAAATGGCAAGAATCAAATTTTTACTAAATCATGTAATTAAAAAATTATTCATAAAATTGGTATTCCTTTATTGAATACCCATTGAATTTTAAAGATCTGGTGTGAGTCTGGAGTTTGGGAAACAATGTAATCTGCTAATTTGTAGAACTCAAAAATAACTGTCAAGCAAGGAAGTGTGTTATAAAAAGGAAATTACCTCTAGTTAAAAATACATAACATCAAAAACAAGTTTATACATATGTATAATCTGTAGTAGCTATAAAATTGTGTAACTTCATGATAAAATATCTTCCCTCTGCTAATAGCTTTTATTTTTAATTTTAAAAAAATTTTGCTGTCTTTAGACTGATGTTGAAGAGAAGAAAACTTGACAATATGTTAATTCAGTTATCACAATCAAAACTGGATTAATGAGGCGTGATGGCATGAAGACAGCAGCACAGTTAAAAGAACTGATGAATTATAAGCGGCCCATCTCTGAGCTCTGCTTGGAAGCCCTTCTGAATGCAGCATCTTAGTGGGGGGAATGGCTTAATTGACAAGATAGAACAATCAGCCCCCAGGCTCTGGCTGTGTTCACATAAATAATATAATGCTTTATCCAAAGGATGGTGGTGAAGATGCCACCATCTCACTTTTTAAATAATTTTAAAAATATGTTTTTTTGCAAGATATTAAGGGCATACTCAGGGCAGGATTACTAAGAGTAGCAACTTTGGAGTCAGGCAAACCTGCATTTCAGGCTGGACTCAGGCAGTATGGGAAAGCTTGTTTATTTTTTCAAAGCCTATTTATCAAGTGAACTCTATGTTTCAAAATACATTGGATTTGATAGTGTGCCATATAAGTCACTTTGCTTTTTCAGATTCAGTATTTTTTCTCTCTGAATATCAAATTACTCCACTGTACAATGTGAAGAATAATTCCTCCATTTTATTGAATAAATAATTATATAAAACTTCATCACAAAAGTAATACCTAATTTTAGTTGTTATTAGAATTAAAATATTCTCCCAAGGTATAAAAAATCTAGTATTTATTTCTGTTTTTATTATTTTTGTTTTAGACAATATTTAAAACAGTCTAATTTAGAAATATGTTAAAATCAAATGAAATGTTAATTATTAAAGGATCTCTAAGTGAACAGATTACACTGGGAAAATTAGTCAAAGTTCATTCCTATAACTACTATGGTATTAATATCTACTCTCAAACATTACTAATATTTTATCTATTAATGCATTTTAACAAAATGGTTCAATAGAATAGGACTGTAAGATTTGCTCTCCGTATGGGTTCTGTATATGTAAGTATTTGTTAAAGCTTTTTCTGAGTTGTATGAAATTACAAAATGCAGTTAAGGACAAGAGATGCCAAACATATTTTTCTTGATAATTATAAATTTACACAGAGGTCTGATAACAAAATCACCATGCAAATATGTGATTTTATAGATGCTTATATGAAGTCATAATACGATAGAGAAATATTTTTTAAAAAGTTATGAACAACTTGGAGGAGGTCCAGATCTGAACACCCGCAGGAGTTTTTAAAGTGGTATTTAATGAGACAGCTTGAAGAGACTGGAATGGTTCACCCCAAAGTAAACTACCTACTTATCATCCATCCATCTATCATCTATCTATCTATCAATCAATCATCTGTCATCTATCTATATATCAAAATTAGTTGTAAAAGATATAAACAATTATTTTAAAATTTGTGCTAGTTAACATAGTTTTTACCAGTTTTTACCTTACTTTCAAGACCAAAACTAGCAAAATGTTGTCTTACAAATTTGAGGAATTTTGCTTATAATTAATTTATTATGTCACTATTAGTTATCCACAATATTTCTTCCAAATTAAATTTTTATGCCCTTCAAATTCAATATAATACATTTTTAAATTGTAGTGTAATATAGTATTTAAATAGATATATAGACTTCCTAACATTGATGTTTCACACAAGAACATGAAATTGCAAAAGTACAGCTATATGAGTCTGAAATTGATAGTGTTCTCTGGAATACGTTAGTTGACACCAGCTTGGAGGGAGAGGGTGCAAACTAGGTAATCTTGGAGGTCTCCCAGTGATACCTACTCATGTGTGTGGTTCAGGGGTCCCACATCTCTACAGCCTAGAGCCTGTCAACTGGGAGTCTATGCAGCCAGGAGACAAAAATTTCATTCTTACTACCATTCATCGAATAACTTGGTTCACTAAGACTTATCAAGGTAGATATTTTATGCTGGACAATGGAACTATTACTTCTAGACCTAAAGCCCTTTAGAGTGATGAAGGAAGGTTTTTGTTTGTTTTTTTTTGGCTTTTGAAATAAGTTCCCTAGTCATTGCAAAATAGTTCTATATCTGTATGTGTTCCAGGAATTGTTTAATGTTGACTACATAATGCTAAAAAATTTATTGCAATAATTCAATACCAATCAGTTTTAAGGTTATTTTGAACGTTTATTATTGATTTTTATATAGTATTTCATAAAATATATCTTAATTCATTGCATGTCATATTTTAAATTATCAGTGAACATCAACTGTAATTCTAATAACTGTTCATTCATTCTCTGAAATTTTTATGGGAATGTTTAGATATTTTAATCAAATTTACAAGTGTGTTCATCTGTTTTGTTATGTTTTTGTTGGGGAAATTGAGCAACCTACACTTAAATAAAAAAATGAGATGGTGTTATTGTTTCATTTAATATTTAAGAAAGAAAGAAATTCAGTACTTTGCTAAATCAAAATATATTAAATATATATCAACAGTAGCATGCATTGTATGCCTATTCTTCTAAACTAGTATCGTTTAACTTTAAATTCATCTCTCACTTTGGTTTTAAATTTAAATTGAAAACTTTGTAACACTTTTCCTCAAATAGTTTCTGACAGAAAATTCCTTTCTTAGTCCCTTGCCACTGAAGTGTTTTTCATATATTGCAAATCTGTTCTATCTATTGCCTTTTCTTTTGAACACAATGGAGACTATAGTTGGAATTCTAGAAAGAAAAAAAATGGGTTAATGGAAATTGGACAGAATCCAAGCCTCAGACAGAAGGAGATGGAAAATAGAACTATATACCCCTGAGCCCTGAATAATGTAGTTTAGTTTTAAGCACAAAAGTAGTGTCTATAATATGTATTTGGCTCCCCTTTCCCTGTATAAGTTCAAATTGAGTATTTTGTACAAAATAGGTACTTAGTAAATATGAATGAAATAAGATTTGCAATTTGAGTTTATTTTTACAATAGTATGTAGTACAAAAGGTAAAAAAGCATTGCTTAACCAAGTCAAAGTTTTTTTTGTATATATGCATTTTAAATGAGAGATGGACCTCCTCATTTAGGAAGTTTTGCCTCATCCATGTAATGCCCTTGCTTTTGATGAAATCTTGGGTTTTCTTATCTTTTCATTGTTAGGAATTTGGTTGGGTACATTTGGGATAGGGTCTTGGTTCTCACACAATTGTTTTTTATATATTATATTACCTATAAGGTGAATATTTCCCTCTAAGTGGGATTTCATCAAAAGACTAAATAGGGACTGCTATTCACAAGAAAGTGTTTTCAAACTAACCACACCCAGAATTTTGTGCCATTTGTTTGGTATGTTCTGAGTACATATAGAGTCTATTACTGAAATCTCATCTGTGCTGTCAGTTTAAATGTGTTCTTTTATTTTTCAGATAAATCAGAAGGGTATATAAACTATGAGTTTCACTATTTTGGGGGTGGGGATATATTTTCCATGACACCTAGTTATCTGCCACATGCAAAGATTAATGATATGATAGTTGACTGAATTTTTACAGCCAAAATCTTAAAGAATGGATATAATCCTGAAAACAGAAACATGTACTAGCCAAATGCAAGTTTTCTTTTGAGACAATTCAGAAACCTACAAAAATAAAGAGGCCCTCTGTGTCACAGATGAGAAGCAAGTGCTATTAAACACATGAGTGTGTAGTTTTATTTATCAATCTCATGCAGATAACATTAATAAGATTAACTTTTATGAAATTCTTCTCTCAGAGTATAGCTAGAGGTGAATGAAAAGCAGGATTCAAGGAGAGAGAAGAGGAAAAGTCTGTTCATGAAATTTAAATTAAAGTGGCTGTGGACAGGGAAAACGGTGTGGTGATTGCAGAGGGGAGGGAGTGGGTAGAGGTGGAAGAGGATATGGGGGGTAAAGGCAATGGAAAAAATAAAATAATATTAAGAATGCAATAAGGTAAAAGGAGGACAGACAATTTCATATTTCAAAAAGCAAGACACTGATCACAGATGAAAAAATATTCTAACCAACATTGGTTTCATGCTACTTTCCATGATCTTTATTTTTTCCAGAATTAAGTTACCTCAGACAGTAGACAGTGGCAGGCAGGAAGACATTTGGTTCTCTACTGCCCCTGTCCTCTCTTTTCTCCACCTTCTCTGCCTAAAATGGCTGCTAAATAATAAATATTCAGTAAGTCTAGCTAAATATCTTTTTCTTCCCTCACTAAATACATATTGCATTAAATAAAATTATGTGCCCTGGCTGGGTGGCTCAGTGGATTGAGCACAGGCCTGCAAACCATAGGGTCGCCGGTTCAATTCCCAGTCAGGGCATATGCCTGGGTTGTAGGCCAGCTCCCCAGTAGGGGGCATGTGAGAGGCAACCACACATTGATGTTTCTCCCCCTCTCTTTCTCCTTCCCTTCCTCTCTCTCTAAAAATAAATAAATAAAATCTTTCAAAAATAAATAAAATTATGTGTACTTTTAGTATGTCATAAATGTTAGTAGGTATAATTTTATAATTACTGAGCCTATGAATATTATAAGATTTGTAAATATATATTTAAGCTTCATAAATATATTAGTATTCCATAATTGGATATGGAATATCTTCTGTTATTTTGATAAAAGGGAGACACTATGCTTCTTATTTCTTTTAAAATAGTTTACAGGTTTTTTTGGTAAATCATACCTTAATAAATCTGGAGAAAAAAGCAATTCACAATCAACTCAATAACAAAGTACAGAAAATGTAGAGACACTTCAACTAATAAGACATACAGCTGGCCAACAAGCCTATGAGAATATTATAGCTTTTAATTTATGTTCCATCATTACTATAGTTAATGAGAGATTTTGCTTTATTCTTCTGAGTTTGCTCTTCTATCTACATGTTCTAAGACATCCCTTGAATTTATCAGATAATGGATAGTAATGAGCTTTATTAACCCCTTACTCTTTCAGATGCATCCTCTTTCTCTTCCAAAAAAGTTCCCTTATACATTTCCATCAATATTGTCAGCTCTCTTCTATTTAATAATTATTTACTTCACTATTTTCAGCTTTAGCTGGTCTCCTTCAAAAGCAAAAAAAAAAAAAAAAAGACAACTAGTTATAACGGGAAATATGCTTTGAGATGACTTTTGTGTTAACTATGAGTTAAGTGCAATGTCCATTAGAATGCTTAGTAATGCTCATATGCTTCAGGGTTATGCCTTTGTGCCCTTGTGAACACACATTGAAGGGTGAGAAAATAAAACCGAGCTTCAGGTGCTATTTTCTGTTTATGTACAGGAGCAATGTACTGTGATCCATGAAGATTACTTAAAATGTTCCCTAGTGGGAGATATTTCAAATCACTCTATAATTACTTGTAAGTGAAAGATGTAAAAAGAAAAAGTGAGAAACAGTAAAAATTTTGAATTAGTATATACACTGAGGCAAAGCTTAAAAATAAAAGTTCAAAAAGAAATTTAATAGGCTCTTGGGACATTTCATTTTTTCTTATTCCCCTTTTAATTTTTTAATCATTTTTTATTTTTATTCCATTACATTTTCCCATTTTTTCTCCTTTTGCCCTCCTTCACCCATCCCACCCCCACTCCCACAGTTAATCCCCACACTGTTGTCCATGTCTGTGGGTTATTCATACCTGTTCTTTGTCTAGTCCCTTCCCCTGCTTTCCACCATTATCCCTCTCCTCGCTCTTCTCTGGTCACTGTCAGTCTGTTCCATGTTTTCATGTCTGTGGTTCCATTTTGTTTGTTAGTTTATTTTGTTCACTAGATTCCTCTTATAGGTGAGATCATATGGTATTTGTCTTTCACCAACTGGCTTATTTCACTTAGCATAATATTCTCCAGTTCTATCCATACTCTCATAAAATGTAGGAGTTCCTTCTTTTTGCAGCATAGTATTCCATTGTGTAAATGTTTCAGTGTTTTGACTGACTCATCTTCTGATGGGCACATAGGTTGCTTCCAGCACTGGGCTATTGTAAATTGTGCTGCTATGAACATTGGGGTGCATAGGTCCTTTTGAATTGGTGATTCCGGATTCTTAGGGTATATCCCCAGCAGCAGAATTGCTGGGTCAAAAGGCAGTTCCATTTTAGTTTTTTGAGGAAATTCCACAGTGGCTGCATCAGTCTACAATCCCACCAACAGTGTATTCCAGTTTCCTTTTCTCCGCAACCTTGCCAGCACTTGTTTGTTGATTTATTAATGATGGCCATTCTGACTAGTGTGAGATGATATCTCATTGTGGTTTTGCTTTGCATCTCTCTGATGGCTAGTGGTGTTAAGCATCTTTTCATATGTCTATGGGCTGTCTGTATGTCCTCCTTGGAGAAGTGTCTTTTCAGGTTCTTTACCCATTATAAAATTGAGTTGTCTTCCTCGTGTGGAGTTGGATGGGTTCTTTTTGGAGATCAAACCCTTGTCCAGTGTATCATTGGCAAATATGTTCTCTCACATGGTCAATTCCCTTTTCATTTTTTAAAATATTTTATTTATTTTTACAGAGAGAAGAAGGGAGGAAGAGTGGGAGAGAAACATCAGTGTGTGTTTGCCTCATATGTGTCCCACACCAGGCACCCAGGTCGCAACCCAGGCATGTGCTCCAACTGGGAATTGAACTGGCCACCCTTTGGTTCACAGACTAGCACTCAATCCACTGAGCAACACCAGCCAACATGGTTCCCTTTTCATATTGATGATAGTTTTTCTAGAGGCATTGATGTGGTCAGACCTAGATTTGAAACCATGCACCACAGATTAATACCTATAGCAACTTGGATGTCATTCTTCTCTACCTCAAGTACATCTTTTATATTTTGTCATATATATTTCACATATAAGAAAATATAAAACCAATTAAATAAAACTAACAGAAAGCACAAAGCTAGATGTTTAAACAAATGTGTTTAGGTGTGTGCTTCCAGAAGGTGAGCTAAACAGAACTATTAAATGAAATTCTGATTTAGTTTGCTTGACAGTTTTTAAAGACTCCTTTCTGTATTATCCTGGGGAATTTAGGGGTGCTTGAGTATGGTGGGGCTAGGTATGGTCCAGTCAACTGGAACTTGGTGAGAGATCTTCTCTCTAACGGCAGCTTCTAGATGCACCATAGTCCACAGTCAGCTCTGAGGATGATAGCAAAAAAAAAAAAAAAAAAAAAAAAAAAGAAGAAGGAAAAAAACCCATTTCTCTGGGAAGAAGTGAGAATTCTTAAATGACCCAAGCAGCTGGGTTCTGAGGAGAGCAGGGACTTCAGAAATATGTGTCAGGAAAGCTGCTTACAGTTGCAAGTCTGATTTGGCCTCACTTAGACTTTGTAAAGGTCAAAGGATGGTACCAGATCTTTGTGATGTTAGCTATATTTGGATATGAAGGTTTATTAAACCTTCATATTTGGATGTATAATTTAGTTGAATATGATATTCTAAGGTAGAAATAATTTATCCTCATGATTTTGAAGGCATTGTTGCCTTGTCTTCTGGATTTAGTGTTCTTTCTGAAATGCCTAAATCCATTTTGATTCCTGATTTCTCCTATATACATGATTTCTATTTTGTCTCTGGAAGCTTATTGAATCTTCTGTTTGTCCACAAAACAGACATTTTCAATCTTGAAACTTTTGCACTTTGGATTAGTGAACAGAATTTTTTGAGGATTTTCTCTTTTTTTTTTTCCTGATCTCTCTTTAAGGAATCATTTTTATTAGGGCTCATTTGAAACTAATTCCTTCTTCCTCCCTTCCTCCCCCCCTCCCTCCCTCCCTCCCTTCCTTCCTTCCTTCCTTCCTTCCTCTCTTATTTTCCATCCCTTTAGGTAATTGCTCTCCTTTTTGGAAAGTTCTCCAAATTAATCTTTCAAACTCAGATTGATTTTCAGCTTTATTTCCAAAAGATGTTTTACCATTGATTTTTTTTACAGTATCTTCTTCATGTCTCATGGGTGCAAAAGCTTCTCTTAGCTCTCAAAGGGCATTAGGTAGTTTTTTAGTGTTTTCTCAAAGTTCTTTCAAATGTCTTACTTTAAAAATTCTACTTTTGACTCTATATTTCAAAGTAGAGAATTTTCTCAGATACCTGGTGATCTTTACTTGTCTTCTCGTATTTAATAGTGAAAAACTGAACACCTAATTAGCAGCTTTTAACATACAGGTGGAACTTAGTATCATTTTCTCCATAAGATATTCTTGCCTTGCCATTTTTGAAACCTAGTCTTTCTTCTTGGAATTGTCATACACACACACACACACACACACACACACACACACACACGATGTGTATGTATATGCAGTATGTATGGTATGTACATGTATAGATGAATGGTGATGCCATCATTCTCCTCTCTCCAGAAAACCTCCAAACTGCACATGTGCAGAAGAGCAGTCATTCAGCAGCACAGATGTAGAGAATGATCAAGGAATCACCTGATTTAAGAAATGTATTTATCGAATTTGAGAGACAGAGAGAGATTGATTTGTGTTTCACGTATTTTGCATTTGTTGGTTGATTTTTATACAAACCTGTCCTGGGATCAAACCACAACCTTGGCATATCAGTAAGATGTTCTAAATGACTGAGCTACCTTGCCAGAGCAAAATTCACCTCCTTCTTAAACATCTAATACTTAAACATCCTTTTTTTTCACCCTGTACTTATACCTGCTTGTTATACTCACTTCTATGTATATCAAATAGATATCACCAGTTCCTAATGATTTTGAGTTGGTTTAAATAAGGTTCATACTCAGCTTTTCTTATTGCTGAATTTAATTCTTTATATAATAGTACAAAAATTAGTTGGATGGAGGATTAAATATAATTAAGAATAAGTCAAACTTTTAGCAACAAATGCATCAGAAAACAGTCCATCTGGTAAAATTAGATTGGCTACTTGAGAAGTTATTACATTTGACTCTAAAATGAGATTGTCTGACTGGGAGCTCAGAATAGTTACTGTTCCAGGAGTGTATCTTAAGAAATTTGGAAGCTTCGTATAGTTTGAACTCAAAACCAGGTACAACTCAATGATTCTTAGCTAAACTTTGCTCTGAGTTTTGTGGTTGACATAAAATCCCAATACAAAGGAAAAGCCCAAGGGTGTGAAGCCAGATCAACCAAAATATGAGACTTCATGTGAATGAATACTCTCTGTCCTGAAACCACTAAGGATCCCTTGACTCACTCTAATTACAATATCCCATTCACTATTGTGTGATTTCTTTATTGATTTTGACAACTGTTATATCTTTACTAAATCCAGCACAAATTGCAGTTTTAGAAAACATCTTTTAATACAATGTACTGATTCATCAAATAATTTTAATACAGTGTTATAACGAAGTGTTAAGCAAGTTATGTATGAGGTATTCCAGTTTCTATCTGTAAATATACAGACTGATGAAATAAATTTTCACTTTCAAGGGTGACATTAAAAAACATATCATATAAAAGTGGTTATAATAAAATTTTAAAACAAAAAAGAAACTAACAAAAACAAAACATTTTCTAAGAGAATAACTTTTTTATTTTTTTCATTTTTTTATTGTTGTTCAAGTACAGTTGTCTCCATTTCCCCCCCACTACTCCCCTCACCCTACCCATCCCCACCTCCCACCCTGGATCCTACCCATCTTTGGCCTTGTCCATGGGTCCTTTATACATGTTCCTTGACGATCCTCCCCGTGTTCTCCCTTATTATCCCCTTCTCTCCCCTCTGGTTACTGCCAGTTTGTTCTTTATTTCAATGTCTCTGGTAATATTTGGCTTGCTTGTTTGTTTTGTTGGTTTGGTTCCACTTATACGTGAGATCATATAGTATTTTGCCTTTCACAGCCTGGCTTATTTCACTTAACATAAAGCTCTCTAAATCCATTCATGCTGTTGCAAAGGGTAGGAGCTCCTTCTTTCTTTCTGCTGCGTGGTATTCTGTTGTGTAAATGTACCCTAGTTTTTGATCCACTCATTTACTGATGGGCACTTGGGTTGCTTCTAGCACTTGGTTATTGTAAATTGTGCTGCTGTGAACATTGGGGTGCATATATTCTTTTGAAGAGGGATTAAAGGAAATGCAGGACAATGAGAACAGCTATTTTTAATATTTTAGGAAGGTGATTAAAACATTTTGAGCATACTATCAAAAATTTTATCTTATATATATTTATTGTGGAGGAATAAAGTTCTTAAGTGTTTTATGTAAATAGAGAACAATAAATGAGAATAATAGGAATTTTTATATTCTAAAATGTATAAATATTACCTTCGATAGCACATGATTTATTCTGCAAATTATTTTAAATGCAATTCTATTAATAACCATAAAATAAGAATAATGTTATTTAACTTTACTATTCATTTAAAAATTTTCTTAAAGATTTTATTTATTTATTCTCAGAGAAAGGGGATGGAAGAGAGAAAGAGAGGGAGAGGAACATCGTTAGATGCCTCTCACGTGTGTGCCCCAAACAGGGACTGGTCCTGCACCCCAGGCATGTGCCCTGACTGGGAATTGAACTGGAGACCTTTTGCTTTGCAGGATGATGCCAAACCAACTTAGCTACACACGTCAAGGAATCTATTACTTTTTTAGCCTTTGCCAAGTGTAATATATCTATTTAAGTGTCATAAAGATTCTATTAGTCTAACATATGTTTTTAAGTACTAAGATAGCTAACAGAAACTGAAAATGATATATAAACATTAGGATTCTAAGCTATCAAGTTTTCATTATTTATTTAAATTATTTTCAAAGAAGAAAAAATACATCATTAGGAATAATAGTATTTTGTCACATGAGCAGGATTCATTTAAGAATAAATGGTCGAGGGGTTCTGCTTTTGTCTAAGTTTGATTAATAGGGTCTACATTTACTCTTTCTTCTGGAACAACCTAAATAAAACAAAACAAAAAGGAACCCAAATCAGACCTCTATTTTTATATTCAGGTATTCCACATACATATCAGGCATATACTATGTGCCAGATGCTGAATTAGGAGCTGACCTGTGCAGGAATCAGCCAAGTAAAAGTGCTGCTGTTGTCAAGCTTAAACTCTAGTGGAGAGATGGAAAGCGAATGATCACATCTTAGGGAAAAATACAGGCCACCAATAGCCATTTGTGGTTTCTTGCCTAGGCAGAGAAGGTAAATCAGCTACCCTTTTATTACTATAGAGTATATATGTAATATATTCTTACATATCATTTTATTCCTTTTCTTAAAAACCTATACAACCAAGTAATTGTGTCTCTAATAATGTTACACATCATTAAGTATGACCACATTTCTCTATGACTTCCTTCCATGCACCAAACCTCACTGATGCAACCCATTTGGTGGAGAAAAAATATAGTTTGCTTTTGTTTCAAAATGACAGATTGAACCACAGATTGAACTTCAGTGAACTCTATAAAACTTATACCAATTTAAAATATAAAGCAGTAAATTTAAGACATTTATTTGCTCTGCTACAAAAATCTCGTATCTTTTATACTATGGAAACTTAGTCCTAAAACCTCCTTCTTTTTTTTCCCATAGAAAAATTCTAAACACATTTAACATAAAAGTTTTCTAGTTTTGCTTCCTTTCCATTAAGTATAAGTTTGGGGGATAAAATGTTTGTAAAATTCTCTAAAATGAGCATTGAATACACTGAAAATATGCTATGAAAAGAATCATTCTTTAGTATATCATAAAAATATGTGAGCCCTAACTATTTAGGGTGAGTGGCTTCACTTTGACGTGATGTGTATAAAGAAAAACAGATTATCTCTAAATTATAAGCAGAGGAAGTGAGAATGGATTTCGGGCTTGGGGAACAGCTATTAAGGGGATAATAGACATTTGATGTCTGCCTTTTCACAGTAGCACAATAGCTAATTCCTGTGACTCCTGACCTTTCAGTGTCTCCTGACCAAGTCCGGGCATTAATCTAGTGCTTATCTGTCACCCACCACATTTGATAGTCCCTGTCTCTGTTTTTAATTATCAGTCATTAGAGAAGGCACTGAGCAATTTCAGAAGAACACTCACAAAACCTTTGACCTGTTTTTGTCAGATAACCGCAAATATTCACTGCAGATAAACTATCATTTCATTGTATTCAAGATATAAAGGAAGGTTCTTTGTGTGTATTGATTTACTGTAACCTCTGTCACCTTCAGGTGGTTAAAGTGGATTTTTATTTTAACTTATGGAGCAGAAGGATTCACAAAGTCCTTCAGTGGAATCTGGTGAGATTAGTTGACCTCTAGCTGCCAGGCAATCTGTAAAACCCACAGATATTTCCACTAAAGAAAACATGAGAAATAAATATTTACCAAAAGGTAATAACAGACAGTATGTCTTCACATTGATATGTTACAGGAAAATGCACATTTTTAAATATTTGTACACAGTGTGATTAAAACACATTATTAATATACTAAATATATTTTCTCATTGTTAAGCAATCATCTTTTATTTTACAAAATGAATTAATCATGTATCATCTGTATTCTAAACCAATTCTTAAAATTTGATATTAATATTCAACACAAAAAGTTAAATATTTGTTTTAAATTTCAATTAATAACTCCCTACATAAAATGTTTATTATACATATGTCTATTTTATATATATGTATGTGTACTTATATACACATACTTCAGGATGCATTGTTTTCTTCAGGGATAAAAATAACTAAGTGACTTCAGACTCGTTTAAAGAACAGTTGTGTCAGAATAAGTAAGTTTGATTGAGCTGACGGGCAATATATAAACATCAAATTATGTGCTCCTTTGTTCTCTACCTTGTATATGTGAAATATCTAAACAAGGTATCAAGTAAATACAATCATTTTCTGTCTCTCCACTATTGTAGAAATCCAGGCTGAAGATTTTTTTAACTTCCCTATAACAGTTATTTTTCAAAAAGCAATGACATAAATCCCACTTAATAAACCTACATTTTAGATAAATAAATTGACATTTTGATAATCAAAGTGGCTATGTTTTAGGACAGGTAGCAATTTCATATAATTAAAATTTTATTGACCATTTACTATACAAAAAGTCCTGTTTGAGGTATATGCAGAAATATAAAGAAAGAAGAAAAAATGGATATTTCTCTGAAGTGGAGTATATTTACTCATAGAGTACATATAAAGTGCCATAATAATTATAATGCAGATGGAAATGATTAATATGAGAGCTATGCTTTCAGAGATCTTTCTATGTTCCAGACCCTATGGGAAGATTCTCTGTCTCAAATATCATGCATCCTTTATAGCACACTGTGAAGTAGGGCTTTTATCTACCTTCATTTTAAAGATGAATAAACACATAGGGAAGAGTAGATTTCCTAGTATCACACTCGTTATTAAGTTAGAGAACTAAGATTGAATTCAAGTGTTTCTCACTTCAGAGCTGGGACTTTTAACTGTGGTACATATCATCTCCACTACCAAAGGGAGACACAGAAAAAAGTGCTATTGGGATCCCAGCAGGAAAATTAATTTGGATAGAAATAGTCGAAGCTGTGTTTGAGGGAGTAGAGCTGAAATATTACGTAGAGGTAGAATTTGGATCTCTGAAAATGAGAAAACATTTTAGTTACTGGAGAGGATGGGCAAAACAATGAAGTTAGGTAAGGGAGATAATTATTGAGGGATCATTAATTCCTTCAACTTTCTTTCCTAACTATTTGAGTGTTGATGGTGTGCTTGCTTGTGTTAGGTGATAATGATTAAAAAAAATAAGTTCCTGTCATTAATTACTATAGTATGCATCAGTGGGATGGGAATACTGGAAAATATTGATCAATTCCCAGACAACTCTTACTATTCCTCACATTCCACCCCAACCCCATAGACCCTATAATGTGCATTGACAATAAAATATTTGTTTTTTATTATTTTGGCCATAAGCTATAACTTCTCCTTTTACCTGTATGAACTCTTTTCTGTACTCAGCATAATTCTTTAAGACCAGACCCCAAATGACTTTCTTTGAAGCCTCCTGCTTGATGTTTTGTTCCATTTTATTCTGCTTTATGTTACATATATCCCTCATGAGCCTCACCACAATTATATCATAACTGTACTTTTCCATGTCCGTTATTTTTTATTCTGAGCTCCTATCTCTTTGCTTCTTATTTCTCCTTAATTATAGGGTTTGGACCAGTCAGCCAATAAATATTTTGGGATGGAACAAATGTGGAAGTAGAGGAGCTATTTTCAGGATGATCAAGCTTAGTGGGAAAGAGAAAGGCAGCCTCCTGACAGACAGGAGATAGACTGAACCTGTCAGCTCCGACTCGGAGTTGCCAGGAGCTGGCTCAGCCCGCACAGTTCTGGTGGGGAGTATGCTGGACAAGACCAGTCTGAGACCATAAGGGAGGAAGCCAAAAAGAGGATCATTTCACAGTCATCTCTGAGCACAGATTAAAAACAAAGCCATTGTTCAAATCTTGAAAATGACTCTTGTTAAGATGAGTGACTGCTGCTTCTTTGCCAATTAATTTTACTTCTTTATTCTATTTCCCTTCCTCCAAAATCCTAGAAAAAGTCATTAAAATCCCAAGTGTTACCTTTGCTTCCCGAGGGCACCCAGTTCCAGAGCAAAGCCATGCTGCTTTGAATTGTCGCCCAAATCACTCTACACAATCCTAGTGAAGTCGTTCTGACAGCTTCTACCAAGGATCTTTATGGCATCTGTCCCGTGACATATGTTGAAACAAGTCAATAAACCCAACTGTGTTCTTCTATTCAGGTATATTTCCAGTGTTCTATTTTCCGGGGTATTGACATAATGTAGAGAGAGAGAATGAACACACAGGAGAAAAATTGCTAAAAATGAGCACAGGAAATTGGGAGCAAGGCTCAAGTGGAAACACTGGCCTTGGAATAAAAGAAAAAACTTTTGCCCTGAGACCAAAGTAACAGTCATTAATAGTTGAAGTTCTGGGACACTGAACATTAAATTTGGAGTCATAAAACTGAGATACTATTCCTGGCTTTGTATTTAATAGTTAACTCAGTTTGTGACATTGAGGAAGTTAATTTTTTTTATCTGTACTGTGGAGAAGAAAATGGAGGCTCTGTCTATTATATCAAATAAGGGAGAAGAAAAAAATTTGAAATATTAATTTTATGAAATCAACAGGTTATTATTCATTATTACCTTAATAATTAAATATATCAATTTTCTTTTTTTCATTTTTTTAACTTTTTTTACTGATGTTTGAATACAGTTGTCTCCATTTTCCCACAACTTTCCCCCACCCTACCCATGCCCACCTCCCACCCTCAATCTCACCCACCTTTGGCTCTGTCCATGGGTCCCTCATTCATGTTCGTTTACTTTTCCCTTCTTTCCTATTTTCCCTCTCTCCTCCTCTCTGGTTACTGTCAGTTTGTTGTGGGATTTCAATGTCTCTGGCTGTATTTTGCTTGCCAGTTTGTTTTGTTAATTAGGTTCCACTTATAGGTGAGATCATATGGTATTTGTCTTTCACTGCCTGACTTACTTCACTTGGCATAATGCTTTCCAGTGCCACCCATGTTGTTGTGAAGGGTAGGAGCCCCCTCTTTCTTTCTGCTGTGTGGTATTCCATTGTGTCAATGTACCATAGTTTTTTGATCCGTTCATTTACCAACAGGCACCTAGGCTGCTTCCAGCACTTGGCTGGAAGTAAATTGTGAATTGTGCTGCTGTAAATTGTAAATTTGTAATTGGCTATTGTAAATTGTGCTGCTATGAACATTAGGGTGCATAGGTTCTTTTGAATTAGTGTTTCAGGATTCTTAGAGTATAAACCCAGCAGTGGAATTGCTGGGTCAAAAGGCAGTTCTATTTTTAGTTTCTTAAGGAAATTCCATACTGGTTTCCACAGAAGCTGCGCCAGTTTGCATTCCCACTAACAGTATACTAGGGTTCCCTTTTCTCCACAACCCTCCAGCATTGTTTGTTGATTTATGATGGCCATTCTGACCTGTGTGAAGTGGTATCTCATTTTGGCTTTAATTTGCATCTCTCTGATGGCTAGTGATACTGAGCATCCTTTCACATGTCTCTGGGCCCTCTGTATGTCCTCCTTGGAGAAGTGTCTGTTCATGACCTTTGCCCATTTGTTAATTGGATGGTTTGTCTTCCTGCTGTGGAGTCGTGTGAGCCCTTTATATATTTTGGAGATCAAACCCTTGTCCTAGGTATCATTGGCAAATATATTTTCCCTTATAGTTGGTCCCCTTTTCATTTTGCTGATTTCTTTAGCTGTGCAGAAACTTTTTATTTTGATGAAGTCCCATTTGTTTATTCTTTCCTTTATGTCCCTTGCTCTAGGGAGCAAGTGACAATATCAGTGAAAATATTGTTGCATGGAATATCTGAGATTTTCCTGCCTATCTTCTCCTCTAGGACTTTTATGGTATCACAACTTATATTTAAGTCTTTTATCCATCTTGATTTTATTTTTGTATATGGTGTAAGTTGGTGGTCAGGTTTCATTTTTTTGCATGAAGCTGTCTAGATCTCCCACCACCATTTGTTCAAGAGACTATTTTGATTCCATTTTATGTTACTTTTCCCTTTGTCAAATATTAATTGACCATAGAGACATGCGTTTATTTCTGGGCTCTCTACTCTGTTCCATTGATCTGTGTGTCTGTTCTTATACCCAAAGCAATTTATAGGTTCAATGCAATCCCTATTAAAATACCAATGACATATTTCACAGATATAGACCAAACATTTCAAAAATTTATATAGAACCATAAATGACCCTGCATAGCTGCAGCAATTCTGAGGAAGAAGAACACAGTAGGTGGGATTACCATACCTGACATCAAACTATTACCATGACAAGGCCGTGGTAATCAAAACAGTCTGGTATTGGCATAAATATATCAATTTTCATACCAACATTTGATATGGATAGCTGCTATTGTTACAGTATTCTAAATAACCATTGAGGACTGATTGCTGAGACCATCCAGTCTAAGGAAATAGACTGTGAGACATCTTCATCCCAATTATTCCAAACCTCTCTTTTTATAAGACTTTATTCCTTGTGTATCTAAACTGGCTATATTTTTAAAGCAAAATAATAAAAAAAATCAGATCATTAATTACATTTTTAAATTTCAAAGTTATATGCACTGAATTTTTTAATTTTTTCTTTAAAAATTAATGCATTTATCCTATTACAGTATTTAAATTATTTAACCATCTCATCTTTCTTTTGAGATTTTCCTTCTTTATAAAACTATATTCATGAGCCATTTATGAGTATAAGTAAGAGTGTTTTAACTATTTTAACATTTGAAAGTACATTGAAACTGTTCTTTGAAACAAAACATGTAGGGGGACAATTTTCTCTCCTCTAGGTCACACTTTGTTGTGGTGTTAAGAGGCTGTTAGGGTTTCTGGAATCTGGAGTTTACCGCACTCTCTGGAATGGTTATCCATTCAAAGAAACATATAATGTGCATTTACTGACCAACGAATAGGCCTTTATGGGACCAAGTTTATGTTTCTCAGTGGACTAGTGGGTGAGGATGTTTTGTGAAGTGACACATTTTGATAGGCACATGATATATTTGCTTTTTTTCCTTTATTTTAAAATGCAACAGAGGTAAGTAATAATTCTATGAATAATCTCTTAATGATTTTCTGCACTCAGCAGCAACAGTGATGTGTATTCTTTCAACAGCTGGCTAGGCTCCTGGGAGAATGCTATCTTTGTCTTTCAGCTACTGATTCTATTTGTGTCTTCCAAGTTACAGCCCTTATGTGGGAGATTAAGATTGATTGTCCATGAGTGCATCTCCTTAAAAATGTAGATAAATCACTAAAGAGATAAAACTGTAGTTCTCTATTAATTACTTTTACTCTTCAGATATTGTGGACTTGAAAATATATAGTCATGACATTTCTATCCAATTTCTATTAATGATAAAGTCATTCACAGAGGTGTTTGTTTGGAAAAAAGAGAGACTGTAATCAGTCATTAACTTCAGTTAAGTTATATCTCAACAATAAAAGGTTTCAGTGTATGTCTTTAACCACAAGAAGTTTAATCTTTGCAGAACTTTGGCAATTTAGAGCACTTAGAATGCAGTTTGATGCTTATGTAGCAGGAATCCTGTGTCTTTTCACTATCAGCCCATTAATCAGGGAATGTGAATCCTTTGATTCATATTTTATCTCTTGAATGCTTTGATGTTGCCACTCTTTAAACCAAAATATAATAAATTTGTTCTCTGGTTATGTCAGTGAATGTGAGCTTTCAGTTGTTTTAGGTAGTTCACATAGATGGAAAATTTTGGTATACACAAAAACCTGCTTCCTTGAAGCAAAAGCAAAGTATATTCACCACCATCACTATAACTGTGTTTTGAGTGGTGAGCTGTATACATATGGCTGAATTTTTGATGGTTTATTTTCAGTGAGGTTGGGTATGTGTATATGCAGTAAAGCAAATCTTTTAAATTTGTGCAGAGAGCTCTTAGCAACCATCAGCTCAAAAAAAATAAGCAACCCTATGTTGATGAATTTATTTTATTTTAATGGTCATATTCATTGGAGTATACTTAACAGTCTTCAAAATAAGCATGTGCCATAAACGACAATGGGAGAAGAGCATGTGGCATTAAGTGCAATGTATGTGTGGCTGCTTGGCAAAATAGAGCCTTTTGATCTTGTTAGATATGCAAGCAGACAGAAAACAGCAGTCTGTGCAGGTCATTGTGTACTCTTCAAACACAGTTTTCGTAGGTGAATTTACTGATCCAATATGTGTGCTGTAAATGTAGTTATATATGTTCCTAAATTCTCTTTTCCACTTCATATGAGGAAAATGGTGACGGTGACAAACAAATGGTCTCCACTGGAGAAAAGTGATAACCTCTGATCTTACTATGTTTTAACACTTGTCATTCTGTCTCCTTGACAAGTCTGGGTTGTGACTTGAGTGAGCTCACACTCCTGCTATTTTTGTTTTATTTGTTTTTTATCCTTTGTCCTGTAATTAAGAGAGTCTTTTCTACTACCAAATAGGAATGTAATTATGGTTTTTATGGAATCTTGCATATTTTAATCTGGTAATTTTATTAAAAATGATAATAAAGATTTTTTAGGATACTCATGGTGTTTAGGTGATATAATATATAAATTAAATAGTGAATTGAATGATTCAAATATTTAACACAATGTGATTAAAAAGAAGAGTAATATACATATAAATGTTTTCATCTTTATCCCTTGTCTTTTAAGCTTTCCAGGTCACTTACAATTGCAATGGGGAATAGCACACTGTAATATGCATATATGACAAAGAGTATGCTTAATATTGACCAAAATCATTACCATATAGACAGGGCATGGGTATCTCCTATAAAAAGTTTACATTTAGGGAATATAAAATGTGTGTGTGTATTCTTTTTCATTTGTTATGGAAGCATTGTTTTTGGTAGTGAGTATGTTAGAAAAAAGGTTGGAACATGAAGGGATCCAGATGGTGAGTTACAATTATTTTAATATGGTTGTAGTGAAAGGGTGACCTCACATATGAGTATAAATATTTGGTAATATTAATTTGTTTATGAATACAATCACATGTTTATTCATTTTCTTACATAAGATATAGAATCAATATGAAATAAGGGAATATAACACAACATTTGCTAGGATTGATTGGAAGACATGAATTCTAGAAGAATGAGCAGAATTCAGAAAGTATGGCATCAATAGAGTGGGAGCATCTGAGAGGAGAATCAAAGTATTGAAAGAAGACCAGCTTCCCTGAGTGATAATTAGATAAAACAAACAAACAAAACTAAATGCAGGAAGAACAAACAAGAAAAATGCCATGATGGTGAGGGCTGGGGATTTGAAATTTTGACCTCTGGATCAAATCTGCTCTTTCCCAATAATATATTGTGGTTGCTCAGGCACGTTATAGAAACCCATGGACACACGTAACATTGTGTGGATTAAACAAAATATGTTTTCATGAAATAAATGAAATTTAAATAAATTATTACATCTATAATCAATGGGAAATGCAGTAAAAATGATACTAAGTAAAAAGATGGAACCTGATTTTGATCCATTTATATAGTTTCCATTCAATCAATATTTATTAAAAGACACCTTTGAATTAGGCAATGTATTATGTTACATATTAATTACATATTGATGGTCAAACCCCTTATTCTCTGTCTTATTTGCCACATTTTTTGTGTATTGTTGAAAAGCATTGCTTAAATATATTAACAATAAACTAGTCTCAAAGTACAGAACAGCAGGATGTCATTATGTAGTTGGTACGGACATTGAACAAAGATTTATAAAGAGCTTTAGAAGACAGACATCTGTTACCACCTAGCTGTCATCACCCAATTTCTCATTCTTAAATCAGGATATTAGTATTTGATCCTCCCTAGCATTACTCATTGAGGTAACTGAGATTACCTTGTGAATATTTGTGAGCATCATTAGGAGTGCTAGGCTATATAAATACAAGTTTTATTCCATTACTCACTCCAACATGTCCCATGAACTTTAACTAGTGAAATTATAATTCAAAGCAGTAGGATATAGGATTTTGAATCACTGGACAAATCTGCACTGCAACTTTATTCTGTGTGGTATACTTAATATAAATTTTTATTAAACTCTTTGAAAATTTGCCCCCTTAAGGGGTTAGGTTAAATGGCCTGGATTATAAAGCTGAAATTTTATAATAACAGTTGAAATTCTAGCTTTCCACTCTACTACACTAACATCTCACAGGGGATTCCAGAACAGTAGATGACTTTACATAATATGTATTCAAAACTCATCTGCATTTTCCAGGTGCATGCTTTAGACTGGATCCTCACAAATTCATGACTCAGCCCTTGTTTCCAGGACTATAGTTTTTTGGTCTAAATTTCAAATATAAAATAGATTGTTAATGAAAAATGTTACCACTTAGAATTTTGAATATTTACTTTCAAAATAGAGAAAATATATTTTTGAGTGGCTGGTTGGTGTATATATCATAAAGTATGAAACTCAAGCAGAGCTGGGACAGTGCCACCTTGTCAAACAAATGAACATTTCTGCAGTAAAGCAATAAATATTCATATTAAAGTGGAATAAATAGAAACTTTAAATGACCTTAAATCAGTTAATTTCCAACTTTTCTGCCAAATGAACTTGAAGCCAGACTTTACATTTTCAGAGCTTTTTGGATTTTTAACTTGTGAATGTGAGGTTTTAGATCTTTATTAAAGCATAATTACTTCATAAATTAGGACAAAGTAATAAATAGTACATAAGCAGAGGTAGTATATTTGACATTTAAAAACTATAGCCTGGTGGCATTGAATGCTTGGGTTCACACTTTTTTGGCAAGGTACCTATTCTCTATACCTCCTCAGTTTCGTCATCTTCAAAATGAGAATAATGATGGAACCTACCTCATAGGTTGTTATGAAGTGTAATATGTTACTCTTTAAAAGTACTTAGAACAGTGCCTGGCATCTAGATTAGTGCTATTTAAAGTTGTTTCATATAAAACATGACTATTTCATAATGTCATGTACTTTACTTAAATTAAGATTAGAGAAGAATGAGTTTAGATCAAATTAAATTTAGTTCTCTCTAAACAAAAGTTGTGGCTAGCTTTATAGCTTTATATTCATACATGAACTTTCAGTTACTAGATACACAGTTTCTAGGTATTTTCTATCCTTACCTTTTCCCTCTGAAATGGCTCAGTCAGGCGAACAGACAAATGGAGATGAAGGGGCCAAGTTCATGGCAGTCTACATTATTACCAGCAGAAGCTTACACAGAAAAAAGGTTTGAATTATGGACCCAAATAGGGTTCTAAAAATAAGAGTATCTTCCTTATTTAAAGAAAAGTTGATAAATAATCTTCCTGGAAATGGAACTCTCTTAGGACTAAGAAAATGATATTTTAAGAAAATGAAACTTCATGGATCATGTGAGGTTGTGTTGAAGTGAGCCACACAGCCCGGTTGCAACATCGTCACCAAGTTCCGTAGGACAAAAGTACTTCAAGATGTAGTTTCTAGTTTTCCCGTTGCTGGCTTAGGTACCTGTGGTGAAGGTGGGGATGAGATCCTCACTCTCCTAAACCACTGCCTATTCTTCTGGGGAAAGTAAACCAGAGATTATTTTGGATAATGAAGGCAAAGAATTCTGGGGACCTTTGTCATGAGCTTCCTCTCAAATGTGGAACCCACATGACACTGTTACTCAGAACTCCAGCAGCCACCGCTCCCACTGTCATTCCTGGTGGATCATAACCCATTTCTCCCTTTCTTAATCTTAACCTTTTCTCTAGTTTAGGATCCCAAGTCTTGTATATTCATGGTGGTGACATAATTTCAATTAATCTCTTAAAGATATTTTCTATCTTAATCCAATTTTTGAACTTGGTAAATTCATTTACACAGCATATATTTTCTTATTTTCTTGGAACCCAATTTTAACAATGAAACATGTCACTGGAAAAATTTAAAAAATTATTGTAGGCTGTAATTATGAGACACCATGCATACTGTGTTTTGCAGTGGACTTTTTAATAATCCTGTTCTGTATTAACTACATCACTGAGATTTTGAAAAACTTACTAATGCTGAGAAACTGAACTCCATCAAATGATATTGCATTATGGAAAATGAACCCTTTGAACAGGTATTTTTTAAGAAAGTTTTGGTACCCAGTAGATAAAGACTGTATCAAATAATAAACTATTTTACAAAGCCAGATTAATCATATGCTGGGCATCTATTCTGCTGAATTCTTCAACAGCCCTTAATATTCCCAAGAGGAACTTTGAGCCAAGATGGAGGTGTAGGTAGACACACTGTGCCTCCTCACACAACCAAAAGAAGGGCAACAAAAAATTTAAAAACAAGAAAACAACCAGAACTGACAGAAAATTGAATTGTATGGAAGTCCAACAACCAAGGAGTTAAAGGAGAAATATTAATCCAGACCTGTAGGAGCAGTGGAGATGGGCAGCTGGGTTGAGAGGACTCGTAGCAAGGTGGTGGCTGGCAGACTTGGCGGTCCCACATTCTCTTGCTGATAAACCAGGAGGAACAACTGGAGAGTGAGACAGACCACACAACCCAGGGCTCCAGCAAGGGAAAATAAAGCCTCAAACCTCTGATTAAAAACATCTGTGGGGGTTGAGGCGGCAGCAGGAGGAACTCCCAGCATCACTGGAGAGTCTGTTGGAGAGACCCACAGGGTCCTAGAATATACACAAGCCCACCCACCAGGAATCAGCGCCAGAAGGGCCCAATTTGCTTGTGGGTAGTGAGATAAGCAACTGAAATCTGGTAGAGAGCAGAGCAAGCTCCATTGTTCCCTCTCAGACTTTTCCCTCACATACTGTATCACAACCCAGTGACCTGGGTTGCCCCACTCTAGTGAACACCTAAGGCTTCACCCCTTACTACATAACAGGCTGCTGAGACAAAAAAAAATGGCCCAAATAAAAGAACAGATCAGGTTCCAGAAAAAATATAACTAACCGACAAAGAGGTAGCCAACCTATCAGATACACAGTTCAAAACACTGGTACTCAGAGTGCTCACAGAATTGGTTGAATATGGTCACAAATTAGGTGAAGAAATGAAGGTTATGCTAAGTGAAGGAAATAAAAGAAAATGTGCAGGGAACCAACAGTGATGGGAAGGAAACCAGGACACAAATCAATGGTGTGGACCAGAAGGAAGAAAGAAATATTCAACCAGAACAGAATGAAGATACAAGAATTCAAAAAAATGAGGAGAGGCTCAGGAACCCCCAGGATATCTTTAAACATTCCAACATGTGAATCATAGGAGTACCAAAAGGAGAAGAGGAAGAGCAAGAATTTGAAAATTTATTTGAACAACTAATGAAGGAGAATTTCCCCAATCTGGTGAAGGAAATGGACTTCCAGGAAGTCCAGGAAGCTCGGAGAGTCCTAAAGAAGTTGGACCCAAGGAGGAACACACTGAAGCACATCGGAATTACACTAGCCAAAATTAAAGATAAGGAGAGAAACTTAAAAGCAGCAAGAGAAAAGGAGGCAGTTACCTACAAAGGAGTACTCATAAGACTGTCAGCTGATTTCTCAAAAGAAACTTTGCAGGCAAGAAGGGGCTGAAAATAAATATTCAAAATCATGACAGGAAAGGACCTACATCCAAGATTAACCAGAAAACCTATCATTTAAAATGGAAGGGCAGATAAAGTGCTTCCCAGATAAGGTCAAGTTAAAGGAGTTCATCATCACCAAGCCCTTATCATATGAAATGTTAAAGAGATTTATCTAAGAAAAAGAAGATAAAAAATATGAACAGTAAAATGACAACAAACTCACAGTTATTAACAATCGAACCTAAAACAGAAACAAAAGCAAACTAAGCAAATAACTAGAACAGGAACAGAATCACAGAAATAGAGATCACATGGAGGGTTATCAGTGGGGGAGTGGATGAGGAGAGAATGGGGGTAAAGGTACAGGGAATAAGTAGCACAAATGGTAGGTAGAAGATAGACAGGGGGAGGTTAAGAGTAGTATAGGAAATGTAGAAGCCAAAGAACTTATATATATGACCCATGGACATGAACTAAATGGGGGAATGTGAGTGGGAGGGAGTGCACAGGGCGGAGGGGAATAAAGGGGGGTAATGGGAAAACTGTAACAGCATAATCAATAAAATATATTTTAAAAAATATTCCCAAGAGGAGATATTCTCTGACTTTATTTGATGGGGAAGTTGCTGAAGGGGAAAAATATATTCCCCTTCAATTCTGAGCGAGAGCAGAGCGAGATGGTTAGGAGACTAAACTAATGAAAGTGCATGTTAAAAAATTTCATGTGCTGAAAGGAGAAGACAAACTCCTCTGGGGAAAACATTTTAGCAATAATCTTTATTCTGAAAATGAATTTGTTTTATGTATTTGACCTCTAAAATGTCATAAACACTGTCCTTGTGTGCCTGCAATTTCTCAGTCTTTCTTCCTATTTTCTCCCTTGGCTGTGCTAAATCTCACCACCACCTTCACCTGGAATTCTGGAATTTTCTGTAACAGTCCTAATTCTTGTATGAACTCTCTGTGTTCTGGTACTTGATACACACTAGTAATCACTTTACAACCTTCACTTTTAAGAAACGTTTTTGGATAGCCTTTCCATTTAGGACCCAGGAATTTGTATAAAACCACAGAGGTTATGTTGCTTTTGAAGTAATGGCTGTTGGTTTGTAAAGTTTCCTTCAACTGGAAACACATATAAGTCTGTGATTTCAGTGTTTTCCCAGTTTTAGAATATCCTGCTTGTTTGTTTTAATTACAAAGCTGGAGAATTTACCATTAATTTCCATATTTTATAAAGGGCTCACTTTCTCTCTCTCCTTTTTTCTTTTGTTTTTCAGTTGAAAGAGACAAGGATTTTTCTCACCAGCGAAGGCATTACAAAGAATTTCGGTTTGATCTTACTCAAATTCCTCATGGAGAAGCAGTTACAGCAGCTGAATTCCGGATATACAAAGACCGGAGCAACAATCGATTTGAAAATGAAACAATAAAGATTAGCATATATCAGATTATCAAGGAATATACAAACAGGTATGGGCTTTATATCTAATTTATTTTAGCAAACAAATGTTAACTATAGTAAAATTCATTGGTAACCCATGTGATCTATCAAATCTTTGGGTTCAATGGCATTGAAAGCCAGGTACAGACACATTAAAAATAGTTGATCTCGAAAGTGTCTTCTATATTCCACAGCTTTTCCCTAATTCTGACACTGATATCTATATGCTACATGGTTGTGTCTTTCCACATGGGTTTTCTAGGCCTCTTGTGTCATTTTGTAAATGAGAAAACTTCCATTTTATTCTGTACACATGAACTTCATAGTTAAGATGATTTAAATCACCTGGTGTTTTGTAAGTTAGGGAAGAGAAACTTGGTTTTCACTAGCATTAAATGTAAATTGTATGTGTTCTTAGGTATATTTTTTTTGAGAAAGAATACAGTATTTATTCCTTTTTAATAATTAATTTAAATTTTATTTTTTAATTTTACTTGCTGTTCGAGTACAGTTTTCTGTCTTTTACTCCCATACCAGCCTGCCCCCCAGCCCTTCCCACCTCCCTCCCATTTCCACCCACTCTTGTGTTTGTCCATGTGTCCTTTATACTTGTTCCTGCAAACCTTTCCCCCTTTTCCCTGAAATTCCCTCCCCTCTCCCCTCTGGTCACTGTCAGCCTGTTCTTTATTTCAGTGTCTTTGGTTGTATTTTGCTTGTTTGTTTGTTTTGTTGATTAGGTTCCTGTTAAAGGTGAGATCATATGGTATTTGTCTTTCACCATGTGGATTATTTCGCTTAGCATAATGCTTTCCAGTTCCATCCATGCTGTTGCAAAGGGTAGGAACTCCTTCTTTCTCTCTGCTGCATAGAATTCCATTGTGTAAATGTACCATAGTTTTTTGATGCATTCATTTATTGATGGGCACCTAGGTTGTTTTTAAATTAAATTTATCAGGGTGACATTAGTTAATAAAATTATATGGGTTTCAAGTGTACAATTCTAAAATACATCATTTGTACATTGCATTGTGTGTTCATCACCCAAAGTCAAATCTCCTTCTGTCACCATGTATGTGACCCTGTTCACCCTTTACTAACTTTTTCCCAGTCCCCTGTTTCTCTAGGAACTACCGTATTTTTGTCTCTGTCTATGAGTTTTTTGTTTCTTTGTCTTATTTTGTTCATTGCTTTGGGTCAAAGAAGAAATAAAAAAGAGATCAAAAGATACATAGAAACAAATGAGAATGACAATATGACATATCAAAACTTTTGGGATGCAACCCTGTAGAGTGTGGCTTGGTTGATTGGAATGTGGTACCACACACCAAAACTTTGAGGGTTTGATTCTTGGTCAGTGCACGTACTTAGGTTGCCGGTCCAGTCTCTGGTTGTGGCGCATATGGGAGGCAACCAATCCCACCTATTGAGGTTTCTTTCTCACATTTTTTCTTTCTCTTTCAAATCAGTAGCATATTTAAAAATTTTTTAAAAATTTGGGATGTGGCAAAAGCAGTAATAAGAAGGAAGTTTTATCATTACAGGACTATTTCAAGAAACAATAAAAATCCCAAATAAAAAACCCCAATATTACATCTTTAAAAAGCTAGAAAAAGAAGAACAAATGCAGCCCAACATCAGGAAAAGAAGGAAATAATAAAATTGAAGCAGAATTAAATAAAATAGAGAACAAGAAGACAATACAAAAAATTAATGCAATCAGGAATTTAACAAAGAGATTAGTAAGATTGACAAACCTCTAGCTAGACTCACTAAGAAAAAAGGGAAAAGACTCACATGAGCAAAATCAGGAATGAAAGTGGAAAAGTTGCAACAGATACCACAGAAATACAAAGGATCATACAAGAATACTATGAAAGACTATATGCCACCAAAGTCAGTAACCTAGAAGAAACGGACAAGTTCTTATAAATCGATAACCTTCGCAGACTGAGTCACAAAGAACTGGAAAATCTAGACTGAACATTATGTATCTTTTGATGCAAGACATCATATTTGCAATAGGTTTGACAGTTAATATGTCTTCTGTTTCTAAAATATGTAATTCAAAATGGTACAAAAGTGAACAGAGAATATGAAATACTATATGTATGAAAATCTCAGTTGATAATCACTGCAAATGAACCATCAAATAGAATAAAGCAGGGGGCTTAGTGGTGTTCTCAGACCCTTCACGCAATGATGCAGTTGCTCAGGTAACACCTTTTACAGGTGATTTGCCACCTTTGTTGGACAGTTCTTACATTTTTAAAAACCTGTATTGAAATGTTATTTTGAGATGAAATCCATCTCTGATAGCTTCTATTCATGAGATATAGATGTGCCCTTTGGTGAAATACACTGTCCTTTTTTTGATAAGACAACTACTTAAAGAGAGTTACTCACAACCCATCTAAGGCCCCTTTGTCTCCTTGTTGAATGTTTCTAGTTCCTGACATGTAGATTTTTCTTGGTCTTCTGGAGTGCCAGAGTTTCCCAATGGGTGTTCCATAGAACGCTACCTGCTTTACAATACTCATTGAAGAAAAACTAAAAAGTCTGGGGTTGATTGTATTTGAAAAGTCTACCAATTAGACCATCCTCTAGGAGGATATCAGAATGTTAAAGTCTTGGAAAGGCTTTGTAATAAAGAGACCTACCTAGTCTTGTTCAAAATTATTTGATAAGGAATCTTTTCCTTTGGATGTGTAATACTTAATATCCTATAAACCTCTGGTTCAGCAGGGTATAATTTAATAAACTGATCTATATAAGACGTCTGTCCTAAAAAAGTCCAGCCATTGTTAATATAACAAGAATGGTCGCACAACATCATGTAACCTGGCAGCCAAGGAGAGTGGACTGGAATGCACATGTGTGAACAATGATGACTTCACTGTATTAGTCAGTGGGGGTGGTGGATATTGTTGAGTGAGCATGTGTACTGTGTGGCCATCACATTAAAAATGACCGAATGAGTAAAGCAATGAATCTGCATCAAATTTTGCATTAAATTTGAAAGTTCCGAGGAAACAATTTTGATGATTCAGAAAGTTGCAACTATGGGCAATTGGTGATCAGCAGTTTCATCACAACAACACACGTGCTCATGCATCATATCTGGTGCAGGTTTGTTTGGTAAAACATCAAATCACCAGGTGACTCAGCCCCACTCTAGCCTGTATTTGGTATCCTGCGACTGCTGGCTTTTCCCAAAACTAAAATCACCTTTGAAAAGGAAGAGATTTTATATCATCAATGAGATTCAGGAAAATATGACAGGGCAGCTGATGGCAGTTGAAAGAACTGAGGTCCCAAGGTGCCTACTTTGAATGGGACTGAGACATCATTGTTCTATGTACAATGTTTTTTGTATTGTCAATAAATGCCTCTATTTTTAACATTACATGGCTGGATACATTCTGGACAGACCTCGGGCACTGTTATTTTAAGAGCAGTAATTCCAAGGCAGAAAGTTCTGTGCTCCTTTATCAGTTTTAACAATTGCTAGCTATTTGTATGTGGGTGAAGTTTTTTTTTAATCTTAATCCAGTAGTTTCATTTATAAAATGGGGATATTAATTTCTCTTTCTCAGAGACAGGACCTGGCTTATTACATTATTTTTAATACTAAATAATGATGGCATCTTTCAAAATAAAATGACAAGAATTGAAAATAATATTTCAAATACATATTTCTGTGTCTGCTTTTCCACTTGAACTATCAGCTGCTTAAAAAGGGATAGTATCTTAAATAATTTTATTATTTATTTTATCCCCAGCACTACAAATTTATTTTGTGTGTTTTAAAGTTCTGAAATCATTATTAGCCATGACTGGAGTACTACTTCCACTAACATATTCTAAAATGCTTGAATTATCTTTGTTTGTGGTCATTCACATTACATTTTTACACATGTTGAATGTTGAATTTGCACGTGGTTATTTCATATACAAAGATTTTTTTGAAGAAGAGTTGTTATGTCAGGTCTCTATTCTCTGGAATATATTTACTGATTTTTAAAAATCTATATACAGACTTTTACATTGCTCATGATTAAAGGTCTTAACTTTTATTTAGGTCATTTTTCTATCTTCTTAGAATATTTTTGAATATCATCCATTGAACTAGCAACACCTTTGAGCTATTCTAAGTACATGAACTGTATAATTTAAGACATGATAACAATGATGGGAATAGGACTACTAGAGTCTATTCATAGCAATTTATAGATCTTTTTCTGAATGAACCCACACAGATTTTTACTAATAATACTTTTTGGGAATATTTATGCCTACTGATACTTAGCTCATCAGACTTCATAGTTTTGGGAAGCTGCATTTCTATTAAAATATGAGACAAGTATATATCTTGAAACTTTGGTATTTCTTCAGTTATACCCATTTTAAAAATATTGCTCTCTTTTCCTGTGTTAAAGTTTTATTTATTTATTTATGTATTTTTCTACAACTGCATCTTCATGTTCTTTAGTGTTTGGGGTATTATTTGGCTAAGTCTTTACATACTTCTTTTTAATTTTTAATTAAATTTATTGTCATGACATTAGTTAATAAGATCATATAGGTTTCAATTGTGCACACAATGCAATACACAGATCGTGTATCATAGAAATGTACTCTTCATGTATTTTCATGTGCTTAAATCTACTCTAACATGGAAGATTTTACTGGTATTTTTCCTGAGTTTATGAAAAATTATTTCTAAGATGTAAAGTACACCTATACCTTCAGTTGGTGTTCTCTTGCTTTGTTGTTCCAAACTCTAGATGGCATAGATTGAATAGATTCTATCCAATATACAAAATATTATTTTGAAAAATTAATTGTGTAAATTCAATTTGGTATTAATTGAAGTCCACCCAGTTCACACTTTTACACATTTGCTATTATGAATTGTGGCTACATTATTATTTTCATCCTGCAGGGTTATACTATACCTACTCTCTCCTGTGGCATTGTATTTTGCTAATGTGTATGGGCTTTTTTCTCCAATTATCTTTTTCAATCTCTGAAACATACACACTCACACGTGCATAGCCTTCATTTCAATTTTACACAGCATCGATCAGGTGAGAGAATCTCTGGCAAAATACCTCCCTTTTCTTTGAAATAATCACTCATTCATTGCCAGATGTTCATGAATCCACAAGGTAAGAAAATGCAATCTTCTGCCTATCATGTTTATAGATCTAGGGTTCACTTTTGGCATTTCACCTTCTCTTCCAAAGGAAGATATTTAAGGGATACAAAACATAGAAACAGCACAAATGCCTCTTAGAATATTTCCAGTTTCTATGCAGGATTCCAACGTCACCATAGAAAGTGGTAATGTACAGCAATAAGCTCATAGGTTTTGGAATTCATGCATGGGAAAATTGCTGTACATCTTGGAGTTGCAGTTTATAAATTTGAAAAGAATAAAAATAAAAATAAGTATTTCAAAACAATGAGTGGTATTTCTGATCTTTGGGCAGGACTAATGTTTATCACATTGCAAAGATGATAGTTCACACTTAATAGATATATTAGTTAATATATAATTGTTCATGTAGTTTAATAGGAGTGTTTATATCAGTAGGATTTACAGGTTTGTATACATAGAGTAAACGCAAGTGGGTGGTTATTATAATAACAGTAGCTGACACCTACCTTTTTTAAAGATGAAGTAAGAAAATGATGCTTGATTAATAAAAAATATATGATGTTTGATTCATATAGGAGGAATTGCTATGCTTTTATACCTAATGATGAAATTAACACCACCCAACTTAACAGCAGTACTATTGAAGTTATCTGTGAACTTGTCCCTGAAAACATGTTTTAGATAAAGTCAAACTCTTCTGTAAAATACAGTTTACCTGCTATGGGGATTGGAAACTGCTTATTTATAATTATGTTACAGAAAAATCAGAGATGTAGAAAGATAAGACAATTTATGTATAAACATTTATCCCAATATTACTGTTTACCATTGCATAAATTGAGAAAACCAGTTTTAATCAGAAGAGAAAAAGTTACACTTCGTTTCCTGAAAAATGGAAATGCTATGCTTTACATTGCAAGTAGAAGTTGTGTTTTAAATATATTATGTAACTGCCCTGCCTGGTGTGGCTCAGTAGATTGAGCATCAGCCTATGAACAGAAAAGTCACTGGTTTAATTCCCAGTCAGGGCACGTGACTGGGTTGTGAGCCAGGTCCCAGTTGGGGGTGTACAAAAGGCAACCAGTCAATGTTTCTCTCACACATGGATGTTTCTCTGACTCTTTTTCTCCCTCCCTCTCCTCTCTGTAAAAAAATGAATAATTAAAATCTTTAAAAAGATGATGATGTTTAGTAACCTTGGAAAGTCCTCAGACTGTAATGTTAATTGACCAAAAGCAGGAAACTTAATTATACATATTATTTTATTAATTTGAAATAAATTCATGTGGGAAGCAGAATGGAAGGAAGAATCAAGTGCTCATTGCTGGCTTGTGGGTACTTTCAAATTTTAATTTCCCCCCTTTCCTGTACTTTCCATATTTTTATAATAAGCATAATCATTATAATCAAAAACATGCATAATTTTATTTGAGAGAAAAGATAATGAAACAACTTTATACCACATTTCTTTATAAATTAGCATTCCTGCTTCCCCAGTTCAAGAGGTGAAAAGTCAAAACAAAATAAAACAAAAATCAGGATTTCAAAATAAATTGCTCATAGTTTCTCTTAAGCTATGGAAGGCATTTTCTTCCCCACAGAAAATGAAGATAAATAAATACTGTTTTTTCTTTATTCTATGGAAAATTTTTCTGCCAACTGGGAACATTGACTTCAATTCTCTGAGATTGAGGAGAAATAGGTGAAAAACACTTCATTTACATATCTCACATGGTCAGAATGAACATTTAATCTGAAAAACTAATTTTAAAATCTGATTGTTATTGATTACCTGTGGTTTCATTTATTTCTTTTTTTTTTGTCTGAAGATGTCTTTATTTGCCTATATTTTTATTTTATTTATTTTTTTAAAATATATTTTATTGAATTATGCTATTACAGTTGTCATATTATCCCCTCTTCATTCCCCTCCACCCTGCACACACTCTCCCACCCACATTCCCCCCCTTTAGTTCATGTCCATGTGTCACAAGTTCTTTAGCTTCTACATTTTCCCTACTATTCTTGCCCTCCCTTATCTATTTTCTACCTACCATCCATGCTACTTATTCTTCATGCCTTTACCCCCTCTCTCCTCCTCCCACTCCCCTGTTGCTAACCCTCCATGTGATCTCCATTTCTGTGGTTCTGTTCCTGTTCTAGTTGTTTGCTTAGTTTCTTCTTGTTTTTGTTTCAGGTGCGGTTGTTAATAATTGTGAGTTTGCTGTCATTTTGCTATACATGATATTTATCTTCTTTTTCTTAGATAAGTCTCTTTAACATTTCATACAATAAGGGCTTGGTGATGATGAACTCCTTTAACTTGACCTTATCTGAGAAGCACTTGATCTGCCCTTCCATTCTAAATGAAAGCTTTGCTGGATAGAGCAATCT
>CM052541.1:113877851-113913190 GCA_028533065.1 Trachops cirrhosus | reverse complement strand
AATATCTTTTCCACTTGTTGTTCTTCCTCTTCTCCTTCTGGTACCCCTATAATTTGGATGTTGGAGCGTTTAAAGATGTCCCAGAGGTTCCTAAGCCTCTCCTCATTTTTTTGAATTCTTATTTCCTCATTCTTTTCTGGTTGTATATTTTGTTCTTCCTTCTGGTCCACTCCAATGATGTGAGACCCATCTTTCATTCCATCACTATTGGTTCCCTGTGCATTTTTCTTCATTAAACTTACTGCAGCCTGCATTTTTTCATCTAATTTGTGACCAAAATCGACCAATTCTGTGAGTATCCTGATCACCAGTGCTTTGAACTGTGCATCTGATAGGTTGGCTATCTCTTGGTCGCTTAAAAGGATGGGTTCTGGGGCTTTCAATTCTTCTTCTGTTTGAGCCACTTTTTTTTCTTTTTGGTCTTGTGGAGCTCCTGTAGTGAAGGGTGGGGCCTTAGGAGCTCACCAGGGCAGGGCGCCTCAGTCACTGGGTTGTGATGCTGTATGTGGGGGCAGGGTCCGAGAAGGAACAATGGTGCTTGCTCTGCTCCCTTCTGCCACCTTCTGCAAGCCAACCAGGCTCCTCTGGCACCAGTTCTGGTGTGGGTGGGCCCCTGCACCCCGCGGGACCTTCCTGTTCAGTCAGTGACCCAAAGTTCCATCTCCTGGCGCTGGGACCCTGAGTTGGGCGCAGTGCCTTGCTTCACAATGGCTGCTTCACTGGGTCTGCAGGTCGCCACCCCCTGGCCGGGGCCCACCAGCCACTGCTGCTTGTGTGCCCAGGGTCTGCCTGCTTGCAGACTTGCATGTCGCCCCAGTTGCTCAGCTCTCTGCTCCGTGTCCCTTGCCAGGCCCGACTCCGCCCCTCCTACCGGTATGGATGAAAGTGTCTATTTTTAAATCCTTGGGTGTCCGACTTCCACACACTTCAATTTTCTGTCAGTTATGGTTGTTATTTTGTTTCTATATTGTTGTTGTCCCTATCTTGGTTGTGGGAGGAGGCACAGTGCGTCTACCTATGCCTCCATCTTGGCTGGAAGTTCCCCTCATTTATTTCTTAAATCAAGAAGCAAAAATGGAAGTAAGGAGAAGAAACCAGTACTTCCGGCCATTTTCAAAGCCAGGGTCACCTCTTAAAACATATATCTTCAAACTTGTAAATTTTGCCTATGTAGTATTTTTAACTGAACTCAAAAACAATTGAAAAATCAGTGTAGACTGTGCACATTAATGCAGTGCATTTGACAGTGTATATTTGTGTGTGTATATATGTGTATAAATTTTGAATCCTCACAATAATTTAAACTGATGATTTTTAGGTAAGTTTTGTATTCAAGGCATGGATCTATTAATCATCTAGTCTATTTATGCAATCAAATAAGAAACAACAATTATGTCATCTCTTTACCTACTTATTTATCTTAGTGAGGCTTAAAACTCTTAAAAGTATATGTTTTATTTTACCATCTACCACTGACCCCATGTATCCTTACTCATATTTAAATGTGTGTAATTTAAAGGACTGTTCTGATATTTATCCAAATCTTTATTTTTCTTGGTCAAAAGTTAACACACTTTGCATCATTTCACTTATTTAATCTTTTCATAAAGCTTGACAGCCCTAAATTCTATATAGAAGGCACTGCTCTTCAGTCACACCTCATATATCTGGCGCTATTGGGAAATGAGGTTTCCACATGATTGAATTTTCCAGATAATTCAGCTGAGTTCGGCATGCTTTTGCTGAGTGCCTACCATGTGGCAAGTGCATGGGGCATAGGCCTAGTAAGTAAGAGCTCAAAAGCTCCTAGCCTGAGGGCTGGGGGCTGTGGTAGGCCTGCTGCACACAGACTTTAATAACTATAATACAATGTGCTAAGAATTATGATGTAAGTATGCACTAAGTGTTGTGGAAACACACATGAAGGGAAAATTAATTCTTCATGTGGGAGGGTAAGGGACCTCAGGGGAAGCCACTGAGTGGGCTTCACCCTTGTTGGTTCTTTTGAGATGAGTAAAACTGCTGAAAGAGAGAGAGAGAGAGAGGGAGAGAGAGGGAGAGAGAGAGAGAGAGAGAGCTGGATCCTAGAAGAAATATTCCTAAGTGTTAAAATGTTTAAATTTATAAAGAAATTAAATAATGCAAATAAAATGATCAATACCAGTAATACTACTACAATGAATAACAGCAAATACCTACCCATTTAACGGGCACTTTCCATGTGTCTGGCACTGTGCTAAGTGCTTTACTTGAATTAATTTTTTCACAAATATATGCATTTATATATTCCCCAAAGAAAATCTATGTATAATTCAACCTTTTCCTAATGCTCTGCTATGAATATAAATTTCTGTACTCCATTGTAAAAACATTTTAAGCTAGCTTGCTCGATGTCATTAGCCACCTTTACTACTTGGATATATTTAGCTAAGCTGTCATCATTCCAGTTCACAGTCAGCTTCATATTTACATCATCTCCCCACTCCTGCTTCTCTGAGATTTGTGATTCTTGTGTGGACATACTTCAGATTGTGCATTGGCAATTTCTTCTCAGGAGGATTTCATGGGCTCCAGAGAGCAGTGTCGCAGAGCAGGACATTCAGATGGTCGATGACGTTTTTCCTGAGTAGACAGGACAGCACACCAGGACAGACTGCATTTCTTTAGCATGCTGGGATGGTGCTCTGTTTCAATGGTTCTCAACTGGGGAAGCTGGCCCTCAGGAGACATTTAGCAATGTCCAGAGACATTTTTAGTTGTCATAATTGCTGATTCTAACACTTTTAAGCTAAAGCTGCTCTTGAGAGAAAATTTTAACATTATAAACTCCAGAGAATACCATTTATTAATTTGTATTCTCTTGTAAATGTGTTCTGTCATAAAGCTGTAATTGAGTTCCTTAAATAGCATGGTGGTATTTATGTTAAAGACCCAGAGAAAGATGTATGTTTTGTCCTTGGGTGGCCATCATTACATGTTTACTAGATTTAATAAGCTCTTCAAAGATAAAAGGATATGGAAGGAGGTTAAATAGTTATGAGTAGAAATTTGGGGAACAGTGGAGATGTCACTGAGGGCTGTAAGGCTCATTTCTAATGAAAATGGAGAAGTAGTACCATCAGTCCTCTAAAATCTGTCCATGATTCTTTCACACAGTTTCCCAAAGAAACTTTTTCTTGGCCAGGTGTACATAATCGCTTTACGTTTGAACTGCTTCTTCTCCTCTCTCTCTCTCTCTATACACATATATATGGAATATATAATACATGTTTGCACATATAAACATATACATGTGTACATGTAATTGAAGACTATAGCAAACTGAAGAACATTTCTCTAATTATCTTTCTTTACTATAGAAATAACTTCTGTTTGATTAGTTTCCAACTTAATTTTTTTTTTATTGAATTTAGACAAAAAGTTTTATTATGGATCATATGTATCAATAAATGTTAGTAAAGTTAAAGAAAATAATGGATTCCTACATCCAAAATTGATGTTATTAAAGACATTTATCAGTAATAATTGCATAAATCACTTCTGACCTGAATTTTCCCTTCAAGTATAATGCATGCAACTTATATATACACTTAAATGACATAAGTATGTTTTGGTAAGAAAATTGCAGTTATAGTAATTTTTATAGCATTTTTATTTGTGTTGTTATCTCTGCCATAGACTTATGAGGTAGATATTATTTTAATGTTTATTCAAAGAAGAAAAATAAAAGCTCAGAAAAGTAACAATTCTTTTTTTCTAATATCAAGCAAAGGCTAAGTATAGCAAGTCATTGTTAAACAGATACCAACCGTAACTATGATCCTTTGCTTTATAAAGGTAAACTTGTAATGAGGCTCCTCAAGGATCTGAGTCCTATAACTTCTGTTCAAGCAATAAGATACCAATGAGAAATGTTTGCTAATCATATTTAGAAACAAGCAAGGTAATTTATTTGCTACAAGCCTGTGATACAGAACACTGGATGAAACTGATTTCAGCAAAAGATGAATGGGGTTCCATCCAAGGACACATCCAGTGCCTGTTAGTTTACTGAATTACCTTGCTAAGAAATGATTTAATTTATGAAGATGTTTTACATGTGAACTCCAAGGACACTGTCATAGAAAGGTAACACAGCATACACCTATATGTATTTTGGAACCTTCAGTGTTGTCTATGAACATTTCTTCTTGCATTCAAATAATGCTATATGTTCTCTTTTATAAATATGAATTTAAGTATATCATGTAAATATCCTCATGTTTCTTGCATTAACTAAAATCTCTTTACTTGGTTCTGTTTTCTCCTACCACCCAAACTGCACAGTACTTTGCTTCTTCGTATCTTAGCCAAGCTCACAGTTTGGAGGTTCTATGTGCAAATTTAAGGTGTTTGTAGAAGCATGCTCCCTCCAGTCCTGTAGGCAACAATCCTTTTTTGACTCTTCCATCTTCTGATAGTCACAGAAGTTTCTTGGCTTGTGTCAACATAGTTTCCATCTCTGCTTTATTTTGATATGCTGTCTTCCACTGTGTGTTTCTATCACTGTGTCCCTTCTGCTTCTTCTTCTAAGGATAGCAGCCATGATGGATCAGAGCCCCTAATGACTTCATCATACCTTGATTACAACTGCAAAGACCCTATTTCCAAATGAAATTACATTCACAGGAATTAGGACTTCTGAGTGTCTTTTTGAAGGACATAATACAACTCATACCAGGGAGCATGTCAGTTGCTGTTAGTTCAGAAAAATAAAGCCATTGTGAATGAAAAGGAGTAAGGGATTTATTACAGTGGCTTGATTTTCTACAGTTGTGGGACCCAGTTAAACAATTTATGGAAGACTACTGCTTTTGCATGTGGTGATGGTGTTAAGGTTTACAGCACAAAGTTATTTGCCTCATAAAAAGGGAATATTTGGATGCAAAGACACACACATAGAAGGAAGATGGTATGAAGACATAGGGAGAAGACGGACAACTCTAACCAAGGAGAGAAGCCTGAAACACATTCTCACAGCCCTCACAGCAGCCAACCACACGGATGCCTTAAGTTTGGACTTCCAGCCTCCAGACCGGAGATAATAAATCTCTGTTGTTTAAACCACCCAATCTGTGGAACTTTGTTAAGGCAGCCTTAGGAAAGTAATGAAATATTTGCTTATATACAAGGTCCAGCAGAAGTAATGCCTGCTTGAGTGTGATTGGTAGGGTAATAGCATGGGTGAAATAATTTATAGTTTTAATCTGAATATTTCACCTAAAATGTCATATGGTGTGCTTGAGTGTGATGCTGTTATTTTACAGAATTAAATGCTTATGATTTTGTAATAAAATTTTTGTAATAAAAATGGGGTGTTATTTGTGCTGGACCCTGTACATCCATGTAAATGAACTTTTTTATTGGCTAGAATGCACATTTTAATTTTAGTTTCATTATTATAATGGTATAACATATAAAGAAATTATATTATGGATTTAATTCTGCTATAAATAAATAAAATTTTCTACATATATTTTCTCTCTACTGTATTCCTTTTAAATGCATTAATATTTTAAATTTTTTAATAAAAGAGAATTCAAAAATTTCTTTTTATTACAAGAAAATTTGTAAATATTTCTTTTAAAGGGTCAGGTAAGAATGGTAAGACAGGGCAACTTTAACAAGTTTATTTTATAATGTTTACAGGAATTATTTACTATATTGTACTATTTCCAGTGAGACAAGTGCTATTCCTTAGCATAGTAATTTCATTCTTCAAAAAAAATCTACAGAATGGGTGGGGATTTTTTTAAGTTGCTAAATGAGTGAAAATAATGGAATTATTACCATTGTAACTATTACTTGATTTTCCCAAAACATATTCTCTTGTCTGTAGATAATGCAGAAGGGCTTCTTATATAAGAGGGGTGAAATTAAAGAAAACTTATTCTCAAAAGTAAAATTTTTAAAAAGTAAAAATAAAGTAGCTTTGCTCAAGAATAGGAAACTATAAAGCTTATGAAAGCGATTGAACCTTCACAACTTTTCAGAGGTGAACTAAAAATACATGAATTTTTCAAGCATACTATTTACCTTACCTACCAATGAACTAGGATTTATATTACTAAAATTCAGATATTTGGAGTTTGCTTGAATACTTTGGTTGATGTTTTTTCAATATATATCTATTAAAACTAAAACCATTTTTCCTATAGACATGCTTGGCAGTTTTGAGATTTGAACAAGGATTCTTTGGAGATTTTTTTTCTAGAAAAATAGAACAATTTTTAAATTGTAGAGCATACCATCTTAATAATACTTAAAGATATTTATTGAAACTGTTGTCAAAATTTACCTTCATTCTTTGTTTTTTAGGGGTTTACTTTTTAATGCCAAGGGATGTTATTATAAGTTTTGTAGGATTTACTAGAACATTTTTTACCATGCTTCAGTTGAAAGCAGGCTTGAAAGCAGGGTAGTACTTGGTATTTCCCAAGATGCAAGATGACTCCTTCTTATGTTTATGAGATAAAGTTAATTGTCTCAAAGATATTTACTAAATATCTCAAAATTATAAGGATAACCTTCTGTTGGAGCTTGTTTGTTTGGTGTGTTTTCTAAGTTAGAAGGAAGAGGGAGAATTTGGCATTCCATCATACTGTGAATTATCATGGATTTTTAAAATTTGATGGGGTCTTTTTGAAACTTTTCATTGCTTTGTGGTACATGATTGTCCTACATCTGCAGTATCTCAAACTGAGTCATGTAATAGGTATAACAAAGTATCTGCAACCCTCCTTTGGTAAACACCATGATCAAAATTGTGAAGGAAAATGAAAGTTGCATAGTTTGGAGTAGGTTAGCTGAACAAGTTAATTGATCATAATACATTTATTTTACCTTCTCTAGATTAATGGAGGAATGGCATAAATCTAGTTGAAATAAAGAAATGAAGATGTGGCTTCTAAAATACTGTGAAAATTTTCATTTCTGTTAAAAATAGTTTCATTTTTAATTATAGAACATTTTATCTAAAAAATTAACATGTGCATAATTTGATTTTATTCAAAATTTGCTTTCTATGTTTTATCAGCCACCTTTGAAATAACTTCTATAATGCAGATAGATGGCAAATGCAGTGAAGCAGTATTTAACAAGCTTATTATGACACAGTTCTGAGTTTCCTCATACATACAATAAGGTCTTTAACAGATTCAGCACAGTATAAAAGGTCATAAAATGCATAATAGTGTATTTCTGTTTTGCTTTGAAGGTCTTCCAGTGTTTTACCATTAACCTATTTGAGCCTCAGCTTCATCAGCCTAAAAGAGCTGCTGTAAAGATTGTCAGAAATATGTGACATTTACCTCAGAGCTTGCCTGCAGTAAGAATATAATAAATAAAATAATTCATCATAATTCTGCAAGAATTCATACATTTGTAAATATAATGCTAATGTTAAGGGATAAATGTTAATATCAATAACATTATGGAGATTTTTCTTAAACATACAATTTCATATTTATTAGTTATTACTGTCCCCAGGGGATTTATGCCTGCAGAATATGTTAAAGCAAGTTGGGGTAGATTTTTTTACTGAGTCCATGAAATTTACCCCTTAATCAAATAATGCACTCTCCGACCCTCTCTTAAAGCCTTTGGTATCCATAAAATAATTTATATATAAAAATGGAAAATGAAGTAAAAATTTAAAATATGTATTATAAAATGGAGAAATATATAATGAAAATCGACACAAATGCATAACTATCTCTGTGCTCTATCCCTTTGAGAATCCACATTCATCCAAACCAGAGAAACTACTTTCGCTTCCATCTCTACAGGCAGTTTAATCCTTGCCTGTGAACTTGCTAGTGAGGAGAGCTACTTACAGGTAGTGGTTTCAGGGAACATTGATTATCGGGGACCAAATCAAGCTCACTAAGTCAGTTTGTAAAGGCCAGTGAAGAGCAAAAAATGAAAATTGCTTTCAGATATTACTAATCTGTACCAGGTTTGGGTTAGGAGTCTAGCAATAAAAAAGTTTCTGTATCTCATTACTCACCATTTGAGTCACTTGTTTCCCTTGTTCTTTAATTAACTCCTGTTATTTTACAAAGTGATTTTGTGATGTTTTCACTTAAGAATAGGAAGTGATGGTTTTCGTTCAAACCTTTAACTTTTTTTTTTTTATTGTTGCTCTTTTTCTCCTTAGGGATGCAGATCTGTTTTTGTTAGACACAAGAAAGGCCCAAGCTTTAGATGTGGGCTGGCTTGTTTTTGACATCACTGTGACCAGCAATCACTGGGTGATTAATCCACAGAACAATTTGGGTTTACAGCTCTGTGCAGAAACAGGAGATGGTAAGCACTGAATTTCATGTACTTTGTGGTTCTGGTTTTGACACGTTGAGAGTTACAGGTTTTTATTTTTTGTTGTTGTTCAATTTAACCAATAAGTATTATACTTAAAATGTGCAAGGTAGTGTATTCCATAAGATAGTGTATTATATTAATTAGTTAATTGATTTATGAACACATTTACTCAATACATTGAGTGAATACATTTATTGTCAAGCTCTGTGGCAGGGGTGGAGATGTAAAGAAAAAGTAGGTACTGTTCCTGCTCTCAAGGAGTTTTTAATCTTGTATTGAAAACCTATATGCAAACAAGAGAGATAATGTAATATAATAATACCAAAAGAAAACTATAGGCAAAGTGCTATAGGCCTATGACTTGCTTGGGGTGGTGGTAACAAAACTATATAATTTGTAAACATGAATTGAACTATACATTAAGTAAAAATGAGTGTTACTATGTAAATTGCATCTCAAAATTTGACTAAAAATAACAAAGAAATATATTTTTTTCAAAAGTGCTAGGGAAACAGACAAAAGAGCTACTAACAATAACACAAGGTGGAAGGGAGATTGGGGATAGAACAAAAGAATCACAAAATAAACCCAAAGAAAATAATACTGAGTTAGCTCTTAACATATTATAATATTTGGTCAAAGACAGCAGCTCCAGAATCATTTATGGGAGGGGTCTGTAGGAAACCTTCACTTTTGAGAACCCCCAGAAGTTATTCTTATGCTCACAAGTATTCATTGAGCAACCATGTGCTATGTGCTTGGCCAGATGCTAGAGATGAAACGGTGAGCAAATGCAGAGATGGCTTCATGAGGCTGGATAAGGCACAAGGTAGTAACCACATAATGATATTGTTGAATGTATGTCACTACACAATGAATAGAGTCTGGTAGACTTATGAGTATTGAACAGTGATAGAATTCAAGCTATAATCTTAAAGGTTAGGAAAATGTGATTAGGGAAGAGGGGTCACCATTTCAGGTAAATAGAAAAGCATTTGCAGGCTGTGGTGAAGAGTGTCCTGGCACATTGGTTAGGGTGCCAGGGAAGCCAAGGCCAATTTATTGAGAGTATCATTGGCCTTTGATCACTCAAAGAGTCAAAACTTTTAAAATTCAAATCTGGACTTACAAGTTATTTAAAATTATATTTGTCATGGTAGGAGTCTAGAACATAATTTATTTAATGATTTATTAGCTTGATTAGTATATTTTTAAGTAGTAGAAATGTACCAAGTGGGCCTACATTGTGTTCTTGCCCCATACCCTGCAAATGTTAGGGTCAGGCCTAGGGAGGGTTATGGGGTGGCCAAAAAGTCCATTTAGGTTTTTTCCATAAAATAAAATACACATTTTTCATTTTCACCAATACCTTTATTAATTTGGATATTTGAATACGTATTTGAATACGTATCTCCCACATGTATTATATTGATTGTTTTCAGTTAATGTCTTGATTTGATCACTATTAACTTCAACTGGTTTACCCCACTGTGGAGCGTAGTCCAACAAGAAATCTCCAGCACAAAACTTCCAAAACCGCTTTTGACATGTTCATTCAGTGACAACACCTTCTCCATACACTACACTAATCTTTTTTTCTGTTTCAGTTGTGTTTTTACCTTTCTTGACATAATAAAGCACAATATGCCAAAAATGTTGCATATTTTCTTTCATCTTCAATATTAAAATGACTATACAAGAATCTACTAATTTTGAAAAGCTTATGCTAAGTGAAATAAGCCAGGCAGTGAAAGACAAATACCATATGATCTCACCTATAAGTGGAACCTAATCAACAAAATAAACAAGCAAGCAAAATAGAACCAGAGACATGGAAATAAAGAGCAAACTGACAGTGACTAGAGGGCAGGGGGTTGGGAGATAACAGGGGAAAGAGGGGGAAAGGTAGACTTACACATGTTCAAGTCAAGGGACATCTATAAAGGACCCATGGACAAAGACAATGGGAGGAGGATTGTTTGTGGGAGGTGGGGGGGGTAGGTCCGGGGAGAGTAATGGGGGAAAAATGGGGACAACTGTATTTGAACAATAATAAAAAAGTTAAAAAATGAAAAGAAAAATGCATGCTGATATGACAGCTGTCAAATACAATTTAACAAAATTGTTTTGAATGAAGTTAGACAACTAAGCACTCCTTTCCCTAAGAGCCATCTTGGGGGAAAAAAACCAATAAACTTTTTGACCAACCCAATAGTTTTCAAAGGGATGATAATTAGAGAAAATGCCTCATTAAATTTTACTGCTTTTAGTTCTTCACAGGATCAGGCAAGAGACACATTAGCATAGAATCTGTCTCACTCATTTCTCCTCGCCTTGTTTACTGAACTACAGCTAAGCATAAGATGTGTCTGCCTTTGGTCTCTTTAAGGGGCTCATTATTGTAAGCAATAGGATTTAATGTGCCATTGTTTTACTTATAAGCAAATTCACAGCCTAAGAATAATAACATAACCAATGTTATCACTCCAAGGTTTTGCATTATGGAATGAAGTTGACAGCCATAAATTAAGTATATTCTAGAGTTAGTGTAGTGAAGGTTTCATGGGCCTCCGTTCTTGACTGAAAAAAGAATGTTTTTGCTCAAAGGGTTATAGACAAGTTTCATACCCTTCCCCAATCCAGACTTTCCATAGATTTTAATTACAATGCTGAATTTTTTATAAACAATTATATTTTGAATGACAGATAATTTTTTAGTTGTGGCTTTGAGATAGTGTTAAGGATTTTCAGAATTCAACTATTATATATGTGGACTATATGTTAGAAAAGCCCATATTTAAATAATCTTTCAAAAATCCTTACAATGTTAAGCTACTGTACATTTATGGTCAGAGGTGGGACTGGGAATTTGGCAGTGTAGGGGTGAGACAGTCATTTCTTCCCTGGTATGCAGCCCAAACAAAAAAAAAAATTAAATTAGTGGCACATGCTTCTCCCAGTCTTCTCCTTGGGGATGTGCTTGAAATGTCGACCTAAACAACTCAAGAGATCTATGAAACATGACCAGCCTGTTTCCTTTTAATTCTGTCCCCCACCCTCTTGAAAATTCTGAAATTTCTCTTTTGTTTTTTCACTCCTCTTCTATCATTTCTTTTTCCTTTGCTATCTATACAGTTTAGCTTCTGCTTTCAATTTATCTTCCTCTCTGCCAGAAGTATTTCATATTTTCAGTTTCCCTCCCCCCTTGATTTATTGCTCTTATATTTTAAGCATAAATTTCCTTTAAATTACTGATATATTATGTTTTTAATGCCCTAAAATAAACTAACATTTCACATCTTTCAAAGGTTTCCAAATTCCTCATTTAAGAGTTAGGTTTGATATATATAGCACTTGGTTGCTCTCCTTTGTCTCTTCAGTATAGTCTACTATAAAATATTAAAAGGTTAAATGTGCTAGACAAATTGGCTTTTTGCATTTAAGCAATACTTAAAACAGGTTCTAACCAGTGGTAGAGCATACATGGCCTTAGCAAAGCAAATGACCTTCCCAGTGCCTTAATTTTGTTAACGGCAACCTCATGGAGAATATACATGTGACGTTTCTCTGTAAATATGGATAACCAGATGCTCTGTTCATTACTACTGCTGATGTTCTCAACATAATATCATGTTAGCGCTTCAAACAAGGCAGACACACCATCTTTTATTTGAAATAATGGATTCTAAATATGTTTACTTCTTAGCAAAAGTAACTGGAAGTTATAAAAGAATGATAGAAAAGTCTGCTTTCAAATTCATTTGTTGACTATTTTTCATTTATTTTTTCAACATAAAATTGTTGAGTGCTTGTGCATGCAAGGCAAAAGTTAAAGGTCAATGTAACTTGGGAGACACAGACATATGCAGTTAATCTTGGAAAGAATAAGGTACCATAAATGCTAAAAAATAGTGTTATAATCAAGACACTGTAAGAAAACAGAAAGGACCATGGTTCAGGTGGCATTTAAACTAGGTCAGCTGGGTAAGATTTCAAGAAATGGAGTGAAAGAGGAGGGAGTTGTGGCAGTACATGGAGTGATGGTGAGGCCAGGCAGAGAGAAATCATTCCTGGGTGAGGAAACAATGTAAGTAAATAGATGGAATGGGAAAATGGTGTGGGATAGTCTGGAAAAAGTCAATAGTCCAGAGTTAGCTAGAACCACTTCCATGTGTAAAATATGATTGCAGATGCTATTAGGAAAGTGATTTGGAGGCAAATCATGGAAGGCACATTAAATTTAACTTATGTATAGTATATTCTTGTAGCTTGCTCACACTTCATAAAAGAACTAGACTTGCTGCTTTAATCAATCACAGCAACACCATCGTGATTACATGTTGGAATGAATATCAGTTTCATGAGGTCATGGGATGTGTATTTCTTGTTCACAATTACACCCTCAGTGCTTGGTACAATGCAGATTGTAGATATTAAAAACACGTCTTGAATGATCATTGAATGAGTTTGTGATTTAAAAGGCTCTTTCCAACCACCCGACACTGACCATGTTACTCTTAAAAAGACATTCCATACTGTAAATTTTGGGTGATTATTAACCAAACCAGTTTGGTGTAACACAGGAGAAGAATTTTGTACCGCAAACCACAGTACAGTAGTTAAAATAGTTTCAATCATAAGGTGAGGAGAAATTCACTGATGAATATTATTAAATTTTACTTATCCTGCTTCTGCAAAGAAAAAATCACAGCCTAAATATATTTTGGAAATCAAAAGACTGTTGAAATCAAAAGTAGCATTATGATTTCTCAGAGGACCTGTGGAAAATATGTTAGTTTGTGAAATGTTCTTTTTAGAAATCTGACAAATGAACTGCCATGGATTTGGCAGGAGAGTTTAAGAATAGTCTACTGATATATATTTTTTCATGCAGAGTAGATTATCCTCTGAGTTTCATAGGTCTGTTTCAAGTAAAATAAAGAAATCATAGGAGCAAGTAAACAAGCAAAAAATTGCTGCTTTTTAATGCACAAATATAGAGATTCCAGACAAGTGGTTGTATCCAATTGTGCAAAATCAGTTTCAAAGTTCTCAAGCAGTCTCTTGTGGTTATTAACAAACCTCCATGATAAAATATATATTCTTTTTAAAAGTAAATAAATAAGCTCAGGTCTGTCTATAATTTATTGTTAGATTTTCAATTGCCTAACTTATAAAAATCTATTAATTGTATGACTTATTAGGACTTTATGAAAACTGTTATTGAAAATTGGTAAGTATTAATATTATCCTATACACATACACACACACAAGGTTTAGTACAAAGCAGTTTAATCTAGGTCAAAGATGGGGTTTTCACCCTAAACACTGTAATTTTCCGTTGTGCGATGCTTTATATAGTTTAACCTTCCAAGTAAATGGATTCTTTTTTCAAACTTGGGTTTATAGAATAATTTAGAGATGGAAAAACAAAGATAGTATTTTTGGGATCATTAGACTGTCTTTTTAAAAAGCCTATGTTTTCAGACATTTTAGGTTTGGCAATACTCAGAATGAATTTTGCCAATGACTTTTTTCCTCCCTATTCAAATCCACTAATACCTCAAGGAAAATTCAATCCGTATGTTTCTGATTCATTTGTATTCAAGTCATCAAAGTATTGTTTTGTAAAGGTATTGTTTAATGTCCAAGAAACATTGTAAGGTTATTTTTTTAAAATAAGACTCTAAAATCCATTTTTCTTCAAACAAAGTTGTGGTATAATTTCCAAGCATATAAAGGTAAAAATTCAGATTTAAAGTCAGAGATTTCAAAGTTTTACTTCATTTTTTTGGCCAAATCAAGAAAAAAAGAAAGATTTCAGAAATATAACTGTCAAATTAAATTTCATTTTAATTGATGCTTAACTATAATTTGAATAAATGTATAGTCATTGCTACAGCTAACTTAGAATTTAAAGTTTTGGTAACTCATTTGAATAAGAAGGATAAGTAAATAGCTCTATTCTGGGAATAAAATCTAAGAGGAAATCATTAGGAAAGCTAGATTTAAATATTGGCTCTTACAAAATATTTCATATTTTGGCCATAGCATCAGTAAAATGAGTGTCATAGTAATGACCTTACAAGGACAGTATAAGGCTGTATTCAATGATAGGGTCCAGAATACCCTATAATAAGACAGAATGCAGGTCTTTATGTTCAGTTGTCTACATAGTAGTTCATAGGGGCTTTTTGTTTACTCTAGATGACACTCCTTTAACTTGGAGTCAGTTATTTTTTGTAGAAGTTTTACATATGTTTTAAGGAAGTTTTAGGTAAATTCACTAATGATAGTCCACCAAGGACAGGTAAGATTATTGACATATGTTCTTAAATTTTGATTTGGTAGCACAGTGTATAGATAGTTACTAATAACTTTGGTTGATGAAATGATTGTTGATAGGAAACTTTGAAATACATTCTGGTCTAGGGTATGAAGCCAATAGAAATGAATGTTCAGAGATATGTGTCAAGATTAATTGCTTGCTTATGTTGGTTTTGTATTTGTAGACACCACTGAATATCAAATTATTAGTACTATGGTACTATGGTATTATTAGTAATATGGTACTTTTCTTGAGTCCCAACCATTTTATTCTTAGAAAAAAATAATTAGAAAATTATTATTAAAAAATTCTTAAATTCCCATTGTTTTTACTGCTTATAGAGTAAATTAACATACTGATAAAAAATTTCTTCAAAATTGCAGTATTCTGTGATATCTCCTAAGTGTGCTATTGATAAACGAAAGTATTTGGTTAAGTAAGTTTTTTGTGTTAGCCTTAGGATCCCTAGGACAGTCTTTTTTACTGCAGAAGAAAATTTCCAAGTTAAGCCCCTGTGTTGTCAGATAACTATTTATCTGTGTCAAGGGTCAAATGATTAATTTGGCTGGTTCATCTGGATATCAGCTGATACAGTGCTAATAAGTAGCAAAAGAAATTTGGATATCAAAGGTGATATATTTTTTGTCCTACTGACTACAGTTTCTCATTAATATTTATCTAAGTTGAGAAAGTTAACCTATATCCCCTTACCAGAGGATCTTTTAAACATTTTGAGATTTGATAATATTCTCTTCTCTTATCTGAACTCCATCTTATGAGACAGTTCAGTCATTTTTGTTCATTAAAGCATATGGCTCCCTTTTGCTGAATTTATGGTGATGACAATTGGTTTCAAATAAATAAATGAGAGTCTACATCAGTGAAACTGCAAGAATCACATATTTTGCTAAATGTTCTGGAAGGAAAAAAGGAACATATACTCCCACAATTTTCCTAGGTAAATATTAGTATAAAAGAAGTAGTTCTTTATGTACCGTTTAACGTTAAAGATAATCAGAGCATACTTGCTTGACTTTTGGATGAATGGAGAAAGAAGGGAAAGGGTCAAGTCAAGGAACATGTATAAGGGACCCATGGACAAAGACAATGGGGGGGATCGAATTTGAGAGGTAGGGAGAGGGTAAGGCAGGGGAGAGTAATGGGGGAAAATGGGATAACTATAATTGAACAACAATAAAAAATAAATAAAAGAATAAATTGGGAGAATAGATAAGGAATATTCACCTTCAAATACTTAACTAAGTAAAATAAATACGTAAAGTATTTTTTCAAGCAATCTAGAAATTAAATCAGTGTGCAAAACAGGAAGATTTAAGGCATAAGGAAAAAAGTGCCTAAGAAATGGAAATTAATGGCTGTGGAGCTGTTTGTGTTGTGAAGGAGTGAGCTACATGTGAATGGAAGAATTCACCATTTATTTTACCTTTTGTCTAGGGATTATTATAGTGCGTGAGACAATTTATCAGGTGATTGTAATTTAGAAGCATATACTTACATTTTAATCATTATACATATATAAATATTATTTTTAGAGGCCATGATGAATAGAAATATACTGTCATAAAAGTGCCTGATAACTAGTTACATTCAAACTCAAACTCAAGATATTATGTAAAATCAGAGATGGAGAAACTGGTAAAGGGAAGCAACATATTCCATGCACATTCTTTCAGGATGAGTGTGTGTGTGTGTCGAAAGAGAACATCAAGGCAGAAACACATTCACAAGTTATCACGTAAGGAGTCAGATACAAATTCACAGCTGAAAATCTATCACTATTAAGGTCTCCAGAGAGCTCTTATTAAAGTATTTAGTGTATTTCCTTTTACTTTTTTCCCCTTTTACTTTAAGTGCCACAGAATTTTTTTCAGTATCATAACAAAGCAAAATCTTTTTTGTTTCCAGAGCATATTACAATTGCATTTCAAAACACTAAAACATAAATTAATTTATGACAGTGTATCTGTTTCCAAAATTTTTGGTTTTGGTATGAATCAAGCCATGAAGAGAGTTTTAAAATATAGCTAAATATACATTGGTCATTTTATATGAATGATTAAAAAATGAGAATTCATTTATTTTTTTATGGTAAAAATGACTAGATGTCTACTGAAAATAAATATGACAGAGATTTTCCTTGGTGTCTAAAATCAGTATTTGTTGATTTTCCAAACCCATGTAAGCTGTGACCTATGGGTTTTCTAACTCATATAATGTCTTAAAGTACATCAAAGAACATAAATTTTCCTGTATGCTTTAGATTTTTTGCTATTTCCTGCTGCATAAAGATGAGCAAAATCATCAATATGCCTTTCATGACTAGAGTAACTAAACATAAATATTGAAGCACTGCTAAATTTCTGCTTTGTTCAACCCAAGATCTTATTAATTCTCTTATTAATCATATAAGATTTTCATAAACTATACTTTATTTTCAAATTCTATCCAAACTTATTTTCTGTCTAATTGAAAATCTGTTGTTTATATACCCTGATTTTTATAGTGTTTTATCAACATTAATTACTCTTCTATGCTAATATCTCTCTCTCTCTTTTTTTTTTTTTTTACTTTTTCATGATTAAATCCAGGTTTTACTTCCTAGGTACATCTTTAGTTCATTTTAAATAAATATTCAAACCATGTATTTGCTGTGAGGGTCAGTCAAGATAATTTTAATAACTAAAAAAAACGAACATTTCCTGAGACCTTACTAAACGCTAGGCATTTTGCTAAGCTCTTTAAATGGGATGTCTACTTTATTTTCATCATTATCCATCTTGTGCATGAGTAAACTTAGCCTTAGTTTAAGAATCTTGTCCATGAGTCTAAAAATGATTTGTTTTCAGAGGTCTTAAATGCTATGACTCTCACAAATTATATGAAGTTTGTGTAAATTCTAAATAAAAATGTATTTTTATAATTTCCAAATAAAACAATGCTATTACCAATTATTGTTATGGAACAAAATTAAATTTTATATTGGATATGTTGGGAATTACCCATGGGCTTTTGTATTTTCTGTCTGGAATGTAAATGTGATCTGGCCCAAAAAATGTAATAGCACTTTTATCATATTTTTTGTTTTCCCAATCTAACTACAGACTTCAATAGTTCTCTTAGCTCCTTACACAATTAAAGTTAATTTGATAAATTCATAAATTGAAAAGAAGAAAAAGCGACTTTTCTCTTGCCAGGGATTGACTTCAACGTGTAATTAAATTTAGCCAAATTTGATTTCTTTATTTTTAATTTGATAACTAACTTCCCCCTTCCTTTGTGCCCTGTGTTGCTCACTCATGCATTTTGATAGATTCTCCTTTTCTTGTTTTCTCTCCTCTGCTTTACTCTCCCTTAATCCAATCTCCCCGTCAAGGAATCCTCGTATCCCCCTCTCCTCAACTCTTTTCAAGTGTCAACTGCTCAAGTTTGTGATTTAAACCAGGGTGCCCCAAACTCACCCTGAGTCTAGTCAAGTATGCAGTTTCCAAAAAACGTGTTAGTTTATTATTTTGCAAAAGTCAGTATGAAATCAGTCCTTTCTCTCATCAGAACATCCCTTCTCCCAGGATCAAAGCTGACAGTGAATTGGTATTGTTACAACTTTAAAGAGGTCTTGTACTACCTGAACTTTGTTTTGGGGAGCAAAACATTGGGGGAAATTTTTTAAAAAGAAAAACCTCTGGCAATGAAACACATTTTTAATTCATCAGTGTGCTTAGCTCCCCCCACCCTGCCCCATATAAGCAGAGTTTCATTGGATGAACCAGGAGTGCTTTTCTAAAAAGCTCATATTTTGAATGAAATTGTTTCAGTCTTCAAATTTACATATAGCTCAGTTCTGTTGACAATGATGCACCATTATTCTGATTTATTGAATGTCTATATCTATTTTAGATATCTATTATTATATTTTTTGTTAGAACTCTGAAATGGGCCTCTCATAGCCTAGTTTGGTCTTATGTAATAATTTGTAGTAAGAAAATCATTTTCCTTATAAACAGATGTTGATTATAGAATATAGTCAGTAATAACTTGTAAAACTTGAAGTTGCTCTTTTACTATGTCCATTTTATACACAATATTTCAAAACTAGGTTTTCAAGTTCATTTCCTTTGTTTTAATTTATAGTATGTTTATGTTTGAATGAGAGCTATACGCTAAACATAATTTGCTTATCCAAATTTTACCATCACAACACAAAGACATACATAAAAACAGAATTTTGAAGTCAATGATTTAAACGTAAGCAGAGACAAAGAGGAGTTAGTCTTGCTTCATTATCTGGTGCAAGATGTATTTTACCATCTTTTACATTTCCCTTAATGAAAATGGATATGGAAGTGCTCGGCTACATCTGTGTTTCTGTTTTTGATTTTCCCTAATTCAGAACAGCACCAATCTTGCCCAACAAATGCCAATGTCAGGAACATGTTCCAGTTTTGTTGTTTGTTATATTCCTCATTCTAGACTCTCATAACCCTGGTTTAACTAATAATCTGAGGGGTAAATATTTTCATGCTTATATCAACTTAGGACCATGAAGATTATGAAATTCTCCTTATTTTTGCCATATACCAGCATTAACTCTGTTTTTCCCATTGTTCTTTTTGCTGTAAGTTTAACTTATTGTTGGTACATATTTCTTAAAGACATACTGCAAAAATAACAGCAGCGCTGGCTTTGCATCATGAGCAGGGAGCACAATGGGAAGAAGAGAGAACCTTTGGTCAGGATGAGGTATTAGGAGTCTCTGTGGTTCTGTGCTGTTGAGAGTTAAAGTTTGGCACACCTAGTGTAAGCTCATAGGGGATGAAAAAAGAAAACAGAAACAAAAGCATCTAACAAGTTCAATAGTACATGTTGTAAGTGGTGATCAAAATTTAAAACTAGAGGAAAATTATTTTGATAGGAAAATTACAGATCCTAGCTCCTAAAAAGTAAATGCACACCAATTTCTTTGTATTGTGTCAAGTTTCAATTTGAGTGGAATAGAAACCAGGGAAACCACCTGCCCTTTCATGGCTGGCAAGGAATATCTGATTTGGAACTTAACAAAACAAATAGCTATAACTGTTACTCTTGACAGACACAGTTGGTGGGTCACTGACAGACCTATGAGATGGAGGGCTTTCCTCCAGTCTTAAGGTAAAAAGCAGAGACCTAAGATGAAAGCTCAGCCCTGAACACTCCCTAACAAAGGGAAACACTGTGTATTTAAAGGAATAACATAGTACTGTAGGGTTGACAGGGTCGAGTTAAACATCTGACCCTTCTTGAGCTTTTATTCATCTGAAACGTAGCCATTGTTTTGTTATGAGTAAATATGATAATGTATGTAAATCAATATACCTAACTTCAATAGATGACAGCTGCTGCTTCTCTCTTAACTTCAGAGTATTGAATTAGCTAGCCTTCTCAATTCCCAGTTTCTCTGATCCTTTGAAAGGCTTGCTTATTATTACTTTCGGGTACCAGCTATAATGAAATGATTTCTCTTTGAAGTAATTCAACTGATAGATATATGAAACTTCTAGTTATGTTATGAGATCAGATGATGCCAATAACCCAAGCTGATCCAAAGGTGAACACTCTAGAAATCTAACTGTTTTGCATGTGGAGAGCTCAGAAGGATGCTTTTGTTTTGGGGGCCACCATGGAATCCAGGTGGTGTGACATCTCACCTTGGGTCTGGTCCTTATGTGGGGCAGGCCAGTTTACATTCTTGCCATAGCAAAGGATATGAGAAGTTAAAGAAAAGTTCTGTTTTTTATCACTCAGAAGACTGTTTTGTGGTCCAGTCTTCATATGTATAAAAAATAATTAAGCTCCAAATATCTTAGCTCAATTTTTTTAGCAAAAGTAGACACTTATCATGGCATAGACATTAGACATCTCAGTATCAGTTCTTTACTGCAAATTTGGGAAAATACCTTTTAATCTTTTCACTCTTTCTCTTATTAGGTATCAAAATAATATATTTCTCTTCCATTCTGGTAGTACTAGTCTATTGTACAGATTCTAGAAGAATAATAGCTTGTGGACATGTGTCAAATTGAAAGGGAAGGTCAAACATTTAATGAACCATGCTTTTCTGTATAATAAAAAATCTTTTGCATTATATATTATATAACCTGGTAAAAAATAATGTTTTCTTTACACATGAATAAATTTCCCAAGCAACTGCATTAAATTCAGTTTGAAGACCACTTTCTCCCACTATAGATAAAATGCAGAGAATAACATTAATTTCACTGCTGTGAAACAAATTAACATGAGTTTGAAGCCTAAAATCTTTTCTTTATTGATATATTAACATATAAAATAGTTTTTAAAGGCCCTATTTGTTGATTTCTGCTGAAAATCTTCATCATTATATTCATTTAAATCTCCTATGATTTTAAAGGAAAGAAATATGTGCACTTTTTATTTTAAAAAGTCACATAATGGAGAAAAAACTGAAAAAACTTACTTTTCTCATGGTTTTCTGAAAAGAATGTTCTACTTTCTTAAAATAAATGAGGGCTGTAAGACCAATTGCTGATCAGTCTTTTGGGTCAGGTGACAGATGCTATTTGTAAAGCTCATAGGGCCTCAGGGGAAAGGCGCTTTATATGGAGGGGCAAAAGGAGGTTTACAGTTGTTCCTATAGAAAATAATACAAGAATAAACTCTGTGTTTTGCATACTCATAACTGTAAACCTGCTTTTGTCCCACCCTGTATGAAGAGAAGAGCTATTAAAAAGTAAGTGCTTCCCTGGTTGTTGTAGCTTGGTTGGTTGGAGCTTTGTACCATAATCCAGAGGTCGAAATTTTGATTCCCGTTCAAGGCACATGCCTAGGTTGCGGGTTTGGTCCTTGGGTGGGGCGGGTACGAGAGGCAACTGATCAATGTTTCTCTCTCACATTGATGTTTTTCTCCTTCTCTCTCTCCCTTCCTCCCTCTAAAATCAGTGGCCATCTTCTTGGGTGAGGATAAAAAATAAGTAAGAAAATAAGTAATGCTTATGTGAAGGTAAATTGAAATTCTTAGTTTGAGATTCATATTCCACTATCTGAAAATATGGCCCAACTTACAGTATGCCTCCCCATTTCAAAATGACGTTCCATGAAAAGAGACTAATTGTTTTCCCTTACTTCAGTCCCACGCTCAGTGCGTAAAACATTTGAGTATTCTGGACAGGTTCCACGACTAGGCACACAACTCTGGCCCTGCTCCTTACGGTTCTCAGCCTTTCTTTTCTCGGGTCCTTGCTCCTGGAGTTCCATGAGCTTTGGTTCTCAACTGTTTGTCTTTTCCCCCCATCAATCACACCATTAGCATGCTGAGACGTTTCTGACCAAATATCCACTTTTCTAATCCCCACCATGTTTTCAAACTGTAGGGTTTTATAGTCTAGTCTGCAAAATTTTTAGAAGGAATTTCAACTTTTAAAACAGTATCTCCTTCCTGTGAACTTGTCTATCTCACATACCCCAATCATAGAAGATAATGGATTCCTTCTACTGTCATTTCACCAGGAATCATAACCACGTTTCTTATCTGCAGGTAACCCTCAACTCCCATTTCATGTCAGTGCATCAGGATTCAGTTCCCAGTTGCCCTCTGTGAACTGCACAGCTCCACTGTGGCTTTTCTCCTTTAACGTCAGCCACAGAGTCTTATCCCTATTCACATAGATTATTGCATTTGTTCCTTCCTTTGTTTTTAATTCTTTTTAATACTAACAATAGAATTGTAAATACAGGCAATTTAATATAAAATAAAGTGGCTATTTTTAATTTACTCTTTTAAATAACACTATAAAGAAGAGAATGAGAAGCTGTAGCACAGGCATTGCATGGAGAGTTTGGTTTGTTTGAATCCCAGAGTTATAATAAAGAATCACTCAAAAATCTTACTACCTTCTACTCTAGCACCCCAATAAATTTAATTTAAAAATATTTCTAAATATCACTTAACTATGATTTCCCGCATCACTGAAATAGTTTAATAACCAAGACTTTCTTTGTTTTTGCGCTTATAAGGCAATGTAAACCATCTTAAAACAAGAAAGTTCTGAGCACAAATGTAAAATTCTGTTTGTGATATTTCAAATCTTATAGCTGGTGATAAGTCTATGCTTTTACTATAAAACTAGAAACTATGCAAATTTTTCATCAAATTATAACAGAGTTGAAATTCAGAGCAAGATTGCAATATGCTTAATTTAAGGTTATGCTGAGTTAAAGTATTTATGGAATTTAAGTAAACAAAATTGTATCTTCTCCACATTCCTTAATATCTGACTTAAAATGATTTAGTCTACATGCTTGGTAGAGAATTCTGCACATTTTAAATCATCTGTTTCTGAAAGGGTTAAAATTCCAGTAGAATTTAGAGTTTAGAAATGATAATTTAAGAGCACCAGAATCAAATTTAATCACAGATTGAAAATAAGCAAAGATCAGGAGACCATGTGAATGAGAAACAATGCATTGATTCATTTTCTACAAAATTATTCATAAAGGATGCTGCAAGAATCTCTTCTGAAATGAAGGAAATATAATTCGTATGCAAGTTCTATCACAGGTGTTTTGGGTTAAGCAGTCAATTACTATGGGTTTATAGGAAAAAAAACAAACTGGAATTTATGCTTAACATTGTAGAGCGATATGAACGTTTAGACTCTGATAAAGCCTCAAATGAATGTTTTCCAAACTGTATATTCTGGAGGGAAACTAAATGCTCCTATTTGGAACCACTTATCCTTGTAACATCAACATGTCTCTAAAGAGCTGTTTTATGTCAGAGTCTCCTTTAATAACCCTGTTTTTAAAGAAATAAACATTTTGAAAGTCACGTTTTCCAAAAAAAAAGGTCTGAAATACAAAACCAGTGAGTTTGGGATGGACCTTTGGTTGGCCAGCTTACCTTCTCTGTGACTTTAAACGTGAAATGGTGTGTCCTTAGGCAGATGTGAATACAATTCCCCAACCCCAGTGCTTCAACAAAGTCATAAGGGTCAGAGTAGCAGATCTGCAGTCTTGAATCCCCAGCTTCAGTTACGACAGAATTTAGTGGGTAGGAGTCCCAGCATCACATACTTCCCTCTTGATTGCTGTGCGAAGACAATAATTGTTTCTTTTTAGAAGATATCATCCTAGCCCCATCTTCATTCACTCTGTAGTTAATAAAACTGAGAAATTATAAGACCAAATATTTGCTGTTCAAATTAGTTCTCTTCCCTTGGTACTTGTATGATCATTCTGAGAGAAAGTAAGATGGCCAAGATATGAATAGTTCTAAAAGTTTTTTTATATGCAAAGATTTAATGAGTATTCTTTGTATAAATGCAGAAGACAAATACCTCTGCCAATACCAAACTTTGGAATTTCATTTTTGTTCTCATTACCCCTCTCATTTTATAATCCAAAAATTCTATGATATACAAACCTGGGATAATAGGGCACAGACAATGTTTCTTTGGGCCTAGCTGCCACCAGTGAAATCACTGGGCTTCTGGTATATTCTTCAAAGAACCTTTCCCATCTCCTCCCTCCTCCTATTTGTGCAGGAGACCCTGAGTGTATTTAAGCTTGAACAACTCCCATCAAACAAATTCTTATCCTGCTCTTGTTATCACCCTACCCATTGAACAGATCACCTCCCTTTCATATGCCTAGTGTATGGCATTAAGTCATGGATATTATGCAAGAGAAGTATCTTCTTGATCAAACAGCCACTTCATGCCTTCGCTGGCACTGTGTGTCACCTTGGTACAGTTATTGGTACACCTTAAAAGCCCCAATGTTCTGCTCACATTTGAACTGCTGCCACTCTCTGAAGCTCACGCTAATGCTGACTACAGTATAGAAGATAAACTTGGACCCACATTCTGTCATCCTGTGCCCATGTGGAGATGCTGGCATGCCTCTCTTCTGACACAGGGAGAACCTGTGTTTCACCACTTGTGTCATATTATTAACCACACTCCAAAGTAGTGATGTCCTGCCTCCCCAGTATTTTAGAGGGACTTTTAGTAAAAGCAGTTCTATTAGGTTTTCTTGAATTCTCTTGGTTTTTTTTTTAGGAGTTAGTCATGCAAACTTACTGAAGCTGCACAGGAAGGATCTCTGCCTTACAGACATAAAACCACTGCTTCCGTATACTCACTGGGACATTGTTCTGAATCAGTGAATTAAGGATTCACCTTTTCCTTAGGATGGCTTTCCCATGAGGTTACTCCATCCTCATTCAAATATTTGCCTAGTGAATTATGCCTATCAGTGTTCTGGCTATGCCTAGTTATGTCTGAATCCTAAGGTGACTAAGCTTGGGATCAAGCTGATGTTCTTACTATCCTTTTAATTCAATACTCTTTTCCTATTTCATCCCTTTTTATTTTCACTATATATTCAATGTTTAATCTTTATACATTATCTATTATCATTCTATATATTTTAAATGAAATCATAAATAAGGATCAGCTTATGAAAGTAAATCCATGGTGATAACGTACCTCCATATAGTTTTCCTAGATCAGAATGTTTAAGGTAGTCTTCTTTACTTATGTGTTTGCAATATCTGAAACATACTGTACATTTAATAATAAAAGTCAACATGTTCAACTACATTTGACAAAAGGTTCACTGTTTTCAGTACATGTGATAGAGTTTGTGTTCCCATTAGTACTTCTAACAAAAGCAACTGTTCAGCCATTTAAAAGGTTTAGTCTATATAATCAATGTAGGTATATTGTGTCTGAAGGGGCAAGTGAAATAGTTAAGCTATGGTGTAGCTCAAGACCAAAAGTAACTGAGCAAGCATTAACTTATGGAATCTTAATAGTCACCTCATTGCTGAAGTAAAAAGGAAACTGAGAGGAAACTTAATAATATCAAAAGTTATTTTAAAGGGAGTTCACATTGGTGCGAAGGGTACTTCTCTTCACACACAATATCCACCTTTGTAAAGCCCACGAAATTCCTGTTTGTAACATACACACATCTTTACAGTTTTCAGGACATAAATCTTTAAAGCAGTATTACATCTCTACAGATAAAAATTAAAATATTGAAAGTCTGTAGAATAATAAAAGAAACGCTCTAGAAAACCAAAGGAAACTTGGAACTTTGTGTTAAGTGCTTATTTAACTATAAAAGGGTCTGTGTGTGTTGTAATGAATGGAAAACCGATTTTACTGCATTCCATTTGTGAACATCTTGCAGCAACCTATTTCGGTATTAGAAAGATCATATATTAAAAATGATTTCTGCAGTCATCAATGTACACAAGTAAAAATTTAGTTTCTGTTAAATTAACACTTCATTAAAAAATCAAAATAAAAGCTCAACAAATACTTTTTATGTTGTACTCCAAGACAGGGAAAGAAATCAGAAATTTGAAGAACAGATTGCCAGTTATTCTATTCCATAACAGTTAAGTTTCTCAGTTCTTTTTTTTTCTTTTGCTGAGCTCTCTGTCACTGGAAACATCTTAAACCAATTTCAAGTGCTACACCTGAATAAACATGTTGTAAAAGTGTTTATGTATTGAAGTGGGTCAGTTCAAGGTATGGTATTTGGCTGGAACTTCTAATTTCTCTTTTTACAGCAAAAGGGCTGCCAGAAGGAGGAAGTCTGAGCTGAATTAATACATTTGTTACAGTGGAAGTAGAATGGAAACTGCTCTGACCACAAATCAAACTGCCTCTTTCATTTATGCCAGTGATAGAGTTTTTCTAAGAAATATAGACTCTGGCATAAAGCCACTGTAAGTTTGCATTTAAAAGAGAAACCTATATGCTTATTTGTTTAAGGTTTACTGCTTTGATTATTTGTAAGTTCTTTCTTCAGTAGGACTGTGTGTAGTGGCATTTGTGAGGTGGAATGCCATTTTAATACTGGTAGGAACCAAACAGGTTTTGCCAATATGTTGTAGAATACTTGTTGAAGACCCTGATGCTGTCTGGATTGGTGAACACTTCTTTTTTTTTTAATCAATACCTCCACATTTAAAGGACCTCTGTGTGCGTCCCAACAGCTGCGCAGCCTCATATGACACGGTCTCATTTTCTGATGGTAGAAGGTCTCTGCACAATACAAGTACACACAAAAGTGTTTATGCTGCCAAAATAAATTTTGTTAAGAGTGAGTTTACTCGCTAAAGTGCCATTGATGCAATTTCAGGGACTTGTTTTCCTTTTCTTTCTTCTAAGGTAGGTCAGGCCTTATAATGGACTGAGGTTGCTCCACAGTCTTTACTGAATAAATACTGTAAGAAAACATGCACATCCCCTGTGGGGTGAAATGGAGCCAGTCATGCACATATTCCAAACCACATTATATATCACTCCTCAAAGATGGCTAATTTCTGTATGTCGAGTAGAAAATTTGCATGAGTTTTGAGGAATTTTCAACTAAATTTACAACTTAATATTACAAAGTTCATTCTCTTTGAGTGATTTTAATAGAACTAGATGTCAGCTAATGGTTTTCTTCATATATTATAGTATTAATATACGTTATATATTTATATTATATATATTTTTGGTGATTACTTTAAACTAGAGAGGACAACAAGAGTGAGTTGTAAGAGGGGGAAATAGTAATATGTAACTCCTATTTATAGAATCAAATAACTCATGTAAATCAGTAAAATGCCTAGCTCACACATAACGAGTGCTTCAAAACATTTTGCATTATTATAAATATCATTACTAGCCCAATGGGAGAGGTTCTCTATTAAGATCTACTTCTAATCTCTAAGCCACCTTGCCTTCTAACTCACTCCTGTACAGGACCTTCTTCCCTGATTCCCAGCCACACCAGTTGGCTCAGAAAGGTCTGGGGTGCAGGCTGGTTGAGAGATGAAGGTCAGTCTCCAAGCCCACCTGGCATTTTTCTCCTTTCTGAAAGTCTCCAGCCTTGGTTTGCTTCTTCTGAAATTCTTTCAGTAAACATTCAGTTGTGTCAGAACTGTGAAGGGGAAATTCTGAAATGTTCATATTTACTTCAAATTAATTCACATTAAGAAAACACTGGCACTTAAAACAAGGCCCCATCCCCAGCAGGGGCTTCTGAAATGACCTTTGAAGAGCTTGAAGTAGAGCACAGCTTTGTAAAATCTGCTGGGCACAGGCCAGAGGTGATGGGGGGAGGCCATCAGCACTGATTAATGCTTGAAAGGCTTGAAAGAAGCTGGAGAAAGTAGAAACATCCAACCAGCCATTCAGCTTTTATCAGTTAGAGGAAAATTATAGGGAGTTTAATGCAGAACAGCCCATGGCTAATATTTTGAAATTGTTACTTAACGTGGACACTTCCAGGCTGATGGTAGTCAAGCCTTCCCACGGATAGTGTTGCCGACTTCCAGGTCTGAGAATATCTGCTGGTGGCAGCCCGAGGGTGTTCGGTGGTAGAAGAATGATGCAAAATGAAAATCCAGGCATGGATAATTGTCTGTAATAGTAAACTCCAAATGTTTATAAGACTATTTAGCCCACAAAGAAAACATTCTGATAATGTTTTAAAACTTTTTTTTCAAAGTACCCTGAGAATTCATTCATATCAGGTAAACATTATCTTTTTTTTATAAACCAAGTGCTTGTATTTCTGTTCTAGGACGCAGTATCAACGTTAAATCTGCTGGTCTTGTGGGGAGACATGGGCCTCAGTCAAAGCAACCATTCATGGTAGCTTTCTTTAAGGCAAGTGAGGTACTTCTTCGATCAGTGAGAGCAGCCAACAAACGAAAAAACCAAAACCGCAGTAAATCCAGCTCTCATCAGGACTCCTCCAGAATGTCCAGTGTTGGAGGTAAGTTAAAGCTGGAGCAGAAGTTGTGCACGGAGAGTTATGGGGTCACATGTTGCAAATCAAGTAGCCACGATAAATTCATCCTCTGGATATACCTTTATTTGGTTTATTAAATCATGCAGCAATGTTTCTAGCATCCCCAGAATGTTTCATCAGTGAATCACTCAGTAATTCATTTTAAAATAAGTATGGCTTGCCTTCATATGTTGAAAGATTCAGTTCAAATTAAAATCAAGCTGGCAGTAATAAAATTATGAAATGGCTACATCAACAAAGTCTAGCCAAAGCTGAATTGCACAACGTGCTGAGCTGACTTCCCCAGAGCCTCTCAAGTATGGATAGGTAACCAGGTAAATTCAACATAAAAGTATTTCTTTTGTACTTAAAACAATACATGTGAATAGGCAGTTTAAATTTTTCTGACATTAGAAGCAGAAATTAAAATAATGTTTACATTTCCATGAATTATTTGGAGTGCTGTTATGTAGATAATCTGCTCTAAGTGTGTGTAGGTACACACACATATATAAAATCTAACAGTGAAATATTACAAATGCACAACTGACCCCAATGAGTTTGCAATTTAATCCATTAATTGGTAGAAAGGAGATAAAAGTACAGTTGATCTAACCATGTCTAACTGCCAAAATATGAAATGATTTCATAATATTATTTAGGCCAATAAATGCCTTATTTAGTCCAGGGTACATATAGATTTTCCTAAGCTGTTTTTTGATAAAAATGATGGCTATTTTATTCCAAGAAATTATCTTCATCAATAAAAAATAAGTCTATTTGAAGGGGAAAACTTACCCTGGAACATCTCAACTTAGTTAAACATGCTGGTTCATTTGCAAAATGTGTATTCTTCTATGTTAATGGTCCCCACATGTGAGGCACAACAGATGAGCTGGCAAATAAAACGGACATAATCCCTGCACACGTTTTTTCAGCAAATTAGAATGCTTCTCTCTTTCAAAAAGACACATCTAGACAGTATTTGCCATGATTCCTGAAATCTTCACTTTTTTCTCTTCAGTCAGTTGAAACTGATAACTCATATAAGAACCCATAAGTTGTTTGTTTGTTTTTTAAATCTGGGACTCTCAACAAAAATACTAACTGGGATTCATTGCAAACTACCTAAAGTGTGGGCACCGGGAGAATCATGTTAGAAATAAATCAATTGGGTGTATTTAACAACAGAAGCAGATGGAAGATTTCTGTACAGAAATACATTATACTGAATTATAAAATGATGTATTAAAATAATTTTCCAACAAATAAGTTTGACCATCTTTTTCACTTGAAAATAAAGCATGTTAGTAGTGCCTTATTACCAATCTATTTTATGAAGATCTTCACAAGATCTTTATATTTAGTTTGGCAAAAATTGTAATTGGTTAATATGAAAGATGGAGAAAAATAACTTTCTAAGACCTTTCCTTCCTTATAAATACTAGCCTGTCAAAGTTGTATATTTTTCTTTTCATGTAGAATGTTCTGAAATTGGTTGAAATGTTTTTAATTTAATGTAGCAGACTGCATTAAGAAAAAGGTTTGTTAAACCTTGAATAGAATAGTAAATATTTTTGAGGAAATTATAAAGGGAAAAGCATAAGTCGCATACTTATTATTAGAGCTCGGAACGACTCCGACAGAGGCGTTCTGGAGACCGAAATCATCAAAGTCCTTTTCCCTATTGGTGAACTCTATTTATCTTCTCTCTCTGACCACAAGTAACAAATGTACTTCTATAACTAGGGATGAATAAAACATATGGAGCAGAAATCACGTAACTTTTCACCAGTTTCCTAACACCATTTAGAGTACAAAATTATTCTAATATAGACCAATATTTTCTTTTTAAAAAGTTTGTCGTTGGCAACCATTTCTGTGAAATATGTGGTAGATGGTTTTGGAGCAAGTTCATATTTTGATAATAAAAAGGAAGAAAGTAGCTGGTTTGTGTCTATGAGACTTAACCTTTCAATAGGTAGTAATCAAGCAGACGGGGAAAAAGTCTCATAGAATTTGGCCTAAAAGACAGGGCTTTAAGGAAAGGGAATGCTAATATAAACACAAAATATGATACTTTGGAGACTTGAAATGCCAGCAAAATTTTAAAATTATCCAAATATAAATAATAAATGCTATAACAGTACTGGGCTTTTACAATAAAATACTGTGCAAAGACTCCAAGGCTAAGAAAAGAGGGAGGACTGAGTTTTAGTAGAAGATTGCCTGATTGCTTTTTTTTTTTTTTTTGCAAATCAAATAATCAAATACTGAAAGTCTGAATTACTGCAGGGGAATTAAAACCCAGGTTATTCCTTCTGTCTTTACCCATTTCTTCTCTATTTCAAAGATTCCTGCCTTCCAACTGCTCAATACTTCCTTATTCTTTTGTAGTCCTATGGGACAGCTGAGAACCACGTCTAGCATAAAACAGAGAGCCCCCAAATACTTATTTTTCAAGTTAATGTGTTGACCAAATGGACAAAACTAATCTTTCCCTTTAGGTGAATATACACTGAACAACAGCTCCCAGGTTTTGTACAGAAACTGTCCTTTTTTTTTCCTCTCAGTTTTTTGGCAAGAAGATTGAGCAGACGTGTTATGGGAGAAATAGCCTTTCTCATGATGAGGCAGCAATGGATGTTTGTTTGAATTTGGGTGTGGGGGGAATGGAAGCTATAGCTGAATTTTAGGTTAGCCACTCTGTAAGATACAAAGGCATTGGGATGATAAAATTTGAAAGAACCTACTGAGAGGAAGATGCTGTCCTGTAAGATGCTGACAAGGACAGAGCGTTAAGAAATTTGAAAAATAAAAGGGCAAATGGTAAGTTCAGGTTCATTGCAGAACTGCTTGGAAAGATTACTTATTGTGTGCTCCAAACTAGAGAACTTTGAAGGCAAATGCAGTCTTTGGTGGCCCTGCTTGAAATCATGGTAATTTCTTAGCACAAGTCTTTCAAATGTCATGAAAATGAAAATTTTGGCACTTATTCTCAACTCTAATAGGCACTATCTCTTGCCTAATAGATAAAATGTAAAGTAATGCCTCTTGGACAAAAATATTAATCAAAATGAGAAAGAACAATTGGAATTAATTATTTAGAATGTTTTATAGCATATAATTAATATAAATTTTTATTATTTAAAAATAGTCAAGTCATAAATAAGGCTCAAGTTTTCTGTGATCACTTAATCCTTTTGAGATAGGTCACCCTATGTAGATATCAACAGGTTATGTGTACTTCCAAACCTTTTCTTCCATACATAGTCCCTTTTGGAGAATAGACTGTTGTTATGGGTTTTTAATTATACAATTGATAAAATTTATGTATTTTTAAAGACTTTTAAGAGCAGTTTTAGGTTCATACCAGGAATGAGGGAAGTTACAGATTTCCTATGGGCTCCTTGTCCCCACTCGTGCATAGCCTTCCCCATTGTCAACATCATGCACCAGAGTAGCACATTTCTTACCAAAGGTGGACCCCATTGACACATCACAATCCCCCAAAGTCTGTAGTTTTCCTTAGGGTTCATTCCTGGTGTTGTACGTTTGGTAGGTTTGGACAGTGTATAATTATGTATATCCATTGCTATACTGTCATAGGTAGTGTTTTCACGGACTGAAGGATCCTCTGCCCTCTGTCTATTTACCTCTCCCTCCAGCAACCACTGGTTTTTTCACTGTCTCTATGGTTTTGCCTTGTTCAGAATGCCATATACACTTGTTTTTTCTGTTTTTTAAACAAAAGATCTCCACCATCTTTCAAATTGGTGACCTCACTCTTGTTGAACTCTGACGCAGAATATTCAATAGTGCTTATATCAGAGTTTATTTAATCATATCACTCTTAAAAGATTTTTGATTTCTAAATCAGGGCTCTCAAAATCAATGTTGCAATGAAACTCTTGCAAAGCTGCACAACATAATAATATTTCTAATCTATATGATTCTTACAGTAATTTATACTAAATGCTTATATCTGTACCCTGAGTCATGAAAATTTTGGAAATCCCTCCTAAAACAATAATTATTTTGATGCATAAAATATCTAACTCACTGCGTCTGTCTACCAATCTATCTATAGTTATCTATCACGCACATATCATTGCATCATTTAATGTTGGGTCCACTACTTACTAATTGTATAATCCTGGACAAGATATGTCACCTCTCTACCTCTGATTCTTCATAGATAAAGTGAGAATATTAATAGTACCTGACCCATAGGGTAATATTATATGAGTTCAGATGATTAAATGAGTTAATATGTACTAAGAACTAAGAACCATGGTATGATACATGCTTATTATAGGGTTAGCCATTATCATTGTTACATACAGTTTCATTTTTCAGAACTGGTACATAAAGAACTCAGATTCTGCTCTGGCTAGTATAGCTCAGTGAATTGAGCATGGACCTGTGAACCAAAGGGTTGCTGGTTTGATTCCCAATCAGGGCACATACCTGGGTTTTGGGCCAGGTTCCCAACTAGGGGTTGCATGAGAGGCAACCATACATTGATATTTCTCTCCCTCTCCTTCTCCTTCCCTTCATATCTCTAAAAATGAATAAAAATCTAAAACAAAAAACCCTGAAAAAAAAACTCAGATTCTTTTTTTTTACTTTCTTTATTTTTTATGTTTTATTTTTAGTTGTTTGTTCTATTACAGTTGTCCCAATTTATTTCTCTTTCCCTTTTTCCCCATCCACCCAGACCACCTCTTTTGCCCACAGTCAGTCCCTTCTCCATTGCCTATGTCCATAAGTCATTCATACATGTTTTTTGGCTAGTCCCTTCCCCTCCATTTTACCATTCACCCTCTCCCTTCTCCCCTCCTACAGCTATCAGTCTGTTCTATGTTTCCATGTCTTTGGTTCTATTTTTTCATTAGTTTATTTTATTCAATAGATGTCAGTTACAAGTGAGGTCATATGGTATTTGTCTTTCACTGACTGGCTTATTTCACTTAGCATAATAGTCTCCAGTTCCATCCATGCTGTCACAAAAGGTAGGATGAATTCACAGGTGAATTTTACCAAACATTCAAAGAAGAACTAATGCCTATCTCTCTCAAGCTATTCCAAAACATTCAAGAAGAGGGAAGACTTCCAAGCTCTTTTTACAAGGCCAATATTATCCTAATTCCAAAATCAGGTAAAGACACAACAAAGAAAGAAATTTACAGGCCAATATTTCTGATGAATATAGATGCTAAAATGCTCAAGAACTCTGATCCTTAAATTAGAGAAAACTAGACATTCCTTCTCTCCTTCTCTCTCTAGTAAGTATCCATCCTTGTCCCTTAATAGGATTTCTTGGCCTTTGAGAATTCAGCAGCAAGAGAGATTTTAGAAACTTTAACCTAATTTGGCCAATCTATCTGAGCAATTAGTCATATAATATTTTAAAAAATGTCAATAGATATTAATGTATTTCTTCTATTATCAGATTTCTGCCTAAAATTAATCCACAGAAAGAATATAACTACATGATTTATTATATAATAATATCCATTCAATATTAAATAAGCACAAGTTATGGTGAGAAGCCCAGTATTAACTATATGTTAATAAAAGATGGATAGCCCCAGCTGGTGTGGCTCAGTGGATTGAGTGCCAACCTGCAAACCAAAGGGTCACCAGTTCAACTCCCCCGTCAGAGCACATGCCTGGGTCCGGGGCTAGGTCCCCTGTTGGGGGCACGTGAGAGGAAACCACACATTGATGTTTCTCTCCCTCTCTTTCTCCCTCCTTTCCCCTCCCTCTAAAAATAAATGAATAAAATATTTTGAAAGATGGATAACATAAGAACTTTCCTTCTTAAAAAGCATGGTCACATACAGTGGGACTTCCGGCCAAGATGGAGGCATAGGTAGACACACTGTGCCTCCTTCCACAACCAAGATAGGGACAACAACAATATAGAAACAAAGTAACAACCATAACTGACAGAAAATTAAAATGTATGGAAGTTGGACACCCAAGGATTTAAAAATAGACACTTTCATCCAGACCAGTAGAAGGGGCAGAGTCGGGCTGGGTAAGGGGCACGGAGCAGAGAGCTGAGCAACTGGGGCGACATGCAAGTCTGCAAGCAGGCAGACCCTGGGCGCACAAGCAGCGGTGGCTGGTGGGCCCCAGCCAGGGGGTGGCGACCTGCAGACCCAGTGAAGCAGCCATTGTGAAGCAAGGCACTGCGCCCAACTCAGGGTCCCAGCACCAGGAGATGGAGCTTTGGGTCACTGACTGAAAAGGAAGGTCCTGCGGGGTGCAGGGGCCCACCCACACCAGAACTGGTGCCAGAGGAGCCTGGTTGGCTTGCAGAAGGTGGCAGAAGGGTCTGAGATCCTACAGAGAGCAGAGCAAGCACCATTGTTCCTTCTCGGACCCCGCCCCCACATACAGCATCACAACCCAATGACTGAGGTGCCCTGCCCTGGTGAGCTCCTAAGGCCCCGCCCCTCACTGCAGGAGCTCCACAAGACCAAAAAGAAAAAATAGTGGCTCAAACAGAAGAAGAATTGAAAGCCCCAGAACCCATCCTTTTAAGTGACCAAGAGATAGCCAACCTATCAGATGCACAGTTCAAAGCACTGGTGATCAGGATACTCACAGAATTGGTCGATTTTGGTCACAAATTAGATGAAACAATGCAGGCTACAGTAAGTTTAATGAAGAAAAATGCACAGGGAACCAATAGTGATGAAATGAAAGATGGGTCTCACATCATTGGAGTGGACCAGAAGGAAGAACAAAATATACAACCAGAAAAGAATGAGGAAATAAGAATTCAAAAAAATGAGGAGAGGCTTAG
>CM052541.1:113830007-113877351 GCA_028533065.1 Trachops cirrhosus | reverse complement strand
AAATGTAGAAGCTAAATAACTTATGACACATGGACATGAACTAAAGGGGGGGAATGTGGATGGGAGAGGGTGTTCAGGGTGGAGGGGAATGAAGGGGGGGCAATGGGACAACTGTAATAGCATAATCAATAAAATACATTTTAAAAAAAGCACTGTCACATACAGTGGAAAAGACATGCATATTAGTAATTATTAAGAAATCAATTTTATTGAAGTCAGTATAAGATAGTGTGAAGCGTATAAGTTTAGAGAACCTAAGCAAGTGCCACCCTGGTATAGCTCAGAAGACTTCATGAGGCACTTATATGAGAATAGACATTTTTCAGCAGTGGAGCGGTGGATGAAGCCATTCCAGATTGATATGCACAGTTATAGAGCCAAATACCACTGTCAGGTGGCTGGTTATATGATTATTCCCATGTGAGAGGAGTGTGATGTCAGTGAGAAAATTGTGAAGAAAGCAAGTTATGAAAAGTAGGTATGTGATGATAAGGAGCTATGGTGTCCTCATAAAGGCAATTAAAAAAGGAGAGTCATAGCAAGATACCCATTTTTAAATTTGGCATCAGAATGAAGGATGGAATGCCAGGAGAGGAAAGTGAAATCCCAAATATGACTAGGGGCCTAGTACAACACCCCAGGCAATAAAGATCACAGATTGGAGAGAGTGAAAGTGGAAACCAAAACATGTGGAATGAGGCCAGTTGGGGCTGGGTGAAAATGGGTCTCTGGAGGTGGGAGTTTCCAGAATAAGTGGAAGGTGCAGAAACAGATGTAGGTGTGAGCCCAAACTGTTAGATGAAGCATAGGACTTGATAGTGCCATAAAAGATAAAGAAAAAAAATCAAGGGTAGAGTCTTCAGTGGGAACATCAGCACTTCAAGTATAAAATAAGGAGAAAGAGCAAGTCTATGAAAGAGACCAATGACTGTCAGAGATGTAGGAGAGAAGAGATAAAGTATTACCTGACATTAAATTACCAGATGAGGATATTGAAGAAGTATGAGATAACCAAGTGTGTAAAGGGCCTCCAACAGGTTAACTAGTCTAGAAATGGGTCAGTTTAGTAAGGGTCTGTGGACCACTTTAATGAAGGATATAAGGGAGAAAAAAAGAAAACCAAAAAACTTAACTGAATTTTCTGGCTAGGACCTCTAGATTATTGGTGATCCTGTTAGTCAAGATAGTCAACATTGAAGAAATGAAGTCAGAAGTAAACATAGTGAGTGGGAGGCATCTGGGAAACTTGTGTTTAGAGATATCTGGAAGTCAGTCTGAAACTCCGGTTTGTGGACAGGTTTTTGTGTCAGTGAGCTCTAAGGTGAGAAGGTTGAATCATCCACAGAGATGCTTTACTAAGCAGAGTTAAGCAAACACACCAGAGAGTTATTGTTTTGTGGTGTCTGTTCTGCATCACACATTCATACAGTGAAAAACAGTTATTCCTTCACAAATAAATAACACTAATTCCTCCTGGGTTGTGCATACAGTCAAGTGAGGAGTTCACTGGATTTTGAAATCCCTCATCTTGGTGCGGGGGGGATTGGTATTGTTTTGAGGTTTATCATGAATTTCTCTATCCCCAAGGCCAAATCAAAATGTGCTGTTTCTGCTGCTTTATCTCTTCTTGTAATTTCATTCATTTGTCATTTCCACCTTCTATAAATTAATTAAAATCCTGATGCTGTAGGTACTGACTTCCTTTATGCCATTCCCCTTTTGGGAACTGAGCATTGGAATGCTAATATCTTGTCTTTTACTTTGAAACACAGTATCTCATATTTGGCTTAAGCTGTTGTTGTGCTTAAATGTTAAATTCTATTTTGGATATTTTTCGTTTTTTTTTACATATTTATCTATATTTCATCTATTAGAGAAGCTAATGCTACATTTTAAAAAGAAACCCATATTGGTACATAGAGTTTTTTGGACTTGATTTTCTTTTATACCCTTCATAGCTACACTAGCCTCTGTTTATGTATTTGGTTGCTTTTTTCAGGTATGAGTAGGCAGACCATTGAAGCTTTGTGTAGATCTCAGGATTTTTTTTATCCACTTTAAATCTCCATGTATTTTGATTTTTTGTAATGATTTTTTCTAGAACAAAATATTTTTTAAAAATCAAACTAAGAAAAAATTTGAATTTTTACTCATTTCAGAAACTAACTGTAAAGAAATTGCCATAAAGGATTTAACAGTGCTTCCAATGTTTTGGCGCTGACTTCCCAATATTATTACCATAAAGACAAAACAGAGAAATGATGTATTTATGATAGCTGCATTGTGGTTGAGGAATGTTAGCAAATTTTTCTAGTGTTGGCTGTGGCACCAGAATGTTTTTGTAATTTCTGGCACAACTCTTCATTTGTGGGCAGGTTCATCAACAGTAGCATTTTGTCCATTTTATTTTAATATCTGAAGGGCTGCCAATCAATATTTTTTAAAGATATAAATCTCATTTCCCTCCCTTCCTCCCACAATTTATTCAGCCAGCCATTTATAGTAAACCTAGCAGCAGACTTTGCTGGTTTGGGTACAACCTTTACTTCACTCAGTATCCATTAATTTTTATTTCTGACAGAACGAGCATATGGTCCTAACGCTCTATGAAATCAGACTCTTGGAACCAGGTTCTGTTATAAATTTCATTGCTCATTACCTTTACGCGATGTTACATTATATACATCACTTAGCCGGCATGAAAAGCTGCATAGATGGAAAAGATATATTTTGACATTTAAGTTTTACTTTTTTTTTTATAAACATGGAATTCAAATAACCACATGCATAGCTTATGGCTTTTCACATGTACTTGTGTGTGTTATTGGCTACAATGTCTTTATTCATATTCAATGTTGTTAATTAATATAAGGATTAAAGAATAAATATTTTCTTTATTGTCTAACACAAGAGTTGGCAAAATAAGGCCTGAGAGCCAAATTCAGCCCATTGTCTGTTTTTATACAGCCCGATTGCTAAGAATATGTTTTATATTTTAGATGGTTGAAAAAGACTCAAAAGAAGAATAATACTTTTTTCACCTAGAATTCATATAAAATTCAAATTTTAGTGTCTATAAGTGAAGCTTTATTGGAATATAGCCACATCCATGCATTTACATATTGACAATGGGTGGAACTTTCATGTTGTAGCAGCAATGTTACGCTGTTGCAAGGGAAGGGACCCCGTTGCTTAAAATATTGACTATCTTTTTAAAGAAAATGTTTGCTGAACCATTGTCTAATGCAGAGCTGACTTTCTTTTATCCTAAATATCAATAAATTTATACAATCAAACTAATACCGTAACTGATTTTTCCCTAAAAATAATATAGGGAACTTACCCATTTCATGTTATTGTACGTAGTGTTATAATACACTTGTCCATTGCCTAAAGAAAGTTAACATGGGCTATTCTGATTAAGGGAGAAGTTTATCCAAGGATAAGAGTGCCGAGTTTCAAATAAATTCTCTTTCCTCCATCTTTCATCATGATCAACATATTTAATTTGTTTAATGAAGGTAATTGTGCAGTAGGAATACCTATCAACTAGAACACAAGGTGTCTCTAGGCTCAAAAATTAATCACTGTCTTATTTTATAGACTAACGTTAAATAAATAATGAGTTGAAGTAACTGTGAAAGGCAGATGACAGAGCCCACTAAGACAGGTTCCTGGGATCTTTGATGTGCCTACATTTTCTTTAGAGGCTGAGGATAATTAAACTGAAAGGGGATATCTTATCACAGACTGCTCTGCATAGTAAACAGATACATTGATTTTCCAGAGATGACTGTCAGAGTAAATGTAGCATTGATTTCTAGGAGGAAAACTTAGCTGTCGTCTTGGTAGATAAATTATTTTGCTGGCTCTTTTACCCTAAATGCTTTCTTATCTCATATTTTATATTGGAAATAATCAAAATGGGTTAGCTTTTAAAATACTGTTGTTACAAAGTGTGAACAAACTTTAATACTACATAAAAAAACCCATGGACACAGACAACAGAATGGTGATGGCCAGAGGAAAGGAGGAACTAGGGATGGGAGGAGGGGCCAAAGGGGGGGAAATGGGGACATCTGTAATAGTGTCAACAATAAAAATAAAGGGGAAAATGGGGGAAAAACAATATAGAAAGGTTTTCTGAAAAGTTCTCTGTTGCTTCGATATTTCATTTTATTCCAAAAGCAAGATTAGGGCTCTCCATGTAGCCTTAAATATATTAAGTAATTATAAAAAGTTATGGGTTTTTAAGGTTATAGTCCAAAACAGGTAATGGAAATAATGTGTTTTTTTTTTTGCTTCAAATTATTTGTGGAACACTCTGACTAATTAATTCATTAACACCTCAAATATTTATTGAGTACTTCCTGTGTGCCAGGCACTGTTCCTGACACTTGAGATTCACCAGTGAACTGAACAGAACCAAAATGAGGGCTTTTTGCCCTCGTGGAGTTGACAGTCTAGTAGGATGAAATAGAACCAAAGTATATAATAAATGAGTAAATGACATAGCATGTTAAAGAGGATAGGTGAAATGGAAAGAATTTAGAGCAGAGGGAGGGAGATCAGGAATGTCTAGATGGTTTATGGTAGTCAGTGAAGCCCTCATTGACAAGATGATGCTTAAGTGAAGAGTTGAACAAGCTGTAGGCATTAACTATATAGATATCCAAAGGTAGAGCATTTCAGAGAGAAAGGATAGTGAGAGCGAAGGCCCTAAGATGAGGAAAGGCTAACGTGTATGAAACATCAAGGAGGTGCCATGGCCGTAGTGAAGGAGAGAAAGAAATGAGTCAGAGAAGTAACAGAGCCAAATCACAAAGTCTTATAAGCCACTGTGAGGATATTTCATTCTCATGGTTATGGGGAATCGTCATGGGACTTTTTGCTACAGAGTGATATAATTCAGTTGACTTATTAAATGGTCTACTTGGCTGCTTTGTTGTAGGGGAGCCAGGGCAGAAGCAGGGAAAATATTAATGAGGATATTGCAATAATTCAGGTGAGAAAGGATGGTGGCTTGCACAAGTACCTGTCATCAAGGTGGTGAGAGTTGGTGGATTTTGGACATATTTGAAGGTAAAATGTTTAGGATTTCCTGAAAGATTATATGTGGAAGAGAAAAAAGGAGTATTTTTTTACTTCAATTTTTTTTTGGTTTTGTAAAAAAATTTTTACACCTCTGCCTTCTTCACTGCTATCTGTCAAGAATGGAGAGGTGGCACAGGTTTTGGGAGGACAATCTAAAGGTCAACTTTGGGTATCCTGAGTTTAAAATATTTATTAAAATAAAATCAACTCTGTATGATCCCAAGTGGTACTTTCCCCATGTCTTCCTCAGGGACAATGCTAAAGAATATTGTATAAATATTTAATATATGTAAATATATCAAGTGCCACTATGGTATGCACAAATTAATGAATGAACATTCATTGAGCACCTAGTATTCAATAAGTGGCAGGCATTAGGCTGCACACCATACACAGAGGGAGGTCTAACCAAACCCTTGTTAGAACCCCAAAAGGTACATGGTATTGTTCACATTTTATGGAAGAAACTCAGGACAGACGACCTACCTGAAGTTCACATGGCTAGTAAGTTGCTCTAGCTTTAAGACTCAAACTCATTACTTTACAATTTCAAATACAGCCTCTTTTTAAATAGTGACTTTACACAAGAAACATGATTAGTATACCCAATAAAATTCCATTTGTTTAAAATCTGATTTTTATCTTCAGATTATAATACAAGTGAACAAAAACAAGCCTGTAAAAAGCATGAACTCTATGTGAGTTTCCGGGATCTCGGATGGCAGGTAAGAATGATCCAACAATTCGGGTGCTTCTATTCTGCTTTATAATAATTGCTGACTATTCAATATATATTATCTACATTATTTTTATTTATTCATTATTCTTTCATTATTGAAACATAATTATTAGTTTTTACAGTAAAAAGAAAAACTGTTGAAGAAATGATATTTATAATATTTAAAAAATGTAAAAGGGACTGTTGTCTAAATATTCCAAACTTTTAATTCAAAAACTATTTTTTCAGATTACCTCAAGCAATTTCCTCTGCCACCAATTTTCCCAAACTATCAATCTAAGAAATAGAATTCTCAATTATACTCTCTGTCATAAAAAAAATCAGACAACCATTTTTTCTCCTGAACTTAAAACTTTGAACTCTCTTTTACATTTGCTTCATAAACATATGAGCAGCTTCACAAACAGGGTGAAAACCTCTGGAACACTAAGTGAGAGACTCCAAAACAATCTTTATAATAATCACTTAAAATGAAGTTTTTAGATTATATTGTCCTGTTACAATGATTTTCAGAATATGGCCTATTTTATTGAGAAGTAATATTACAATGGAAACATTTTCAAATTTTACATTTGAGCCAAGTTTTACCTCCCTGGAAAAAAATTAGGGCAGTTATTACATATGCCAATTTTTTAGCTTCCTAAAATTTTTAATGTACAATTTTGAGGAATTTTCTCCAATTCATTTCTTCTAAAGAGACTATAAAGTTAATTCATGGATGAAAAGAAAAACAGTACAAGGAACAAATATTCAAGCTTTAGGACGTTGATAAGCTCCTGAAACCAGGAATGAGTTATTAAGAAGTAATGAGAATTATCTCGTTTATACTTTTTTTTCTGGTTCACTTGAACTTTCCAGAGTTCATCATTTCCTGTTTAAAGAATATTTAGAATGCTATTTCATGACTATGGTTTTATTCATGAATGCATGGGTTTATACATACTATGAATATTGTACATAGCAATCTCTTGGGAGAAATTACAGAGGACATTTTCTTGTGAAAATATTTATATTTTTTTGGTAAACTTCAATGTAGAAATAAATCATGGGCTTGGAGGAGGCTATCCTTTTAGACTAATTGTTGGACCAAGAAGAGAAAGAAACCTATCAAAATTTATATATATATGAGGGTTTTAAAAAACTATTTTTTGATGATAATACATTTTTCTTCTTTTTGTGCATTTTAGGACTGGATTATAGCACCAGAAGGATATGCTGCATTTTATTGTGATGGCGAATGTTCTTTTCCACTCAATGCCCATATGAATGCCACCAACCATGCCATAGTTCAAACTCTGGTATGCTTTGTTTTTGTAGGATAGAAACTGGTTTAAAATGAAAGACTCATGTAAAGTTATTTTAAAGGAAAACATCCATTGGTAGTTATCAATGCATTATTTTCTCTTCTCAAACTCCTTTGTCACTTTTTAGACCCAAAGTAACACATTATGGGTATAGTCAGAAAATTCAGGCAGTTTAAAGAATGATCCTGATTCCAGATTGGGGAAGGACTCAGCTGGGAGTGTTGGGGTAATATCATGATGTGGTCCTTCTGCCCCAATTTCTTCACTGTGCAGCATGACTAACCACACAGGTTCCCAGTGACTGTTCCTAACGTAGCAATTCATTCATAATCATTGCAAAAACATTGAATAATAACTGTAGTGAATTTCATCTGAGGGTTCTTACTCTAATTATTTAAAGATAATCCACAACATACTGTGGCATTATGGAAATTCTTAATGTAGAATATAAGTAGAAGGCACATTTCTATTTCTTGATACTTTTTTTTGTGTAATCTTTAAGGCAGAAATTAATCTTCCTTTTTTTCCCCCATCTGGACTAGGAATTCAGTAGTGATTTAATCTGTAGTAACCTAGGCTTATTTTTGTAAAAAGATAATGAAATGTTGATTTCATGGTCTCTAAATTGTTGTACTGTATTTAGTGAGCTCATGAAATGTCTTGAGAGTCTGATGTACCTGCCTTATGGTGCACGACTTACTGATGTGGCGGAGGGACAACCTCTGGAGCGCTAAGTGAGACTCCTAGAAGGTACAATAGACGATGTGATAAAACTCCAAGTTAATGTTTTGATTAATATGAAAAATTTTTGTAATTAGTAGAGAAAGAAAGGAACAAATTATTTTAGACTCCAGATGTAATGATGGAAGTGAGGTTATTTGGTAGATGGCAGTAAGAGCAGTAGCTATTGGGGAAAAAATCTATCTTTGTGGATGAGGCTTGTTTATGAACAAAAAAAAAGAAGTAAAAGAGTAACTATTAGATTTTGTAAAAAGTTGGCTCTTCAGGAAGTTACTTTTCTTTTCATAATTAATTTAAAATTTAAAGCTGATGAAAGGAGAATCTTAGTTTCCTTCTGAACAAGGAATGGTATATACACAGATTAAAATTTTGAATGCCAGTGTTTTGCTGGTGTCTTCACTGACTTCATAGGCACTACAGACTAGAGAAATACTGACGACACATCTATGACAACTAGAACATGGCACTGCCAAAAATTTTGGAAAAAACTGTGGTTTCACAGAAACAGAGATAAACCACAGATATTTTGAAAGGTAGTCATCTATAAATTTTCTTCTTTTCCTGCTTCTTAACTAATAAGATTGCCTACTTCCTTGCCATATACCAAGTATAGAGAAAATTCCTGGAGGAATTTTAAGGTTTGATAGGTCTTTGCTTTTGCTATCTGTAAAGATAAGTACTTCATAGTACAGAATAACATTTCTAGGGGGTGGGGAATAGGCATGCTCTGTACGGATGGGTGTTTGTATATTCATACTTCCACTAGTAAAAGGAAGATCTCTGTGAAGTCCAGCTTTTTATCCACATCTGTGAAAATCCACATGGACTGAAAGTTTATCATGTTGTGAGAATGCTGCTGTTTCACGCCTTGGGAGGACAGCCATGGTGCATCACTGTCTCTCTGTGATGTCACCGAGCAACAGCCACTATCTGCTCAAAAAAAATGCTACTTAATTTCTCAGAAACTTCTTTGCCTCTTTTTTACTGCCATTCCAATGACACAGAAAGTAGACTTTTGCTTCCTGAGATATGTATATAATGTATCGATGTTTCCCTCAGGTTCAGCAATGCTTAATTATTGGACAAAAAACAACTATAAACACTACCTTTTCTCTTTTTTTCTTAATTTAAATAAATATACAATTACATATTGTCAGCTTTTAGGGCTATCATCTAGAAGGCAGTGTTGAAAAACAAACATTTAAAAAAAATCTGACATGAACTTGGAACAAGACCCTGCTCCACATCACTGTCCTGGGATGTGGGACATAAGTCACCACAAAACTTGAAGCGCACATGGGAAGTTTGATTTTTTTTCCTGGCATTTTGCACTCTCTGTGTTTGTTCTATGAAAGACTTGAACCAAGCAGACAGGCATGTTTGTTGTTAAAAGAGAGCATGGTTGTGACTAATATGTTTGAGAAACCATTCAAGAACAGTCTATTTTTTTCGCAGCAACTACTTCATAAGGCAGCCAAGCTCCATTGAACTGAGGTTATCAGCCATGCATGTGTGTGCTAAGGAAGACAAAACTGATGAGGGACACAAGCTGCATCTGAAATTTGTAGAAACTATCCAACATTTAGCTTTGTGAGGTCTTAGGAAATTTCAAGTTCACGTTAGATCACCTCATTTTTCCTGCTGTTTCTGTCCATATTCAGGGCTCTTATATCATTTCAGCCAAGACATTGTACAGCCAAACTCTAAGAGGCTATATTTGCTTTTTGTAGATCCCTTAGGACTCATCACTGGGACTTCCCATAAACTCCTCTGAGGGAAGGACGAGGGTAGATGGGTAGGAATGGGGGAACCGGGTCCTGGCTCCTTGCTTAAACCACAGGCAGACTGCCAGTCTGATCAGAATGAGAATAAACCCGTTCCTTAAGCATTGCACTTTCCATGTGCAGCCACCTTTTTTTAGGCTTTTGGAGGAGGTGGGTATTCAATTTGTAAAATATCTATGCTTTTCACTTCTGATTTAGCTTAGCCTGCTTCTCAGAGTTTGTCTTGGGAAGAAAGAATCTGAAAGGATATTAAACTCTGGCCAATCTGCTACAGAATTCTGTGGAGATACTCATGAACCAGCAATAACTTAGTGAAAGAACATTTCTTTATGGTAGTAAGTTAAAAAAATTGTGGAGAAGAGTTGAAACCATGGCTTTAAAGCAAGTTTTGGGAGATACCTGGAGTTTATTTTGCTGTGATATTTAAACTTCCTTTACCATGGAAAATTAAGTGTTGGCATAAATTCTATGACTTATTGTTTAGTTACCCTTTGAAAAATAATTTGTAGACCCAAATCTTTCTACAGTTCAATTGTGTGGCTTTATTGATTTGCATGTATAACTTCTGTATTTCTCATGAAGTGAACAGATGTTGTTTTAACCAAAAGCAACTCAGTACTAGTTGCCATGTTCTTTTTCCCAGGAAAATTTCCACTGCTTTTTACATAGAGGGAATTTTCCTTACTTGTTTGAACATTTTTCAAGCCTCCAGCACATAATTAGAACTACTGGTTTGATTCTAGGTATTAGTGCTTAAGAATACATCCTTTACTACCAGTTCCCCACCCTACCCCAGCTATTGAACACAAAGAGGAGAATAGTAGCTGAAAGGTGGGCCATTGTGAGGGATAAGGCAAGCATATTATTTTAAAGCTACAGATGAAATATCTATGCTATTTCTTTAAAAAACAAAACAATTTTTCTTTCCCAGGTTCATCTGATGTTTCCTGACCACGTACCAAAGCCTTGTTGTGCTCCAACCAAATTAAACGCCATCTCTGTGCTGTATTTTGACGACAGCTCCAATGTCATTTTGAAAAAATACAGAAATATGGTAGTGCGCTCTTGTGGCTGCCACTAATGTTAAATAATAATGGGAATAAGAAAAAGATCTGTATTTAGGTTTATGGATACAATAAAAAGTATACTTTCAGACAAAAGGAGAATTTTGTAAAATTAGTCTGGCTCATTTCATCTCTCTACCTATGTACAATATTATGTATATAGTTACTTTTATTTATTTAAAGTATATATTCTCCTTTGTGGATGCCTTATTATTAAAATCTATTTTGTAGGTTACTACATATATAATAGATTACCCAGTCTAACTTTCAATGAGATATGCTAAGTCCAATTCAATTCCATTTCAACATTTTTTTCTAATACAGTTTTTATAGGACTTTGGAATTAGAACTCATTTGATGGTTAAATAATTTTGAAGTAATTGAATGCATTTGGTTATGTTGAACAAGTGGAAACTACAATTGGCTATTTATAGATATCAAACTTTAAAACTAACCCAAACAAAAATGCTTAAACACCTTTTTCTGAGTTTCTGCTTCATTAGATAAAGTGAAATGTTGAACTGGATTTGAAAAAAGAAATGGTAGGCACAACATAGAACCTGAAAGATTGCACATAATTTTTATAACTCTTTGCTTTCACAGAATCGATCTAGCTGTAGGAGCACATTCCTTCTTGGCTGGTGAATTGTAGATTTTGCAAAGAGCTCAAAGCTTCAGGAACTCTGTAGAGACAGGCTTGAGCCTGTGTCCATAACTTTCCAAGTTAATAGTAAAAAAATTGCAGTACAACCTTCTTACCTCAAATAAATCATGTCTGCCAACTATCTAGAACACTGCTGCTGCAGATTTTTTTTCCTGATTTAACAGGAGTCCAAAATAAAGAAAAATTTACGTGTGCTCCATTCTGCTCCCCACAGACAAGAGTCACTGCATGCATAAAATATCCTGGAGCAAGATGCCGACAGAGTCATTTTCTTTAGCTCTCCTTTATAACTGAGTCCACTGATTGATGTGATGCAAGGGATTTTATTCAGAGTAAAAGCACTGAAACTAAACTGGGGGAAATTACCAAAAATCCCAGAATGGCTTTGACAGAATTGCCATTTTGAAAGAACAGCTGAAATCCATTTTTCATATCTTTGAGAATGAGCTCAATGAAAACCTTATTTTGTAAAGGGATTTTGTAAGCCCTCCTCCAAGCACAAATATTTCCAAATGGGAAGGTTCTGTTGTGTGTATGTGCATGTGTGTTCTTCCCTCTGAAATTAATTTATTTTATCTCTCCATTTCTCTCTCTGCCTTCTAAGGCTTTTCATTAACACACGCTGATTTCTTAAAGAATGGCATTTAGATGAATAACTTGTTATTTATGGTGGCTCCATGGTTAGGCCATTTATAGTTCATCTATGAGGGGGGACCCCCCAAAAAACAGAATTACCTTCTGGAGGTACCCCTTGTAGTACAGGCATCCACCGCTAGGTGAGCTAGGAACCCATCTGCATCAGTGTACCAGCTGCCGTTGTTTCCAGAGGCTGCATTTGGCCTCTGCAAATTTTTTTTGAAGACTCTTTCAACATGTTTGCCCATTTCATGATGGGTAATTTAGGAGCGCACCTGCCCACATCTCGCTGAGTGTTCAGCAGTTTTTGACCAAAAACAGCATGACCCCTGTGCCCTACCCTCCCTATTCACTTGATCTTGCCCCAGGAAACATTTCTTGTTAGTTTGTTTCCCTGGATGAAAAAAGTTCTCAAAATAAACATTTTTGCCAATGTAAAAGAGGTGAAACAAAAAACAGCAGAAGTACTAAAAGGCATCAAAATCAAGGAGTTCAAAAACTGTTTTGAGCAGTGGAAAAAATGTCTCGATGGGTGTCTTGCATCAAATGGAGAGTACTTTGAAGGTGACTAAAGTTTAAACATGTAAGAATAAATATACAGCTTTTTATAAATAAATTCTGAGTTTTTTGGGTCCCCCCTTGTAGAATATTCATAAAGCACCATTTGTTACTCACCCTTTTGGATCATAAACATAGAAATAGCTTCAAAATGTTATGGGTTTGTTTGTAATTCAGGTATATTGCAATGTTATTTTAAAATACAGTTTATCTTAAAGATTTGATAATAACTATATTGGGGATACATTAAGTAATATATTTTTGAATTAATGGCATACCATTGTAAGAATAAGAAATGAAAGTCTATTATATTATTCTTTAAATGTGCTGTTTAAATATATTTCTATATTTTAAAATATATTAAACTTGTAATGCTAGTTTCCATTGTGCTTCTTCATTTGACTCTTTATTTAAGAGTGATACAACATGTATGTCATAAAATTGAGACCATAAGAATATCAAATATACAAATATAAAAATTATGTGGATTACATGATTCTTTATGTTGTTTTTAATTGCCAAAACTCATTTTTGTGTAATAAATAACTCATTACTAAATAAGCAAAGCAAAAATTGATGAATTAATTTTTTCTTAATCTGTTCAAACAAAAAAGAAATATTTTAAAGAGTAAAAATGACTAGAATGGAAAAATATCTCACTTGTTCTATTTCATTTAAGAAGGGAGATTATTGGCATTGGTATTTTTATATTTTTCAAATTACGTATATATGTAATATGCACATTTTCAGTCACATATTCTCAAATAACTGTTGTGGTAATTTCTTAGTTTTACTTTGGTTGTGCTCAAGCTATTACTAGAAATTAGAATAAATTGGCCTATTTTATTAGGATCCAATCTATTCTTTTTAGGTAGTTATATATTGATTTCTTTGTTCCATATTTGCTTCTAATTTTTATGTTTTACATATTTTTGCTTTATAATGTGTCCCTAATCCTTTTTGAAAATAGAAGGGCATAAATCACAAATACTCAAATTCTTTAAAACTAAGGCAAAAATGAATGTCTACATTGAACTAAAGAAATAAAAACAGGAGAAAGAACATTCAAACATATTTTTTCTCATTTTATAATTCCTGCATCACCATCATCGAATCTGAGCCAGAGTTTAATGGCTACTATACAGTCTGGCAAATACCATCTCCCCAGACATTTACAATGAATAATTAGCTAGTGCTGCGGCTCCCTTAAAGGCAGAAGGAATCCTCCTTCTCAAACACAAGTCATCGTCTCATAACCACTCAGTCAAGTGCTCAATCTATCATCCAATTTCCATCTCGGATTACCTCCTTGTCTATGTTTTCTCTTCGCGTGCATTTTTTTTGGCTTCAAAATTTTAAAGTTATAAGTGAAGATGGTTTTGCCAATGAAGCATATTCATTGCTTAGTTTATATCTATACATCTGTATTTTATCAAGTTTGGTTAAGATCATAACTGAAGAGAAGGTAGGAAAATAGATGCCAGAATTTATTCTTATTTAGGCATAAAAGTGACACTGTATCCAACTTAGCAATTTAAAAAGAGCAAAGGTTCTGCAAAAATTACTTCCAAGTCAATTGTAATATTTGTTAAAGGATTTTTGAAAAATGGGAATTTCAAAGACAGGAGAAACCAGATTAGATATAGCCATTAAAAACGACAAAGAACTGTTAGGCATTTAAAAACTACAGCAAACTCACAATTATTAACAACCACACCTGAAACAAAAACAAGAAGAAACTAAGCAAACAAATAGAACAGGAACGGAACCACAGAAATGGAGATCACATGAGGGTTAGCAACAGGGGAGTGGGAGGAGGAGCGAGGGGGAAAAGGTATGAAGAATAAGTAGCATGGATGGTAGGTAGAAAATAGGGGGAGGGCAAGAATAGTATGGGAAATGTAGAAACTAAAGAACTTATGACACATGGACATGACCTAAAGGGGGGGAATGTGGGTGGGAGAGGGTGTGCAGGGTGGAGGGGAATGAAGGGGGGATAATAGGACAACTGTAATAGCATAATCAATAAAATACATTTTAAAAAATTTGCACCTTAACCTTTGCATCTTAGTTTCAATTTGACAAGAGGCAGGTAACCTCAAAGCTAGCTGGCCTCAAGGTGAATGTATTGAATATGTACACAATGGGGAACGGATGGGTAGATAGCCTCAGATTTTGTAATCTATAGATAGGAAGATGAGAGAGGTAACACTATATAAGCAGCCTTGAGATTTGACCAGTCTCAAAATAGTACCAAAACTGATGGTATAGTCAGGTGTGACTACTACTTGGTGAAATATAACAGAACCTACTTAAAAAGCTGGGCAGTGTTTACTTTTCTGCAGGTACCTATAGAAAAAACCCGACAGGAAAATAATTCTCTACCTTGAACCACAAGGCAATTAAGATGTCTTAGATTATATGTTTTTATATTCTTTTTAGTGAAACACACACACACACACACACATATATATATATAGAGAGAGAGCATAAATGATATATTTGATGTGTTTTAAAGATGAGAGCATTGAAACATGAATATGAAGCACAGGGTGGGGAAAACATAGGTTTAGAGTTGTGATGATGGGAGACACAGAGTTTATTGTTGGATTAATATTTCTTAATTATGGTATAATTTTCCTTACAAACAACTGTATACCTTCTTTAGCCTTACCCTGTATTTTAAATGAACCATTAGAACTTCTGAGAAGGAAAAATGTAATACTTAATTTGAACTTCCTTGGACATGTTAAATAGTAGCTTGGATGTTACTGATGAAAAAAATACTGGGCTGCTAGATAGATATGAAAAAATTATCCAAAAGGTAGGATTGAGACAGATATACTGATGCAAAGTCTAAAAGAACTTGATGTACATAGGGACAGAAAGGAGCTCATAACATCCATTTATTCTGTATTGCAAAAGATTAGGGACCACTTTGGGGCTAACAGTTGACATCTCTATCAAAGACGACCTCTCAAAATGAAACTCAGTCAACAAGTAATTACTAACTTCAAATTGCTAAGGAAAAATAACTGTCAATTAGAATTCTGTATCCAGCAAAACTATGTTAAAAATTCGGGCAAAATAAAAACATTCTCAGGAAAACAAAACTGATAAAAAATGTACCATCAAGAACTAAGCCATAGGTATGGTTCCACCTCAGGAAGAAAGAAAATTATCCCCAAAAGGAAAAATGATACAAAAATGATGAACAAGGTCAGTGGAGGGTAGACATAAGTAATGTCTAACAATTGTTTAACAAGCAAAAGAGTTAGATAGCATTAAATAGGGTTAAATATAGTAAAACTCAGTACAATGATAGAATGTATGATGAAAGATGGATGGTTAAAATGTAGGTTTTGTATTTTACTTGATGACAATGATTACATTAGACTCGTTAACCTCAGAACACAAAATAGTATGTATATTTTAAACCAGAATTGACAAAGTATTTCTGTAAAGGGCATGATAGTAAATATTTTAGGCTCTGTGCTTCTGATGTAACTACTCAACTCTGCTGCTGTCTGCTGTCGTGTGAAAGCAGCCACAGACAAGACGTACACTGATATGTAAAGCTGTGTTCCAGTAAAACCTTACTTACAAAAACTGCTGGTGGGTGGGATATGGCCCATGGGTTCTCGTGTGCTGACCCATTTCGTAAACCAGTAGAGAGAATAATTGCAACGTGGTAAAGTGCAATCAATTCAATAGGCACAAAAATGTAAAAGATAGAAGAAACAAAGGAGAAATATTACCTATAATAATTTATATAAAATTAAATCCAGACATTGTCATTTAACATTAAAAGTAAATTAACTGAAAAGATCACTATTTCCTGATGGGGTTTAAAATAATGACAACAACTAGGTACATTCTGTTCAAAAGAGGAACACCTGAACCTAAAAACATAGGCAGGCTGAAAATAAAAAGAAGGTAAAATATATACCAGAACAATACCCACCATGGGGAAACTCAGTTAATCATATTAATAAAGTATATATACATTTTAATACATAACAGTCATTATGAAAGAAATGAGAATACATTTCTGTCCCCAAGGTATCTTTCACTTTTAGGGCATTTAATCACATTTTATCAAGGTTCCCCTCCCTGAAGTTTTATCTTTTTTTGTTGGAAACATATTCCTGGGTGGAGGTGGGCAAAAGGTAAGCAGAGAAATTGGGACACCTGTAAATGTGTCAATAATAAATTTAAAAAAACAAAGAAGCATACTCCTTTGTTTCTTCTTTTTGCTTGATTCTCCGTGTTGGTGTCTGTGCATTGGATAAAGCAGCTGCCTCTGCCAGTCTTGAAGGGTTGGCCTTCTGTACATGAACCTTAAAGCTCAACGTTGCCCCAGTTCTCGGATGTTCTCAGACCTTTGTAATTGTCTAAGCAATCTATTTTATTTTTCATAGCTCCCAGGAGCTGAGGGTTTGCCAAGACCCAAAAATGAGGATTTCAGTCAGCACCTAGATTCAGGCTGATTGGAAGCTAGAGCATCAGGCAGCAGCTTTTAAAGAATGCAAATGTATATAGTCCTCTGGTGCCGCAAGTCTAAACGCCCCCCTGGACACAAGACCAGGTGATGTGGCGTCCTCTGACAGCAGCCACAAAAATCAGGGCACTGGACAAGATTATAAACTCCTTTCTGGAAGATCCTGACAAGCAGGAAGGAGGCAGGAGAGCACAAAGATTAGGCTCCCATAAGTGTGCTACAGCAGCACCCTGCTCCTCAGGCCAAAGCTCCTTGGACAAGACATAGGCTTCGTTCACAGAAAGACTGAGGGTTTGTTTTCATCTGTGGTCTGTGCAGTGCTCTGCAGTGATAGTCTGCTAAGAGCTGTTTCTCCAACTGTTCCAGTCCCCCGGGGCCTTGAGAGAGAGGTGATCATGGGTGTCCCCTGGGGGCAGGCCGAAAAAACCCGAAGGCCTGATGTGAAAACCGGGCCAGCAGAGGAGCATGGAGGTTCCTCCCTGGGCGACACTGGCCCTCTGGAGAGCGCAGTGATGGCGCCCCAGGCTGGAGCATAGCGGGCAGGACTGCAACAGGTGGCACCTGCTGAAAAGTGTAGAAAACAATTAGAAATGAGAAAAAAAAACAGGAAAAGAAAAAAAATATAAACATACCCCTCCCCCTGCCCCCGGCTTTAGGAAAGCAAGGGAGAGGAGGGAAATGGCAGCTACCAGCCTCTGTAGAATATCCCGGCAACCTCTGCCCCTCAGACCAACCCTGGAGAGGAGCGAATGAGTCTCTTTCAGGTGATGAGGTCAGGCTGCTCTTCCTACAGCTGCATCCGCGAGGGGCCCTGGGGCAGGTAAGTCTGTGCGGGTCCTTGAAGAATTGTTCCTCATTTTGCCACAGCCCACGGGTTTCCTGGGTACCAGCCCCACTGATTTTCAAAGACAGCTGTTTGGCGGCTCCTCTCTCAGGTGTCCAATGCAAGAACCCTTTGTTCCTCAGGGAGGTGCTGGGGGTTTTAGTTCCCGCCTGATAGGTGGTCCCTGCATTGGGTGTGGGCCTATGTCGCGATTGTGTTTCAGCCTTCCCTGCGCTTGGATGTGGTTTTCTTCTCCTTTGCCGAATGTGAAGGGGTCAGCCAGTTTTTAGGGGTTTTTTTTTCCACCTAGAGGAAATTGTTCCATATATACCTGTAGTTTCAGTACGCTCCTAGGAGGAGCTGAGGTCAGGGTCATCCTAGTCAACATCTTGAATTGGCACCTATAGAGCACGCAAACCCGGATAAAACATGGAGCACAATCTGAAGCCCACAGGATGATTTAGTACTTCTAGGTTATTGGAGGGAAAAAATGCCCCCTTAAACTTGAAAAGTAATGCCTCATTCGTTTGGGGGTGATACAGAATTGAACACAGAAACAAAAGGAGTGATTTATGTAGCTATCTGTGGGAAGAGCATTCCTAAGAAAGACAGCAGCAATTGCAAAACTGTGGTTGACATTTCTCAGACATAGCAAAGAAGCAAGTGAGAGTGTTGGGGAGAGAGGAGGGACCTGAGTTCAAGCTGGTAGCAGGGAGTTGGATTATGTTAGGTCTTAAAGGCCACTGTAAGGACTTTAAATGTTACCCTGATATGCAAAGCCACTAGGAGGTTTTGAGTGGAAGAGGTCATGGTCATTGTGTTTAAAAGGAATATTGGCTCTTGTGAGGAGAGCACTGGGTAGGACAGCCAGAGCAGAAGCGGAGAGGACAGTTTAGGGGATTTTGGAAAAATCCTGCCCTAGACAGCATGGTACTTTGACCTAGTGTGGTAATTGTAGAAGTGGTGAGAATTAATTAAAATCTGAGCATGTTTGAAAGGTAGAGTTGATAGGATTTGCTAATGGGAGGTAAGAGAAGAGTGAGCTGAGAATGATTCCCACTACCATGACCTGAAGAAATGTAAGGAAGGCATAAATGTTTGCTGAGCTCCAGCGTAAGGCAGGGAGGGATTGCCTCACGAAGATGAGAATTTGATCTGGGGCATGTTAACTTCTGAGTGAGATGTCCAGAAAGTGGCTTGAAATGCAAATCCTTAGATTAATGGAGAGGTCCTGGCCAAAGATACAACTCTGTAAATCATCAGCATATGATGGCATTTAAAGCCATGTAATCAATAAGATCACCACTGCAGATACCAGGTACTAGCAATAACTGAGAACCCTTCTCCAGCTGTTGTTACCCACAGCCTGATCATGCCCCATCATGGGAAACAGGTGTGTACCTGAAGACCATCACCTTAGCTCTGCCCCACTCTGCCACAGGACACTGTGAAACAGGTTATCCCTGTTCACTGAGAAAAGTCAGTTGCAACTCTCTATAAGTTTTACAGAAAATAAAATGTATTAACAGGTATAAGTTTACTAAACATCTTCATATATTGAGTAAATCATTCTTGCTGTGCATTTTAAATAGTCCAAAGAGCTTTAGTGAAGTGAACATGGTAATGAGACAAAAAGATGGATGAAGCTGAATATCTGAGAACATGTATAAAATAAACATTACATGAAATGAGTTCTTTATAAGATGAAAACAATACAGTATTTTCCATTAATTCTATCTATATGTGTAATGAGGGGAGAACTTTAATGGTAGTAGAAAAGGTTTAGAAGAGACAAAATGAAGGCATCTGTGAATTAAAATACTACTGAACATTAAGATGGCTCTCTTAAGAAAAAACTTTGAAAAAACCTTCCATAGAAGTGCTATTGCTTTTTGATCTTCCCTATTTCTTAACATTGACAGGGTACAATTCTGTCTTTAATCTGATGTTGTAGTACTAGTGTAACTATTGTGTAGATAGACATATTTACTGGGTTAAGGCTTTTTATTTATCATTATACATACTAATGTAATACTAATAACAAAAATAGAATGTAAGTATTTTTTTCTCATACCTTTCTTTAATCCGTCTGGTCACTTTTATTTCATTTTACTAGCTTTAAATTTCAGTACTTCAAATTTTGTCTCTCGAGCCTGAAAAAGTCTTTTTAGTATGCTCTGTATTTTATCTGTTTTATTATTCAAGGCTTCTGACAGCCCTGTTAGGGAGCAGTGTATCCTCGATGATATTGTGGGAGTTGGTTTGGAAGAGTTGAGCCAAGTATCTTGTACGTTTAAGTAGGAGGAACAGTTTGAAGTCTGTTTTCTTACTTTTTCTTTTAAGCTTCTCTTCACAAGGTGTGGAGAATGACAAAAACAATCATATCAGAATGGCAAATGTTTAATCTGTCTTGAAATAAAAATTTCAAACCAGTTTACTATAATATTACCTGTGGAAAAAGCTGTGTAAATTAACATGTGCCATTCTCTGTTGTCTAAAATAAGGAGCTTTCCTTGATGAAGATTTTGAGTTTCTACTTATTAACTAACTTTATATGAGACACACTCTGAGGGTAAGAAGACAGAAAATAAAAAAGTACAACAATGGATGAAAAAAAGGTATAGGAACAACCCAACTGAAAAATGAGTAAAAATTTGAACAGGCATATCCTGAAAAAAGAAGGAGTTAAGGACATGCAAATATAAAACAATGTCCAGCCTCACTGACATTTATGAAAGGGCAAATGAAGGCTACAATGAGATAACATTTCACACCAGCTTGACAAATAGTTTGTACAGACTGTTTCAGCACTGAGGGTTGGAGAGAAGATGGATTGTTATGCTGCTAATGGTAGTATAATTGGTAAAATAATGTTGGAAACGATTGAGCATAATCATGTACATAACATTCAGTACTCTACCACCTAATGATTCCTCTTCTAAATATTTACAATGGAAACATTTGTGGAGATCTGAACAAAACAGTTATACAAGAAAGCTCATGACAAAAGTGTTTATTTTAGCAAACAATCAAACAAATATGTATATATGACATGTTAAAACTAAAAATCCAGATATGACACAAATGTTAATCTACACAGGAAATGGACAAATATTTCATATCATGTAGAAGTGAAAATGTATAATCCACAGCTCTATGGTTAAATCTCACAGCATAATGTTGAAAAAGTAAAGTATATCATAGAAGATTACATATGGTGTAATGTAATTTTTATAAATATCAAAATAAAACAATACTAAATAATATGTTCTTATATATGTACATTAAATAATAGCAAGGTAAAGATTTTAAAAATTTATAATTCAAGATAATGGTTATCCCACAGGGATGGGAAAATAATCATTTTAATTGAGAAGGGGGCTATTTATAATCTATTATTTTGTATGGATGATAACAAAAATGGTTGCATATTAAAAATTTTAAGAATGTATCTGTCCTTTTGCTGTATAAAAGAATACCCTTACATCTTAGTGGGTTAACATTTTATTAACTCACAATCCTGTAAGTCAACCTTTTGGACTGCTGGCTCACCTATATCTGGACTCCCGCAGCTGCAGTTGGTTTATGCATCGGATGGGTTTGGATGGTCTAAGTTAGCCTCGTTCACATTTCTGGCAGTTGGTTCAGGGTATTGGTTTGTGCTAGGTGTCAGCTAGGAGTGAAGGTCGTGGTTAGGCCGTATATCTTCATGTAGGCTCGCTCAGGCTGATTTACATGCTAGTGATCACAGGATTCCTAGAAGTTAGAAAGCACAGCTTTATGTACAAGACATTTTAGGGTCTTGTATTACATTTGGTGTTTTTCTGTAAGCCAGAGCCAGTCATGTGGCCAAGCCCAGAGTTCATGTGGGAGGGAAATTCATGAGGGAAATAAATATAAATAGGCATGAACAAGTTGGGGATTATTGCTGCAACAATCTATCCCATTCATTTTTATATATTACTTTGCATTTATGAAATGTATAAAAGTCTTAAAAATAATTAACACCTATTTAAAGATATAGGTAAGCAGTTCAGGATGATAATGTGGAAAAGGTTATTCTCTTTAAAGCTATCAAGTCAGACTGTTGCAGAGGAAGCGTTTGATATGGCATTTGGTGACTGTATAGGCTTAAGGTTTTGGTCAATGAGTACGCATTACAGTCTAGCAGAATAAATAAACTTGAAGTAAGAAAAGGAAAGGTTGAAGGGGAATTTTTTTGTTTAATTTAAGTGAAACAATATGTTTAAATGACAGCAGTTGGAAACAATACCCTTTATACAGGCAGGTGTCAGATAGCACAAGGACTTGAATGATAGCAGAAAGTGTATGAAACTTATTTGGGGTTAATTAAAACAATTGAGAAATATTTCAGAGAATTACATTAAAAACTTACAGAGGAATTCTGTGTCTCCCCCAGATCCCTTCTTTTCATTTTGAACATGTAGCCACCCAGTTGGAAAGCATAATTCTTAGCCCACCCTGCAGCAGTTCTGGCCCCATAACTAAGTTCCCACCAAGGAATGGGAGTCAAGTGACATGTGCAACGTTTTCCTCATTTGGATCAAGGAAGTTGGCTGCTAAGGACTCCTTCTCCTTCTTTATCATTCAAATGAAATGTTGGAATGTTAGGATTTTTAGCTAGATGAGTGTGGAGGGGGAAGAGGGGAGAGAGAGGGCGAGAGAGAGAGAGAGGAAGAGAGACTGACTTTATTTTTATTTTGGGTTGCCTTTATTATAGCAGTTATCCATTTTAGTAACTATATTGTAGTATAAGCGATCAGGCAGCAGGGTGAAAATAAGTATGGTGAGAAACCCATCAGAAGGCCAGTACAAAACTTTAGCGAGAGAGAACAGCAAAAAATATTTTTTATGCTTGTCAATTCTCATATATTAGTAAGGGCTGCCTGGAAGATTATTTGTTGAAAAAAAATTATGGTGAGTTTGCACATGGTTAAACATGAGTGAAGCTGCACTCCATTAACAATGCCACTGCCTTAGATGTAGCCCTTATTATTACTCATTACTCCTACTATGATTACCTCCTGATAAGACTCTACCTTCATTCTTATCTGCATGAGATCTATTAAGGATTAGGTAAATTCTGACATCAGAATAATTTATCTAAGATGTAACTTTGATCTCATCATTACCTTCAATTACTCCCCATCTCCTAGGGAATAATATCCTAAACCCTTAACGTGCCATATAAGATTCTTAATGTTCTAGAGTCTGTTTCCTCAATTTTATTTGGAAATAATAACAATAACTGTCTGATTATTGTGACTATTGGCAACAATATTTTCGAATAATATAGTGCTTGGTACAAAGAAAGAAGGTAGTAAGTGGTAGTTATAATTCTTGTGGCAAAGGAATTCTGAGAAAACACCAGAATCACCAAGGGGTGTGACTCTAAGAAGTAAGAAGTTAGAAAGGCAAACAGGCTGCTTAACAGAGTTCATTGCATACAAACTGACCTTATCGAAAGCTATTTTAATCATGCACAATAAAAGCTATTTTTTACAGCACAAAACCTTTAAGAGGATTTTTGAACCCAGAATCTGATCAAGTTTCTGGAGTTTGCACATTTATCAGGATATATAGTATTCTTAAGAGAGGTCTCCTCCTACATCTTGAACAAGTTCTTAGAACACTCCTCCTGCATCCCTGCAAACCCAAGTTCATGTTAAACAAGCCAGTGTAAAGAATGTGAAGATGATCCTTTATTTTCTTCACGTGAGCCTGCCTGACTTTTGAAAAGTAAAGATTACTTAGTAAACAGAACTTAAGCTTTGCCAAGCATTGCACACAATGATTCAAGAAAATGTGGGAAGTCAGAAAAATCTGATACTGTAATCATATTCTGGATTATTATTAGTATCCTTGTGAAAGCAATAAGCTGATTATAAAAACTCTGAAATTGGAATCTAAAAAATTGCAGGGGGAAGAACTTATTGTTTAGATAATTGTGTATGAGTATCTAAATTTGTTCAAGTCAAAAGTAATTTCTGATATTATTGAGGTTTATCTTAATTGTTTACCATGTCATATAAGATGTATATGGCTCATAGCAAAGAATTTAAAACAAATGGGTGTGAAGCAATAAAGAGAACAATTTAAAAAGAAAATATTAGATATAAAGATTACCCTAGTTGCAATTTAAAGCATTGATGGGAGGCATGAAGCAGAGGTGGGAGAACATCCATTCCCCATATTCTTTTTATCCTTTGCCTCCTCATTACTGCATACGTGTTGCATGGGTGTCTACTAGGGTCCCTCTAAAAGAAGATGCTCAAGTGCTGGCCTATGAAAATAACCTTTCCCCAAAGAATAAACCACAGATAATATAGTCCCCTAAATCACTTCCCCAAATAGGCAGTTTGGAGGAGACATTATCTAAGTTACATCTTTATGGATAAAGAAAGATTTGACTATATTAAAATCATTGTGAATGGTTTGTATAAGATGATTAAGTGATAGATATGTGTTTAAAGCAAATGAAAATCATCAGTAAAAACTGTGATGGCTCTTACAGTCCATGAAATAGAGAAGGAGATCATAGAATTTAGGATCAACTCCTTGTGCTTACAGTGGGGTTATGGTAGAGTCAGTCTGTATTAATAGAGTCAGTCACCCTTTCCTGTATCCAAATCCTTTGTTATTGAGCTTTGAAGTTTCTCTCAGTAAAATGTTAAAGTATATTTCCACTTGAACATGACCACATAATTTACTTTGTCTAATGGAAAATTAGAGGGTGTGACATGAGAAAAAGCATTGAAAAGAATGTGTATTATTGGGCTTTCTCTATGATACCGTATGGATATGTTTAGGTTAGCTTGCTATTCCAGGAGCAGAATGAGAAACTCTTGGAGCTAAGGACCCACAGATGTATGGAAGAGCTTAGTCAGATCAACAGAGATGCCAAGTCCTGGCCAGCTTAGATTAGTTTAAGACTTGTGAGTAAATAAATGCTTTTTCCTGTATGCTGTTGAGATTCTGTGGTTGACTGTTACACAGCATTATGGTAGATTTAGCTTACTGATATAAGAGCAATAAATATAAGGTGCAATTTTGTTCCAAGTGCTCTTTTTTTATTTTTTCAGTGGTGAATGACACTTGGTTGGACAAAGCCCTAAATGTGGCTATCATTATGCTTTGGTTTCTCAGAAATGTTAGCTTCGTGCCAGTGTGAAGATATGCATTATACAGCATATATCTAGAATGATTGTAGATGCACAGTATCTCTCATATATTTATTTTCCTAGCAGAGTTAAACTCAGAATCTACTTTTCAGATCATGTCCCATATTACATTGTGATAAATGAGAAAGAAACCAGAGTTAATTTTTGCTATACATGTCCAATAAATTTCAGTGAGGTTATTAAGTCACAAAGGTAATTATTGTTCTTTAAACACATAGCATTGTCTCACAGTTGGAATTATTTTCACAATGTGTTTTTCTTTAATTTTGCAGACAGTACTATGTAATACATAGATAGTACCATATCTGATACATTAATCCTCATGGCAATTAAGAAGAACTGGTACGTTTCTGTTACAAACCCCTACATTATCAGTTTGGGAAGCTGATTTTATTTATTTGGGTCCTCTTTCTTCGTTTCTTGATGAGTCTGGTTAAACATTTGTCATGTTGTTTATCTTTTCAAAGAACAAGCTTATGGATTTGTTGATCCTTTGAATTGCTTTTTTTTTTCAGTCTGTACATCATTTAATTCTACTCTGATCTTCATCATTTCCTTTCTTCTACTTGCTCTGGGCTTTGTTTGTTGTTGTTCCTCTAGTTCTAATAGGTGTAGAGTTAGGTTGTTTATTTGAGATTTTTCTACCTTCTTTAGGGAGGCCTGTGTTGCTATGAACTCCCCTCTCAGGACTGCCTGTGCTGTGTCCCAGAGGTTTTGGGTTGTTGTGTGTTCATTTTCATTTGTTTCCAGGTACTTTTGATTCTTCCTTGATCTCACTGTTAGGCCATTCATTATTTAATAAAATGTTAGTCGGTCTCAATGTATTTGAATGTTTTTGAGTTTTTTCCTTGAGGTTGGTTTCTAGTTTTAAGCCATGTGATCCAATCATATGCTTGATATGATTTCAGTGTCCTTGAATTTGTTGAGGCTTATTTTGTGTCCTACCATGTGGTCTGTCTTTGAAAATGTTCCATGAACATATGAATATAATGCATATTTTGCTTATCAGGGGTGAAAGATTCTGTATATATCAATTAAGGACGTTTGAGCTAAAGTGTTGTTCCTAAATTCTATGATCTCCTTCTCTATTTCATGGACTGTAAGAGCCATCACAGTTTTTACTGATGATTTTCATTTGCTTTAAACACATATCTATCACTTAATCAATATCCTTGTTGATTCTTTGTTTGGAGCATCTATCCATTGTTGACAGTGGGTGTTAAAATCCCCTATGATGACTGTGTTGTTGTCTATATCTTTCTTGAAGTCCACCACCATTTTCCTTATACAGGATCCAGCACAAATAATACCCCTTTTTTATTACAAAATCTTTTAGTGTTACAAAGTCATAAGCAGGTAATTCTGTAACATAATAATATCACACTCAAGCATACCATATGGCATTTTAGATGAAATGTTCAAATTAAAACTGTAAATTATTACACCTGCATTATTACCCTACCAACCACACTCAAGCAGGTGTCACATCTACCGGACCATGAACATTTGGGTGTTCCTATGTTGGGTGCATATATGCTTATAAGGGTTATATTTTCTTGTTGGACCACTCCCATAAGTATTTTGCAGTGACCTTCTCTGTCTCTTTTTATGGGCTTTGTTTTGAAGTCGATTTTGTCTGATGTAAGTATTGCTACCACAACTTTTATTTCATGTCCGTTTGCTTGGAATATTTTTCCATCCCTTCACTTTCAGCCCGTGTAGGTCTTATGTTCTGAGGTGAGTCTCTTGTAAACAGAATATCTGTGGGTGATGTTTTCTTATCCATTCATCTACCCTATATCTTTGATTGCAGCATTTAATCCACTTACATTTAAGGTTTATTAATAGATATTTAGTCATCGCCATTTTTCCGCACCTGTGTTCCTCTCTCTCTCTCTGTCTTTCTCTTTCTCTCTATCTCTGTATTTCTGTTTCTTCTCCTTCTTATCATAGTCCCTTTAGTATCTCTTTCATTATTGGCTTGGTGGAGATGTAGTCTTTTAGCCTTCTTTTGTCTGGGAAACTCTTTATTTTTCCTTCTATTTTAAATGAGAGCCTTGCTGGATAGTATAGTCTTGGTTTCAGGTTTCTCCTTTTCATTACTTGGAATATTTCATGCCAATCCCTTCTGACTTGTAGTGTTCCTATTGAGAAATCAGCTAATTGCCTTATTGGAGCTGCCTGTATATTACTATCTGTTTCTCCCTTGCTGCCTTTAAGATTCTCTCTTTGTCTTTAAATTTTGCCATTTTAATTATGATGCTTCTTGTAGTGAGCCTCTTCGGATTCATCTTTATTGGAACCCTCTGTGCTTTCTGACCTTGTATGACTTTTCCCCTCACCAAGTTAGGGAAGTGTTCTGTCATTTTTTCAATCAGGTTTTCTATCCTCTGCTCCTTTCTTCTCTTTTTGATGATATTCCCATGATGTGAATGTTGTTACATTTCATGTGTTCCTGATGTTCCCTTAAGCTACCCTCATTCTTTTTTAGTATTTTTTTTGTTGTGTTGCTGTGAATGTATTTTTTTTTACCTTGTCTTTCAGCTTGCCTATTTGGTCCTCTGTTTCATCCAGCCTGCCTTTGATTCCTTCTAATGTATTCCTCATTTCAGATAATGTATTTTTCATTTCTTCCAGACTCTTATTAATAGTGTCTATGTCCTTTTTTATGTTGCTGTAGTTCCCACTAAGCTCCTTATAGCTCCCATAAAGTTTCTTATAGCTCTCACTGAGTTCCTTGAGCATCTTTACAACCATTATTTTGAACTCTGTGTATTATAGATTGTTTGTCTCAATTTCATTTAGTTCTTTTTCTGAAGATCCCTCTTTTCCTTTTGATTAGGGTTATTTGTCTTCCCACTTTAAGTGACTCTTTTGTTTGTTTCTGTGTTTCAGATTGCTCTGCTTTGACTGACTATCTTTGTGAAGGGGTCTTCTGGGGTAGGAGTTTTGTGGGACTCACTGGTGCAGTCTCTTTGATCTCCTGATCTGGATGCCCTTTATTCAGTTTATGTGAGCTTTCTTGTTGTACTTGGGCTTTGATTATTGATGGCTTATTCATTGGTGCATTCTTCCCCAACCCCACCTGGTTTACTGGAGGTAACAATCTCCATCATATCTTTATGCTGTTGTACAGGTACTAGTTAACAAAACTACACTACTCTGAAAACCAAATCCACACAGAAAAAATACCCTTATACCACATCAGCAATATCAACAGCAAATGAGCAAAGATTAATAAAAGTGGAAAGAATTAAGAATATTGCAAGATAGGAAAAAAGAATATGAGATGACTAAAGAAGAGAAAAATGATTTTGAGAGAGAAGAGAAATAATAAGAGTAGGGAATAAAAACAAAGCAAAGAAAGGGAGAACATAAAATGGAGGTAAGAAAGGGAAGGGCAATGGCAAAATGGAATAAGAAAAGGGAATGGTATAATATGAGGTTTGAAGTAAAGTAAAATAGTTAGCCAAAAGAACAAAATTGAAGAAAAGCACAAGTGGGTCAATGACAATGACAGATGAGCAAAGATTAATAAAGGTGGGAAGACAGTAAGAATATTATAAGAAAGATAAAGAGAATAGAAGATGTCTGCAGTTACAAAAAAGATTTTGAGAGGATAGATGGAGGAAAAACAATAAGAATAAGGAATAGAATCCAAACTAAGAAAAGGAAAAAATAAAAATCCACAACTAAACAAGGGCAGGAGGAAGGCAAAATGGAACAAGAGAGGAGGAAAGTGACCTATGAGATTCATAATAAAAAATAGTGAACAAATAGGAATACAGTTGAAGAAAAACAGTAATAACCACAATATCCATGCCAAATAAGCCACAATTAATAAAGGTGGAGAGAAAATAAGAATATTATAAGAAAGGGAAAAAGAATGTGAGCTGACTAAAGGAAGGAAGGATTATTTTGACAGGATAGAGGGAGGAGAAATAGTAAGGATAAGGACTAGGAACAAGGCACAGTGTGCAGGGAAATAAAATTTATAACTAAACTAGGAAAGGTCATGAAGAAGGTAAAATGGAGTAAGACAGGGGGAGGGTACAGTGTGAGACTTGAAAATAAAAATATATAAAAGTCTAAATAAAAAGAATGAAAAAAAAAGACAGAAAGTAGTGAATTTGTTGAATGGAAGAAAAAGAAGAAATGGTAAAGGGCTATGCAAGAGAAAAAACACAAATTCTGAAGAAGTGGGTGGAATTCATCTCAGCAAAGTTTGGTGTTTGCCTTCTGTCTTCTCCTTCTGGACCTGCCTCTGGCTTTTCACCAGCTCAAGGTCCAGGGCTGGGTTGTTGGGCTTCTAGCAGCACTGCATGTACCACCTTCACCTGCCACTAGAGGGGGCTTGTATTGTGATGGGGGGGGCGTGTTGGACCTCTGGGTCTCCTCTGGGAGGCCCTGTTCAGTCGTCTGGGAAAGTTGTATAGTTTCTGCTGAATTAGCTGTCCTTTTCATGGGAGGAGCCAATCTAAGAAAGTCAGCTCTTTCCTGTTTGGTGCTGTTGGCAGCTGTGTGATAGCTGAGGCTGGTCAAGGCCCTGGTTACCCCTTGCTGCACTGATTTCTAATCTCCCTCCTTGTTGGCTTCAGTGGAATAGGGCCCTAGGAACCAGAGTCTTTTGTCTCCTTGACAGTCATTCAAAATGGGTCCTTTTGGAGAGTCTCTTCCTACCTTTCTCCTGTGAATATGCACCCTGAAGGGGGTTCTTGAGTTTGTCCTGCCTCTTCTGCTAATCCCTAGTCCTGCAGGAGGTTGGCACTGGGTACACCCTTCCCTTCCGGGCAGTTTGAATTCTGCTGGGGATGGGGGTTCTGGCTGGCTGTGAATTATCTCAGGTGCTCAGCTTTTGCCTGTGTAATTCCCAGCCCACTGCCCTCGCAGTAGTCACAGTCCCCAACTCTCTGTTTTGCAGCCCTCAGCTTGCTTGCTGCTCTGGGCTAGGTAGGGCCCAGAAACCCTGTTGCAGTGCAACTTTATGCTGTCCCTGCTCAGCTGTATTAAGTGGAAGCAAACCACACTTTTACTTTTTGTACCTTTGTTGGCAGAGCAGCTAGCTGTGCACAAGGTCTCTGACCAGCATACTTCAGCTCCCCTTTTAAAAAATCTTTCTGTGGCACACCCACTGCAGCACCAAGTCACTGCCCAGCATTCTGCCCTTACCACATCTCCAAAAACCCTGAAGTCCCTCAGGGGCACAGCTGGTCACAGCCTGCCTCCACCTACCCAGGAGCAGATAGGGAGCTTCTCTCTCTCTGGCACTCCCCTGGTTGGTGTTTGGTGCTGCAGCTATGGATGATCTGCTGCTCACTGTGTGCAGTAGCCTAGATCTCCCTGACTTGCACATCCACCCAGCCCAGGTCTCTCCCAGCCTGGGTCTGTGGGCTTCCTGCTCAGGACTGGGGCCGCCCTGCCCTGGGAGTTGGGGGAGCCACAAAGCTGTGATTTCTGACTAATCTGTCTGCATCTACAGGCACCACGCGCAGGGTATTTCCCCTTCGACTTATAAAATCTCCTTACTGTCTGTTGTGAAGTGTCTTCTGTACTCCTTAGCTCAAAATTTCATACGAGCTAAGATTCTGTAGATTGTTCAGGTTATCTGTTGGAAGATCAGCCAAGAATCCAAGTTGGGGGCCAGAGCAGGTGAACTCAGCTTCCATCTACCTGGCTGCCATCTATCTACTCAATATGGGAAGCTGAAAGTCAATTTATTCCTGAATAATAATAATAATAATAATAATAATAATAATAATAATAATCCTGCTCATTTGTGTCAAAGCAACACTTACTTAATGACAAATAAATAAAAGAATACTTTCTAGTTTAATTACATAGTATAAGGATCCTTACACTTAGATATTGTCTCCTACCAGCTGATATATTTTGTTTTATGAACTTTTATGTGGCTGTTAGCCATTGTTTCTTATATGTTCTCATTAATATAAGGTTATTTTTTTATTAAAAACAGTTAATTATTCTCTGATGAGAGACATGAATAAAAATAATTTCACAAGTTTTTATAACTGGAAACTTTTAAAAAAGAAAATACTATGTTGAATAAAATACTTTAGAAAAATATTTGCTGAGTTTTACCCATGAAAGCCTGATCTTCAGAAATGTGGGGGAGTAGAAAGACCACATTGCTTTTCACCTGTCCCCATCTCTCTTTTGGAATTTTTTTTAAAGAATACCATTCAGTTCCTGGTCATTTCTCTCCCAGGTGTCTGGAGGCCCAGATAGCTCACAAGGCCAGTTTAGACGTGCCTGCATGTGTTCCTGCAGCAAACGCCTTTGTCTCTTCTCTGTTCTACTTAAGCAACCAAATACCGTAAACTACTGGGTACCATTTTTGTTTAGTCCTCCTCTTGTGTTCAGTTTCAACAGGTTAAAGATTCCATTTGTAGATACAAACTATAGCTACAGATTGAAAGAGATTAATTTGATAATGGAATTACAGAAAGTGTTGAGTGAGGAAGATGCTTTTGTATCGGTGGCCATATGGAGCTGCTTACTGTACTTCCCTTGTCCAGGTATCATCTGTCAAGGACTTATTCTCTGTAACATTGGCCTTGGACACCTGACTAAAGAAATGATATTTTATCTGACATTGTCTATGACAAAAACAGCATCACCAGCAGCAATAACAATAAATAACCTCTGAAAGAGGAGCAGCAATGATAAACAATTGAGACTTGGTTAAAAATTTGTGCGCCACAAAAAACCGATGATAAGTGTGTTCAATAAAAGTAAATGCCTTAGCAGCCTTTATATTAAAAAGTGAAAATATTGCATGTGCTGAGGAGTGTAAAAAGTAACACCAGAAGAGCAATATGATAATTGGGTCATGTATCTATTTTACCAAGCATTTCAGTTATTAATTTAAGTATCTTTTACAAAAATGATTAAGGTTTTAAAATTTTGACTGGAGTAGTTCTGGCTCACAAAAGGGATCAAATTACTTTAATCATAATTTTTCTCACCTGTATTTCAGCATATCTGACTGAATTGACAAAACCAAGCTGTACAACTGATTTATATACATTTTTTCAGGACACTAAAACCTAAATTGTACTCTTAAATCTTTGGATAGGATTTCAACTCCAAGAAAACCAAGTATGAGTTCTTTGGATTCAAGGTTTAAACTTGAATATTTTAAAAGAAAATCCTTATAATCAAAGAAGGATAGCTTTTAACTTTTTAGTTTTAACAGCTGGTTAAATCTTTACACATGTAAGTACCAAGTTGACTTGGTGATACAGACAATTACATTTTCATATGGTGAAGATGATACATAATATACATAATACACTTTTTCTATAAAAGCTGATGGAAACTTCTCTGTAAAATCAGGAAGAGTGTGTTGGTGGGAAGGAATATGTTCCCTAGATTAGGTATTTTTGACTATCCCATATTTTAAAGGTAATTATATAACCAAATATGGTATCTCTTGAGCCAGTTTATCTTTAATGATTGAACTGCTAGAATTCTGTTTTTATCAGCTTTCGCCTAATGAAGGTCAATGTATTTAATATATTTAATGTATTAATTTTTTACATTATTAAATATATCTGTATTTTATATTTAAGATTCTATACGTGCCTTATAGTATGAGGTCAAAAGCTTCCTGGAAACAAAGATTATATGTATGTGTAGTAGTATACCTGTTATTTCACACATCTATCCAGGTGCCAATGTACGTGTTATAGACATCACTCAAATAAATGAGTAGACGAAAGAAGAGATGAATGAAACCATCCTATTTTTGTTGTTTGTTTTTATTTATTAGGCTACGGGCAGAGATTTAGACTTCAGGATGTGTGTCATTGGAATAATTCCTTGAGCTTATTACTTAGTATTTTAATTTTAGGGTGGGGGAGGGTTGTTTCTGTAAACATTTCAAATCCAGAATTACTTACCTCACAGTCTTTGATTTCTTTATACCAGTTACACTGTTACCTAGCCTCAGACTCACAATACCCCAGATGTTTGCCTCCTAATGACCCTTGATTACTGATGACCTTAGATAATAGGATTAATCAAGTGCCATCATTTTATGTTAAGAACTGTTTAATTCCCATCTTGGAATATTAATGGGAATTTTGCTGCCTTCTTCCCTATTTCCATCAGATTACCAATACCAAATTCCTCACATTTTTCTGAAGGTGTTTTTCCCTGCAGCCCATTTGCTATGTTGTTTAAAATTTATGTTACAATAAATAGAAAATGACTGTAACTTAGTCAAAAGAGGACTTTTCTAGATAAAAAAATACAAATAAGTTTCATAGAGAATCAATTCTGCTGAAGATCTAGACTTGGAAAATGGACATTCGGACATGTATTACCTCTCTAAAATCTTGATCACATAATGACAGAGTTTCTAAGAGGAAAATCAGATGAAGAAAGGTATAGTGAACCAGGTCAGTTTCTGCATCCAGACTGAAAGCCAGAAATACCTGGGCATTTAATGATAAAAATCAACAGGGCAGATATGCAGTGTCCAGCTTCAGGCCCCTTGCCTCAGGCAGGGGCAACTCTGAGACAGTTCCGGCACCCTAAGGTGCTCCTGTGGGATCAGACCAAAGATGCTTTCTCATGATTTTGCTTGAGATTTTACCCTTGCGTGATATATTCATTTCCTATTGCAAGTTTAACAAACACCACAAACTCAGTGGCTTAAAAGTATGCAAACTGAAAATCAGATGTCCAAAATTGGTTCCTTTGAGCTAATATGGTTTTGCAGTGCTATGGTTCATCTGGTGGGTTTAAGAGAGAATTGTTTCCTTCTCTTTTCTACATTCTAGAAGCTGTCTTTGTTTCTTGTTTTGTGGGCCCTTCCTTCATTTTCAAAGCTAGCAAGGTAGCATTTTCAAAGCTTAGTCTTTGACACTCCTGCCTCCCTCTTTCCCTTTTAATGGTTCTCGTGATTATTTTTGGATTACTTGGATAATCCTGTATAATCTGTCTCAAAATCCTTAACTTAATCATAATGGTAAGGTTCTTTTTGCCATGAAAATTAACGAGTTCATAGGGTGAGGATATTAGAATGTGACTTTTTTTATGGAGGGAAGGTATTATTTTTCCTGTAACACTTGGCATCTTCCCTCCTTTCCCCTGTATGCTCAGACTAGTTTCCCTTAGCAGCATTTCCTCAGTAAATCATTTGCATAGGAATCATTGTCTAAGGATATGTTTCTAGGGAACATGACCAAATACATGGCATTTGACAGTAAAATGTGACAAATATCTAGTAGAGCTGAGGTTTGTACCATAATTGATCAGGGAAGCTTCTGGTATACATATTCACCTCTCTTCCTACCTGTGGCTTCCCCAAAATGTTTAGGACCAACATTTAAAGTAAAGAATCAAAACACAACAGTGTTGGAAAACAGGAAATAGAGCTACCAGTGGACCAGAAAGTTTAAACGAACCCTGGAAGCTAAAAAACAGGTGGGATGGAATTAATGGAGAAAACAGAGCAGAAGAATCCAAGCCAAGATTCCAGAAGTGAGAGCAATTAATCCAAATGGAGCCCATGAGAAACTGTAAGATCAGTGAGAATACAAAGTCTAGGAGAGGGACCTGGGAATCATCAGTGAAATTAATTAATTAAATAACTGCTTTAGTAATAGCTGGGCCTGGAGAATCCTATTCCCTTTCCCTCCTCCTCTGCCATGTGTGGAAATAATGTGATTGACAGCAGTAGTATTTGCCTCTAGGCTGGTCCCTAAAACCTGTCTGGGAGGTATTCTAGAATGACTTTGGGTCTCAGAGAAAGGTAGAGAAGGATTTAAAATAACTCCAGATCTTTAAAGCAGACACTGAGAAAATATTTTAAAAGAGAGAGAAGAAAAAAAGAAAATTCCACCTAGTAGTAAAATACAGAAAATTACTTTATCCCAAGAGTAAAAGTCTCTTTAATTTGATAATTGAAGAGATCTTTAGCATGCTTTCTCTGCACACAAGAACTCTACAGTGGAATTGACCAGTTGACATGGCCCCCCCGTCTAACAGAAATCAGTAGTTGGCTCTCTCATTTAATGGAGAAGCTCTGGGAAAAAAAGATAAACAATCAGAGAGAAAAATCCATGAATCAGCTTTGTATTTATTGCATAAACATGAACTTAGAACTAAGGTTGACATGTATTTGGAGAACACAGATACACACACACCAGAAGGAAGAAAGTCTATCTACTAACTACAGAGGAATCAAAAGTGATATATGGAACAAAAAATATTTTAATTTCTAAGAGGTACATTTCAAAATTTTTGGATTTTGGCACTATTGACCTTTTAGGACAGCTAATTTTTCCTTTTAGTGGGCTTTCCTGTGAGTCGTAGGGTACTTTTCAATATTCCTGACCTGTACACACTAGACATCAGTAGCAACCCTCTATCCTGTAACAAGCAAAAATGTCTTCACATGTTGTCAACTATCCCCTGAGGGAATAATTCACTTGAGAAACAATGGGAATATTTAGAGAGATTTTAGAAACTGTTACATAAATTGAGAATAGATCATTACTAAAAAATAACAGTTATAAATCAAGACAGATAAGAAATAATTTCTTTTAATTGAAACTAATCTAATGAATGGACCAAAAATAAAATAAGCGAGGCTAAAAAAAACAAACTGATGTCTTAACCTAATAACCAGGAACTCTTTCGTAGTGCAGAGCTGAAGACAAATGTGAAAACAACATGAGAAAAACACGGAAGACAAGAAAGCTAGATCTAGGAGGTATTTTAAAACATGTTCAGAAGCAGAGGAAAGGAGACAAAAATGTGGAAGAAACTAATTAAATAATAAAAGAAAATTTCCCAAGCTACAGCAAAACACAATTATTTAAATTGAAAGGACCCATACTTGCCAAAATGGATGAGCTAAGAGAGGCCTACACATTAATGCCTCATGGTGAAAAATCAAAATCCCAGAGAAGAGGAAGAACTTTCCAAACTCTTTTAGAGAACTAGATTAAGTGCATTTGTGTACAAATGAGTTGAAGATGAAAACTGAGTCAAAGATAACATTGGACATCAGGAAAGGAAATCATAGAGCAATGAATTCATTTTCTTTTAAACAATATTTAAAATTTAGAATTCTATAGCAAGCCACATTATCAAGAAAGTAGGAGGGCAAAATACATTAAAAATGCATAATAACAATATTTTTTTGTGCATGGTACTCCTAATGAAGATAAAATTATTCCAGCAAAATGAGAAAAAGCACTATAAGAATAGGATGTCTTTATATAAAAGAAGAGTCATAGCTGATTAAGACCAAGAAAACAAAAAGAAAGCTAAAACCTTAGTAGAGAATATATTGGACCTTGGTGTTTGGGATATTCAACTTTGAGTTACAAGGACTTAGTACATAGGAAGGCATTTCTTCTCTACTGGTTTGATTTCATTTCTTAATCCTGAATTAAGTCACATCTACATATCATAATACACTAAATTTCATTTTATTATTTTTTGTAATTAGTAATACTTTTGTTTTCCAATTATAGAAAACAGTCAGTATCATATTAGTTATGGGTATACATATGATAGTGGTGAATCATTTATATAACTTATGCAGTGACCCTCCCTGATAAATCCAACATGCACCTGGCATCATGTGTAATTATTTTGATATTATTAACCATACACTGTACTTTACATCCTGTGACTATTTTGTAATTGCCAAATTGTAACTCTTAATCCTTTCACTTTTTTCACCTACCCCCAAGCCCTACTCCCATGTACCAACCATCAAGGTAGGCTCTGTAGCTATGAGTTTGTTTCCATTTTGATTGCTCATTTATTTTTTTTAGATTCAACAATAAGTGAAATCATATAGTATTTGTCTTTTTCTGTCTAATTATACTTAGTATGATATCCTTTAAATCTATTGATGTTGTTGCAAATCATGATTTTATTCTTTTTTATGAAAGAGTACTATTCCATCATATATACATACCATATCTTCTTTATACAATCATTTATTAACACTTAGGTTGCTTCCATATATTGAGTTTTGTATGTGAAATGTCCTTTATCTCTTGTTATGATATTTATTTTAAAACCTATTTTGTCTGGTATAAAAGTAATGCTATACCAGTTTTTGAAAATTTTTCACTCTTATAAAAGATCTTTGTTATTCCTTTACTTTCAGACTTTGTGTGTTGTTCCAAGTAAAATGAATCTCTTGCCCTGGCTGGTGTGGCTGAGTGGATTGAGTGCTGGCCTGTGAAGCAAGGGGCTGCTGGTTTGATTCCCAGTCAGGGCACATGCCTGGTTTGAGGGCCAGGTCCCCAGAAGGGAGCATGTGAGGGGCAACCACTCATTGATGTTTCTCTCCCTCTCTTTCTCCCTTCCTTCTCCTCTAAAAATGAATAATAAAATCTTTAAAAAATAAATAAAATTAGTCTCTTATAGGTAGCATATATATAAGTCTTATTTTCTTCTCTGTTCAGCTACCCTAAATATTTTGATTAAAGCATTTAATCTATTTACATTTAAAGTAATTATTTATAGGTATGTAATTGTTGCCATTTTATTATTCATATTCCTCCTCCTCCTCCTTTTTCAAGTCCATTTAATATTCCTTGTAATACTGATTTGGTGGTGATAAACTCCTTAAGCTTTTTCTCACCTGAGCGGGTCTTCATTTCTCCTTCAATTCTAAATGATAGCTTTCCTGGGTAATATTGGTTGTAGGTCCTAGCTCTTCATCACTTTGAAATATTCCCTGCCAATCTCTTCTGTCCTGCTAGTTTTCTGTTGAAAAATCAGCTGACAGTATTACAGGAACTTCCTTGTACATAACTAGCTGGGTTTTTTCTTCTTTTTTCTCTTGCTACTTTTAAGATTTTCTCATTGTCTTTAACTTTTGGCATTTTAATTATGATGTCTTGGTGTGGGTCTTTGAGTTCATTTTGTTTGGAATTCTCTGTACTTCCTGGACTTGAACATCTATTTCTTTCTCAAAGTTATGAAAGTTTATAGTCATTATTTCTTTCAGTAGGTTTTCAATCCCTTTATCTCTCTCTTCTGATTCTGGTACCCCTGTGATGCAATGTTGTTATGCTTGAGGTTGTCCCAGAAGACACCTGTACTTGCCTCATTTAAAAAATTTTCTTTTTCTTTTTGCTGTTGTGATTGGGTGTTGTTTGCTACCTTGTCTTCCAAATCACTGATTTGATTCTCTACTTTATTTAAGCTGCTGTTTATTTCTTCTAATGTATTCTTCATTTCTGTTTTTTTAATGGTTTCTATCTTTGCATAAATTCTCATTGAGTTCATCTATTCTTCTCCTAAGTTCCTTGAGCATTTTTATAAACAGTGTTTTGAATTCAGTATCTGGAAGATTGCTTGTCTCCATTTTGTTTATTTCTTTCTCTGGAGTTTTTTGTCCTGTTTTTTCTTTTAGGTCATGGTCCTTTGTTTCCTCATTATGGCTGCCTCCCTGTGTTTGTTTTTGAGTACTAGACCTGCTTCATCTCCTGCCCTTGGTAGAATGGCCTCATATAGTAGTTTTCCTCTGTGGCCCAGTGGCGAAATATCCCTGGTCACCTGAGCCAGGTGCTCCTTGGGTGTCCCTCATGTGGGTTCTATATATACTTCCATTATAATTGAGCCTCAATTGCTGTTTGCACATCAGTGTATGGAACTGATCGTCAAGCTGGCTGCTATGAGGACTGGTCATGACTAAAGCAGATGAGCTCTGTTGTGGAGACAGGCCCCACAGAGTGGGGTTTATTATAGTTGGGTTCTGGTGCCAGCTGAGTCCACCCTTTGGGTGTGTCATTTGTGGAGCTAATTAGGTGTTGCTCTATGAGGTCTGAAGTTGGTCACCAGGTATGGTGGGACCATACCACCAGAAGGGACACTGGTACAGGCCCAGATGAGTCACTGCCTGTGTCTGGCCTGGGGCTACCTAGTAGGAGGTATAAAGTGACCTGCAGTTGGTAGCTATCTATGCTGGACTTGGAGACCCGTGGGAGAAGCTATGCTGTAAACTGAGGTCATCTGACACTAGTGTCAGAGGCCATTTACCAAGAGGTATAGGGCACGCTGAGGCCAGCTGTTGTTTGTTTGTAGTTTGTAGACATTTGTGAAACTTTAGGAAAGTCTACAGCTTGGGCTGAAGCTGGCAGCTTTTGAGGAATAGCCACTGAATGAGTTTTGGGCTGATTTGAGGCTTGGGTGGGGCAGGGTCTCAGGGAATCTTTAGGGTAGGGTGAGCAGTGTTAGCCAGGCTAATGGATTGTGTTAACCAAATTGATGAGTATGGTATGCACTTGCCTGCTGAGGTGGGGAGGGCTCAACAAAGGAACAGGGTGCCTGCCAGCACTTCTGTCCCAGATATAGCTGACCCTCCAGCTCTTGCCCTGAAGCCAAAGTATTCCGTTCCTCCCTAAGTGCCATGATGCTTTTTGAGCTACTGTCCTCAACTTTTTGAGTTACTGGAGCTCAGCACAAGTGTTCGTGATTGTGTGAGTTTGGGGCTACACCCTATAAGAGGACACCTGGGTCTACAGCAGTCCTCCATCTCACAAGGATGGAATCCCTGCTGATTTTTACAGCCAGAGGTGATGGGTACTCCTCTGCCTGGCACTGGTGCTCTGGGATTCAGAACCCAGTGTGGGACTGGGGCCCCTTGCTCCTCAGGGGGCACCAGCTGTTTCTTCCTGATTCTTAACCTCCACACATCAGTGTGAGACCAGTGTGTTTTGTGTCTCTTCTGCTCCTACTGATCTTGACATGGCTTCTTTATGTTCTTAGTTACAGGAGTTCTATTCAACTAGTCTTTAAGTGGTTTTTAAGGACAGTTGTCTTTTAATTTATTTGTACATTTAATGTGATTGTGGGGAGAGGCAAGCATGACATTTACCTGGTCTGTCATCTTGACCAGAAGTTGCCACTATTTTTTTCCTTTTTAGTCTTCATATATTAAAATGAACCACTCTGACCCCAAATCTAGTAGCTAAAAACAACAATAATCATTATTATTATCCCTCACAGTTCTGAGGATTGACCTGGCCCCACTACTCTATGGGTCTCCCATGTGGCTACAGTCAGGTGGTAGCTGTGTCTAGAATCTTCTCTAAGGCTTCCTCACATGCATGGTGGTTGATCCTGGCTGTCAACTAAGATCTTGGAGGGGCCTGTTGGCTGGAACACCTACACATGGCCTCTTTTTGTGATCTGGGTTTCTTTAAAGCACGGTGGATGGGTTCCAAGAATGAACATCCCAAGAGAACCATGAGAAAGTTGTATTGTCTTTTTATGACCTATCCTTGAAAGTCAAATAACATCACTCGTTTTCACAAGAGTGTGAGATGCAAGGGAGGGGCAAGCATTCCACATCTTGATGAAAGGAGAGATCAACATCACATTATAAGATGCATCGTGGAAGGTCATATCTTGGAGAATATAAACTGCCACAATCACTAATGCACTTGGGATGTAAGTGAAGAAGGGTAATGGAGTGTAATTGTGGTAAATTCTTCATCTTTCATTGTGACTAAGCAATAGGTGCATTCTACATCAAAATAGAGGACTATATGTATGTTTTCTAAAGCCATGACTGAAACATTGTACAATGTAAACAGCAGAATTTGCCAGTTCTGGAAGAGCATCTGTGGATAAAGAATGTGGCAGTGGAGTGTGTTTGTTCTTTTTTATTTTTTTAAGTCTGCCAGTGTTACTTTTAAAATGTTATATAAATGTTTGCTTATATATAATAAAATATAAATTATATACACTTTTATTAATGTAATTTTAAAAATAAAACAAAAATGAGACAAGGTCAATATTCAACAATGATGGCCATTTAATCTCAGATATTAATTGGGCTCAAATGAATACTTGTCACTGTGCTAAGGTCTGGAGATTTTAGGTATAGACCAGAACTAGAAAGAATATTAACATTTAATGGGCCTCATTTCTTAATTTTGCGATGGGAAATTATACCTAAGGGGAGATGCCTTCTCTGCCCAGGATCACTACCAAGAATTTTTTGGTAGTAAAAGTTACAGGCAGAATTCTAAAGGTTTCTCCTTCTCCAATAAGCTTCCCTTCCCTGGGCACTGCTGTTAAAAGTCACAGATGAAATTAAGATTGCTAATAAGGTATCGTTAAGCAGGGAGAATAATTTGGACTACCTGGGTGGGCCCAGTGAATCATGTGAATTCTTTTCTTTTTTTAAATTTTTAAAAATCCTCACCTAAATATATGTTTATTGATTTTGAGAGTGAGGAAGGGAGAGAGAGAAAGATCAGTGTGAGAGAGAAACATTGATTGGTTGCTTCCTGTAATGTGCCCTAACCAGGGGTCAAGCCTGAAACCTAGGGATTTGCCCTGAGTGGAGATCAAACCTATAAATTTTTGGTGTATGTGTTGATGCTCCAACCAACTGAGCCACCGTGCGAGGGCTAATTATGTGAACTCTTAAAAGCAGAAGGTGAAGACAAGAGGCAGACGGATGGTGCAGAAGAGGAAGTCTACTGAGGTGAGGCCGGAGGGGATGTCTTGACTACTGTTGACTTTGAAGATGGAGGAAGAGGAGCACAGCCAGAGAATATGGCTGGCCTCTAGTAGCTGAGAACAATCACCAACAGACAACCAACCAGCAAGGAAATGGGAAACTCAGTCCTACAACTGAAAGGAACACCCGGAATAACCTGCCTATAAACTGAATGACCCTCAAAGCAGATTCTTCCCTAGAGTTTCTTGTTAAGAGTCTATCCAGCTGACACTTTGATTACAGCCTATGAAAAAAATGAAGCAAGCAGAGACTCTGACTTATAAAAGTGGGAGATAAATTTGTGCTGTTTTAACCTGCTAAATTTGTTATGACAACAATAGAACACGAATACAAACACTAAAACTGGAGCCAAGTTCTTCTGATACCTCCTTTTGTTCTTTAAGTGGATAAGAACTAGAAGAAACACTGTCTTTGCTCAAATTGTTTACCATTTAGCTTGTCGGAAACAATGAATCACGTATTAATTTGAAAAGAAAATGTCAAATGAGGTAGTCTGAATTGAGAGTCCTTTACATGCCAAACTTTCTATAGGTCACCCTTCACTAGGTTCTTTAAAGCTAGCCTTGGACAATAATATGCACCTAGATTAGATTAACATTCACAGCCCCTCCCTGCTTTGTTTCTATCTATTTTTCCAACTCAGGTTTCTCTGCTTCTACATTCTAATATGCTTTTTAGTTTTTGATTTGGACTCACTTCTATAGCTTACTAAAATCTGCTTCCAGCTCAATTCTTGACTCTTTAAACTTCTCTTGTTTAGTTATCCCCTACAGCTTTTGGTAAATGCTCTCTCCGCTCCTCTGGGATCCAAAGAACTACTCATTCCCCCTCCCAAGGGTCAGTGTACTAAGTTTGATTTAAGCTTCACTTTTGCAATTATGGCTGTCACTCTTAAAAACAGAAAATCTCATTATAGAATGAGATTTTAAGTCAGTAGACTATTTTTCAAGCAGGTTAACATTTTCCTTTGTACAACTGTTGTTTCTTAAACAGTGTTATGTGGCCCTTAGCTGGGTAGTTCAACTGGTTAGAGCCTCATCCTGTTACCTGCCAAGGTTTTGGATTTGATCTCCAGTCAGGGGACATACAAAAAGCAACCAATGAATGCACAAATAAGTGGAACAATAAATTGATGGTTATCTCTCTCTCTCTAAAATTAATAAATAAAAAAAGTTAAACAGCCCTGGCTGGTATGGCTCAATGGCTTGGGAGCTGGCCTGCAAACCAAAGGGTCACCAGTTCGATTCCCAGTCAGGAGAGGGTTGTGGGCCAGGGCCCTGGTGGGGAGGCATACAAGAGGCAACCATACATTGACGTTTCTCTCCCTTTCTCCTTTCCCCTCTGTCTAAAAATAAATAAATATAATCTTAAAAAAAATTAAACAGTGTCATACTATATTGTCATAGACAATATAATATTGTCAACAGTGTCATAGACAATGTAATATATGCTACAGGGCATTCTATTTTTACATGATTTATAGTTACCTCTACATTTTAGTAGTGTGACTATGTGTGAAAATGTGTAGAAATGAATACATAGTGTGATCTCAACTCATCAGTCTTCTAAATTAAAAAATGTGAAACTAATTTTTTTAAGTCAAAGTCTGTAAGTTGTTGAAATTTTCACAATGATAATAATATGTACATAGAAATAGGAAGTAGCTATGAATTTTATTTAAAAACCAAGTAAATACCATTTATAAATAATTTTTTAAAGAAGCTAACAGTCGAACTATTAAAATGTGTGGTACTCCACAGTGTTTGAAAAAAAGGTTGCATTTCCCAGCATTTAGAAATAACTTTACCCTCCTTTTCTTCACTCATAAGCTTCACTTTATTAAACATCCTACTCTAGTCCCAGTATATGTTGATATTAATAATATAAATATATTATTAATAACATTTGCACAGGGAAGAAAGCTATATGGAAAGTAGCTTTCAAAAAGCTGAAGTGTATAGTCCAAATATCTGTACAAAGTTAGGATTATTTTTCTCTTCACTGTCCTATTTCTTCTCCACCCACCTTCCTCCTTCTGTTACAGAGTTCCTTAAGGATAGTTCAAAGGTAACAGAGTGACTGTGACTTCCTCCTAACTCTTAGTGATTTAATAGTCATTCATATTCTTTTCTTTTTAATTTTTTAAAATCTTCACCTGAGTATATGTTTGATTTTGAGAGTGAGTAAGGGAGAGAGAAAGAGAGAAATGTCACTGTGAGAGAGAAACATCGATTGGTTGCCTCCCCTGTGTGCCCCAGCCAGGGGCAGAATGAAACACTGGTGTAAGGAATAAAATGGATGTGACTAATTGATTCATTACCCCTCTATTGATATCAGATAATTCAGTCATTTAGAAGAGGAGAAAAATGTAATTCTTTATTCTAAGAAATATTCTCCTTGATGCTTTCTGATGCTTCTTTTACTGCAAGTAGACTTTTTTCCTTTGACTTCTTTTCCCAAGGAACAAAGTAACATACACAAAAAATTAAAAATTACTTTCCCCTTTTGTAGTGTTGAAGGTTTCTATGGGAGCAAAGAGTTAAGAGTCTGCAGAATCTATATTAACACATTTGGAATGGTTCCCAAACTGTAGCATAAGGAGTCCAAATCATTATGGGTCAGGTTCTTAAGTTTTCGTGTTTATTTCTGCCTCCCTTACCTACTCTCCATAAATCACGTGATTGAGATTGAATGAAATAACATTGTTTTTCCATATTAAAAAAATCCATCAAATAATATTTTTGACTTTAAAACCAGTCATACTTTAAGCTGTTTTGCTACCTACACATATACTCTAAGAATCAATCTCACTTGATATTTATTCTATTTAGTTATATACATAACTAATGCTTTTTGAGGAATAAATAAAGATGACCTACTATTTGCAATTTATTTCAGTATTTTATTTACCTCAGATGAATTTAGTTTATTTGAGTTAACAAAATATGTGATTTTAGTAGTATCACAAATAACAAATTCATCACTAAATTCATATAGAAGCATTTTACTATGCATACTATGTAAATGAATGAGACTGATTTTTAAATGTCAAATTATATTTCAGGATGAATATTAACAATTAAAAACCACTTTCACCTACCCAATGAATTCCTTTTCATTAGCTTCAGCAGTATAATTTTATACCCTTAAGAACAGATTTTTCTTTAGAAATATAGAAAAAGAGAATTGAAATCCAAATTTGAAGAATGAAATTAGTGGTCAAATTTGTAATGCTCTTTTAGGTCAAAAATCAAAAGATGAGAATGACTTTCTTTTGTGATTGGTGACCTATCCCTAGAGTTACTTAGCACCATGGTTTTAAAATGGAGATTCTCAAGGCTGACAGTGTAGAGGGCTGCATACAACAGTTGCTGCTCGATTTATGAATTCTGTTGATTAAGTTAAAAACATTTTAGTTTTTGTATTATAGTCATTTTTAGACAAGTGAAACTACAAAACTTCCGCCCTCTAAAAATGTACATGGAATCAAATTTACCTCTCAATTTAGAACATATGTTTTTAATATAAACAAATGACATAGTTCTATATGGGTAAATAATTTAACTCTTTAGAATTCATTTCCTTCACTTTAGCTGCAGACAGCCCACTAAATTACTTAAGTATAATTATTGCTCTTCCCCTTGAATGCTTTCTCTGCATGCACATTTAAAAACAGAAATGTTGTAACATAGCATTTCCTAAAGTATTATTGCATAGAAAACCACTTCCACAGGACATTAATAAGTTCTAGAAAGACAGAGGCATTTGACATATATATTGGGAAAGACTGAATTAAAAGAATTTAAACAGGTTTATTTACTGTAAGAATTATCAGAGTCTTTTAACAGACTGATATACAGTTTGGATTTCTAGTAAGGAAATATAGAAATATACATCACACAAGAACATTTGGCAATGGAACTCTTTTATCATAGAGATTTTTACTGTAGTCCTATTCTTTAGAACAGTTTTTGTGAAACACTGATGTAAGGAAAAATGCATCTATGACTAATTTATTCATTGAAAAGAATTCTTGGATCATCTCTTACAAGTTTGGATAACATGACACAGTCTCTGTCCTAAAGGATTTAGAGTTCACTGACTGAGACAAACATGTAAGCCCTTAACAGTTTTTCTTATAAAAATAATATTTTAAAATATAATGAAACCTATACAGTAAGGAGAGAAAGACAAGAAGAAAGACAGCCTGAGACTGTGGAAGACAAAGGCTATTTCATACAGTAGTTGTTGTGTCTGCTGACTCTCAAAGCATTTGCCAGCAAAAATGAGAGAAGATGTTTCATGTAGACAAATACAAAGTGATTTTGCAAGCTTTGGAACTACAAAGGACCTAAAATCATAGTTGAACAGTTCATATATTATAAAGTAGTCATCCTTCTAAATTCATTTCCTTTCTGCTTAGAGATTGAATTACTCATGTAAGTCTGTATAGTATACTGTTTAATAACTGGTATGTTGAATATTGAAAAACTAGAAGACTTTTCCAAGTTCTATGCAAATGATTAGAAACTCAGGTTAAAGAAAAAGCCAAATAATATGAACATTAAAGAACAATTACCATGCAAACATGACATAAAAGCACTGATTTCTATGGCAAAAGATATGGAACTTTAATACTTATGTAATTACACTGATGGTTAATATTGGCCCTCTCACCACATGTTTATGGTCAAGGGCAAGAAATTCAAAGTTAGTATTTATTTTTTTTAATTTTATTTTAATCATTCAAGTACAGTTTTCTGTCCTTTACTCCCATCCCAACCCACCCACCCATCCCTCCCCACCTCCCTCCCATTTCTAACCCCCCTAGTTTTTGTCCATGTGTCCTTTATATTTATTCCTGTAAACCCTTCCCATTTTCCCCTGAAATTCCCCTGAAATTCCCTCATCGTTTCCCTCTGGTCACTGTCAGCCTGTTCTCTATTTCAGTGTATTTGGTTATATTTTGCTTCTTTGTTTGTTTTGTTGTTTAGGTTACCGTTAAAGGTGAGATCATATGGTATTTGTCTTTCACTGCCTGGCTTATTTCACTTATCATAATGCTTTCCAGTTCCATCTATGCTGTTGCAAAGGATAGGAGCTCCTTCTTTCTTTCTGCTGTGTAGAATTTGATTGTGTAAATGTACCATATTTTTTTGTTCCATTCATTTACTGATGAGCACCTAGGTTGCTTCCAACACTTGGCTATTGTAAATTTTGCTGCTATGAATATTGGGGTGCATAGGTTCTTTTGGATTGGTGTTTCAGGGTTCGTAGAATATAATCCCAGCAGTGGAATTGCTGGGTCAAAAGGCAGATCCATTTTTAGTTTTCTGAGAAAATAACATACTGTTTTCCATAGTGGTTGCACTAGTCTGCAATCCCACCAACAGTGCACTAGGGTTCCCTTTTCTCCACAACCTCTCCAACACTTGTTGTTTATTGCTTTGTTTATGATGGCCATCCTGACTGGTGTGAAGTGATATCTCATTGTGGTTTTAATTTGCATCTCTCTGGTAGCTAGCAATACTGAGCATCTTTTCATGTGTCTCTGGATCCTCTGTATGTCCTCCGTAGAGAAGTGTCTGTTCAAGTCCCTTGCCCATTTTTTAATTGGGTTGCTTGTCTTCTTAGAGTGGAGTCGTGTAAGTTCTTTATATATTTTGGAGATTAAACCCTTGTCTGAGGTATCATTGG
>CM052541.1:113714579-113823228 GCA_028533065.1 Trachops cirrhosus | reverse complement strand
AGATTGCTCTATCCAGCAAAGCTTTCATTCAGAATGGAAGGGCAGATCAAGTGCTTCTCAGATAAGGTCAAGTTAAAGGAGTTCATCATCACCAAGCCCTTATTGTATGAAATGTTAAAGGGACTTATCTAAGAAAAAGAAGATAAAAAACATGTATAGCAAAATGACAGCAAACTCACAATTATTAACAACCACACCTGAAACAAAAACAAGAAGAAACTAAACAAACAACTAGAACAGGAACAGAACCACAGAAATGTAGATCACATGGAGGGTTAGCAACAGGGGAATGGGAGGAGGAGAGAGCGGGTAAAGGCATGAAGAATAAGTAGCATGGATGGTAGGTAGAAAACAGATAAGGGAGGGCAAGAATAGTAGGGAAAATGTAGAAGCTAAAGAACTTATGACACATGGACATGAACTAAAAGGAGGGTATGTGGGTGGGAGAGGGTGTTCAGGGTGGAGGGGAATGAAGGGGGGATAATAGGACAACTGTAGTAGCATAATCAATAAAATATATTAAAAAAAATAAGTTGATCGCTTCTTGGCCTTTTGGCTAAGATCAAGTGTAAAATAAGTTGACAAATTTGAAATAAATTAAAGCTTTAAGTAAATATTTTTCTAAATTTTAATTTAGTTTAACTATTAATGGTAGAACTGATTTATAAATACTAATATTGCTGTGAATGCAGTGTAATTTAATTAATTTTTAAAAATTTTTAATGTGTTTATTTAATAATGTGTGTGATACAGCAGTATGAAGACCTTGATTTCAAGTTTTGTTGTTTTTCTTTTTTTCCCAAGCTTGGTTTTCAAGCTGTCAGCTAGAAAAAGTAACTCAAAATGATACATAGATCCAAAATGTTTGCTATAATTTGTCTAGTAAATTTCTATCTTTCTGAAGTGTCAATCACTTTTCTTGCAAACTATTTTGAAGTTCAATCATTTTAACTATTTTAACAAATTGGTTTAAGTATTCACTGAAAATTTTCATTTCGAATGTTTTTTAAAGTACTTAAATACATTTTTTCACGTATTTTTATATTTGCATATGTAATTTTTATAGGTAATATACGTCAATTTTTTGCTAGAAGATCTCACAATGATAGAAACATTCTCTAAAATAAGTTTTAAAGATTCTATCTTATGTTGTTTTAAAAACATTATTTTTATCTTGTAGGTTGCATGAAATGTGCTCCCCACCACTCACTCCACATATGTCTTTGGCAATGTATAAATGTTGGCCAGTTATCAGGACAGAAAAGGTACAGCAAATTTGAAACACTTGTCTTTTTCATAAAACAAAAAATGAAATTCATTCTCACAGTCTCTCCCTTCCTCACTTCATGTTTGGGGGGATAGTAATTTTTAAAATTATGAAATATACATATAAAAGTGAATAAAAATTATACTATAACTTAAAAACAATAAAAATATGTATTCCTATAACCATAACCAAAGTGAAAGAATGGAGTCTTCTCCTGTAGCAGTTCCTTATCTACTACTTTACTAGCTCTCTATTTTTAAAAAATATATTTTATTTTATTATTTTAGAGAGAGGGGAAGGGAGGGAGAAAGAGATGGAGAGAAACATCAATTTGGCTGCCTTCTGTTTACCTCTAAACTTGGGATTGAATCAGCAACCTAGGTATGTGCCCTGACCAGCAATGGAACTGGTGACCTTTCTGTCTGTGGGATAATGGCCAACCAAATGAGCCACAATGACAGGGCTCCTGTCCCTGTTTTAAAGTTCTTTACCCTCACCTGTTAATCACCATTATTCTGAATTCACTCGCTTTCCCCCACAGTTTGTATGTGTGTGCACACACATACCATATATATAAAAATAATTTATAAATTATGATATTTAGTTTTGCTTCTTTTTAAACTTTGCATATATAGAAAAATATTATGTATTTTATTTGTAACCTCTCTTGCTCAACAGTACATTTTTGAGATTCTAATCTATTGTTGCCTGTGACTGTAATTAAAACATTTTAACTGCTATGACTACTATGCAGTGTTCCATTGCATAAATACACTGCCACTTATTTATCCATTTCACTCATCAATTCATCAGGCCTTCATTTCTGCTACACCCCACAAAACCCTACACTTTCATAGAAAAAGAAGTAGCTAAGAGAGTGACCAGCATTTCTTAAGGGAAGATACTGAGAGGTCTCCATTAATCAAAACCCTGGGAACAAATATTTTTCACTGTCCTTTCACAATTTCTCTAGAATGTCTAAGCTTCTCTTGGGTAAACTAACTGATACCATTTTGTACTGGCATATATTTAAATTATTTTTATGTCTATTTTCTTATTCTTCATTAGTCTGACAGATATGAATTATACTAAACACATTATTTCCTCTCCTCACTCCTCCATCCCCCAAAATTCTGGGTAATGAAAACTCCCAAACCTGACTTCATCTTTGTTTTATGTGACTTCCTCATATCAGGCATTTTTAATAACTGGTGCTGTTTCCCTGACTACAGTTGGGTACCAAGGGGAAACCCAAGATAAGCTACTCAGATATTAACCTCAGTTGACTGGTGTAAAGATGAGCCTTCCCAGAGTTTAACTAACCAGAGCTCTTGTGTGTACACTGGGGCCCAGAGAGTCAAGCCAGTCTGACTTCAGTGAGTGAATCTGTAAACAGTTAAGCTCCAGACCTGTTGGCAGCCACCTTTCCTTCCATATGGACCAGAGCAGATGAAGCCTTTGGTTTCCAGAGAGAATTAGAAAAATGAAGCACCAAAGCAATAAAGATAAAAGGAACAAAGTTATGATACATGCTACAACATGGATCAACCTGGAGGCCAGATACGGGAAGGAACGTATATGATTCCATTTATATAAATATCCAGAATAGGCAAATCCATAAAAACAGAAAGTAAATTATTGAGTGAATAGGGCTGGAGAAAGAGAGAACGAGGAGTCAAAACTGATGGACATGGGATTCATTTTGAGGTATTAAATGTGCTGGAATTAGTTGAACTTAATGCTGTAGAAATTATATCTCAAGAAAACTGCTATTTAAAAAAATGAATGAAGCAGAGACTTGGGAGCAGAAAGATAAAGAAAGTTCTGTCTCACTGCAGACAAGTGGTTGGTTTTAGATGTGTTCACGATTTAAGGACTTTTCCAATTTAGAGTTCACCAGGATTGTGCCACACACAAATTACTCATAAAATATAATTTATTTTCATTTCAAGTGAAAGGTTCTAACATACTGTTTTTATTACCCTGGTTTTGCATATGAGGGAATCGAGCTTAGGGCAACTTATCTAAATTAAAGAGGAACATACTTTACTCCATATTCTTATTTAAATTTACTTCCATTGCCCTCTAAAAACTTAAGCTTATTGTGAAGACTTTTTTTTTTTCATGTTTATTATTCACTGGTAATTTCTCTTCCCACTTCCCAGAGTAGGTTGTTTTGTTCTTGGGTTTTTTCTTTTTGCATTTTATCCTATTTGTGTTTTAATCAGTAATTCTTCATTTATATTCTGCATAAAAAGTACGTTTTTGGGGAACCACTTCTTAAAGCACATAGCAAGATCAAGAAACAGAAACCAACTGTAGCTAGTTTAAGTAGGAGTTACTATGAGGATACTATGAAATGCCTCATATAGCCAGAGAGGGGAGGAATGGAGCCATTCCTTCAATGTATAAAGACCAAGGACTAGGAAACTATGAGCTTTGCTATGTCTACTTCTCTTGAGAAATTGATTCTTTTTTCTCTTTCTCTGTAGACCAACTACCCCTGATCTGCAGTTCACAGAAAACACAGATTTCATTCTAATCCCAAAGATTATATATTTCTTACCTGAAGCCAGGTTTCTCAATCTTACTGCTGTCAATAGTTTTGACCAGATAATCTTTTTTTTTTTTTTTTGAGATATAGTCGACATATAACAGTATATAACTTTCAGGTATACAACATAATGATTGGATGTTTGTATGCATTGCAAAATGATCACTATAATATGTCTAGTTAAGATTCGTCACCACACATAGTTACATTTTTTTCTTTCTTGTGCAGAAAACTTTTAAAATTTATTCCTTTAGCAATGTTCAAATATACAACACAGTATCTATCATTAACTATAGTTACCATGTTGTACATTACATCCCCAGGACTTATTTTATAACTAGTAGTTTTTACCTTGTGGCCCCCTTCACCCACTTTTTCTACCCCCACCTTCACCCACCTCTGCCTCTAACCTCTGTCAACCACCAATCTGTTCTCTGTTTCTGTGAGTTATTTTGTTTGTTTACACATTCCAGATATCAGTAGGATCGTATAGTATTTGCCTTTCTCTGACTTACTTCATTTAACAAAACCCCTCAAGATCCATCCATGTTATTGCAAATTCAGGATTTCCTTCTTTTTCATGCCTGAGTAATATTCCATTATTTATATATACATTACATTTTCTTTAATAAGTATGTATCACATTTTCTTTAATCCATTCATCTATCAATGTATACTAAGGTTATTTTCATATCTTCGCTGTTGTAAACAGTGTTGCAATAAATGTGATTGTACAGATACCTCCCTGAGTTAGTGTTTTCATTTCTTTCAGGTAAGTATTTAGAAGTAGAATTTCTGGATCATATGGTATTTCCATTTTAAGTTTTTTGAGGAATTTTCACATTTTTTCCACAGTGGCTGCACCAAGTTACATTTCCATCAACAGTTCACAGGTTGCCTTTCCTCCATACCCTCGCCAAAACTTGTTATTGTTTGTCTTTTAGATAATAGCCATTTCAACAAATGTGATAGCTTCCCTTTTAAAAAATAGTTGCTTTTCAATTACAGTTGACATACATTATTATATTAATTTGAGGTGTGCACCATAGTGGTCTGACATTTTTATACCTTATGAAGTGATCACTGCAGTAAGTGTAGCACGCATCTGACACCACACACAGTTATTACAATATTATTAACTGTATTCCTTCTGCTTTACTTTACTTCACCATGATCATTTTTATAACTGGCAATTTGTACTTTTTCTATCCCTTTCACCTCTTTTACCATCTCCCCAACCCCCTGCCCATCTGGTAACCATCAATCTGTTCTTTTTTTCTATGTGTTTGTTTGTTTGTTAATTTATTTTACCACATCTTTATCCATTTGTCTATAGACAGACACTTAGCTTGCTTTCATATCTTAGCTATCTTAAATAATGCTGCAGTAAACATAGACATGCTTTTGATTTGCATTTCCCTGATGATTAATGATGTTGAGTACATTTTTATGTACCTGTTGGCCATCTGTATGTCTTCTTCGGGAAAGTGTTTATTCAGATCCTTTTCCCATTTTTAATCAGATTGTTGTCTGTTTTTGTTTGTTTTTTGTTATTGTATGGATTTTTAAATTTATTTTTGATATTAACCTCTTATCAGATATAAATTTTGTGAAGATTTAGCCCTCTCCATAGGTTGCCTTTTCATTTTGTTGATGGTTTCCTTTGATGTGCAGGAGCATTTTAGTTTGATTTGCCACTTGTTTGTTTTGCTTTTGTTGCTTTTGCTTTTGTGTCAAACCCAAAGAAATCATTGCCAAGGTCAAAATTAAGAAGCTTACTGGCTAAGTTTTCCTCTAGTTTTATGGCTTAAAAATACACATTTGTGTGTGTATTTCCCTATATATACATATACATTTCCATATATGTTCACATATATGGAAATATTTAGAATCATTTAAAAGTCTGGCAGTAGGGTATTGGTTATATAATTGTGGCTCATCAATTATCATTAATAATTCTGTGCCTTAGAATAATATGAAACCCCAAAAATTAAGTTAAAAAACAAACAAGTAATAAGTAGGTAGACTTAAAAAACCTTACTATTTGGAAGGTAGACACCAAAATATTAACTGTGGCTATCTCTGGGTGGTGAAATTGCATGAAAGATTTTCTTTGTATTTCTCTAGTTGTCTTGACAAGACATGTACTGGGTTTTAATCAGTATAAAATTATTAACCTTGGGAAGCTAAATTAAAATAATATTCATTGAATTCATTTCATTAGTAAAATGTTATTAATTTCTTCAGAAATGTATTCCTTAAGTTATAAAAATATGTCAATCATGAGCTAGTTTCATGTGAGGGGTGACCCCTGAATCGTCATTTCTCAAGTGAGCAGAGAAGGGGCTCAGCTGCGGTGAACAACTGGAATCAAAACAATAGAGTTCCGACTGCAAATTTATTTAGTCTGCGTCTGTGTGATACCCGAGTCATGTCAGTTCTGTCAGATCAGACAGTCCAGGAGCCAAACTCAATAAAACGGAAAAATCAGCCCCAAGAGGTTTTTGACAGTTGTGAAATCTAACCTGAAATTTTCCTATCACCCTGTGTTTGACAATAGCCTAAGGAGATAGGGAAAAAATTGGCTGGGTTACATATTTCTTTTTCAAAATAAGAAGAGCCTATTAAATTAAATTTTTAAATGTTAGTATAGGCTTCATTGTAACTATTTTTCTTTCTTAGTTATTAATTTATATAAAAATGTTCTAGCTTTTCCATACTATCAATGCTCCTTATGGGAAAAGATTGAAAATATGCTTAGGAAAAACCCAAGATATGTGTACAATAAAGTCAGTTGTCCTTATCATACCTCCACGGCCCAGGGAAAATTAGTGCCTGCCAAATTCCCTGAGCTTCCACGCTCCAGTTATGCTTTCGCTGTGTTCCTTAACTGCATCAAGCTCAATTCCCCAGGACTCCTGCACTTGCTGTTCATTCCACCTACAGTCCAAGATGGTTTTTGTCCCTGTTTTCCCATGGTTAGTTCTTTCTCATCATTAAGACTTACACCAGGGGACAGCAGATTCAGGGAGGTCTTCCTGGACTATGTATCTATTCTAAAGCAGGCTGCCCACATATCCCAGTTGTCATATCACTGGTTTTGTCCTTATCCTAGCTTTAATCACTACTTGAAATTAACTTTATTTATTTGTTTATTGCCTGTCTCTTTTCAGTAGAATTCACAATTCCATGTGAGCCCGTATAGTGTTACGTTCTGTCTTATTCACATTTTTTTATTCCCATTGCCTATAACTGTGTCTAGCACTTAATAGACTATAAATATTTGTTGAATAATCGATTGGATAATCTTTTTTGAACAAATGACATTGAAAAGTATCAACAATTAGTTTAAAATTTTTCATGTGATATTGTATTCATGTAGATAATTTTCTCTAAGAATAACATTATTGATGTTGATGCATAAGAAGGGAAAGAAGCAAAATAAATTTAACAAATATTAACTTCATGGGCTAACACATTTTAAAATGTATTTTCACAATTATGATATTAAAAACAAACTGACAGTAACCAGAGGGGAGGTGGAAAGGGATAATGGGGGGAAATGGGGGAAGGGTTGTCAGGAACATGTACAAAGGACACATGGACAAAGCCAAAGGGGGTAGGATCAAGGGTGGGAAGTGGGGATGGCTTGGGTGGGAGGAAAATGGAGACAACTGTACTGGAACAATAATTTAAAAAATGTGAAAATTTTTTTTCCATTGTAATTTCTGTATTGTTTAAACTTTTGGCATTTTCCCTGTATAGTCTCTCGGACAAATTATTGAAAATCTATATTAAAATAATGTGTGTATGTGTTGTTTTTGCCCTTCATTTTCTGATAATGCAACTATTTGATTTGGACAGATGGGAGATTTCCTTTTTGCATTTAGGCCACGTTCAGCCCTGCTTTGTTATTGTTTGAAATTCTGAGAATGTTCTACACACGTTTACAAAAGAGAAACATTTTGGCCTCTGATAAACGGATGACAAGCATGATATAAGTGCTTGGGGAAGATCCTTTAGGATTTGTGCAGGAGACCTGCACATCTGTTTCCAGCTGTGCAACTACTCAGAACTGAAATGACTAATCCCAGTTTGGCCAAAGTTAGTAATTATTTTACTGTTGATCTGAAGATCAAAGGTTATTCCCAGGAAGTAAAGAGAGGGCGATGGACTTTCTATCTAACAGCAGTGCAGATTTATGCAAGCAATCATTTGGTTCATGGCTTGAACATTAACCTGGTGCTAATGCATATGGATGACAGCAAAAATGTAAACAGTCTTCATGTGATATTAATTATAATTGGCTAAAAGTAAATTAATCTACTGGTTTTGAATCATCTTTGCCCTTTGCCTGGCCTCACATCCTGACCCCAAATGTTGGGAAAAATCTACAGCTACTATGTCACACTTTTAAAAGAAAGTGGGTAGCTATAAATCCTTGCTATCATTCGAAACTTTTTCTTTTATTCTCTCCTCATTAAAATAATTTCACATTGAAAACATTTACTTTAAATAACTTCCAAAGGTGAGGACAGTCTAGCTCTACTTGTATATTCATGAGAACTCTTAAAAATGTAAGTATTCAATATTACTTTTATCGCCAGTAAGCATATTATTCTTTGCAGTCAGTTTGTGAGATGTACTCTACATTTTCATCATTCTCTGATATCAAGCCCGACCATTATGAAGAGGAACGATTAAACGAGGAATATTTAAATTTTAAGAGTATATACCTTATATGTATATATCAGACTCTTCTTAAATTCATTAGGAATTGTAGAGCCTATGTAAACATTGAAAAGGACCTGAGGATTTGGGTACATACCATACTTAATAGGGACTTTTTTCACCTTAATAAATTGTATTTTGCATTCACATTTTCATTTCTTACACCTGAGAAAACAGATGATTTGTCTTCCCCAATGTTTTATTGTATCTTATTTAAAAATTCCTTTTACAACATCGTGAATATATGCTTAAGTGTATATGTAAAAATATCTATATTTAATTATCCTAGAAATAATGTCAGTAGTATTTATTTCTCATTCAAGCTCTATCTCTTATTATAGATTCTTCTTTGAAATAAAATACTCCCACAGTCAGCATCAATCTTGGTGTCCGTAATATGTTGAAAGTAACAATCCATAGAACGGGTATTTCTCAGCATTATAACTGGCTAGAGTTTTTATCTACTTAATATTATTAGAATTACAAAACTAATGTAAAGCTTTGTCCTCTCTGTTACTAGTTTTTCAATATTGCTAGCTTTATTATTTAAACTAAAATGTCATTTGTTGATGAAGTAGGTAGGGAGCAAAGAAAGCCACATGGTTGATTCTCTATCTAGGTTTACCATTTCAACCATAACTTGTGCTCCAAGAATGGCTGAGATTTAGTGTTATGAGGATTTCTAGCTACTTTCAGGCATTTTAGGCTCTTGTTTTGCATAGTCCTAGTAGTTAAATGGACAATTAAATATTTATTTTTTAAACATTAATAACATTTAGCTATATTGGATATTTATTTTTCTTGGAGTTTTGTTTTTGAGCTGACAATGTTGAAAATTGCTTAAATGCTTGCTAACAGTATGCGCTTTCAGTTGTTGTAAAAGCTTACACAGTCCTGTGAGTACTTCCTCATTTTGCTTATGGCAGTAAATTTACTGAAGTGACCAGATTTATAATTAGTGGTATAAATTTCAGTAGATAGCATTTGTTTAAATATTAGCATGCTGTTATGGCAACACCTTCTTGAAATGACCAGTCACAAATATATATAAGTGGCCAGTATCCCTTCAATATTTCTCTTGGCGTGATTTGCCACAGGTGATCTGAAAACTACTGGTCCTTTTCCAAACACATGATTAGTAGCAGATCTTAACTAAACTTAATATATATTTTGCAATCAAGAATTTGGTTCTTAAACCTGCTTTTTAAATCTTAAATAACAATGGTAGTCTCAAAACAATTTCCATCAGATTGTAACATCTCAGTGGATCACATGTAAGAGTGACTGTGTCTTGACCCCAGCTGCTCTTCAGTTGGAGTTCTTGCTCCATGTTCTTACCATACCTATTTCACCTCGGGAGATTTGGTCACACCTCAGATAGATGATCATAAATGTTACCAAGCAGGTACTCTATGACAATAAATATAGAGGCCTATTCTCTTTTCCATATGTCTCTTTAGTCTTCAGAGAAAGGGTGTTAAGGAGACATAGAAGAGGTGGACCTCACAGGGCTCAGTGATGTTTTCCTGGGTGTTACGTGGATCACCACATATCTGAGGAAACCAGTCACGGGTTATGGGTGCAGAGGTCCAGACTTTTTCCAAAACACCTATAACTTACTCCATGGATCATGGAGCAAATCCATATTAGTTAGCTTAAGAAATAATCAGTCTATTCATATTTAGCCTTCATATGTATTTGATATGGTCTAACACCATGATTTTCAACCTTTTTCACCTCATGGCACACACAGAACAATTACTGAAATTCTGCAGAACATAAAAAAAATATTTTATAGTTTTTGCCAGTCTGACAAAAAATAGGTATAATTTTGATTTACAAAAAATTAGTAATTACCTACCCTTTTTGCTCCAAACTGACTTTTTAAAAAAATCAGGTGCCTATTCTTTTATGTAAGGATATATGTTACCAAGAATTAACCAATTAGATACAACCTTATTATGCGACTTGAACAATAAGATACAAGTCTATTATATGATGTATGTGTTTACAGTTCAAGACGGCATTTGCACCTAGTAGGCTATTATTGTGTTGGATATTGTCATTTTTTACTTGACAATCTAAGGAAAAAAAAGATCAGTGCCTCTCACTAAATTGTTAGGTACTAACTGAACTAACAAGCAAAATAGAGGCAGACTCATAGATAGAGAGTAGGATGACAGCTCTGGAAAGTGTTTGGGGGGTGGATGGGTTGAGTAAAAATGGGGAAAAAAGAGAGAAAGAACATGGACATGGACAACAGTGTGGTGATCGTGGGGGGTAGGAGGGGTGGGTGGAGGTGGAAGATGATATGGGGGTAAATGGTGTTAGAAAATTAATTTAAAAATTAAAAAATGAAAATTCTGCAGCACACTGGTTGAAAATTGTTGGTCTAGTGAGTACTGCACTCAATCTTTCTAGCTTCATTAAGAATATCATCTCTGGGAACACAGACTGGTGCAGCCACTGTGGAAAACAGTATGGAATTTTCTCAAAAAACTAAAAATGGAACTGCCTTTTGACCTAGCACTTCCACTGCTGGGATTATATCCTAAGAATCCTGAAACACCAATCCAAAAGAACCTATGCACCCTAATGTTCATAGCAGCACAATTTATAATAGCCAAATGTTGGAAACAGTCTAAGTGCCCATCAGTAAATGAGTGAATCTAAAAACTGTTGTTCATTTACACAATAGAATACTACACAGCAGAAATAAAGAAGGAACTCCTACCCTTGGAGACAGCATGGATGGAACTGGAGAACATTATGCTAAGGGAAATAAGCCAGGCGGTGAAAGACAAATACCATATGATCTTACCTATAAGTGGAACCTTATAGGTAACAAAACAAATAACAAGTAAAACAAATAACAAAAACAAAAAAACAAATAACAAAACAAACAAGCAAGCAAAATATAACCAGAGACATCGAGATAAAGAACAAACTGACAGTAACCAGAGGAGAGCGGGAAGAGGATAATATGAGAAGGAAGTGGAAGGGTCATCAAGGAACATGTGTAAAGGACCCATGGACAAAGACAACTGGGTAGGGGAGGATTGAATGTGGGAGGTGAGGGGGTGGGTAGGACAGGGTACGAGTAATTGGGGAAAAATGGGGACAACTGTAATTGAACAACACTGAAACAAAGGAAAAAAATTCATCTCTTTCATGCCTCTGAAACCCAAGAAAGAAATCTCAGGTGGGGAACCACACATAAAAATGCAGCCCATTCCCATTCCCACCCTCCCAACTCCTGTTTTTCTAATATTTCTGGCATGTTTTCCTGAAATTCTACATTCAACCTATGTGTGACATTTATTAATCTGAAGGACCCATAGCTGAACTCTCAAACACTGCTTTAGTTTGGGATCTGCCTGTCAGTCTGTTAGTTGTGGCTAATTGCTACGGTATGTTAGGCACAAAGCTAGATATTTAACACATTGCACATTACTTCCCTAGAGTCCTACCACTCAAGGTGGGCATTATTGTCCGTTATTATAGGTAAGTAAATTTAGAGCCCTCAATGACAATTAAAGGATGGGATTAGAACCTACATCTGCTACAGTTCGAAATAAGTCCTTTATAAACTATGCAGTATGGTCTCTAGCAAAGTTAAGGTAATGATTTTGGTACATCTGTTGTTATATTGTGTTAGAAAATGTAGTCTTCCCTTCAGGGAATTTTAAGTTTTTTTTATTTGTTTTCATGTAATTACTGCGTAGTGATTGAGAACATTCCATGAAAGACTTGACTTCCATGGGTGGCTGTATTTTTTCTCAAGTCATTAGAATATAGTATTTATTTATATAAACTTAGACACGAATGTTTTAATACAATTTTTATTTTTATTTTTGTAGTCCTTATAGTGTCACTCACAGAAATTTTCATGTAACAGGCACTCAATAAATTCAACAAATGTTTATACAAAAATTACAATCCCAGTTGACTTTGGAAATAGGTCAAATGGTTGGAAAACTATATTTTTGTACACTGTTTCTAATTGTTTATATAGAATGAGTATGTATGAACTCAAGTTTCTCTCTATTGTTCATTTTGTAATTCACAATTGTAAGTAACTCTCTGAAGGACTTTTCTCCATGAAATCTTTATTTTATTAATTCCAATGAAATGCAGACTTTTTTGTGAGAGTGTGAAAGTATTTTGCTTGAGAATAGGGTTTGTGGGTGTGATGACAACAAGGGACAATTGATTTAGCCAGAAGTGAGGCCGCATGAGGCAAAAGCAATGCCTACTGTGAAACTAATGGCCTGTTAAGTATCAAGAGGTGACTTATTGGAGAAGGGCATCTTACCATCTCCCATCTTCCAGCTGCCCACATACATACCCACATATCACAACTCTCCTTACCCTAACACATATGTGACCCAGGTTTTCCCAGGACAAATTTACTTGAACTAATTAACTGCTCTTGGGGGATACAGCTACTCTCCCTTACCATTCAAACTCCACTAAAGAGATAGGCACTGCGTCAAACCCCGCAGATTCCACAACGCAGGGCACAGCTCAAATAGCTTGGGATTCCACAGAGGGGATGGGAGAGTAAAAGATTATTACAAGACACTTTTTCAAAAATGCTGTCACAGGTGATAATTGGGGCCTTTAGCATCTAACCGAGGATAATTGTTCAAGGAAAGCTTCTTGGAGAAAGCAGCATTTATGCTTAATTTTGAACCTTATTAAATCAGTTGTTATATACTGCCATTTTCAGTTGCTTTAAGTGGCCTCCACAGATAATGAACTTCAGTTAATGGAAGTGTTAGTTAGAAGAAAATGAATGCTTTTAGGATATGAAATGACTCCCCAAAACATCTCTTTATCTCCCAAACTACCTTCCTAGATCCAGAAAACATCTGAATAGATACCTTAAACACCTCCTAAGGGGTGGTTTGATATCCACTTTGCCTCTTGATATTCATTTTCCACACAGCAGTCAAGTAATGATCTGGCATATCTGTTCATGCACTTTCCTGCTGAAAATGCTCTCAATGACTTTACAGAGTTCCTAGGATACAGAGAAAACTACTGCAAATGGTAATGAGCCCCTGTAATCGGCACCCTTCCCACCTCTCCAGTCTCATCTGGCACCATGCTCCATTCACTTTCTGCAGTTGGCATGCCTGCCCTTTTAACTCTTATTGTTGTCATCCCAGCAGATTACTGGATTCAAAGCACCCTGTGCCATCTACTGGCTGTTTGTCCTCTGGCAAGTTGCCTAACTTCTCTGTGCTTCAGTTTTCCATCTGTAACATGAGGATAATGATATCTCCGTTTACCTCTTAGTATAAAGATTATGTTAGTAAGTATGTAGGGAGGCACATAACAGAAACTAAGTATTTTAAACTATTTTCATTTATTTAGAGGCTGTGATATGCAGAAAGCTATATTAGACATTTTGCACATTCTATACATTTACATTTAACCCTGATCTGATCTTCCTTTCCTGGGCCTATAATGACAGAATCTATTGTATATTGTACTGCTCCAAAAATCGAACAAAAGAAAACAAAACAAAGCAAAAATTGGTCATATTATATTTATTTCCAAATCAAATGGATTCCTGGACATTAGACAAAAAAGTACTTAACATATTTCACTATTTAATTTTTAAAATCACATATAATTTAAAGATAGATAAAATGAAAAGTTTTTAATACCACAGCCTTCTGGATCCAAAAGAGTCATCAGAACAAGATTGACAATTGTTCCCAGCAAATTTAGAAAATGCTCTCAAATAATTGTCAGCATTTCCTTTCAGAAATGTTTTCAGTATTTCTCAAACAGATCATTCACTGTCATCCCCAAACTTTGTACTGTGCAATTTACTCAGACTTTCTCTGACCCGTGTGCATGTACATTTCTGAAATTACACACAGTTCTCTTGTCAAGTATCAGAAAATATGAAAGATACCATCTCACTTTTTAATTTGAAAAGAGAAGGTCTAGTTACAAATCATTCTACCTACTAAAAAATATCCTGAGGCTTATGTGCACTCATGAGTTTAAGTTGAACACTTGTAGGAGAAATGCATTTATACTTGGGGTGAAGCATAAAGGCAAAGGTCAAACAAGCAGACCGACCTAAGAACGACCATGAAAGAAAAAAAAGTTACATAATATAAGCTATGCCAGAGTGAAACCATCTCGAAGAAACCTTACTAATCAGCCTGTAGTGTGCTTTTTTTCTGTGTTACGCGTGCTGTAATAAGCCATAAATCCTGGGAGCGCATTCTCTTTTCTGCCATTTGCATCACATGCCCTCACCTCCCCCCACTCTTACTCTCCTGCCTTCCCTGCCTTTACCTCATCGCTTTAACTGGTCTTAGTAAAATACTTCTTGCTGACTTAATGGGTAGAAGGCATTGATCAAACTCTTTAAAAACACAGAACTTTCAAAATAAGAAGCATGGATTTGGCTGTGCCGTTGCTGTTGAACAGAACAGTAGTGTATGAGGTTTGACGTTAAGGCAACACTGTGGGAATGTGGAATGATCCGGCGGAACGAGTTATGAATGTGAACCTATATCTAGATTTCAGAAAGGTCTCACCGCAAGCACTTTAATCATGGCACTTTTCAAAAGAATCAATGTATGTTTCTTCTCTTTCAAAAGAAGATGGGCAATCCACACATGTTATGTTTTCCAGCTCTTTTGAACATGGCAGTGAACAGCTTTTCCAACACTATTGATTTTGTGGTAGGGCTCCCTAAATTCCACATAGAACACAGTAAATAAGCCTCTAAAAATCGGAAAAAAGTATGAAGAAAGTTCCTTTCTGTAACTACTTTTGTAACATGAAAAAGCTTGCTTCCTTTTTCATGAGCTTTTTCTACCATTTTGCTCAGGTACCTACTTCAAACTTTTAAGCCTATGCTGGCACTTCTTTCCTTTTCTTTCCTTTTAAAATCTAGACTGCATTCCTGTTCTTAAACATGTTGGATATATTCAAATAATACACACAAAACAACACTGTTAAATTGAATTTTATTTTCTTATGTGGAAATAAATGAATTATGTGGAAATGTACTATAAAAATATGTACCAAATGTTAAGTTTAAAAAGATAACATTATACATTTAACAGATCAAAAACCTTAGTAATTAGGAGTAAAATGCTGTCTAAATAGATAGAAAATGTGAGGTCACTATTAGAGTGATTCTAATTTATTGAGGCTAAATCAAGTCAAGTGCTATAGTAAAAATAGTGGGAATTTTAGACAAATTTGTTTTTTGCAAATGAGAATTTTGTGAATGAGAATGACTATTGTCTTTTAATGTGACTTCATAAGGTTTTTTAAATTTATGAAAACTACAAAAATAACTTAGGAAAGTAGAGATTTTGGTTAAGTATTAGTATCAGCATGGGACTATAGAAAGGAATATATCAAGGCCAACTGAGATACATAATAGACAAGTTGAAGTAGGAAATAATTTGTATGTTCTAGCTTTAGAAAGATGGCTTTCATCAAGAATGAACGCCATGCACCAAAAGATAGCATTTCTATGTTAAGTAAATATTTGGGGTTAAAATGATCAGCCCTAAGTTTTTTTTAAATCAAATTAGTTTCATGGTTGCAGAGGAGAAACTAATTTGTAATCTCCATCATTGCAGAGACAGGAACAGCTTAATGTGGAAGCCGAACAGGCAATGTGGAATGCTTGAAATACCTCTGGCATAATTTATATCTTTTTGTTAAGCATTGCCTTCTTTGGAAACTGTCCTTTAAGACATAAATAATCCTGAGAAGTTCCTTGTAAGGAGGGGATTCTGGAGTAACCTAAGGAATTCTGAAGTGGTGCAGTGCACTGAAGGGAACTGATCAAGGAGACATTCCATCCAGGCTAGGGCCTCCCTCCTGGTAGGTGTGGACAATCAGCATGGCCCTGAGGCTGACTGGGTGTGGAATTTATAATGTTTACGACCACTGAGCAGGAGAAGGTGGTACCTGGATGCATCTCTTGAATTGTAATAATAAAGCCAATGTCTGCTCAACAGAATGCTTATTTATTGATTGTTTCCAAATTAAAAATATGGAGTTAAAATTTTAGAATTCATTTTTGGATTAGACAATATTTTGGAAATATCCAAGCTAAGGAAACTTTTAGTACTGTTAGGCAGAAACTTACTTTTATAATGGAAAGCTTCATAGCTTTTAACCTGCGTATTAATAAACACACAGTTGTGAAGGTTTGGTACTCATTCAAAAGTTGAAGTGGAAAACAGAAAAATAGCTCACATTCCAGAGTTTGGGTGTTTCAGTTTATAAAATATCCTAATAACATGTAGGTATGGAGACCAATACTCTCATTATGACCTCCCTAGAAATGAAGGTTCATAGTGAACTAATTTTACTTAATAACAGAGCATAGTTTTCCAGTAATTATCATCAGCCATCCAGCCACTGTGTTTCCTTCACCACCTGAGATTTACAGATAGCAGGTATAATTGCAGCGCTTTGTTTTCCGGTAGTTTTATCCTTAGATCTTCTAACATAATAGCAGCTTCTTTTCTTCTTTTGAAACCAGCAAGCTTTCTCTATTGTGTCCTGCAAGAAAGAGGTGAAGTCTGATGTTGATTTAATTCCTTTGTGTAGTTTAAGGTTTTGTAATGCTTCCTCTTTGCCATAAAAGCAGTTTCAAATAATTTTTGTGCTGCTTTATGTAGATTTGAATCAAGAAACAGATCAAATGTTTGTTTTATACTTCACACATTTAAAGACTCAAGGGTAAGCATATTTTTAGCTGGACTTTCTAAATTCTTAGTCTTATTATGCTTTAGGAAATGGAAAAGAAACTAGCATTGGCATTCTACGTGGTGTAATTTGGATCCTTGATTTTTCTGGCTTTCATTCACATGCTAAGGATTTGGCATAGTGAGGCCAAGACCATTATAAATAGACCCCTTGCTTCTGAAATACTGGGAGCATTATGTTCATAATGCAAGAAAGCTTAAAAACATTGCTTTCATTATGATTGGAGCTGCTATAACAATTCTGTAGACGTACTGTTTATATCTGGATTTATTTTTCCCAATATTTTTTTGTAAAAGCCTTCCATTTTTATTTTGTAGATGGCTGAAAAAATTGGTTAAATGAAATCAAGATGTGCTGATGCCAGAAAGATGTGTAAGCAATGAAATATGATGACTTAAAAAGTAGGTTTTGTTCCTGCATCATCCAGGCTTACCACTTACACTATTCACATGCATTGGATACCTGCCATATTTCTACTTCGCAGTAGGAAGAACTGCACCAGAAGCTTCCTCTTTGTATATTTATGTGGGTGGGAAAGGAAATCCGCTGGAAAAGTTACTTGGGTAAAAGTTATTGTAATTTTTGTGCAATGCGATCTCAATACTCCTAGAAAAATCTAATTTATTTTATAAATTGATTTATTTTAATTGAGCCAATAATTGAGCATCAGATAGACAGATTCAGTAATAATTTTGGTCACCCCTTAGATGTTTTATTTAAGCAAAATATTTCCCCATTATTGCTGATACTTATTATTCAGTGCTGATCGTTATTCACCTATTTGTCTGTGACACCGATTCTCCGAGAAGTCCTTTAATTCAATTTAATTCTGACACTGACTAACTATAGCTAGTACCAACCCTACAGGTAAAGGGCAAAGTTCATGAGACTACCCTTAGACCCCACTTTAGATGTTATGTGCAACTCAGAGACACCTGCATTTTTTATCAACCTGCTACAAAGTTGGAGTTCCCACAACTACATTCCCACAACATTCCAGTAGGATACTTTGCTGGAATGACTAACAGAACTCACCCAAAGCACTGTATTTGTGATTACTGTTTTATTATAAAGGGTACAGCTCAGGAAGAGCAAAAGGAAATGACACATAGGTAATGTCTGGGGCGGCATTTGGGGATCCAAAGCTTCCATGCTCTCTTTTTGTGGACTCTAGGTATGCCACCCTCCCTGACATCGATGTGGTGTTCACCAGCCCAGAAACACACGTGGATTGTTGTCTAGAGTTGTTATTGAGGTTTCATTCTGTGGGCATGCTTGGTGAAATCATTAACCCAGTGATGAACTCAGACTCCAGCTCCCATTCTCTTGCAAGAGTTTGGTGTAGCCCAAAGTTTCAGTCATGTGGTGGGTCTTTCCGAACACCAGCCCCTGGTCCTGAAGTTATCTGTCACCCACCATGAGTCACCCAATTAACATAACAAACCCACTCTTACTCACAAAATTTCTACTCTGGAAAATCCAAGTTTTTTTGAAACTCTAAGACAGGAACCAGGCACAAAAACTAGAAATTATTTATTATACCACCCACTTTAAGACATTTATTTTTCAAGTGCTAATTTATTACAGATAATAATAGTTTTCTAATAGGTCTTCTAGTATTATCACAACTGATTGAATTATTATGATAATAAAATATGAAATTTGAATATAATCTTGAGGACTAAGAACATAATATTTTATGTCATAGTAAAATCATTGAAAAATGGCTGTTACTATAACGTTTATTGTATTTAACACCTCTTCTTTTAAAAACATAAATATGTTTGAATTAGTGAAAAATAATACCCCTATTTTATTACTGTTCAGTTTTTTTAATTCTTTTATGTGACAGTAAGTATAAATACCTATCTCATTAATGAAATTTGAAATAACCAAATTGTTTATTGAGTATTTCCAGTGAAAAACTGTATTGTTCACATCAGTCTTTTCTGGATTGTGTGATTCTGAATGCTCTGTATCTTTAATTGCCTTTGAGTATTTCACAACTCTGTAAATTGTGACTAATAGTGTTGTGAAATAATTTCTGCCTTTAGACATGCAAATAAACTCTCTCTTATAGAGGTTCAAACGACTTGCTGTCTCTGCTATGGAAGAATTCAGTTCTGTGTCTATTTACAAATCCATTTCAGTATTCTTCAATTTAATTTGCATTGAAGCATGACTTTTAACGAAGAAAAGGGACCTTTCGTATCTCATTAAAACAAAGGAGAACATAATTTTCAGGAAGCTTCCTTGAAAATCATTTATATGCTGATAACCCTAACATTTATATCTCTAGCGTAGCTTTCTAGCCCTAATTTTTTATACTAACCAAAGGTTTTTATCCTAACCAAATGGAGGGATGGAATTGAAGAATTGACTGACATGAAGAAGGCTGCAGAGAGAGCAGGTCTGAGGGTGAGTGTCACAGATAGTTAGATATATCAGGTTTTAATTCAACAGCAAAGTCTCAGTAGAAATAGAAATTGGGAACTGTCAGCATTTACATGGTATTTTATAGCCAGGGAACTGAATGAGATCATCAAGGGCATCGGTGTAGATGGAGAAGAGAAAAGGAAGAATGAGCCCTGGGATTCTGTACATTACATGCCTGGAGGTGTGAGGTGAAACCAGCAAAGGAAGCTGAGAGGGAACAGCTAGTAAGTTAGGATGTAAACAGAAAGACTGTGGTATGTTGGAAGTCAACTGAAAAAAGTGTATCAAGGATATCAATCAAATGGTCTAGAGATGTCGATTAAGTTGAGGACCCAGAATCAATCACTGAGTTTACCCTGTAAGGAAGTCATTATTAATCCTAATAAGAGAAAAAGGGTGAGGCTAAATACTAAGCTGAAGTGGGTCCTTTCTCTCTGGCTATCAGTACACTGTTGTCTGTATCAATTTTTAAATATGTTTTATTTATTGTGCTATTACAGCTGTCCCAATTTTCCTCCTTCACCCCCATCCACCCAGTACCCCCATTCCCTCTGGTAATTCACCCCTCTTAGTTCATGTCCGTGGGTCATGCATATATATTCTTTGGCTTCTCCATTTCCTATTCTGTTCTTAACATCTCCTGTCTATTCTGCACCTACCATTTATGCTTCTTAATCCTTGAACCTTTTCCCCTGTTCTCCTTCTTCCCCCTCCCAACTGATAACCCTCTAAATGGTCTCTGTATCTATTATATTTTTCTGTTCTGCTTGTTTGCTTTGTTTTTTAGATTCAATTGTTGATAGTTGTGAATTTATTGACATTTTAATGTTCATAGATTTGATCTTTTTATTAAATAAGTCTCTTTTAACATTTTGTATAATAATGGCTTGATGATGATTAACTCCTTTAGCTTTACTATATCTGGGAAGGACATCATCTGTCCTTGCATTCTAAATGATAGCTTTGCTTCCATTCTAAGTGATAGAATAATCTAGGTTGTAGATCCTTGCTTTTCATTACTTTGAATACTTCTTGCCAGTCCCTTCTTGCCTGCAGTTTCTTTTTTGAGAAATCATCTGACAGTCTTATGGGCACTCCTTTGTAGGTAACTCTCTGCTTTTTTCTTGCTGCTTTTAAAATTCTCTCTTTATCTTTAACCTTTGGCATTTTAAATATTATGTGTCTTGGTGTGGTCTTCTTTGGGTCTAAATTGTATGGGATTCTCTGTGCTTCCTAGACTTGTATGTCTAATTCCTTCACCAAATTAGGGAAATTTTCATTCATTATTTTTTCAAATAAGTTTTCAATTTCTTTCTCTTTCTCTTCTCTTTCTGACATCCTTATGATTTGGATGTTGGTAGGTTTGAAGTTGTCCCAGAGGCTCCTTAGCCTATCCTTGTTTTTTTTGGATTTTTTTTTCTTTTGCTGTTCTGATTGGATGTTGCTTTTTCTTCCTTATGTTCCAAATCATTGGTTTGATTCTCAACTTCATCCACCCCATTGTTGGTTCCCTGTAAATATTTCTTTATTTCACTTGGTGTAACCTTCATTTCTGCCTGGGTCTTTTTTATGCTATTGAAGTATATACTGAGTTCTTTGAGCATCCCAATAACCAGCGTTTTTAACTCTGCATCTGTTAGATTGCTTATTTCCATTTTGTTTAGTTATTTTCTAAAGTTTTTTTCTGTTCTTTCATTTGGGCCATATTTCTTTGTCTCCTCATTTTGGCAGCCTCCCTGTGTTCGCTTCTATGTATCAGGTAGAGCTGCTTTGACTCCCTGAGTAGCATGGCCTATAGTAGAAAGTGCACCTGTAAGTTAGATGGGGCAGAGCCACAAGTAATCACCAAGGTGGGGCAACCCATGCGCTGTGTGATATGGTGTTGTGCTCTGTGGCTCTGTGTGGGAGAGGGCTCAAAAAAAAGGGACAGTTGCTGCTGCCTGGCCTCTGGAGTTTTGTCTGGGAGGAAGCTGTCTGCTGGCATTCACCCTGATGCCAGACACTTCAGTTTCTCCCCATAAGCCACTGGTGCCCTTCCAGCTGCTGCACTAGTGCTGAACCCAGAGGGAGTGGGTCTTTGTAAGTCCTAAGGCCATTGCAGCCCCTTAAGAGGAGGCTCCTGAGAATCCTGCAGTTTATTCTGCCTCCCCAACCCCCACTGGTTTTTATAGCCAGAAGTTATGGGAACTTATTTTCTTGGGACAGGAACCCTGGGCTGGGTGATCTGTTGTGGTGCTGGGATCCCTCACTCCCAAGGTATCACTCCTGAGTTTTATCTACTACATATGGATGTGGGATCACCCATTCCATGTCTCCATACCTCTCCGAACATCTCCATGTCTCCACCCCTCCTACCTGTCTGATGAATGTGACTTTAATTCTTGGTTGCTGGACTTCCATACAGCCCAATTTTCTGATAATTCTGGGTATAGTTATTTTGTAAGTTAGTTGTCATTTTTGCTGTGGTTTATGAGGAGGTGAGTTGTGTTTACCTACACCGCCATCTGGACCAGAAATGTTGGTATCTATGTGTTATGTATATATATTTTTGTTAATTCCTTTACCTTCTTTGATCCTGTTCCATTATCCGCCTCCCCTCTGATAACTATCAATCTGCTCCATGTATCCATGCCTCTTTTTCTATTTTGTTCATCAGTTTATTTCATTCATTATATTCTATGTATAGGTACTATTATCTGGTACTTGTCTTTCTCTGACTGGCTTATTTCACTTAATGTAACAATCTGCAGGTCTCTCTATACTGTCACAAAAGGGAAGATTGGGTAGGTAGAGGTGGGCAGTGGAGGGGAAAATGGAGATGGAAAGAGACTTTGCTTCAGGCAATGAGTGCATGATGTAGTATGCAGGTGATGCTTTATTGAGTTGTACACTTGAAATACATATTGTTTTGTGAACCAATGTCACCCCAATAAATTCAATTAAAAAAAGGAATGGAGGGAGGGACTAGTGTAGATAAGTCCATCTTTTAACTGACCTTGTTTAACTGATGTCAATGTCTCCAGGCAGACTTTCCTCAACATGGAAGTCAGAATGATCCCTTGAAAACCTGAAGTTCGATGTAATCACTGCTTACTACTAACTGTCCCATCTTACTGAGAGAAAAGGCCAAATTCTAAATATGGCTTGTCCATTATCTTTCTTACGTTATCTCCTATTCCTCTCTTACAAGATCATTTCTGTTTGAACATCTAAGCCTCATGGCTAAGGCTTCATGCTTCAACAGCTTTGTTCTGGTTCTACCTGTTGATTGAAATGTTCTTCAGTCTCTGAGAGTCACTGTAATGAGGCTTTCTTGGGAGGCTATTTTATGAAAAATCATGCTTCTCCTCTTACCTCCCACACAGATACTCATTTTGGACTTAAATTTTGTCCTAGGTACTTATCACTCACTAGCCAATATATTTTACATATTTATCTTAATTATTATTTATCCCTCTCTCTACAATGTTAGCTTCATAAGGACAGAAATTAAATTTATTTTGTATCCTACTGTATTCTCTCAAAACACCATTTCCCACCTGGTGAGAATGCAATAAATATGGGTTGAATAAGCAAATGTGAGAGGTGCCATTCAGGTCTGTAGAAAATAAATCTCTATTATAGTTTCTTCATTGTAAAGATAAATACCAGCAAATTATATCAGTCTATTTATAAATCATTAATGAAACATTTATGGGCACTTTAAATGGCATAAATGCAAATAATAATTGGCAAACACAGAAAATCTGGAATTTGAAGGAAATTCAAAGGTAAAATAACATATTAAGGAACCTTGAAATATATATGTAAAACTGGAAATAATACTATAGTTTGAACTTTATCAAAAGTGAAAAAGACATTCAAACATAAGACACAGTAATTACCTGTGTCTATGAAGTTAGTAGACGATTAGAGTAGCATATGTTGGAGCTAACAAGTGTGTATTTTCTTAGATTAGAAATGATCTGAAATGCCTGTTTAATCATAAGGACTGCTATCATGTTATTGAATTGTATTACAATATGTGAAACAAAAAAGAAATATAAAGATTCTTGTAAGTCACTAAAACACACTATAAAAAAGCTAACAAAAATGATTGAAGAATATCATGGGAATCATGTAAAAGACAAAACCAGAATTGTCAATCAATTATTGCTAGATTCTCGACTGCCTTAGAAATAAAAAGTGCTTATGAAAGCAATAATGCAATACTATATTATATCCAGATGGACAAATAGTTAAAGTCTGAAAATACCAAATACTGGTAAGGATACAAAGTAAAACTCTGTTGGAGGGATGTAAGCTGATACAAACAATTTGGTTATTTCTAGAAAAGCTAAAACATCCATAACCCAATGACCCAGCTTTTCTATGTAAATCAAGCCCTTGGCCATACCTGGAAAACTCCATAATGAATTAACTCCTGTTATAATGCTAAGGAGATAAGAGTGGAATGTGTTTGGAACCAAAAAGGTTGAAATCTAATTAACTGTATTGTAGCCTATTTGGACATCTCTGAATTAAGAGATGATAAATGGTCAGCATGGAGGCTAGAAATAGAGACAATAAAGGTGAAAATTGTGTTCACGTACCTCTACTACTTACTATGAAAGAAGATAGATGTACGATCAATTGGGATAAATGGTCTGAATCTCTAAGCTAGTGTATGCCTATGTTGCAAGGTTTTTCAGTCTCGGCTTTGTGGACACTTGGGGATTAGTAATTCTTTTTCATGGTGGTGACTGTCTTGCGTAAGGTAGGGGGCTTAGCTGCATCCCTGGTCTATGAACTCTATGCCAGTAGGACATTGCCAAGTTGCCCTGGAAGGTGGAAGAATTTGGCTTCCCTACAGAGAAATTTGTACTGATCAAATACCACGAATATTTCATTTGGCATGAAGGAAATGAAAAATTCTGATTCAACACATTGGGATTTCTGCTGGAGTTGATATGTTTTTCTCTGAACCTTGTGTTTACTAAGGAAAGTCCATTTTCTTGACTTTCAAAACTGAGGGTCAGAACCTAGAAATGGCAAACCCATCCATGCATGATTGCCCTTTCAAACCCTGCCTTTACGACGGGCTGATCTGTCTGGAGAACATCTCTACGATACAGTTCTTTTAACTGCAACAGCAGCCAATAATATTTTGATACACTCAGTCCTTTATAGGAATCTATTTTAAGGGAAAAGGCAGAGATTAGGGCAAAGACTTATGTATGGAGAATTCATTGCTGTCTAATTCATAAGTGTTTATATTAATCCTTTTACCGCTCTGATTGAAATGATAAAATCCAGTTAAACCTACATAAGTAAAGACAAACAAAAAAAAAAAAAACGAAGCGTATATGTGTATATTTAACAAAATTGTGGGAAGACAACAGGGGCCTGAATTTTTGCCTGACTAGATCCAGAAAGCCAAATGAAGTCGATTCCCTTGTTTCAACTTTGCATCTCATCCTTTCTCCTGCTGTGCTAACTCCTCTCAAACTGCCGCTGAGCATTCCCTTGTGAGGTGGATCATGAATAATATAAAAAAGTATTTTTAAGTCATACAAAGATAAGCACTACTAACAGTTTTCTTTCCATGCTTGATATATGTAATTGTGTAACTAGGTACATAACAACTCCCAATATACACACACACACAAGTATACATAATTATTGGGGGAGCAAACTGGGTGTGTATAGTTTTGTAGCCTGGTTTTTGTTATTTAGCACTGTTTTAAATGAAAGTTTTCTTGTTATATGTTTCATTTGAAAATGATGTTCAAAGATTGCCCAAGCTATATACACTTATATGACCCTTTCTTGCAAAATGTTTCCAACATTTAAGATGATTTCAATTTTTTGCTAAATAAATGCCAAAATAAAAGTGATCAGAAATGCACATTTCTGTTTGTGTCATATTACAAATATCTACTTACAGAATTAATGAGTTAAACTTTCACCAGTATTGCATGAGAATGATTTTATTACTATAAATCTGCTAATGTTTGGTGTTATAATTTAGATTGTTTTGCCAATTTGACAGATGCTTATATTTGTTTGACTAGATCTTTATGCACTTATCATTAATTTGCACACCTTATTTTCAGAACTGCCTAAGCCTGTGTTTGCCAATTTATATTGGGATGTTTTTCTGTTCCTTATTTATTTTTTAATTTGTTTTTGTTGTATTTTCTTCCATCACTATTTATCCTCCTTGCTCAATCTATCCCCTCAATCTATGTACCCTTTTTACTTTTAGCTCGATCCTTCCATGCCCTCAACTTCCTCCCACCAGAGCTGTCATCCTGCTCTCCATCTATGAATGTGTCTCTCTTTTGCTTATTAGTTTAGTTTGTTCATTAGATTCTACATATGAGTGAAATTGTATATTTGTCTTTGTCTGACTTGCTTAATTCACTTAGTGTAACGTTCCCCATGTTCATCCATGCTGTTGCAAAGGGTAAAATTTTCTTCTTTTTTTAATGGCTGCATAGTATTGCATTGTGTAAACATCCCATAGTTGTTTTATCCACCCAGGTACTGATGGGCGCTTGGGCTGCCTCCATATCTTGGAGATTGTACATAATGCTGCAATGAATATAAGGGTTCTTATGTTCTTTGGAATTAGTGTCTTGGGTTTCTTCCTATATTCCCAGAAGTGAGATCACTGGTTCAAAAGACAGTTCCATTTTAATTTTTCAGGAATTTCCATACTGCTTTCCACAGTGACTGCACCAATCTGCATTCTTACTAACAGTGCAAAAGGGTTCCCCTTTTTCCACATCCTCGCTGGCACTTGTTGTTTTGTTGATTTATTGATGATGGCCATTGTGACAGGTATGAGGTGATATCTCACTGTGGGTTTAATTTGCATTTCTCTGATGATTAATGTCATTGAGCATCTTTTCATATGTCTATTCACCATCTGTATGTCCTTTTTGGAGAAGTATCTATTTAGGTCCTTTACCTATTTTTTAATTGGATTATTTGGATTTTTTTGGTGTGCCTTTTATAAGTTCTTTATAAATTTTGCATATTAACCCCTTACAGATGTATTGGTGAATATGTTCTCCCATTCCTTGGGTTGCCTTTTTATTTTATAGATGATTTCCTTTGTTGTGTAAAACTTTTAAGTTTAGTGTAGTCCCATTGTTTATTTAGTTTCCCTTCCTGATATATTAGATAAAATATTTTTATCAGCAATGTCTATAATTTTGCTGCCTATCTTTTCTTTTAGAATCTTATGGTTTTGGGTCTAAAACACATAAGACTATCCAATTTAAATTTATTCTTGTCTGTGGTATAAGAAAGAGGTCTAGTTTCATTTTTCTGCACATATCTGTCCAATGTTCCCAACACCATTTATTGAATAAACCACCTTTAGCCCATTGCATGTGCTTGCTTTCTCTGTCAAATATTAATTGACTATACAGGTGTGGATTTATTTCTAGGCTCTCTATACCATTCCATTGATCTATGTTTGTTTTTATGCCAATACCATGCTGTTTTGAATACTGTGGCCTTATAGTTTAGTTTTATATTAGGTAGCATGATTCCTCCAACTTCGTTCTTTTCAAGATCACTGTTGCTATTCGAGGCCTTTTGTGATTCCATGTAAATTTTTGAAATATTTGTTCTAGTTATGTGAAATATGTTATTGGTATCATGAAAGGAATTGCATTGAATCTGTATATTGCTTTGTGTAGTACGGGTATTTTAATGACGTTAATTCTTTCTATCCATGAACTCAGTATGTGTTTCCTCTTGTTTGTATCTTCTTCAATTTCTTTCTTCAGTGCCTCTTAATTTTCTAAGTGTATTCTTAGTTAGATTTATTCCTAGGTATTTTATTTTTTGAAGCAATTAGAAATATGATTATTTTCTTAATATCCATTTCTGATAGTTCATTTTTGGCATATAAAAATGCAACTGATCTCTAGATATTAATTTTGTATTCTGCTACTTTGATGAATTCATTTATCAGTTCTAGCAATTTCTTGGTGGAATCTTTAGGGTTCTGTCTGTACAGTATCATGTCACTTGCAAATGAAGACAGTTTTACTTCTTCCTTTCTGGTTTGGGTGCTTTTTATTTCTTTTTCTTGTCTCATTGTTGTGGCTAGGACTTCCAATACTATGTTGAACACAGGACATGAAAGCGGATATCTCAGACTTGTTTCCAGTCTTAAGGGGAATGCTTATAGTTTTTGCCCATTGGGTATGATGCTGGCAGTGGTTTTGTCACATATGGACTTTATTATGTTTATGTAGGTTCCCTCTATTCCCACTTTGCTGAGAGTTTTATCATAAATGGGTGCTGGATATTATCAAATGCTTTATCTGGATCTCATGATATGGTCATGTGTTTTTTATCCGTCATTTTGTGTATGTGATGAATCACATTTATTGATTTGCAAATGTTATACTGGGAATACCTTGCATTCCTGGAATAAATCCTGCTTGATCATGATGTATGATCTTTTTGCTGTGTTGCTGTATTTGGTTTGATAATATTTTGTTGAGAATTTTAGCATCTATGTTCATCAGGGATATCAACCTAAAATTTTCTTTTGTGTAGTGTCTTTATCTGATTTTAGAATTAGGATAATCTTGGTCTTGTAAAATGGGCTGGGGTGACTTTACTCCTCTTGAATTTTTTGAAATAGTTGAGGAGGAGAAGTATTAGTTCCTCTAGAATATTTGGTAAAATCTACCTGTGAAACCACATGGTCCAGGGCTTTTATTATTGAGATTTTTTTTTTTATTACTGCTTCAATTTCACAAGGTAAAATCTGTCTAATCAGATTTCTTGGTTCTTCCTGATTTTGTTTGGGAAGGTTGTGTGTATTTAGAAATTTATCCATTTCATTCAAGTTTCCAGTTTGTTTGCATATAGTTATTCATTATATTTTCTTATAATTTTTTATATTTCTTTGGTGTCCATTATTATTTCTTCTCTTTCATTTGTAATTTTATTTGGGTTCTCTCTTTTTCTTGCTGAGTCTGGTTAAAAGTTTATCAATCTTGTTTATATTTTCAAATAACCAGCACCCAGATTCATTGTTCTTTCTATGTTTTTTCTTTTAGACTCTCTATAGATCCTGGCTTTTCACCACCTTGAACATTTCATGCCAGTCTTTTTTGACCTGAAATGTTTCTGTTGCGAAATCAGATGACAATCAAGTGGGAGCTCCCTTGTAGGTAACTAACTGTTTTTCTCTTGTGGCTTCTTATATTTTCTCCTTGTCTTTAAGATTTGCCATTTTAATTATAATGTGGCTTCGTGTGGACCTCTTTGTGTCTATCATGTTTGGGACTCTCTGTGCTTTCCGGACTTGTGTGCCTTTTTCTTTCACCAAGCTAGGGAAGTTTTCCAACATTATTCCTTCAAGTAGGTCTTGATCCCTTGCTCAAACTCTTCCATTTCTGGTATTCCCATGATGCAGATGTTTTTATGCTTCATCTTGTCCCTAAGTTTTCTTAAGCTGTCCTCATTTTTTAAAATTCTTTTTTCTTTTTGCTTTTCTGCCTGGGTGTTTTCTTTTTCTACCTTGTCTTCGAAATCACTGATTTGATCCTCTGTTTCATCCAACCTATTTATTCCTTTAGTTATTATTTATTTCAGATAGCACATTCTTTATTTCTGACTAGTTCCTTTTTATGGTCTCTGTGTTTTGTTTTTTATGCTGTTGAGTATCCTTATAATCATTACTCTAAACTCTATATCTGATAAATTGCTTGCCTCCATTTCATTTACTTCTTCTGGAGATTCTCTTGTTCTTTCATTTGGGACTTGTTTCTTTGTCTGCCCATGTTGGCTGCTTCTTTGTGTTTGTTTCTATGTATTAGGTAGGTCTCCAAAAAGTCTGGTGTCATCCTATGTCAGACACTGCATGTTACTGGCCCTGGACAACCTGTTTAGTGCTATCAGTGATCAACAGCTTGTGGCTCCCTCTGCTGTGCAGAAATAACCAGACTGCACACCAAGGCTGGCTTTTACTAGCACTAGGCCCTGGGAGGGTCAGCTAAAGTATCAGAATTCCCAGAGTTGTGCCTTCACCTGCAGGCTTTCTGTTAGGCTTACTATGAAAGTTCCTCCAGCTGTCCTTAGCATGGCTTAAGCTCCACAGGGTGGGGTAAATATTCCTTTGGGAGGGGCTATTGCTTCCCTCCAGGTATATCCTGCATGGATGGGAGTGCTCTGCCCAAGAAAGATGGCTTCTGCAGTATTGGGAATGACTGAGCATTGGGATCCTCATGGCTGACCCTTCAGCTCTCTCCCTAGATCCATCAGCCCCAGACCCTCCTCATGTGTCTCTAGTCCAATCTGTGCTCCTTCTATGCCAGAGTCCAGGGTAAGTGGCTGCAAACAGAATTTTGTGCGTTGGGTCTTTAAGTGGCTCTCTGCATCTCTGGGCATCTCTCCATGGCAGAGAGTAACCCTACTGCTTTTCACAGCCTTTCCTGGTTCTGATGCTCTAGAATGGGGAGCCCAGTCTGGGATTTAGAACACACACTTCTCAGGGGACTCCCCCAGCCACTGAAGTTTCCCTCCAGAACTTCAGCTGCCACCCTTGGGAGCCCAGCCAGCGCTCTCATGCCTCTGCACTTCCTACCAGTCTTGATATAGTGGTGGTGTTTTTTCCGTATGTATTTGGCTATAGGCTTCTGTCTAGTTACTGTTCAGTTGGTTATTTGGGATGATTTTTCTATAATCTCATTGTAAATTTAGTTTGGTCCTGGGAGGAGGTGAGTATAGCTTCCACTTACTCTGCTGCCATCTTAGAATTCTAGTCTTCCTTATTTATTCATTTGTAAATTTATTAAGCAGTTATCATATATGATGCAAACATTTTAAATGTATCCTTTACATTATTATTTTGTGATGTTTTTGATATGTAACTTTAGATTCACATGTAGTCAGATTACCAATTTTGTCCTTTCCACTTACCACAGTCACCTACACCCACTGTTGCATTTAGACATTATGATTGTATCTGCATAAATCTAATTTCAAACATGCTCCCCTTTTTAGCTTTCCAGCCAACTCTCTCTAATTCTCCAACTCTAGTAAGTCTCCTTCCCAGACAGGGCTTTCTATCAATCCCTATTATCTTTCACTCTCCTTCAAGTCCTGATTTTCCTCCTTACCCAGTAAATAAATCCCAAGACAATAAATTCACAGAATACATCCTAAACTCCCTAAACCCTATTATTCTTCATGTTCAACAAAACCTGATCCTTACTGGAAAACTGTAGACTGTTTGCCACATGACTCAATGTGATGGGGAAAAAATCCGGCCATGTTAACTAGTTTCCCAGTAAATCAATAACCACCAACCTCAGATGGGCCTGTTTGCTGCAGTCCACATTTACAGTCCTTCAAACCATTAACACCTTCCTTTCCTCCAAATTACCAGCTGATGATCTTGCTTCCTATTTCACAAAGGAAATAGAGTTATCAGCAGAGAATCCATGTCATCTAACTACCACACCTGTCAGTTTGCGTGTGCATGCAAGGAACACTTTGCCACCCTCTGCTCCTTATGGATATCTCTTCCTTGTTCCCATGAAAACCAAGTGTGACATTTATTTAATCATAATCCCTCTTTTCTGATCATTAGTTAATTTTAGAAATAGCTCCCTCTCTGTACTATATACTTTTAAAAAATATTTATTATTTTTCAGAGAGAGGGGAAAGAGGGGTGAAAGTGAGGAAGAGAAATATCTGTGCAAGACAGAAGCATTGATGAGTTGCCTCTCATACCTGTCCTGACCAGGAATGAACCGCAATCCAGACATGTGCCCTGACCAGGAATCGTACCAGCAAACTTTCCCTTTGCAGGACAACACCCAACCAGCTGAGCCACACCATCATGACTATGCTATATTCTAATGTGTCTAAGTGGTCATTGTCCAAGGGACAGATAAGACCTGTGAATCTGCAGAGAAACCAACATGGACTCAGAGGGTACTGTGTGGCCACAGGGCTTACTTCTTAATCATATTGGATGACCTAAACCCCTCAGTCTTTCTATGGATTCAGACATAATACTGAGACAAGTCAGGGAAGGGAGAGAGTACGTATTTGAAAGACTGCTTTTCCCTCGAAGGAGTCATCCATTAAAGAACTATACATACACCAGAATACCTTTCTTTAAAAATTGAGTCAGAATTTCTCTATGCTATTCTAGTTAGCTTGGTGGAGACATTTTTGTTAGCACTTTTGGAAAGTATAATAAACTTTCAACATGCAAAATGAAATATGTAGTTAAAAGTGTGTTTGAGTGCCAACCTTCATATGCTCTCTGAGAAGTATTAGTATAAACTGGTAAATAAATGATGTAGGTTCCAACTTTCAATGAATGGAGGTAAAGAAATCCCACCAGTACTTTCAATTAATTAACTAGAAAATATGTCTGAAGAAATATTGGATTCTAAAATAGAAACTTTATTTTTATAATAATAATAATAATAAATGTGTGGATATTTATTGCCATACTTAAAACAGAATCTGTTATATATATTCTTTAATACCCTTAATATCCTCTTTTGGAAGTACATATGACCTGCCTATCATGTCTAATGTAGGAGTTAAACAGAATCCTCTGTACCAATAAATATGAAAGACAAGCAGAGATGCATCAAAAGGGTTGTTTAGCATATAATATTCTTGAATATAAATTTTTAAAGCATACATATTTGAGCATTGGAACACATTTTTCATGAACTTATAAATTCATAAATGTCCATTTATTCTACATTTTTTAATTTCATAAGTATTTCTCTGTTACTTAATAATCACATCATGTATGAAATTATCCAAATTTTTAACAGACCAACACATTCTAATTAAAACTGTTTGATTTTAGCCACTTGAATTTAAAATTTAAACTTGACCCTAATCATTGCTAGATATCATAAAAATAATGTAGCCTGTAATGCAGTGCCTATGTTTTATTTTAATGGGTTTTTAGGCATCTTTTTCTGATTTATTTCCTTTCTACATCAATCCATTGATGCTGACTATGTATTATCATGTTTCTAATTAGGAAACAAAGAGAAAAGGAAATTTTATTTAAGGTAAATTAAACAAATCATCTGCCTCTCTCTCTTCTTTCTAGGGTGCTATTGGGAGGGATGGGTTGGGAGAGGGCTGTTTCCTCTCTCTTCTGAGTCATGCAGTGTGGGCCACTGCTTGATCTCATAGGCCCATCGATGCTGCTTTTAGCTGTATCATGAAATTCTTTTCACTGTATTACTGGTCAGTGCCTGAAGATTTCAGACCCAGATCCCTAAAATGATACTATCCAAGGAGATCTAGCAGAGAATTTGTTGTGGGGAATAGTGCTTTAAGTTGCTCTCTTGTCCCTTCATATCACTGTCAGATTTTTTCTCAAAATTTGGTGATAAGCACAGAGAATCAAAATCTAGGAGAAGAAAGTATAGGAAAAGTTAACTTTAATGTTAAATGCTAATATACACACCAAAAAGTCTACTTATGGGAGTACTGGCACCCAGTTTTTAAAGTCAGCTTTCTTGCCCTGACTGGTGTGGCACAGTGGGTTGGGCATCGTCCTGCAAACCACAAGGTCATAGGTGTGATTCTGGTCAGGTCACATGCCTGGGTTGCAGGATAGATCTGTGGTTGGGGGCGGGGGGGGGGCATGTGCAAGAGGCAACCAATGATGTTTCTCTTGAACACTGATGTTTCTATCCCTCTCTCCTTTCCTTTCTAAATAAATCTTTAAAAAAAATGAAGTCAGCTTTCCCCATTGCTAACTTCCTGCCCAACGTTGCTTTATTTCTAATTTCTTTCCTGCAAGTATTGAGTACCATTTAGGACACCCCACATTCTCCACAGGATTTATTTGCCCCAGGATTTATCATCATCATCCTCCACCCCCAAACCAATCAGTCTAGACATAAATGACTCCCAAGTTCCATGTGCTTGGTCATTAAAAACCCAGGTCCTCCTGAATGGTGCTGGGCAATGCAGTCCTGTGTCCTTCTATGCCTCCCAAGGAGACCTGGACGTAGTTCTGATGTCACGGACATTCTCACTACCAGTGTGATTTTTAGATACTGTTTATTCTCCCCATAGTCTAGAAAGTAATTGTAGGCACTCACCTCTTCTAAAAGTAAGTATTAATTTTCAAAGCGGAGTTTAATGCCCTAGTGGAGGGAAAAAACTTTTTTCCTAATTTTTAAAGTATCTCCCTCATGGTAGTTTATATGTCTTGAGGAGTGGATGATAGTAAATGATTATAAATTTTTATTTTAAGCGTTTGAAAAATTATTTATTTTATAAAAATATTTATTAAGCACTAATTATCTACAGACACTGTGTTTTAAATCTGAAAACTTCTTGGTGAGATGCTCTTTTCCCACATCCCCACAGCTTGCTGTGCTTTCCAGTGCAGCACTCAGAGTGCCCCATTGTAACTGCCAGATTAGATGCATGTCTGTTCATCAGATTATATGTATGCGAGGGTTGGGATTTACAGGTTGCTTTTTTCTCTTATCACCAGCATTTTGTGTAGTATACATTATATGTATGAGAGCACATTCAGAGTGGTTGTTTGACTTGCATTCTTAAATGACTGAGCTATGGATTTTATAACAAGATCATTGACAATCTAGAGGGAGAAATGGACATCTCTGTACCTAGTTAAAAATTCTGTGGTGGGATAATATATTGCAAGATTATTTGTGGTTTATTTTTGTTGCTGTGGAAACAGAAAAGCATGAGAAATACATTAGCCTCCCTGAAGTAGCCCAAAAGTCTATATATACACTTGTGTTTTAAATTCTGGGTTCCTTGTTAGTGGGGTAGGAAATAAAAACTCCATTGTGTTTCTTGGAACTTCTTGTCAATAATCCCTAAACAGGTTGTTTTTTGGGGGTTGAAGCCCATTGAGAAACTTATTCTAGGAATTGATTATATGACAGGTACTTAATCCAAAAGGACAAGACTTGGGTTCCTCCCTCTCAGAGCTGTGGGGGGATAGCTGTGCACTGTACCTCAGGATGCTGGACAGTCATCTATAGTTAGAGAACTCAAGACTTCATCTGAGTGTGGAAGGAGAAGAGCCATTTGAATGGCTGAGGTGGTCTCATTGAAGACAACATAGCCCTTTTTCTGCCCAGTCTAAATCCCTACAAGTCCTTTATAACCTCAGTAGTTCTCTAGTAATGCTTTCTATTGAGATCTCCTAGCAATCAAGGGATTGGAACCAAATTTAATGGGCTGCAGTGTTCTGAAGTAACATAACCTCATTAATTAATTATAAACGAAATGGTTTAGGAGAGGGCAGAGAACAATTAATGTTTTCCAAGACTTTAGTATTGAAGAGAAGGATATAAAACTTAGAAGGGATCTTTAAACTTTGGTTAGAAATTGAGGAAGAAAAGAGCAATTGAGAAAGAATGAAGAGCATAAGCAAGTGTATAGAGTTAAGAAAATGTATGTTGGAAGAAAAGTATTTAGTTTGATACCACTAAATCAGTGTTTATCAACATTTACTGGGCATGAGAGTATTTTGTAACATTTTAGTATATGATACACACACGTACACACACACACACACATGCACACCAGGGACCTAACAGGGACCTAACAGGGATAGTCTGAATCAATATGGGTGAAATGGGGTTCTATTATGAAGATTTTGAAGTTCTACAGATGTATCTAATGCACTCAAAGCGTGAAAAAACATAGGGATAGAGGGGTGAATTAACCAGAAAGAAAAATGGGACTTGAGGCAAAATCTAGGTAGAACTTGATTTTGAATAATGCTGAACAACTTGTTCAAAAGTTTGGACTCTGAATGGAAGAAATTCCATTTTTCTTTGTGTATTGTTTTATATTTTATTATATGGGTATGTGTCATATTATAATACTATTTAGGTTTATTATTTGTCAAAAGTGTTCCCACACCCTCATTCTTCTTTCCTTCACGTATTTAATAAGCTTATGTTGAGCACCTTTTATGTGAGAGATACGTGAATATGGATACAGAGGATACAGCCAGATTTCAGGTTCTTAGTATAGTTCCCTTAATACTTTACTGGACTGTAAATACAAATTTTACCATTGGTAACAATTTAGAATTTATTTAAGTAATTACTTGTGTATGGAAGGTTAACCTATTTCCAACAACAACAAAAAGAAAACATATTTTCCCACAAAACATTGAGCATGTTTACTTCTGAAAGCAAAATGCTGCCTTTTACAAATATCTAAGGGAAGAAACTACTAACCTAATTAACTAGTAAGATCATTGTAATGAAGTTTTAAAGGAACCTTCTGAAACCCTTACTATCTTGGTTGGCCTTTGTAATTTAGATATTTATTATACAGGATGAGTATCTTTAAGAAATTTCCCTGTTAATGGGCTTTTGAAGAGTGGTGGTTGAAGTGGTTTTTGACAGTTTCTCGTTCTGCAGAACCTGGTACATTCAGTGTGTGTGTGGGTGATGTGTGCATGTGCATATATACACTTTCAGGCAGAATTACAGTTACAAATGGCTTTGGCTTCAGATCCAGACCTCAGAAAATGACTTAATTCCACACCCTGACACTTTCCACTGTTATAGGTTAATCTTCTATAAACTCACTTTGAAAAGATGTGTTATGGTTATTCTAGAACTCCTTAAAGTAGAAATATTTCAGAAGTATAAAAATGTTAATCATACGAGAACTAAAAGAACACATTTCTTCCCTCATGAAAATTTTGGTCAGTCATGAAAAAGCCAAAGAAATATATTCCATAAAATGCTGAAATAATGTATGGAAAAATCTGTGAAACTAAAACCACCACACAATCTAAGTGAAATGCCCATATTTATTTATACAATGAGGGTGACCCTCTGTGTGTAGAAGATACCTATTTTTTTGACTGTGGTTTTCTTGTCTGAAGAAACACTATGTGGCCCATATTCTACTTAATTAAAAGCAATAGAGGGCCTTCCAAGATGTTAAAGGGGCCTGAGCTGAACAGTGTGTTGACATTAGATGAATGGGCAAGGCCACCTGCTAGCTCCACTCTTGGCTTTGTGGATGATTTGCATTCCTGTGGCCTGTTGCTCGGCATGACCACTCTCAGCACTTCACAGCCCAATGGCCTGTTTAATATCATGGATGCCTTCCAGTCATGAAGTCTTTCTTCTGCATTAACATCAGCACACAATAGCAAGAGGCTTGACCCATGCTTTCTCTGCATAGAGTATGATGTTTTTACTTAATTTAGGCCACATAAAAGAAAAGGAAATGCCTTTCTACAGGCTGGATTAAGATTAAATAAATTTCTTCTTGCCTAAAATCTTTACCAGATTGTTTGTTCTTTCATGAAAATATTGTTCTGCATTTTAATTGGAAAATAGTGTTAGACCAAAAATATAAGTCTTGATATTATTAATATCTAAAGAATGTTCCTATTTTGTTTCTAACTTTTTTGTCAACAGAGCCACTCGAGTGCATTGAGATTGGACTGCAAAGGCTCTGATGGCATTAGTCTCTGACCCTAAGCACTATCATGTTTCAGAGATGAGAAATCATAGATGGCAACAGAAGCGAAGGGATGATTTGTAACACTGCAATCTAGAATATATTACAAAAACAAAGAGTAGCGTAAAAGGAACTTGCCAAACAGTTGATTTTAAATTATTTTAGGAACAGTAACACTGATGGGAATGGATGTAGGTAGATCTGGTGCATTTTCCATGCGAAATTGAAATAACAGCTTATACCTAGCACTAGCACAGATACTGACATTATGAATAGACTGCATCTTTGTTGTTTTTCTTAAATAGTTAAAATTCATGTTAAAATGGATAATTTAGATTTAATTCTGCACTTAATGTTGTTAAAATATGATTTATTAATAAAAGATGATATCTACATATACATACACACAAACAATTTTTACTTCAGGCCTAGATGGAACAACAGAGATCAGGTTCATTCTCCAACCTAAAATAGCCAAAATTGACAAAACAAATTAGACAACATTTTTCAACACAGTAGATGTCAGTCAGAAGAAGCAGAGGGACCCCTGAGACATAGGACACAATTGAGGTAAATCCTATGGTCGTTCCAGTATGCTGCCCTGAGAGATATTTCAAATCACAGTGTAGTGTGTAGGAACCTAGGAGTTTATATCCAGCTGAAATATCTTTCAAAAACATGTGAGCTGAAGACCTTTTTGGTCACTAGCAGGTTCATGTATCAAGAAATGTTAAAGGAAATTCTTCAGACAGAATAAAGGTGACTACAGGTGAAAATATATATCAATCCAAAGGCATGAAAATTATCAGACATGGTAAGTACATGGGTAAATATACAAAATTAAAAAAAAAATTAAATCTCTTAAAGATGACTGTTGAAATAAGAGTAATAACAATATAAAATGGAATTATATGAATAAGTAAAATATCTGAAATGATGTAATCTGGGAGGAAGAAAATGAAAGTCTACCATTTTAAAGTGTTTATGAGGAGATTCCTATCACTGAAATGTAGAATGACAAGTACTATAATTGTAAAGCAGCCACTGAAACAGTATAACAGTCAGTAATAGGTCAATAAAGTCGATATATTTGAATTATAAAAGCTGTTTAACTAATCCATTAGAAAGCAGAAAAAGAAGACAAAGAGAACAAAAAATAACCCAAATAGCCAGATGATATCAATAACCGCATTAATTCCAACTCTGACTTTTCAAGACCCTTAACTCATTAAATAAAACCAGCATTATCCTAATATCAAAACATAACAAAAATAATTAAAGAAAGCAAAAGTTACAGTAGGATAAACTATCTAAACAACATTTTAACAAAATAAACTGATATATAAAATAGAGAATTCCATATTACCAATTGAACATTATCCCAGGTTATCCCAGGAATGGGATGTTGGTTTAATACTGAAAAGTCAATATAATTTACAGTATTAACAAACTAACAGAAAGAAAACATATCATCTCAATGGAATCATCAAAATTATTTGACAAAACCTATCTCCCATTCCTGATTTAAAAAAACAATACAAAATAAAAAATATCTCACCAAAACAGTAAAAAAGAAAACATCCTCAAACATACAAAAATATATACAGCTAACATCCTCCTTAATAGTGTTAACTGTTCTTATACTAATACCAAGAACAAGACATGAATGTAACCTTTCACCACCACTTCTATTCAATATTGTACTAAAGGTTTTAGTGCAATAAGGCAAGCAAGCAAGGAAATAATCGAAGCATCCAAATTAAAATGAAAGACGTAAAATTTTATTTTTGACACACTCATTGGCATAGGATATTCAATAAAATTTTATAAAGCTACCATAACTATTGAGTTCATTAACATTACATGATACAAAATGAATATAAAACTTAAGAGCATTTTACACATTACTAAGGACAAATGGGATATTGACAGAAAAATAAACAATACTTTATTTGACAATATGAGTTACTTAGAGATAAATCTGACAAAAGATGTACGAGATCTGTAAACTGAAAACTACAAAGCACTGTTTAGAGAAATTTAAAAATAGAAACGGAACACTATACCTTGTTCCTGGCTTGGAAGACTCAATATTGTTCAATGTTAAAACTCCAGATGGTCTACCCAACTGTGCAGCATCATCCAGCTAAAAATCTCCTGCACAAAACGGCATATGCCAATTTGACACATTTGACCAGTCACAGCACCTTCTCCATACACTATTACACAATTTTTTTTGCATTTCAGTTGCATTTTTACCTTTCTTGAAATAAAGCACAATATGCCAAAAATGTTGCATATTTTTTCCATCATCAATATTAAAACAGCGATAAAAAATTTACCAATACTGATAAAATTTTTTAAAACACTCTGATATAACAAGTGTCACAATACAATCTAACAAAGTTCTTTTGAATGAAGTGAAAGACAACCAAATGCTACTAGAGACATTTTATGGAAAAACAAAATGAACTTTTTGGCCAGCCCAATATTTAGCACAGTGTCTGGGATAAAGCAACCCCTCATTTTGTAAATTCATGTATATATTTTTGAAATTCATGTAAATTCATGTATGTATGCATAGAAATATTTTGGAAGTATATAAAAGTAAGTGTAGGTTATGGTTGACTTTGTTGGAATAGCTTCATAACACTTTAACGTTCTTTTATTTGACAATTTGCTTATACTTTTGATAGAATGATGATATTTCATATTTTTATAATTTCATAACAATGATAGTATTGAATGGAATCAATAAACCACATTATTAAAAAAACAAATTAAATGAAAGGGTATGTTGTTTGGGAAGATTTTCTTGCCCAACCCCTCCTGCTATCCTTCACAAATTTTTTTAACCTATTGTACCTGCTCTGATAATGCACTAATATTTTTAAACTTTTATTTTATTTTATTTCCATTAATTCATATTTTGTAACTCTTGCGTATAACATACATATTGATTTATAAAATAATATGTCTATATAAATAGAGGAAGACAATAATATTTGAATAAAATTAAAATTGAAGAAATAAATATAAAATCTTTCAAAGCCATAAAAAATTCTCAATAAAAGGTCAAGAGAGATTATAAAACTTCTCTTCAAACACTTCTTGAAGTGATGCTTCAAAGTAACTACTTTGTGAGAAAAAAGTGACTAAGATTTGTTTTTTACCAAATAATTATTTTGACTAAAACCATATTATTCAACTTTCTTCTAAATCTTTTAATACAATTTATTTTGGAGTTAAAATAAAACAAAGTAGTCACCGAGCAAATTAGAATACATGCTTAATTCCAAATCTCGAAAGTTGTGTTAATAAAAATGTGCTGTTTCCTAAAACAGTAGAAATCATTAAAGGTTTTATTGGGCAGAAGAGTGACATCAGAAATGTGATATTTAAACAAAATCGCTGTTGGAAATGTGGTCAGTGAACTGGAAGGGACAGAGTTAATTGTGCCGAAAACCAGTCCTGACGAGCATCGACTCATTTTGTGGTTTGTTTTATATATGAGGCCCTAGTCTCAAGTTTGGTTTAAGGCAACAGGGCATTTTTTTCTGGAAAAGTTGTTTTCATACCAGAGAGTTTTCCCAGAGGTACTTAGAGGGTTCCTAGCATCATTACACACAGACAGTGTCTGAGAAAGCAGTGATCTTCCCTACTTATCTTTTTCACATGCTCGGATTGGGGCTGTAGGGAGGGATGAGGGGTTTCACTTGAAAAATAAGACACTCTGGCTTAAACTCATCTGGAAACATTGTGCTTCTGTAGACCTGCAGTGTGCAGGCATATAACTTTCAGTTGCAGAATTTCATAATTTTATTTGAAGATTCCATTGTGAAACAGCTTTTTATTCTAATTTCTATGTTGAAGATATTGCAAGACTGTAGCTTACTATAGCATAGTTTCATTTTGGCATAAGTCACTTTAATATCTGCCCAGTGTGGGATCTGATTCTTTGAAGATGTAAGTCCTCATTAGAAGTTCAAGAAAACTATTTATCTTCTTTATTATAATTTATTGTGGGAAAGAAAGGAAGATACTATTAAGTCCTTCATTTAAGCTAACTGCAGTAGTGCTGCTCACAGAGTGGTCTCTGGATCAGCAGCACAGGCATCTCCTGACAGCCCAGACCTCCTAAAATTGTAACCGACATGTTCATGTGATGCTCACCCGATTGTTCCCATTCCAGTTTGACAGATGCTGCTCAAGAGAAAATGTGGGTGCCCAGTCCAGGGAGTGAGGTTCATTAACATGCACTGAGCATGCTGTTATGAATAAGAGAAAATACACTCAACTTATTGGTAGGAAACACCAACAAATATTTAATAGTGCTTATGTGTTGGGAATCTGTCTGCTTTCTTCATTTTCTCCTTCTTCCCTTTGTTTCTTTCGGGTTAATAAAATAATTCTGTCCAATCTTGTGTCTTTTCTCAGGCTATGTCAAATGTCAGTAGCAAACTGGAAAATCAATGAGATGGTTACTTTCCTAAATGATATAACACAGGTTTTTGTTCTTCTTTAAATTAAATGACAAAATAAGATAGCTTCACATAGAAACACCTTCTCTTTGTAGCTTCTCTTTTGTATGCTCAGTACCATTGGGTGGACCAGATTTCACACACTCTACCCGACAACCTAGGTGTCATTTCACTATTACATCACTTCTAGCATCGCACATAGGCCAGTCTCCTTAAGGTTATATGTAACATTTATTAGTAATGTATTTTAATTTATCACCCATAATTTTTTATTCTGTTCACTGGTTTTTGTGTAAATAATAATATGCACTGAGTTGCCAAAGATTGGGCTACTGAACTTTTCCTGTCCTTAGTAATTTTAAAAGTCTTCATTCACATCCATGTCTCTCTTTTTTCAGATGAGAAATAATGAGAAATGATTTGGAGGAGAAAGGCAAAGATAAACCTGGAATAATCTTTCCAGTGTAAATATATTGGATGGAGCCAAATAGTGAAGTCCTTACTTAATGTTACCTCCGCCCTAGCTCTGGTAATATCTCAAAATATTCTGAAAATACCAGCCGTATATGAGCCAATACCCTGCCCTAGAGTGGCTAATATATTTTGTCATGTGTGGTAGCTTTCTGGCTATCACATATCCCATAGACGTTTTCAGCATGGCATTACGGAAAGAGCCTGGAGTCTGGAGTCCACCCGAGAATCTAGTCTGAATAAGGACACATTATCACTGAGTCCCCGGCAGTGAGTCCCCATCACTGTCAGTGTCACCACCACTGTCACACATGACAGAAGGAAGCACTGAGTCAGCCAAGATGGAGTAAATATGCTGCCTGCTATAGTCACCTCATTAAATAAATGTGAAAATGAGATGAGAGGAATGTGAGAGGCCTTTGGAAAGAGGTCACATACCACTGTGGCCTTGTTATATATGAAGGTTGTGTTTTACTTCACTCTCTCAACAGACTGTACGATTGAGGTGTAGATGTGATGAGATTATTAATGCAAACTAAATACTTCTCTATACAATCATTTGACTACATAAATAGTCTGAAGTAGGGTTTCTGTGACACCTTTAAGACATATTTTAATTGAAGAATTACTGTGGCAGAATCCCAACCAGAGATATTTCAAAAATTCTTTTGGCACTAAAAGAGTAGCCCCAGGTATAAAGCAGTGTTAGTATTATAAGAAAAACAATCTTGGATGATAGAAGTTTGAATTTTAATGGAGTAAATATGTCCTAACTTTTTATAGCCTGAGATATGTTGTATTATATAGGACATACTGTGTAGAGTTATATCCTTTAACTTTCCTGTTATCTGGGCTGGATAAAGCCTAAAAAATAACAACTACATGACATTTGCTAGCACTCAGATTATATCTATCACAATACCACCTCTCCACCATTATAACTACGTGCTAACTGCCATTACATCTAAGTATATGAAGTAATAAATAGGCCCCTAGTGCCAAGCAAATGCAAAAGCAGACAGAGCATTTTCCCCTGCATATGGGAACCATCTCTTATGAACTTAAGTTCTATCAAGATAGGCAGTTTGAATTGTTTCTATATTTCCTTTGTTAAACTATTTTTACTTTTAAAAATAAGCTTTGGTTGGGGTTCTTCAATGGAAACAATAGACAACTAAAACGTGTTGCAATTGAAGAATTTTAGTACAAAGTGGAGAGTTTTGTTTCAAGCAGTTTTGAAAGATAGTGTATGGGGATTATTCTGACTTTGTATATTTCAAGTGCTGTAAAGATTAGTCTCAACATTAGGTCCCATGCTGTCCCTACACTGACGATTATTAAGTTTAGGCAAATGTATAAGAGTGAGGGAAATGTTTGGAAATGGGCCATGGGGAAGGGGTGAGGAAAAGGGAGAAATTTAGGCTACACTGTTGCTATCAACACTTCCTCAGTGAAAGGCTATTTAATGAATTTAGTCTTCACAGATTTTTAGTAGTGTTGAAATTTTGGAAGGCATATGTTTGAATATTCACACTGTTATGCTATGCTGTTTCTCGTAAAAGGGGAGAGAAAAAGAATTGAAGGAACATTTGCTACACCTCTCTCTATCACTAGTATGTTGCAGTAGCTGAGATGGAGCACCTTGTTTTTTCTTTATCTTTGCCTGTTTTTATGTTGTACATATCGAGCGTAAGAGTATCTGTTTCTCTGATGTGCAGAATTGTACTCTGATGGCCATTAAAAGTTTGGAAATGAGTGGTGTTTGGTATTAACCAGCTGTGGCCTTGAGTGATGAAATTCTAAAAATATGTAGTGAGCCTTCTCAAAAAGCATATGCCTTAAATATGTAGAAGTAATCAAACACATAAGACCAACCTTTAGGCAAAACTGCCTGTAGGTGGTATAAGAATACAGTTCTTGATTCCAAGGATTGCATTTTAGGAGCTGGAGACTTTCATGTGTAAACTAGAATGATTACATTGCTAACAATTCTAAAATGAGCAATAAAATAAAAACATCCTATTTTATGCTATATTCCACTATGATAAAAACTGGCACATGCACAGACACAAAGAATGACACAGTTAGGTTATAGAGATTTAAGGAGTCTTAAGGATCTCTAAAAGGATAACGCACAACAGAAGAGACTGCCAATGACCATCTCGATGTGTATTTCCTGCCTAAATTCGTTTACCACTTGTTATTTCATACTGTTGCTCTTTGAAATGCTTTTGGAGCCTAGACTTGCAAGACTCACAATAAGAGATTTAATCATTACAGCCTTTAAAAATGCCTTTGATATTTATATTCATAATTTATTCCAACAATAAAAACTGTTTTATTGTCATAAGCTGTATTAGCACACTGAGAAACAATAAGAATAATCCAGATAAAACCGTCTGTGTTTCCCTACCATTTTTCCCTTTTGCCCATGTACAAACAAAATTTATTCTTGAAACTCCCTGTAAATATTTTTCAGTACATCCTGTGCTAGTTCCAGTGATTAAATTCTATCCTATGCCTATGTTTACATGACACTTTTAAATTAAATACTTGGGTCAAAAATATTTATTTTGCATACTACCAGAGAATGCAACAAAGCATGCTTCTTAGGCACAAGTTAATGTTTTTGTTTCCTTCTTCAGAATGTATTGACGTTACTGGGTTTTTGTCTGTTATGAAATTGTTTTAATAATACTTTCAAATGTTAACTTTTAGGTTTCTTCTTTTTTATACACTTACATAAAAACACGGGGTAATTCTGTCAGCTCGGCAGATATCGAATCTAAACGTCTCTTGCTACAATTAAAGCCTGTCTCCTCTTCCTCTTGGTTCACTGCAAAAAGAGAACAGCTGTTAGACATCACCCCCTTGCAATAATAAGTCCCTTCTTAACTTTCTCTTTTTCAGTTCATTAAAAAACCCCAAGCCCTGCAGGTTTCCTCACAGGCCCCATTACCCTAGCTACAGTTGTCGGATGTGGCCTTGTTGTCACATGGCCACGGCCCCCTGTGCTTGGAACCCCGAATGGGAAGAGTAGCCTCAGCAGGACCACACTTTATCAAGAACAGCCATGGTTGCCTAGCTCTAGCTCATTTTATAACATTTCAGGTAATTATAAGAACAGAGTAAAGGTAAATTTATAGATTCTTTATGATCCTTTCATTGTTTTTCATGATCTAGTAATTTTGTATTGCCCATTATTTAAATTAGTTATTATTTTCTGTGACCTGAATTAAATTTTTTTCAAATCATTCATCCTATTTTATTTTATTTATTTTTTGAGAGCCCATCTTTATTTTTTGTTTATTTTTAAAATGTTTTGTTGTTTATGCTATTATAGTTGCCTCAGATTTTCTCCTTTTGCCCCTTCCACCCAGTCCCTCCCACTCCCTCAGGCAAGGCCCATGCTGTTGTCTGTGTTCTTTCCCTAACCACTTACCTCCCCCTTCAACCAGTCCCCATCCCCCCGCCCCTCTAATAGCTGTCAGTGTGTTCAAAGTAAACTAACGAGCAAAACAGAATCAGAGGCATAGACACATGGATCATTCATCCTATTTTAAATTAGGTGTCTCATAGGAAGCAGAGGTCAAAATGAATTTTGAAAAAAAATCTTGCTTCCTCTCTGTATAACATGATAGTTACCCTACCAATACACTAACGTCCTTGTAGGAGCCAGGACACATAAGAATAATGGTGTACGAGAATAATTTGATAATGGTGACATACATCTACACCATTTTCATCTACAAAAATTGCAAAATGCTAGTAACTTTTGAACCAACCTCTTTCTTCCCTCCTTATTTTTATGCTTTTGGATCCCACTTTTATTCTATTTGTATCCATGTATGTTAATATATATACACTTATATATAATTTGCATGTATCTAACATATATCTAAATATGTACTCCATTTATATACACATGAATACGTGTGTGTGTGTGTGTATATATATACTTGTGTAAAGCAGTAGTTAAGAGCATAGGATTTGAGTAGTACCTCGCTGATATGTGAAAGTTCTGAACATTTTCCAGCCTTAGTCGATTTATCTATGAAATATCAAAATCAAAACTGACCACAACTTCATAGATAGGCTGTGAGAATTAAATGGGATGATATAGTTGTAATAGTTTGTAAAATATCTGATATACAATGAACATACAATAAATATTATTACTAGCACTATAATTACATTATTTTTATTGTAAGCATCATCCCTTAAGTGACATCACCATTAAAGTAAAGTTTTCCATTACATTACTGTATCTAATTTTTAGCATATTATTAACCTGAGAAATATTTTAATATGACTGCTTTCCAATTCTATCTTTTTAAAAAATTTTACTTGCTTAATTCTGTTAATGGTTGTTTACTGTCTTCCCACAAGCTGTTTGTTTGCACTTGTGCAAGTTTAAAACCTTATTCCTGGCTTGATTTAACCTTTTCTTGGTGGGGGTCACATTGTACCATTTATCTCTGTGTAATTGTTAGGGAGATATACACATGTTAGAATAGTACTTATTATGTCCAAGGCTGAGGTTTAGTAAGAAAACATTTAGGTAAAAGTCAGTTACAAAGCATCTACATTCCAACTTGGCTTGCTGTTCTTTTCCATTATTACATACTCTTGATCTCTGAAAGCATGTTTTTCATGAGGACTTAGTGTATCTGAGCTCTTTGGTAAGAAAATGCAAGATGTGTTTAAGGGGGAAAATAGTGTAGGTTAGAAAGGTAGATTATGTATAAATGATATAGAATCTGGGATGCCAAAACCAGGAAATAAAGTTTGCTGTTTAGACTAAGAATTTGAGCATGATACATATATTTTTATTTTATAAAACAAGTGTATAAAATTCATTCTAGAAAATACTGAAGACAAAAGGTAAGCTGGGTAAATTTTAACAAATCAGACATTTTAAAAAGTATTATATTAGTTTGTCTCCCGTTACTCTCTTTCCTATAAATGTATTTTCAAGCTCCACTGGGATTATGTGGATTTTTTAACAGTTGGAATTAGTTATCAATATTAGGAAAGGTAATACATTATCAAGGTTTAAAATTCAAAAATACAAAAGGGTATACACTGAAATGTTCCCTTTTAATCCTGTACCCTGCCCCTCAATTCTGTCCCCCAAAGTAATCAGTATTGTCAATTCATGCATCCTGCCAGGGGAATCAAAAGCAAATGCATGTAGGAACACACCCCACACACACCGATGGCCTTATATGCTAGCGTATTTTTCACTTTCTTTTACATCATATCTTTTTCAAGTAACAATGTATCTTAGAAGGTCATTCTATATCAGTATATAGAGAGCTTTCTCATTGATCTAATGTTCATACGGAATTTTACTACATAAATATTTTATAATTATATAAACAGTACCCTGTTGATGGACAGTATATACCAGGAAAAAGCTAGCTATCGCTGCAGTAACAACAACAAAAATCTTTAAGTTTCAGTTGATTAAATAACAAAAATTTTTCATTTCTGGTCTCTGTTCATTGTTTGTTATCTGGGTTCCTGACTTCTTGTATTCCTTCCTCAAAGAATTGGATTGAAAGCCTTCACCATTTACATATGAATAAATGAAAAATTGTAAGGTTACGTTCTGTATCTTTGTTGGTTTTCCATCTACTAGCTCTATCCCTTACTAAGAGAAAAATGTTAAGTCTTCAACTAGAGATTAAAAATCTCTAATTCCCCTTTCAGTTCTGTCAGATTTTGCTTAATGTAAAACTCTTTGTTAACTGCTTGTATTGTTTTGTACAGTTTTCTACTGGTGCGGAACACATTACCAAACAGTTGCTTAAATCAACTTTCATTTATTACCCTGTAGACCTTTGCTTCTGGGTCCTGGATGCATTTACTCTACTCACATGTAGCTTGCTACCTACTTTTCAGAGTCCCCAAAATGTGTTGATTTCAATCTATCCAGGTTTTATAAGTGTGTTCAGAGAGAGAGAAGCAGGGTTGTATGTGGTTATTCCCTTCATATGCAAAAGAAGATCCCTCAACTTGAAGTTTTTAAACATAAGCAATAGAAGCTGTCTCTGGCTGATAAAAAATAAAAATTATTTTGTTTTTCTAAAAGTTACTGCTTATCTTACAGAATTGTTGGTCATGTTGAAGAATCAGGCTAGAGGCCATGCTTCAGGAGCTGTGCTGGTAATTCTGTCCTAGAAGAAGCTGTTGGATCAGGGGACAGCAGCCATAGCAGAAGCTCAGTTCTGCACAACTGTCCTGTGGTCAGTGGGGAGCGGGTCTACAAATCCAGAACCCAACCAGCGTCCATGGCTTCTTGCTCAAGTCACTCACTACTAAACCCAAGTCTGTCATAGGTGAATCTAATTTATGAAAATTGTCATGTGCCTATATGTGCAAACAAAGTCAGATCCTGGCATTTTTAATGCTGAGAGGTATAGAAGTGAGTTCTATGGGTTCTACCTCATGAATGGAAATCCCGTAAGCATAGCTGAGGTATCAAAAGGTTCTGGGCACCCAGGAAGTGTGACAGATAATCTGTTGCACTTATCGTGCATTGTATAAGACAAAAGAATCTTTGGTCCTGTTTTATTTACTAATAATGTGGAATCCATTATGCTAGTAAAGGTACTAGATTGTTTTATATACCTAGAAGTTTTCATGAAATTAACTGGTATTTTTAAGTGCTTTTATTGTGGCATTGGACATAAGTATATAAGGAAAACGTTAAATATAGATGTTGGTGTCTGTATTGCACATAGAATTCTTAACAACATATATTTCCTTTTTGGAATTATAAACAAACAAACAACAACAAAATGCAAATTGGATTTTTGCCTGAACTTATAGTAGTAAAGAACACAGACTCTTAAGAGAAAGAGCCTGCATTGTTCCCTCTCCTGTAACTTATAGCTGACTAACCTTGGGCAACTTACTTAGCTTCTCTGCAAATGTGCTTTGCACCTATAAAATGAGGGTGAGAATAGCAGTTCTAAGCACAGAGAGTTACTGAGAGCTTAAACAAGGTAAATATCAAGCCTGGTACATAGTAAATGCTCAATACATTTTAGTTATGCTTAGTAATATTAATGTTTTCTTCTTTAATGTGTTAGTAAAATGTATTCATTTTACCTTTTAAGATACTCAGAACTATCCTCAATGTTGAGGAAAATGAACATTACCTGCTTACAAATAGTGAATATTTTCTGATTCATGATGCGTTCTTGGTAGTGGTTAGAGAATAAAACAACTTCTAAATGTTAAATATGTGCACCTTCTTGCATGTAGTAGTCTTAGCAGGTAACTAGAAACTGGAATATCTACTAGAAACACACTTATGCTTATCTTCAATCACAAGTCACAGTGTTCTTCAAAGTGAAGAAGTCAGGGCAAAGGTCAATGGAATCTCAGCCCATGACTTTCATAGCCTAGCCTGTGTGAGCACGTGATGCACATGAGTCCAAACTTTCAAAAAGAAAAGAAATCTGTGAACATTTCTTGGCTTCCGTGCATAATGTTATAAAAGATAATCACGGTGTCTTTTGGTACTCTTCTCCATTTCTGCTTAAGGGGTATTCCCTGCAGTTTTGGCAGATGATGTTTCCAAAAATTTTGAAATATTCAACTGGTGCAGCTTTCTAAACTGGCTGCTACCCATGCAGTAGGATTTATTTCCTTTTAGTATAAATCAAACATTTAAGATGATAGCTCAGAGAAAATAATTTGAGTTTTATTGCTTTGGAAAGAATATCTGTGTGAGTCCTTCATGCTCCATTAGTTAGAAAATATTAAAGTAAAATGAATGAGTCCTGTTATGAATCTATGATAATTTGTGGCCTGGTCTCCCATAATAAAAAAATAAAAACTCTAATCTTTACAAGGCTTTAACATGTAATATTAGATGTAATAACATAGTTTTCTTTTTCTTTCATATGCCAAGGAGTGAAAAAAGAAAATGTAACTGCTTTTGCTTAAAGTCTTAGGAAAAGTACCTACGCTGACTGACTCAGGAACTTCACAAAGTACAATAACTGATTTCTGATACTTTGAGTGGATAAAAATGTGGTTTTCCATGAAGAAGGTTAACTTTTTCCTGAGTACCCTGTGGGTTAATTCTTGAAATGGGATCCTATTTCTGGCATATTGTACAGTTTCGGTTAGTGCCGTTTTTAGGCACTATTTGTAAAAATTATTTGCGTGGCTAGGTCATGTTGGTTCCATTACTTTTTAGCATACAACTGGGACTGCAGAGTCTCAGCTTGATTCAGAACCAAAAAAGAGAGTTTATAAAAGTGCATTCCCGTAGGGGGGAAGCTTGTGAGCATAAAAGTTATGAGCGTAGGGATTCCTGTCCTCTGCCTCTCTCTGTTACTTACTCCATTCTTAGAGGCTTATGTTCTAGTCAGGGGAACAGTAGTTTCTTGTATGGTCGTCATGAAGCGGTATGCGGGCTTCCTGTAGGTTTCAGTTCTGTAGCAATAAGTTACCAATTTGTCCAACTTCAAAGTTGATATATTATATTATTTTGTCTTTTTAATAAAATATAGCTTAGGGCTCAAGAAAATAAACACATCAATGCATCATTCCATCTATTTTAGAAGTTTATTTGAGAAATTTTAGAATAGGCTACAATGAGGATTTTTAACAGTGAATTAAATAATCTCTTCATGGAACTAGTTCAATTCATATGAAGATTTTTTGCCCCACAGGCTAGATTTGTTACAGATGACTTTCAGTAATGTTTTAATTCCAGTTAAAAGCCCAAGAGGATTTCCAAACAAGAATAAAAAGGAAGGTCTTGAGCTTGCCTTGGATGAGGCAGCAACTTCTACAGCTGCAGCATAGCTGCGTGGGGGAAGGAGGCAGATACTGTGCTAGTGAAATTATCAAGAGAGGGGGCATCGCTTGTTTCAGCACTGGAATTTCCTCCTACATTTTACATTCCCCAGTCAGCTATGATCTGACTTAACGTTTCCCTGTCTAAAACATAAAGAGACAGTCTAATTAAGAAAATGTGTCCTTAAAATTTTTCCAGTGGCTGCCCTGATGAATGAAAACTTATAAATGACACAGCAGGGGAGTATATTCTTATTCTACACTAACATCCATACCTGGATATATCACACTCCCTAAACTGGTTATCCACCATACTCTTCAAATTCTACACGTAAAGATATTTGTCTGCTTCCAAAAATCAAACTGAAGCATAAAAAAGATTGCCCATGAAGGCAAAATTAAGCATTTCTTGTGTGATTGAGATGCGTGTTCATCCTCTTAACATGAAAACTTAAAAGTATGCAGGAACCTCCAATGATTCTCATTTTCTTGTATGCACACTCTGTATAATCCCCTCTCCTTGAGTATGGTCTGAATCTATTAATTCACTTCTAAGGAATTGTGTATGATAGAACCGATAGGATGTCACTTCTAAGTTTATCTTCTAAAAAGAGCTCCCTCCCACCCTCCGTCTGATGTTTGCTGTGGGAGGGGACAGCTGCCCTGTGGTGAGGCTTTGCCAGGCTTGTGGAAGAGAGGCCACGCAGCAAGGACTAAGGGCTGCCGACAGCCATGCGAGTGAGCTTGGAAGTGAATCCATTAGCCCTAAGGTTCTGAGATTACTACAGCCCAGCTAACAATTTGAATTTATCTCATGAGGGACCTTGAACTAGAGACATTCAGCTAAGCCCCATCCAGATTCCTGACCCACACACATTTAAAAATAAATGTTTATTATTTTAAGGCACCAAATTTTGTGATCATTTTTTACATGGCAATAGATAGCTAAATCAAAATACTTAAGACAGTTGTTTGAAAATATAACATTTTGCTTTATGGACAGAGTTTAAATAGTGTATTCACTAATGCATATATACATAATTATATATAATATATGAAGAAGTAATATAATTGCAGTGCTGTAATATATAATATATGTTTATCTCTGTATATATTTGAAAAATAACTTTCTCTCTCAACCATTCTCCAGTGCCCTTTCCCAGATGTAATAACTGTTACTGTTTTGTGTATCTTTCTAGAGATAGTCAATATACATATGTTCCAGTTAGATATGGTTCTACATCTTTAAAAAGCACATGCTGTTTTTTAACTCACTGACATTTTCATAATCAAGTTATTAGGTGTTTTAATATTTTAAATGGCTACATGCCACAATTTATTCATCAGATTCCCAGCTGATGAATATTTTGATTTATGATATTTTGCCATAAATAACAATGCAAAAAACTATGCATTTTAAATGTTTCTTTTAAAAATGGAATTGTTGTGTCCAAAGATGTTTTTGAATTTTTAATTTAGATGCATTTGTCGGTTTTCCTCTACAAACTTTGTTCTGTTCACACTCTCCAAAACGATGTAAGACAGTGCTCACTTCCCCATACTTCTGTTAACATGGTTCTCAAACTTTTATATCTTTTTCAATCTCAAATTCTAAATAAATAAATGGATCCTTTTGGCCTTACTGTTTCTTAGGTCTAATGTTAATCAGAAGTGGGGTTGAACATTTCCCAAAATATTTAAAAGCCCTTAATATTTCTTTTTCTAGGAATCATGTATTCATATTCCTTGCCCATTTTTAAAATGGATCACTGTGAATTTCTTTGCAATTTATAAAAGCATTTCATAAATAAGGAAATTAGCTTTTGTCTATTTTATATATGTTCAAAAATTTTGCCCCAGTTAACTCGCCTGTTTTTATTTTTTGGACATATATACATAGACTGTGGAGGGAACTGAGTCAGTCACCAAAAATTGGTTAATGGAAGTTAAGCTCTGCTTAGACCACTTAGCACTTATGAAGCACCTCCTACAAAGTATCAGCAAAAGGGATGTACTGATGAGCAAGGATTGGTTGCTTTCCTTTGGTAGCATCACGGTGTAAAGGTTAAGAAAATACCTTATACAAGTGTGGCACTTAGTCCTTAATAATTAAAGAAGAGCCACAACCTTAACAAAGACAAAATGGTCAGCAGATAAAGAGTGAGGAAATGGAGACAACCAAAAGCATGGATAAATTAAAAAATACAGAAAATAAGCAAAGTACATTAAATATACCTGGCTTTGTCCCTGACTTCCTAAAACCATAGATGGAGTCCTGAAGTGCTTGTTAATTACGTAACTAAACTTAACATAACTATTTAGTAAATACTAAGTACTTGTTACTCAATCAGGGGCATCAGGTGCATTAAGAATTTAGTTCACCAACCAGTTGTTCATATGACTTCTTCTGGAACTGGGGAGAATCCAGCCTGGATGGAAACACAAAAGGATTAATTTATTTTGGAAGTGGAATCACCCCTCTGTGACATTGGGCACCAATATACCCTGTAAAGGTAGTGAATGAAATGAATTCCTAATTACGCAGTTCTCTGCCATGTGGTCAGAGAGCGGTACTTCCAAAAACTAGCAATTAGTTACTATTTGATCTTGCAGCTACATTACATACTGTCACTTCTAGAGGGAAATGCTTTGGTAACTTTATGTTTAAAAGGTATTTCGGGTAATTAACTTTCTCAGCTATACTGAGGACAGAATTATCTTGTGCCCTATACAGCATAAGTGAAGAATGAAGATTCATGTCTATGGAACTTCAGGACAATTCACTGTTAAACAAGGAAATCAATATCTCAGAAAATGTGAAAAATTTAGATGTATAAGTAAACCAGTCAACAAAAAAAATACTTCATGTGCACCTCTTGAACAGAAAAAGGAAGAATATGATAGGCATCTCAGCAGTCTGGAGAATCACCTACTTCTAATTACATTTCCTTCTCTCTTCAGTTACTTGACAACTACCAATTAAACAATTATACCAGTTATTTTCTTTAGCATTCATTTGACATGTAAGACATATGTTTCTGATTCTGTCTCTGGAGAAAGAGACAGAGGTATTCAGGTCTGAGAGTTAGGGACCATGCCATGTAATAATTCTATTGAATTATCCATTTAACAAATAGTCATTTGCTCTTCTCTGCCTCCATTTCCCATTTGTTTTTCTCTGTATTCTCTCAAGAAATTACATCTCCATCAACTCAGTTACATAAGCCAGAAACCTAGAAGTAACCCTTGACATCTCTGTCTTCCACCCATTTGTGATGAATTATATCTCCCAAACATCCCTTGCATTTACCCGCTTCTTTATATTTCCCCTGGAATCACTCAAGATCAAATTACCATTGACTTCTGCCTGTCTGCTTGTTGCATTGCACATGCTTGCACACACACAATGAAATCATATCTATCACATTTTTTACCCCTTCATCTAGTGATAGACACAGGTTGTTTCCCTATCTTATCTATTGTAAATAATTTTGCAGTGACTGTAATAATGCAAATGTCTTCTCAAAATTATGATTTCATTTCCTTTATATGTATACCCACAAGTGGGATTGCTGGATCATATATTTCTATTTAGAATTTTTAAGGAAAATTTGTACTTTTTTCATAATGGCTACACCAATTTACATTCCCACCAACAGTATGAAAGTCTTTTCTTCTCCACACACTTGCCAACACTTGTTAATTTTTGCCTTCTGGGTAATAGTCATTCTAATGGGTGTGAGGTAAAATCTCATTGTGGTTTTGATTTGCATTTCTCTGATCATTAGTCATGCTGTGCACCTATTTATATACCTGTTGACCATTTGTAGGTTGTATTTATTTGTTTATTTACTTACAGAAATATGTATTTAAGTAGTTTGCCCATTTTTAATCAGGTTGTTTTTGTTTGTTTTGCTATTGAGTTGTTTAATGTCTTTGTGTATTTTGGATATTAACTTCTTATCAGACATATAATTTGTAACATTTTCTTCCATTCTATTGGTTGTCCCTTAACTCTTGGTTGTTTCCTTTGATATAGTGAAGCTTTTTGGTTTGATGCAATCAACTTGTCTATTTTTTCTTTTGTTGCCTGTGGTTCTGGGGTCATATCCAAAAATTATTGTGCAGACCAATGTCAATAAACATTTTTCCTCTGTTTTCTTGTGTTTTTATTATTCCAGGCCTTACATTTAAGTCCTTAATCCATTTTGGGTAAATTTTTATAAATGATATGAGACAATGATCCAATTTTATCCTTCTGCATGTGGATAGATACCTAGTTTCCCCAACACCATTTACTGAACAGACTGTTTTTTCCCTGTTGTGGGTTCTTGGCACCCTTGTTGTATACGTCTTGACTATAAATGTGTGCATTGATTTATTTATGGATTCTCTGTTCTGTTTAATTGTTCTATATGTCTGTTTTTATGCCAGTACTATACTGTTTTGATTACCATATCTTTGTAATATATTTTTAAATCAGGAATTATTTTGACTACAGTTTTGTTTTTCTTGCTCAAAATAAATTTAGTCATTTGGAGTCTTTTCTGTTTCCATATGAATCTAAGGATTGTTTTTCTATTTCTCTAAAAAGTACCATTGTATTTTGATCATGATTACATTGAATCTATAGACTACTTTGAGTAGTATGGACATTTTAGTAATATCAACTCTTCCAATCCATACACACAGGATATCTTTGGATTTATTTGTGTCATCTTAACTTTATTTTATCAATATTTTATGCTTTTTAGTATACTGATCTTTCACCACTATGGTTAAATTTCTTCCTAAATCATACTGAATAGAAAGCTGAAAGCATTTCCTGTAAGATCAGAAGCAAGTCAAGGATGCCCACTCTCCCCACCTCCTCTTTCCCTTTCATAGGTTTATGTGTTGTTTGGTATCTGGGAAGGACATTTCTAGTACCTGGTTGTTGGGACATTTTCATGGAGGCTTTTGCTGAAATGTACTGCCTGGAATGGTAAATATGTTGGCATTCATCATTTCTAGCTTTTACTCAAAGGATGCACCTCAGTCTTGCCATGCTCATTATTAAGATACTGACCTCATTTTCTCCATCAGCAGGATTCCCCATGGCTGCTGGTCATCTCTGGCACACTCGAGATAATTATTTTGAGATATGAAAAATTATCCAATGTTCCATTACAGTAAATGCCCAGAGGATTTAGATGGTTAATATGGTCTCTTTGCCTAAATGTGTCATTTCCCATTTCTAATCATGTACTTTGGTGCCATGCTAGAAGTTGAAATTCATGAGGAGGTCACCTTTTCCTAAGGGGCCTTGGAGAATACATACTGGAAGGGTCACTGTGCTCTAGGCTCCCTTCAGCCACATCCCAGGTTCATATCGGTTGTACCTCAGTGTCTCTGCCTCCGACAGAGGTGAAGCACAGGATACCTTCTTAGGACTCTCAATAGACTTCAGTGAATTTTGTTATTCATCTTTTCCAACTTTATTCTTTCCCTAAGCTGAATCAATTTTTTTCAGTTTTTTTAAAATTTTACTTGCTGTTCGAGTACAGTTTTCTGTCTTTTACTCCCATCCCAGCCTGCCCCCCAGCCCTCCCCACCTCCCTCCTATTTCCACCCATCCTTGTTTTTGTCCATGTGTCCTTTATACTTGTTCCTGCAAACCCTTCCCCATTTCCCCTGAAATTCCCCCCGCCCCTTCCCCCTGGTCACTGTCAGCCTGTTCTCTATTTCAGTGTCTTTGGTTATATTTTGTTTGCTTATTTGTTTTATTGATTAGGTTCCTGTTAAAGGTGAGATCATATGGTATTTGTCTTTCACTGCCTGGCTTATTTTGCTTAGCATAATGCTTTCCAGCTCCATCCATGCTGTTGCAAAGGGTAGGATCTCCTACTTTCTTTCTGCTCTATAGAATTCCATTGTGCAAATGTACCATAGTTTTTTGATCCATTCATTTACTGATTGGCACTTAGGTTGCCTCCAGCACTTAGCTATTGTAAATTGTGCTGCTATGAACATTGGGGTGCATAGGTTCTGTTGGCTTGGTGTTTCAGGGTTCTTAGGATACAGTCCCAGCAGTGGAATTTCTGGATCAAGAGGCAGATCCATTTTTAGTTTTCTGAGAAAATCACATACTGTTTTCCATAGTGGTTGTACCAGTCTGCAATCCCACCAACAGTGCACTAGGGTTCCCTTTTCTCCACAACCTCTCCAACACTTGTTGTTTGTTGCTTTGTTTATGATGGCCATTCTGACCAGTGTGAAGTGGTGTCTCATTGTGGTTTTAATTTGCATCTCTCTGATAGCTAGCGATACTGAGCATCTTTTCATGTGTCTCTGGATCCTCTGTATGCCCTCCTTGGAGAAGTGTCTGTTCAAGTCCTTTGCCCATTTTTAAATTGGGTTGCTTGTCTTCTTAGAGTGGAGTCGTGTAAGTTCTTTATATATTTTGGAGATTAAACCCTTGTCTGAGGTATCATTGGCAAATATGTTTTCCCATATGTTTCTCTTTTGATTTTAATACTGTTTTCTTTAGCCATGCAGAAGTTTTTATTTTGATGAGATCCCATTTGTTTATTCTTTCCTTTATGTCCCTTGCTCTAGGGGAACTATCAGTAAAAATATTGCTGTGTGAAATATCTGAGATTTTCCTGCCTATGTTCTCCTCTGGAACTTTAATCATGTCACAGTTTATATTTAAATCTTTATCCATATTGAATTTATTTTTGTGTATGGTGTAAATGGTGCTCGAGTTTCTTTTTTTTGCATGTAGCTGTCCAGTTCTCCCAACACCATTTGCTAAAGAGGCTATTTTTACTCGATTTTATGTTGCTGCCCTCTTTGTCAAATATTAATTGACCATAGAGACAGGGTTTATTTCTGGGCTCTCTGTTCTGTTCCATTGGTCTATCTGTCTGTTTTATGCCAGTATCAGGCTGTTTTTATTAGAGTGGTCTTGTAATACAGTTTGGTATCAGGTATTGTAATCCCTCCTACTTTGCTCTTCTTTCTCAAAATTGAAGCAGCTATTCGGGGTCATTTATGGTTCCATATAAATTTTTGAAGTGTTTGTTTTATGTCTGTGAAATATGCTATTGGTACTTCGATAGGTATTGCATTGAATGTGTAAATCACTTTGGGAAGTATGGACATTTTGATGATGTTAATTCTTCCAATCCATGGTATATGTTTCCATTTGTTTGTGTCTTCCTTGATTTCTTTCTTCAGTGTTGGGTAGTTTTCTTCATACAGGCCTTTTTCCTCTTTGGGTAGGTTTATTCCTAGGTATTTTATTTTTCTTGTTGCTATATCAAATGGGATTTTTCCCAATTTCTGCTTTTGCTGTTTCATCGTTGGTGTCCAAAAATGCCTTTGATTTCTGGATATTGACTTTGTATCCCACTGTTTTGCCAAATTCGTTCATTAGGTCAAGCAGTTTTTTTGGCTGAGTCTATAGGATTTTCTATGTACACTATCATGTCATCTGCAAATAATGACAGTTTTGTTTTCTCCTTTCCAACTTGGATGCCTTTTATTTCCTTTTCTTGTCTGATTGTTGTGGCTACAACTTCCAATATTATATTGAATACAAGTCATGAAAGTGGACAGCCTTGTCTTGTTCCTGATCTTAGTGGAAAAGATTTTAGTTTTTGCCCATTGAGTATGATGTTGGCTGTAGGTCTCTCTACATGCCCTTAATTATGTTGAGGTATGTTACCTCTATTCCCACTTTGCTGAGTGTTTTTATCATAAATGGGTGCTGTACCTTATCAAATGCTTTTTCCGCATCTATTGATATGATCATATGATTTTTGTCTTTGCTTTTGTTTGTGTGATGTATTAAATTTATTGATTTGTGAATATTGTACCATCCTTACATCCCTGGAATGAATCCCACTTGGTCATGTTATGTGATCTTTTTAATGTATTGTTGGATGCAGTTTACCCATATTTTGTTGAGGATTTTAGCACCTATGTTCATCAGTGATGTTGGCCTGAAGTTTTCTTTCTTTGCTGTATCTTTATCTGGTTTTGGGATTAGAATGATGCTGGCCTCATCAAAAGAGTTCGGGAGTCTTCCATCTTTTTGGATTTTTTGGAATAGTCTGTGAAGGATAGGGGTTAGCTCTTCCTTAAATGCTTTGTAGAATTCTCCTGTGAAACCATCAAGTCCAGGGCTTTTGTGTGTCAAGAGTTTTTTGATTACTATTTTCATTTCATCTGCTGTTATTGGTCTGTTCAGGCTTTCTGCTTCTTCTTCATTCAGTTTTGGGAGATTATATTTTTCTAGAAATTTGTCCATTTCACCTAGGTTTTCAAATTTCTTGGCATACAGTTCTTTGTAGTAATTTCTTACAATCCTTTGTATTTCTGTGGTATCAGTTGTAATCTCTCCTCTTTCATTTCTGATTGTGTTTATTTGGGTCCTCTCCTTTTTTTCTTGATGAGTCTGCTTACAGGCTTGTTGATTTTGTTTATCTTTTCAAAGAACCATGAGATGGATCAATTTGATCTATTTTAAGTGTCATACATTTTTCATAGTCCTGTTTTTTTTATCTAAATTGTGCCTATAGAGAGAGCCTTTGAGTTTTTCATTATTATTTGAAGACATGGTTTTTGGTAATAATAGAACACTTTCTTTCTCCAAGAGTTGACTCTTTAAAGTCCAACTCTTTTGAATTTCAAAAATGTTGTTTCTGCTCTGAACTTAAAGTTTATTTGAAAATTCAGTTAGTATCTTAAAATTCTGTGAGTTTCTTTGTTTGCTCCTGTCCTAGAGTGATGGAGACAGCTCAGGGCAGATTTTGCTGTATAGCCAGAAAGATGCAGGGGAGAAAATGGGAGGAAAATACTTGTTATTAGCTAATAAATTTATTTTGCTATAACAAAAACAAGCTGAATGTAATGAACTTTAGGAAAGCAGAGGTATGGAATAAACTTTGCAAATCAAGTTGAATATGAACATTATTCTTTTTCCTAGGAATGTGAGTTTTCCTCTACAAGAGACTTGTTGGGAAAATGGAGATTTCAGAATAAAGCCATCATTATTTAAAGCAAGTAAGTAAAGGAATAATAAATATGCTAGTTGTTTCATTAGATGAACTAAGAACAATGACAGATTTCCATGAAGATAAATGAAAAAAAAAGCTACTTAAGAAAGATTTAAGTGTAAAAGTTGCCCCAGAAAGTCACAATCCAAGACCTACTCTTCATTTTTGTCCTCATGCTCATTTGTTTGTGAATGTTGCCTTGTTTTAAGGATAGTTATAAGATTATTAGAAAGAAAGACAAGGATGTTCTCTGCCTTCTCAAATAGATAGGGTTTGTAGAAACGACTGATTTGAATACAATTTCTGCTGGTTCCAAGAGTCCCCGGAACCATCAGCTCTGTGAGTTCAGTTTCCCTGAGACAGAAATGACGTCAGACACACTGCAGAGCACAGACGCCCTCGACAGACCTAACAGCTTGCAGAAACACCCGCAGAACCGATTTGGTGAAGAACATTGCATTCTCTAGTCTCACAACATTGCATTCTCTGGTCTCACAACAGTTTATTCTATGGCTTTGTTTTCTTCAACATTTTTTCCTGCGTCATGAACCAAAGTGTGAATTTTGTGTAAATTCCAAATTTTCAATGTCAAGACATTATAGATTCAAAGTCAGCTGTTATTTACCCAGAAATGCCTGCCAGGCTTCCACTGCATGTTGATAATCATGTACTAATATTGGTATGACAATACTAGGGGTCTCTTCTCTAAAAGAGATTTCATAAGAAATCAAAGGAGGTCACACAAAAAAGAATGTCCTGTTAGGGACAAGTAGAAGAAATGTGGTAGATCAAAAATTCAGATTGACTTATAATTTTATATTATCTATTGACAACCAATTCATTAAGAAAAACTATATCTTTTCCTCATTCTGATTAATTTCTTCAGAAAATGATGGCAGAATGTGAGAGTAAGTCATTTTGATCACAATTACAAAGATTTGCTTTATTATAATAAAAGTATAATTCCAAGAGAAACAAATTCTTTTTAAAAAATATTTTTTCATTTGGTGGGTTTTTAAGTTATAGAATTAGCACATATACTATAATGGCTGAAATTAGTCAGAGGTATACAAAAAGGAATTTAAACATGTCCTCTTTCTTCCTCATCCCTACTCCAATCTATTTTCTCAAGGTAACTAGTATTAACCACAGAGTATATCCTATTACTTCTTTTTGCTTGATTAGAAAAGCATATGCATTATGAGTGTGTGAATAAATATATATAGTTCACTTTGAAAATGAAATAAGGTGTTTAGCTGTCCAAGAGGAGTTTATTTGGGAATAGCTGAGAATTGTAAATCAGGACAGTAAACTAGGGTGCACTTAAAGCAAGTTGGAGGAAAAAGAAGAGGTCAACTTTTACCACATTTTAGCAGGAAACTGGGGAGGGCTGTGGTGGTTGTTTATTGGCTGCAAGCAGTGGGCAGGTTGTTGCTGGGTCAGAAGGAAATCCCTTCTTCCTGCTGGGGTTTGAATGCTGTGGTGACCAACGCATGCAAACCCTCCCTTCAAGGCTTCCTGACTCCATTTTGACTTTAGGTTTCTTTTGTTCATTTTCACAATATGCACATTCCATATAATACATATATATGCACACACATATAGGTACACATATATAAAATATATGGCACATATATATGAAGTATTTTTATCATTTGTTATTTATAGATATTATCTTTTCTATACCTATTACACTTGCTTTTCACTTAGTATATCGATCCTCCTGTATATCAATAATTGATTTAACTTTGTTTTGATGATCTAATTTATTAATACATATAAGTGCAAAAATAGTTATACATAAGTATAATTATACTTTATAAACATTTTAAAATACTTTTTAAAAGTACATGTATTTTTTTAAAAATACATTTTAAAGTATTTTACATACTTTATAAAACTTTAAAAACATTTTTATTTTTAATATTTTATTTTTATTCATTTTCAAGGAAGGGAGAAAGAGAGGGAAACAATGGTATGAGAGAAACATTGATTGGTTGCCTCTCGCACACCCCCAACCAGGGACCCATCCCACAACCCAGGCATGTGCCCTGACTGGGAATCCAACCAGTGACCCTTTGGTTCGCAGGACGATGCCCAACCCACTGAGCCACATCGGTCCGGGGAAGTCTTGTTCATTATTATTTGCTTCCCCTCTCTTTTGTTTCTTTCACTATAACTTAAAATATACACCACTATATACATGTATAGACTTTGTCACTGTTAACCCAAAACTTTTATTTTCTCTTTGTCTTTATCTTGCCATTTTTCCTCAATAATATTTTATGAAAAGCTCTCCAAATAAATTGATATGGCCCTAACTTATTTTTGAATGGCTTTATGATATTTCATGTAGCTGTTTTTTAACCACTCCTCTATTAATTAGAATTCATTTATTCCTAAGTTTTGCTTTATGTATATATAATGGACATCTTAACTACGTCATCACAAATGCACTTTAACAACAAAATTTGTTTTAATTTAATCATGACTTTGGATTAGAATTTCCATTAAATAATGAAAAGGTAGACAAAATTTGTTTCATGGAAGTAAATTTTAAAATATATCATACAATAGTATGTACAATATATAATATAAATGATATGATATAATTTACAAACATATATGTTTATGTATATGAAGGTTTAAACAGAAATATTACATGTACCATGGTGCTACAAATTGCCAATGCACTTGAAGGCTCCTTTCTATCTATTCCTATTGTGGTTCACTCCTTTCTTTTGTTTACGTCCGTAGGGTGACAGTGATAAACATAATCTTAATTTCAATATAAAGGTTTCATTTTTATTAATCTATTTATATATATCATTATAGCTTTATACAAGTAGTAGTACCGCATGAAATTTTCTATACCTTGCTTTTTTGTTATACATTACTTCTGCACAATTCATTCATGTTAATAGGTAAGCCTGTAGTACATTAATTTTAATTTTTTGTATAGTGTTCTATTGAATAAATAAAGTATAATAAAGTTATTTATACTGCTATTGATTCACATTTACTTTTTTTGCTATTTGTGCCAAAAAGTAAATTGCTAGAATATACGATATGGCCATCTTCAACTCTGTGAGATATTTCAAAGTTTCTTCTTCTTCTAGTTCTTTCTCCTCTTTCTCTTTCTTTTTCTCCTCTTCCATTGTCATCATCATTATTTTTCTTGACCTGGTTTTTTCAACTGTAGAAGGAAAGCTGGAATAAGCATAGATTAAAGAAATATTACATGATATTTTGTAGCTTCATTAAATTTGTGCTTCATAAAATCTTTAATGTATTAACCTTGAGACATTTATAGCATTTCTAAAAATAAATGTAGATTCTATGGTGTTTGTGTGGGGAAAGCAACAGATTTGAGTTTGAGTTCCTGTCAGTCCTTACTATGTATTCTTGCATGGTTATTAATCTCAATTTCTTTATCAGTAAACTAGAAAAAAATGATTGTACGTAACTTTTCCAGTAGAATGTTAGTTCCAGAAAGACCAGACATGTATGTCCTGGTTCATTATTTTAATGATGAAAAGTAGGAAAAGTAGGAAAAATGGGAAAAGTAGGTTATGGTTTTTGAGTACACACAACAGTTTATTCTTTTAATTTTTAAATATATTTTATTGATTATGCTATTACAGTTGTCCCAGTTTTCCCCCTTTGCCCTCCTATACCCAATATCCCCCATTTCCTTCAGCAATCCCCTGCTTAGTTCATGACTGGAACTGCTTATAAGTTTTTGGCTACTCCATTTCCTGCACTGTTCTTTTTGTTTGTTTAAAATGTTGCATTGCATTTTATCTTTTTTATTTTTATTTTTTTATTGTTGTTCAGGTACAGTTGTCCCCATTTTCCCCCTACCACTACCCCAAGCCACACCCATCCCCACCTCCCAACCTAGATCCTACACCCCTTTGGCCTTGTCCATGTGTCCTTTATACATGTTCCTTAACAACCCTTGCCTCTTTTCCCCCATTATGCCCTTCCCACCTCCCCTCTGGTTACTGTAAATTTGTTCTTTATTTTTTTTTAAGATTTTATTTATTTATTTTTAGAGAGAAGGGAAGGGAGGGAGAAAGAAGAAAAGAGAAATATCAATGTGTGGTTGCCTCTCACGTGGCTCCCACTGGGGACCTGGCCTGCAACCTAGGCATGTGCCCTGAATGGGAATCAAACCAGTGACCTTTTGGTTCACAGCCCACGCTCAATCCACTGAGCTACACCAGCCAGGGCTGTTCTTTATTTTAGTGTCTCTGGTTATAATTTGTTCCCTTGTTTGTTTTGTTGATTAGGTTCCCCTTATAGGTGAGATCATATGGTATTTGTCTTTCAATGCCTGGCTTATTTCACTTAGCATAATGCTCTCCAGTTCATCCATGCTATAGCAAGTGTAGGAGCTCCTTCTTTCTTTCTGCTGCATAGTATTCCACTGTGTAAATGCACCATAGTTTTGTGATCCACTCATTTACTGATGGACACCTAGGTTGCTTCCAGCACTTAGCTATTGTAAATTGTGCTGCTATGAGCATTGGAGTGCATAGGTTCTTTTGAATTGGTGTTTCAGGATTCTTAAGGTATAATCCCAGCAGTAATTCTAACTATTACCAATTAGAATTTGCAAAGTGATTAGATATTAACTAAAATTAGTCTGTTTATCTTTCAAGTGTTATAAATATCATTTCACAATCTTTGCTGGGGCTGGTAGGCAAAATATATTTAAAATAGAAGCTTACATTTAACCATATTTAGGACCGTTTGTTATAAATTTAGTGTTATACTCCTAACTTTATTTCCTTTTTCTAATATTCCCTTTATCCTACTGCCCTATTTCATTCATGTATTTTATGCATTTGCTTTTGAAAGCTACCAAGCTACCTAAAGACAAACAAATAAACAAACAAATCAACAAAAACCCACATAAGGTCAGGGATATAGCAAAGTAAAATTTTTCTCACACTCTTTCCTATCATTTGTACAACAACCCTGTAGAGTATAGTAAGGTTTATCACCTACATTTTACAAATCAAGAAATTGAGTTTTCAAGAACTCAATGTTACTTTCACAGGATAATAAAAGTTGAAAATGAAAAACTAATACTCAATTTAGATGAAACATTTTTTATTCATCTTACTTTTTTGTTTTGTTTAGGTTAGGTTTTAGGCTTACCTTTCCAGTATTCAACTACTCTTTGTCACTTAAGATAGTTTGGGAAGCCAAGTATTGATAAAATTTTTTTAATAGAGAAAAAATTCCCTGTTTCTAAATTACTTTTTATTTCTAGTTTCTAATATCACTTTGTCCTACTCTGTTGTTTTGGTCTAACAAAAGTGTAGTAAAATTCTTAATATAGCAATAGTGACATAATTGTATCAATTTTTAAAAAGTTTTATTGAATTTATTGAGGTGACATTTGTTAATAAAACTATATAAGTTGCAGATGTATGAGTATATAATACATCATCTGTATATTACACTCTGTGGTCATCACCGCAAGTCAAGTCTTCTTCTATCACCATTTATTCCCCCTTTACTCTCTTCTACCTCCCCAACTGCTTTTGCATGAGAATCACCATAAGGTTGTCTGCATCTGTGAGGATTTGTTTTTCTTTGTTAATTATATCAGTCTTAAGCATTGAGTTCTAGGATCAAAGTTATTTAGAGATGTTTAAAGTGAATCTTATAGTTTCAATGTTTGGCAGTAGTATGCATAAAACAAATTATGCTTTGCAAACGGAAGCAAACTTAAGTACTCTCCATTTTTCTCTTATGCCTTCTCACTGTCGTTTGCCTCGGACTTACAAAGCCAGTGTCATCTACACACACACACACACACACACACACACACACACATCAAATTGTAGAACATTATGAGGGGAACACAGTGTCCTGTTTATATTCATTCCGCACATTCATTATTCTAAAGAATACAGGAGGCTATATGATCAGATTCAGTTTCTACTCAGAGGGATGTGTGCTAGTTCTTTGGCTGAGACAATTCTAAATGAGTATTAATGAGGATGTTCAGAGATGCGAAAAAATGTCTTGACTATATATATTTTAAAAAGAAGTATCAGGTAGTTTTTATTTTTTAATTGACTTTTTAAGTCAATTTTCACATGTGTTTTTGTGGGAGAAGTAATTTTGTCACATTTACTTTAACTTTTGAGGGACAATTGAATCAGGGTTTACAAAGTTTGTGTCACTCCAAGGAAGCCCCTCTATTGTGCTTCCCCCAGGTGGGTCTGTCAGAAGCGAATGACACCAGCGACCTTCTCCTCCACGCACCTTCCCTTACAGAACTTGTTTCCTTTTATTAAATTTGTTAAACAGTTCATCACTTTGGTCTCTAAAGGTTTTTTCTTTATTATTGTACAGATTTTAAAATGATACTATTTTGTCTATAACTGTAATGAAAAAAATACATGGGGGACCATGTGTGAATACAAGGCACCTTCTTTGTTTCAACTCTCCGGAGGCATATTACTCATATGTTAGTTTAACACGTCCCCACAGGCAACAACTCATTGCTTAAAGTTAAGAAATATGAATCCTCTCACTAAGCCATGAGCTATTCAGCTCACCAGCAATTGAATTTAAAAGATTTAGATTGTGAGTGCAGCTGTAACACTGGAAACAAAGCATTTATAGTAATAATGACCTATGGAAACATGCGGGAGCTACCACTGGCATCAGCAAGAAACTTAGACCCTTTGTTCGTAGTGAGAACATGTTACTGCACATTACTCATTCATACTAACCTTCAGGGTTCTATTGATATTCCATCGTGATCTCTGTCTGAAAGTTTATGCATATCCTGTGCTTGACGTGTATAGAGTATTTTTGACACAGTAACATTTTTAAATGCTTGAAATGTTTATTTTTAATTTTAATTATTTTGGATTCTTCCTCAATTATATTCCCCTTTGAGATGGCCATGGTTTTATTAACGTGTGGGATACCCTGAGTCATATTACTGACAACTTGTGAAAATAAAACAAGTGTCCTAAAGGCCAGTGCTGTACTCGATCATGAGATCTGCAGTTTCAGTGTTCAGAGCAACATCTGGTTCTACCCCGGGACTCAGTGCACTGTTGGAGGACTTCCTGTGGCCCGCATCAGGTTGGTAATGTCTGGGTCAAACGGTACCTGATGTGAGCACACCAGCTTGGTTCCCACCATAGCATCTGTGCTCTGTTCACCTGATTGCGCGACTAATTCATAGCATTTTAACTGGTTTTCTCTGGTCACCTGTCTTATTAAATATTGCCATTCTCTGTGTTCCACAATGGCCAGGGTCAGTAAACTGAGACAAAGCACTGTCCTGAGTTTCTACCCTAGCACTTAAGCTTTCTTTTCCCTTTCTACGTCCCGTTCCTGTAGCGATGTAGTAAAGAAATCCTGCTGTAGATGCCTGGCTAAGTTTTCAGAATGATGCACCTTCTCCACAGACAGTAGCAGAGTGAAAATTGACCCGTTATAAGGATGGCATCTAACTGACAACTAGCATGAATTTTGGGGGGGAGTGGGGAAGTACATAGTTTTAGAAATTTGATATGGTAATTCAATCACAGAACATTAAATTATAGCTACATGGAATTTAGCTCCTTGTTTTCGGGTAGTATATTCCACTAGAGTTAAGAGAGTTTTTCTCACTCAGGACTCTCGGTTAGGCCTAATAACAGTGAGATATTCATCATAACCTAACTTTTTACAATCTAGTTCTGTGATGTTTCAGATTAAATTGTAGGGTGTCTCTTTACCTCATCAGTGTTTGCCTTAGCTGTAATTATGCATAGTTCAAAGCTAGGTTTCAGTTTTCTGTTTACCTTACTATTAGACATAGACAGAGATAAACTTTACTTGAAGAGAATTCCATATATACTATAGTTTTTCTATGTGTTTTCATAGAAATATGATTTTTTTCTAAGTTACATTCTATAAGAACGGGGGATGACTGAATGTGGAAGGTGGGGGTGGGTAGAGCAGGGGAGAATAATGGGGAAAATGGGGACAATTATAATTGAACAACAACAAAAATATTTAAAAAAGGATCTATTAGATCATTTTGGCTATTCACACAATACAGTTTTAAGTGTTTTGTCTAGGTCATTTGTATTTCCAGATCATAGAGACATCCAACTCTCCCTTAGGGAGGTTTTGAATTTTTATATTCAGAGGTTTGTTTACTTGGAGACTCAAGATATCTGTGCCTTAACAAATAATAAATTCTCAGTTATTTTAGAATATTTAGGAATCCTCCTCTTCAAACTGCTTTTATGGAATGCAATTTTTCACCTCACATTAAGCAGTGTTCAATTTTATTCGCAAAAGACCCAATTAAGCGGTCAACAAGGGAAGTAAAAACATTCTAGGGACTAAAATTTTCCTTTAAGAAATCTTTCTTTTCCAGGATATGAATAATGTACCACATATGGATGAATAATTGACTCAATGTGCTATGAGGGTTCTTATTATTTCAACCAAGTAAGGTTTTAGAAGTTGGGAAAGGTATCAACAGATTGATATACTTGAGAGAGAGATGTGATGTGCTTACATGCACTATTATGGAGATTCAAGTGCAAGAATGCTGGAAAGAAGCATTGTATTCATTTTAGAAATGTCATTTATCACTTCTGGCCACATGGATTAAGATGTTCCAAGTCATTTCTCCAATTCCTCTTTGTCTTAAATTCCTGCTGCTTTCACAGCAGTAATCCTGAACAGAAAATGCTAAATCAAGTAGCAAAAGCTTACTCAGGGATTCTGAGGTTTCAGACATACACTTTCTTTCTTATCTCCCTTTCCTTTTCATTTCTTCTGTTAACTGTCTCTGAATGTTGTAGCTGAGCAGATGTTTTAGCAAACATTTCACACACACACATCCATTTTCAGTAAAGACATAAGTCTGTCAATTTTATTGTCTGTCATCTGTCTAATGGCCTCACTAATCTTGACTGGTTGACACTATGAGTCAAGAGCACCTTGTTGTGTGATTTCTATTCATTATGCATTAATGTTGCTCTCTGCCTTTGATGATGAGGCTTCAGAGTTATTTTCAACAAAAATATGGCCATCTTTCAACGAAAATGACTAAAGTGTACAAAAATAATTTATTAATAAAATTTGAATAAGTATGAAAGGCTTAAAAAGATATGAGAATATACAATTGATTTGAATGGAATATTTGCTAAAAAGTTAAAGTAATTCTGAGAATAAGATGTGTTGATATTTGCAAATTTATTCAGAAGCTAGTCTTTTTGGCAGTTTTATCTCTCCTTCCCTATACTGAGTGAGCAAGATTTGGCAATAATTTAATAATTTTTATATTTAGAATTGTACAATACATTCCTCTTTACTTTTCATTGCCCACAGTTTAATTAGCCACTTCAGAACTTTCTAATGATTATTCTTGCTGTAAAAATTTAATCTCTGTCTGGTCTGCTTATCAACATTGACTTACTCTTCCTCAAAGACTGTTTGCTTGCATCACCTTATCTTCCCGGAAAACCAGCAGTTCTTCCTTGATTCCCACTTTATCAGGATTAAATCTCTCACATTAACCTCAATGGGTTGTTTTTGGCATAATTTAATTCTTTTATAATTTTCCGACCTTATTTTCCATTTTTAATATATTTAACTTCTTGTATAAAATTGGGTTTATTGTTTTATGAGCACACCATTCTCATTTCAATCTTTATTCTTAAATTACGCTAATTTATCTACTTGAAATTTTCTCTTTGCCTATTCTAACCCACTCTTCTTCTGAGACTACTCAACATATATCTCCTCCATGAACATTAACGACGACATCAACCCATATTGACCTATGCAATTTGATTCCTGCAACTCTGGGGTACATTTGACCATATATTAGACCATAGGCATTCCCAGTTTATATTAGTGATTTTGACCTTTGCAAGATCACAAAACTCCATGTAATTTTTCCATATAATTTGGCAAGGCATAAATTTGAATCATGGATGCCTTGAGGCTGGTGTGGGCTAGTGAATCACTTACTAGTGAGCAAACTGGCCAATTAGTCCTCTGCTTTATATTCACATTTACAGTCTTTTGTAACATAATAAAATTTTTATTTCACATGAAAAATAACACCCACCCCAAATGTAAATCCTTGCCAATATGGAGATTCAAACAGGACTCTGGGCGGTTTTTCAGAGCTGTCAAGAGCCCATGCGCCGTCTGTGGTTTCCGCGTTGTTTCATGGTTAGCCTTGTGGTCTTCCAGCCAGCCCCAGACTCACAGGAGAGTGAACTGCACACTGAAATTCTGTGTCCCAAATTTTTTCTAGCAGAGTCCAAGGAAGGATATGATTATGACTTTATTAAAACAAAATATATTGATTACCTGCCAGACAGGTACTTGGCACTATAAATATTTTACTTACCCTCAGGAGCTTAGCATCCATTATGATAAAATATATACAATAATATAAATATGTACAAAATCCACTGTCTCTTAATTAATGTGATGAATAGGTCTCAGAATGATAATTACTTGTGGAAAACTTAAACCGATATGAATTTTATTATAAAAATCTAAAGTAAGACAAATGTGTAACAGTAGATTGAATCAAAATATTGGGTTTATTCTTTTTTGGTATTTTATATACAAAAATAATACATTTAATATTAATAAATTATATGTGTTAATTTTATATAAATTTTAATATTATTAATTATAAACCTCATGTATAACACAAAAATATTAAAATATGTTCATTTAATTAATAAAGATGCCATGACCATACCCAGTATTTTTAGTTTACTATGATCAACTGTAGTGTTTTCTCCATTTTCTTTCATCCTAAGAATTCTTATATATACCGTAACTGATTATCTTATTTAATCTTTTTTGAATTTTGAATTTTGGAGATATCATTTTATTAGAAGTTACATTTAATGAATTTATAGCACAATGTATACTAAAACATATTTCACTAAAAATGTATGTATTCAGCCTCATAATACATGAGTTTATGAAAACAAACATGAAAGTTCTCTTTCATCGCTCGCCACTAGTTCCAAATGCATCCAGTATTCTATCAATTTCATTTTCTTTGAACATCCCTCTTCAAGTCCCCCCGCCCCCCAGTTCTATCAGCTTGCTCTGGAGGCCTGCCCATGGTCAGCATCCTGTGTTAGATTCATCGTTTCCTGCGGTCCCTGTTTTCCCCTTCTTGTTTTCTCTTCTCTTTGGAGGAAACACCTCCTCTGGTAACTTCCTGAGAGAAGTTGCATGGACAATAAAAAGTTTAAAACCTAGTATGCCTGAGAATGTCATTATCTCCTTCTCACATTTGATATATGTTCACTGGGTGTATAATTCTGGTTGAGACTTATTTCCCCTCAGCACTTTCAAGGGATTTAGTTTTCAGTGCTTTTTAAATTTAAATTATCTTTAGTTGTTTTCATCTTCAGTAAACTTAAAAACTACTTTACTGAAAACACTAAAAAAACAACTAAAAAACTATTTCTTTAGCAATCCTATAACATTATTACTCTGTCAGCTTTTAGGATCTTTGTTCCTGGAGTTATAAGTTTTCAAAATCATGTCTGATATCAGTCTTTTTAAAACCATTGTAAGTAACCTGGAATATTATTTTTAAGTTCTAACAACATCTCGCATTATTTCTTTGATAAATTTTCTCTTTATTAAATGCCTTCAATTCATAACACATATTCATATTCTTAAACTGATTCTCAAATTTTATCTTTCCCCTTCTATTTTCTTTTTCTTTGTCTTGTCTTATTTTTTATCCTGGCAAGTTTTCTCAATTATATCATCCAGTGTTTCTGTTCAGTTTTCCATTTCTGCTGTCATGTTTTTAATTTCAAATAGCACTTTTTGTTCTTAAATATTTCATTTGTATAACCCTATTTTCTTGTTATATACTGAAATATTATCTCTCATCTCTTCAAGGACATTACATAAGTCTTCATGATGTTTTATTCCTTTGTCTTTACTGGTTTTGTTTTCTCCTAGCTCTTAAATTAAAAAATATATATGTTTGTTTTGGTATCAGTTTTATAATTAAATACTTCTCTCATATGTGACTTATGACTGTACTTGACTTTTTTTTGTAGTTAAGGATTGGGTCCTGTAAAGCTAGTAGGAAATTCCATGTTCAAAAATGGATCTTATTCCATAGTGGGTATTACGATAGATTTGTCAGCTAATGTTCCAGTTAGTTTTTGCTGTGAAACAAGTCAACCTCAAAATGAGCTGTTTAAAATAACCTTGTATTTAGTTCGTGATTCTGTGGTTTAAGTGGAGTCTGGGCTGGCCCAGCTGATCTCGCTGGGCTAGCTCATGCCTTTCTGATCAATCAGTATGTGCCAGGCAGCTGGATGGCCTAGGATCTCATGTATGGTGGTTGACAGGCTGTTGGGTAGGCTTCTGTACTCTCATCCGCTCAACTTTCAGCAGGCTGCAATGGGCTTGTTCATAGAATGGTCTAAGGATTCCAAGTGCAAGAGAACATGCCCCAATGCACAAGTGATTTTTAAGCATATGTTATGCATTATGTTTGCTAATGTTCCTTTAGCCAAAGCAAACCACACAGCCAACCCCAATTCAAAGGTGGGGAAATTGTCCCCACCTTTTGATGGGAAGATCTATAATGTCCCCTGCAAGAGGCAGGAGAGAGAAGAATAAGTGGCTATTTTTATAATCTATCACAGAATGGTTCCCAGCTGTTTTGTTAGGTATTTTCAAATGTTGGGGTCTATAAGTCTTTCAAGAAAATTTCACCCAGAAAAAAATTTTCACAGGAACATAAGTTTCATTGTTTCTGTGAGAGGATGGGTTGCAAGGGTCTCACTAGTTGCCATGCCACTTTTCTCTTAACTTCTTTATTCATTTTGATGCCCCACACTCATCTTTGCCTCTTGACCCTGAATTAAGAGGCCCTCTGGCTTAGGCTCTTTCACTCTTCTGTTATTGTGGTGAACAAGAGTTGTCTGGCTGTGTAGACGATAGGTAGAGTGGTTGCAGTTAGCTATGAAGTGGTGTTGAAGCATGACTTCCATTGTAATATTATCAGGAATAGCCTATGGATAAATTTTTCTCTGATGTATAAATTTCAAATACAGTACATTTCATTCATCAAACATTAAAGTCAATACATGTTAGGTCTAAGACATTTCAAAAAGTCTTACCATTTTAAGTACAAGTAATTGAGTTGGGAACTCTACTGAAAAAGATTTCTTGCAAACCTCCTATTTTCCACTCCATCTGCATGTATACTTTTTAGAGGTGCCAGATGCCCACACTCCTTGATCTTTGCTAGTTTTTGCAGCGCTTCTCCAGTTGCTAGTTCAGGATTCACTTTTCTCTGTGTGCTAGGGGAGTTATCTCTCAAATGTATGCTTTCTGGATTTCAACACTTCGCTGCTATCATCTCCTTTACAGTTTTCCTTATTTTTTTGAGTTTTAACTCTATCACATATATCATACTTTTGTTACAGGGGGAAATGGAGAATGTAGGCATGCCTCCCTCTTTTTTTCCTTCCTTTTTGCTTTTACAAACAATGCTAACATAATCCACTTACATTAACTTGGAGCTAAAAACTATTGTCTTTTTTAAATTTAAATTATTTTATTGTTGTTCAATTACAGTTGTCTGTATTTTTTCCCTGCCCCTCCTCCCCACCCACTCCAAACCCACCTCCCTCCATAGGGAGAAACTATTGTCTTTTTACATAAAGAGCAAATCCAACATGAAATGTGGCTGTGGTAGATGGCAACAAAATATACTTCATGATTATTTATAAATTTATTTATTGGAATATAGAGTAGATTTTTCCATTTAACATTTAATAGGGAAACAGACCATATGTGGGGATGTTTGTTGCTATTCCCTAAACTGAAGGATATGTATTTATTGTAAATATTCTTGAAGTTTTATAATTATAACTGTAAGATTAAATGCAGGGAGATTATATACTATATAATCTATTGAATTTAAAAATAATGAACACACAAACTTTTTTAGCCAAATTGGTTTAACAGTAACAACTTAAATACAAAACAGATATTTCCAAATCTTCAATTAATCAGAAGAAAGAATTTTAAATGAAACATTATTTATGTGCATGTAATTTAAATTCATTTGTATTATAAAAGTATTTTAAATTATGGTATCCTCATGAGCTCAGGCTGCTATAACAAAATACCGTAGACTAGGTGGCTTAAACACAGACACTTATTTCCCACGGTTCTGGAGGCTGGGAAGTCCAAAGTCCAAGTGCCAGCAGATTTGTTGTCTGGTGATGGCTGTCTTCATGGTTTGTACCTTTTTGCTATTCTATATATATGATGGGGCAGTGAAGATAGAAAGAGAGAGAGAGAGCTTGTGTCTCTTCTTACCAGGGCACTAATATCATCGTGAGGAATCCACTCTCATGATCTAACTGCCTTCCAAAGGTTCCATCTCCAAATACCATCTCAATGGAGGTTACGAATATAACATGAATTTTGGATGAACACAATTCTGTACATAGAAAATGGTCATTTTTTAAAAAAGATTTTATTTATTTTAGAGAGAAGGGAAGGTAGGGAGAAAGAGAGGAAGAGAAGCACTGATGTCAGAGAGAAACATCAATTGGTTGCCTCTCGCACATGCCCCAACCAGGGACAAGGCCTGCAGCCCACGCATGTGTCCTGACCAGAATCGAACCTGCGACCTTTGGCTTTGCCAGATGATTCTCAACCCACTGAAGCCCACTGGTCAGGGCAAAAATGGTCATTTTCAGTGCAATTAATTTGTATAATATCAATACATGTGTACATTTTCATATCTGAGATTATATAATGATAACTAGAAAAGACAGCATGAAGGAAATGTAGATTTTTTAAAATATGACTTATTAAAGTCATATTGATATTTAGTAATACTTGCTATTGATTGGAATATTATAATTTGTTCACTAAAACATAAATGTTAAAACTTTTTGATATACTTAAATGCAACTTTAAGAATTGTTGTTCAAGGACATTTATAATACTCTAGAGTTTCCAGAGTGTAAGTTTAAGATATTATTTTAGTTGAGACTGGGAAGAAGACAGTTGCTTTTTCTTAATTTTCACTCATAAATTGAATGAAAACAATAGGAAATGCAGAGTTACTTTACCAGGATGAATTGGGCTTTTTTTCCACTGTATTTCGATGCAATTACTCTGACTGGCCTTGGCTGCCCTGAAATAAACTTTCTTTGCATCTGAGTTAGCTTGGTTCTTCTAATTCTTTTTTTCTCAGTTTATTTATCTAATGAATGTCTGATTCTGTAGCAGAAATACATAAATCTTGGCAGGGTTTCCTTTCAGTCTGGAGCAGTGCAAGGGAGAAACTCATCTTCTCTGGAGCCACTGACTTACTCACCAGTAAGCTTAAAATTTCTCTCTGGCAGAGACAAGTGCAGTGTGTTGACTATTTTTAAAGATGATATATGTAACTGTATATGGTGTTTCATGAAGGAGATAATAAAAGACAGGCTAGGAGACTTTTGAGGGAAGATCAGAGGTTAAGTGGTAGCAGTAGATTATAGCTGACCAAGGAAATGGTTTTAGAGTGGAACAAACTCTGTACAATAATTGAGAAAACTAGGGAGAATGCCAAGATTAATATCCTAGTTCTTTTCTAGAATAAGAAGTAAATTAACATGTGCTAAAAAGATAGCAAATGAATTTGGTCTAATAGGAAGAGAGACTAGAGTTAGTTGCATTAAAAGAACTGAAGTATTTTTGAAAAAATATTGCTTTTCTCATGACAGTAGAAGTCAGGATTGGAGGGACAGGAAGTCTGACTTTCTTTTCAACTCACAAATTATTAATGGCAGAAGCAGAACTAGATATCAAAGTATCTTATCTCTTCCAGGTTAGGCTCCAAAAGAAGCAGAATTTTAAGATGGAGCTTAGCAAGTCCTATGTTTGTTGAGGAGATTTCTTGGGATCCACACCTGAGCAAGGAAGGGGAGGAAATCAAAAGTGCGTAGAGGGAAAAGTCAGGCCAATGACAGTTACAGGTGACCCCACAGGGAGTTCTGGTGCTGGAATGGCCTTTGAAATTGTCCCAAATTGTGCTGAGATGTCACACCTTTATGATCATCCTTTGATGTAGAAATATAGATCATTTTTAAAGGATACCTGCTAAAAATCATTAGAAAATTTTCCTTAACAAATAGTTTAAACTGTGCAGAAGATAAAATAAAGAACTGTGGTTAGGTAGTCCATGAAACACTGACTGGCTAATAGAAGAATATCAGACCAGGAAACAAGATAATTGGGTTCAAATCTCACATCTGCCACTAACTGGTTCTAAAAGCCCAGGATCTGTTTCTCTTTCTTTCTTTTTTTTTTTTTGTTTTTTAAGAAAAAGTTCTTCAATTTTCTTTCTTATTTTAATTAACCATTTTTAAAATTTTATTGTTGTTCAAGTATGGTTGTCTGCCTTTTCCTCTTACCTCCCCCCTCATACTCCAGCCATACCCATCTTGTCACTTTCTCTTTCTAAATGTAGTTCATTAGAGACATAAATGTTAAAAAAAAGATTTTTTCTGCTGAACTTTAATATCTCAATTATGGAGATATGTTATGTGTATGAAAAATACAGCATTGTCCTAATTGCCATATCTTTTAACCAAAGGCTTATTCAGAGAGATGAACTTCATTCAATAGCTTGACTTCTTGTTTCTTATTTCTATTATTTCTCTCTTAGCTTACCATGAAGCAGAGGCTTAACAGAGCAGTGAAACATTCAAAAGGAGCAATAGAAGTACATAGAAGTAATCTTTGTATTGAATGACTAGCCTTTCAATAACCTGCACCTTTTCAATTTACCCAATACGAAAATTGTGAGTGAATAACTTATCATTTTACCTGTTTTGACAAAGTAAACAGTGAAAGTTGTACTGCATTGCTATTTTGCTGAAGGAAAATTGCAAAGCACATATGATATTGATGAAAGCATAATCCCAAGGTTTATATAACAGTTAGGAATGGTTTATGAAAAAAACAACAGTACAACATTTGGAATAGATTTCTAAGTGAGGGGCTGGGAGATGTGGTTCAGAGGGTTGCTTGCGGTGGTGATACTGATCAATTGGTACTGTAAAAACTGGCACTGTAGAGAGTAGATAAGGAGGTCGTCAATCTCAAAAGATTTACTGTGAGAGTTGTTGGGTAGATTTACAATTAGAGAGTTACTGGACTTTTCTAAATTCATATAGGATAATAAATTTTTAGGATAGTAAATGGAGTACTAAACTGAAGCAAAATTACCTCTCAAATAAAAAAGACATATTAATTTGAATATGAATTTTCACTTATACCTGCAGATATAAGTACAAGGATGTTTAAGGAAACATTATATAGCATAATTATATATATAACTATATATATACATGTAATAGATGCACGTGTTTCATTATTATGCAGATACAGTGTTCCAGGTTAGGTTCTCTGACAAACAGATTCTGATATGGAATATAGTCTATAAGACATTAAAAAGTGTTTTGGAGATCCATGTCTGTGGAAGGGAAGCAGGATTGGCTGTCGATCAATGTAAAGCCTAACAATAGCCTCTGCAGTTAATGTGGCCAGCCAGAGGTGGCCCATCTAGGATGAAATGGCCCAGTCCTTTTCGCCTTGCCTCCATCAGTCATTGGAGGTAGGCTACCCTGGGTAGGCAGGCAATCCTCTCAAGTGCTACAGAGAGCTGCACCCTAGGTTTTATGCCAACAGCATTTCTAGTAGCCAGGCCTACAGATTCTTCATTGGGAGAATCTGGGTGGCAGATCTTCTCTGCCACATACATAGCACATTAATGATTTAAATATCAACAAATTAACTAATATAAACTACAGATATTTAGCTAATTGAGCTCCATATACTTTTAGTTTCTTCATTTTTTAAGATGGTCACTTCACAGGACATTAAAAAAATTATTACATGTCAAAATGCTTAGAATACCCACTGTAAGGTAATGCCTACTGTATGAATGCTAGTGATTATAAAATACTAATATAAACTCCCTGACTTTAGAAAGGGTAAATTCCCAGTAACTGGTATCATCCTAATGGTAATTGCACTGTAACTTTAGGTTTTCTGACAATTGGAATATTTTCAAGGCAAACACTTTATTTATTATTAACTTAAAAACTGAAAAAAAACCTAAAAACTTCAAGCTTTATATGTCAATAGCCCCTAAAAATTCCATTGTTTTAATTATGTTTTAATGTGTTCCCTTAGCATATCACTGTTTCTACACTAATATTTTAAAATTTCTTTGTCTTAATCAAAAGCTTTCAGAAACTAAATGCACAATCTTTAAAAATGTAATTTTTATATTACAAGATATAAACCTAGAAGACTTGAAAAATTCAAAAGTATTTGAAACTACACTGGAAATATAAATGCAATGGTAAGGCTTAAAATATAGCTAGTTATGTGTGTTTGTCATACACTTTGGCAGAAGTAGGAGAGTTTTGTTTTGTTTCAAAATAACTATGGAAGTTAAAGAATGTGTATGATTTTCTTTTCCTCAACCTAATTTATATGTAATATTTGTTTTCTGATGAACCGACTTAAAGGTTCGTATTTCAGGGCTTCTTTGTCAGTAGGAGACTTGGCAGGAGCTCTGTAGATAAAACATTCATGGGTGGTAGAGCCTGCAGCAACTGGGTCACCCCCCACTGCACTTGACTTTTTGTCTCCTTTAAAGGGACATTTTGGATTGGACAATTTGTGAATGACCCTTTCCCCACCCAACTCTATAGACACCCAACAGACTTCTGCATAGGAATAGATAATGAATCATTATAACTTTTGTGTGTACTTATGGAATAAAATCAAGTTACACTTTTTATTGAATGTTTTGACTGAGACAGTAATCTTTCATATATCATAGAACCAGGAGGCTTCTTATGCTTCTGTTTCTTAATGCACTATTAAGACAAAGTATGATATTCATTGGAGAAATCATGAACTATAAAAGAAATTATTGTCATTTAAAATATATGTTTAGACAAACATAAACATACCATAAAGATTTTGGTCATTCAAAGATTAGCAAGCCCAGAACTCTAGTAGCTTTCACACTTGTGAGTTGTGATAAAAGACTACAGTTGTTGATGGGCAGAGGCAGGATGCCACCAGTTTTTCTACAAGATGCACTTTATGGTGAAATGAAATTGAGTGAGCTGCTGCCATGCGCACATTTCATCTTCCAACTTTTGAAGTGAATGACATTAAAAACCAATACCACTGAGAAGAGTTTAGTACTTGGGCTCTGCACATCCCTTATTGCATATACACAAGATATAATATTAGCTAAAATGGCAAACTCTTAACTCTTCTCCCAAATTGAGCAATGAGAACTCCCAAAATGAAGAGATATATGCATGTTTTGATCACAAATATATCCCTATTTTAATTTTGAAAATGGAGTTCATTTATTAGATATAGAGCCTAAACTTTATAGTAACCTAAATTAAATTTATTTTCAATTATATTTTATTGATTATGCTATTACAGTTGTCCTGATTTTTCCCACTTTGCCCCCTCCACCCGGAACCCCCTTTCCCTCAGGCAATCCCCACACCATTGTTCATGTCCAGGGGTCATGTGTATAGGTTCTTTGGCTACTCCATTTCCTACACTGTACTTTACATCCCCATGGCTATTCTGTTACTACCTATTTGTACTCCTTAAGCCCCTCACCTCTTCACCCTTTCTCCCACACCTCCTCCCATCTGGCAAACATCAAAATACTTTCCATATCCATGATTCTGTCTCTCTTCTTCTTGTTTTCTTAGTTTGTTTTTTAGATTCAATTTTGTTGATAGATGTAAATTTCTGCCATTATATTGTTCATAGTTTTGATCTTTTTCTTAAATCAGTCTCATTGACATTTTATATGATAATGGTATGGTGAAGATGAACTCTTTCAGTTTTTTCTTGTCTAGGAGCTCTTTATCTGCCCTTTGATTCTAAATGACAGATTTGCTGGGTAGAGCAATGTTGGCTATTGGTCCCTGCTTTTCATGACTTTGAATATTTCTTGCCAATCCTTCTGCCTCCAAGGTTTCTTTTGAGAAATCAGCTGACAGTCTTATGGGAACTCTGCTGTAGGTCACTAATTGCTCTTCTCTTTCTGCTTTTAAGATTCTCTCTTTATCTTTAATCTTTGGCATTTTAATTATGATGTGTCTTGGTGTGGTCCTCTTTGCATCCATCTTGTTTGGGACTGTGTGCTTCCTGGACTTGCATGTCTGTTTCCTTCACCAAATTAGGGAAGTTTTCTTTCATTATTTTTTTTCAAATAGATTTCCAATTTCTTGCTCTTTCTCTTCTCCTTCTGGCATCCTTATGATGAGAATGTTGGGCTTCTTGAAATTGTCCCAGAGGCTGCTTATACTATCCTTGTTTTTTGGATTCTTTTTTCTTCTTGTTCTGATCGGTCATTTTTTTCTTCCTTATATTCTAAAGCATTGATTTGATTCTCAGCTTCATCCACTCTAGTGTTGTTTTCCTGTAACTTGTTCTTTATTTCATTAGTGTATCCTTTGTTTCTGAGTGGATCTTTTTTTAGTATGCTGAGGTCCTCACTGAGTTCCTTGAACATCCTCATAACCAGTGTTTTGAACTCTGCCTCTGATAGATCACTTATCTCTATTTCATTTAGCTCTTTTCCTGGAGATTTGATCTGCTGTTTCATTTGGGCCATGTTTCTTTGTCTCCTCATTTTGGCAGCCTCCCTGTGTTTGTTTCTATGTATTAGGTAGAGCTACTTTGACTCAGTGTCTTAGTAGTATGGCCTAATGTAGTAGGTATCCTGTAGGGTCCAGTGGCACAGCTTCTTCTATCACCCAGTCTGGGTACTCTAGGCATGCCCTTTAATGTGTTTCTTTTAATTCCATAATTGTCAGTTCAGCTTGATTTCTGACATTCCTGAGGGATGTTCTATATTTTAGTTGTAATTTTGGTGTGGTTGTGTGAAGAGGCAAGCAATGATTGCCTATGCTGCCATCTTGATTGGAAGTCCTAAATTAAATTTAAATAAAACAGTTCAAAAGACAGTTGCAAGTATCTGAAACCATGTACCAACCATGTATGAGTTATGGACATGACTTCAACATTCTATATAAAGAAAATTTTAAACGTTTTTAGTTATATAATCTGTAATTGAAGCATCTACATTCAGATTGGCAGAAATAGATAACCATTTTAAGGTGCCTAGAATATCAAACAAGTTGTCCAAAAAAGTGGTTGACTGGACTCAAGAATGATAAGTGATATAATTTTTCTACTGTTTCTCCATTTCCTCTTAAATTAGCAATTTTCAAAGTTTTGTCCTTGGACCAGCAGCATCACTGTTACCTGGAAACTTGTGAGAAATACAAATTCTCAAGCACCAACCAGACCTACTAAATCAAAAACTTCAGGGTGAGACCCATCTGTGTTTAACAGGCCCTCCAGATGCTTCTGGTACAATCTTAATACTGAGAACCATTGTTTTAGAGAAAGAAATGTTATTCTATAAATTATATACAGATTTTAACTTTCATATGTTTGAATTTAAGATAACATAGCTGACTCATTGCCAGTTGATTTCATCATGTGGTGATGTCAACCATTCATCTTCCTTAGGATTATTTTTTCATCTGTATGTATTGGCTTATTCAATTGTTGAATATGATTATTTTTTATTACATTTCACTTGCTTTGAAATGAAAAGACTGCAAAATAGAAAAATACCAAAGTACTGATACTATGTGTTGAAACAGAATTCCCATAAGACTTCATGAGTAAAATAATACTTCAAATTATTAAATGTACCAGAAGTTGCAAATTTTTAGGCCCACCTGCATGCGTATGGGACTTAATCTTTTTGATTTTGTGTTCTATTGTGGAAGAAAATAAAAATAAGTTAAGAAATGTATGAAATGCAGAAGACATCAACAAAGATTGTGATTTAAAGAAAAATGTAATTACAGAAAATGTAATAAATTATGAATAATTTTCAGTATTGAATTAACAAATACATACTACTAAAAGACCTTCAAGAGCTCTTTTTCCTTGTTTAATAAGTGACCACTGTTCAAAAAATTTAACACAAAATACACCCTTGCATCTTGGGGTACAAATATTGACAAGCAAAAAATAGATGATAAAACCACCTCAATAACTGGAAAGATTCTATTTGATAATTTTAGATTTATCTAAAATTAAAGATTTATTTGATAATTTAGATACCCGTGCATCCAGTATCTCATGACTGTGAACTCATATATAACTATAATCAGGGGCTGAACCATTGGAAAAATTGCAAACTAATAATGAATGACTCATAACTAACAGAAAAAAATGACTAACTTCCTGTTTGCCTGAAAGAAAGAGATGTATTATAAGATACAAATTCAAGGTCATAGCCAGAGTTTATCTTTTCTGAAGTTTTGGATATCCCAGTTCTGGGGTATCCAAAAACAGACTTTCACAAGTGGGTCTGTTTTTGATGGAGTTTCAGGTGAGGTAGTGTGCGTCATAGGAGTAAGGCTGTTGTGACTCACTGTCTTGCATTGTCACCAGAATGAAGCACTGACTAATTGGCTGTTGTATAGACTTATCACTGATTGGTGGCTTTTCAAAATATTTGGGGTGTAAACTGACTCACCCAGAGCAACTTCCAGTCCTGAAAACATCATTCATGGGGAGATCTAAGATGGCAGAGGAGTGGAAGTTTCACTAATCTCTTCCAGGACCAATCTGGAATTACAGCTAATTGTAGAGAAATCATCCTGAATAACCAACTTAACACTAGCTGGAGACAAATGTTATAACCCAGGACAGACAGAAGAAACTGTTTCACCACCATGAGACTGGTAGGGAGTGCGAAGGAGGCACAAGAGGGCTGGCTGGTCTCCCATGTGTGGCAGCTGAGTTCAAAAGGACATTACAGTGGCTGGGGGGTTCCCCCTGAGAAGTGTGGGGTCTAAATCCCAAGCTGGGTTCCCCAGCCAACAGCATCATAGCCAGAAAGGAACTGAGATAACATCCAGCTGTGAAAAGCAGCAGGGTTTCTGTCTGTCAGGGAGAGATGGCTGGAGATAGGGAGAGCCTCTTAAAGGACTAACACAAAAATTTTGTTTGCAGGCACTTACCCTGGGCTCTGGCAGAAAAGGGCAGAGTGGACTACAGACACTTGAGGAGAGTCTGAGTTGGTGGCTCTAGGGAGAGAACTGAAGGAATAGCAGCCAGGATCCCTGTACTGAATCAACCAAAAGACATAGAGTAGCTGAATGGGTAAGAAAACAAGACCCATATTCAGGGTGTGACAAAAATAATGCCCTTTTTTATTACAAAATTATAAGCATGTAATTCTGTAACAGAACGATATCATACTCAAGCACACCATATGACATTTTAACTGAAATGTTTGTATTAAAACTATAAATTATTACACCCACATAATTACTTTACCAACCACACTCAAGCAGGCATTACTTTTGCTGGACCCTGTATATGCTGCCTCCAAGAGACCCACCTCAGATCAAAAGATACACACAGACTAAAAATAAAGGGATGGAAAAAGATATTACATGCACATGGAGAGGAAAAAATGCTGGGATAGCAGTACTTATATCTGACAAAATAGACTTTAAAACAAAGGCTATAGTAAGAGATAAAGAAGGACACTACATAATGATAAAAGGAACAACCCAGCAAGAGGATATAACCCTACTAAACATTTATGCCCCCAACAGAGGAGCACTTAAACATGTAAAGCAAATCTTGATGGACATAATGGGAGAGATCGATAGAAATACAATCATAGTTACGGATTTTAACACCACTTTGATTTCAATGGATAGATCTTCCAGACAGAAAATCAAGGATATGGAAGATTTAAATGAAGTACTAGGTCAAATGGATTCAATGGATATCTTCAGAGCATTTCACCCCAAAGTAACAGAATATACTCAGTTTTCAAATACATGTGGAGCATTTTCTAGGATAGACTACATGTTAGGACACACAAGAAGTCTCAATAAATTTAACAAGATTGAAATCATATCAAGCATCTTCTCTGACCACAATACTATGAAACTAGAAATCAATTACAAGAAGAATGCTGAAAAACACACAAAGACATAGAAGCTAAATAACAAGTTATTAAACAATGAGTATGCCAATAAGAAGATCAAGGAAGAAATCAAAAGATACCTTGAAGCAAACGAAAATGAGGACACACAATCTCAAATCTGTGAGACACTGGGTAAATAATCCTAAGAGGGAAATTCATAGCAATACAGGTCTATCTCAAAAAAAAAAAAAAGGAAGAAAGAAAAAGCTCAAATAAGCAATCTAACTTCACACTTAAAGGAACTTGAAAAAGAACAACAAATAAAGTCTAAAGTGAGTAGAAGGAAGGAAATAATAAAGGTCAGAGCAGAAGTAAATAAAATAGAGTCTAAAATAACAATGTAAAAGATCAATGAATCCAAGAGCTGTTTCTTTGAAAAGATAAACAACAATGGCAAACCTTTAACCAGACTCCTCAAGAAAAAAAGGGAAAGGACCCAAATAAATAAAATCAGAAATGAAAGAGGAAAATATCAATTGAAAGCAAAGAAACACAAAGGCCTTAAGAAAATATTATTAGCAATAGTGTGCCAACAAACAGACCAACAATGATGAAATGGATAAATTTCCTGAAAAATACAAACTTCCAAAACTAAATCATAAAGAATCAGAGAACCTGAACAGGCAGATTACACCTACTGAAATTGAAGCTGTAATAAAACAACTCCCAACAAACAAAAGCCCTGGACCAGAGGGCTTCACAGGTGAATTTTACCAAATATAATGGACACAACTAACACCTTTCCTCCTTGAACTATTTCATAAAATTCAAGAGGAGGGAAGGATCCCAAACTCATTTCATGAGTCCAGCCTTACCTTATTTCCAAAAACAGATAAAAACACTACAAAGAAAGAAAATTATTTGCCATTATCCCTCATGTACATAGACACTCAAATTCTCAAAAATGTTAGCAAACAATACAGCAATGTATCGAATAGATCATAAACCATGATCATGTGGGATTCATTTTGGGAATGCAAGGTTGGCACAACATTCACAGATCAATAAATGTGATTCATCACATAACAAAATGAAGGATAAAAACCACATGATCACATCAATAGATGCAGAAAAAAGCATTTCATAAAATCAAGCCCCAATTTATGATAAAAACTCTCAGCAAAGTGGAATTAGAGGGATCGTACGTAAACATAATAAAGACTATATGTGACAAACCCACTGCCAGCACAATAATCAATGGGCAAAAACTACAAATGTTTCCCTTAAGATCAGGAACAAACCAGGAATGTCTGCTTTTACCTGTCTTATTCAACATAGTATAGGAAGTCCTAGTCACATCAATCAGACAAGAAGAAATAAAGACATGCAAATTGGAAAGAAGTAAAACTGTCATTATTATCAAATGACATGATATTGTACATAGAAAACCCCAAGGATTCCACCAAGAAACTACTAATTCTGATAAATGAATTCAGCAGGGTAGCAGGATACAAAATTAATATCCAGAAATCAGTTGTATTTTATATGCCAATAACAAACTAACAGAAGCAGAAATAAGAAAACAATCTCATTCACAATTGCTACAAAAAGAATAAAATACCTAGGGATAAACCTAACCAAGAATATAAATGACCTATACTCAGAAAATAATAAGACATGGAAGAAAGCAATAAAAGATACAAATAAATGGAAGCATATACCATGTTCATGGATAGATAGAATTAACATCATTAAAATGTCCATACAATCCAAAGCGATCTATAAATTCAGTGCAACTCCTATCAAGATCCCAATGATGTATTTCATAGAAATAGAACAATTACTTCAAAAATGTATATAGAACCACAAAATGCCCTGCATAGCAATCTTGAGAAAGAAGGACAAAGTTGGAGGAATCACACTGCCTAATATGAAGCTATACTGTAATGCCATAGTAATCAAAACAGCATGGTATGGGCATAAAAACAGACACATATATCAATGGAACAAAATAGAGAACCCCCAAAATAAACCCACACCTTTATAGTCAATCAATATGCAACAGAGGAAGCAAGCACATACAATGGGCTAAAGATAGTTTATTTAATAAATGGTGTTTGGAAAATTGAGCAGATACAGGAAAATGAAACTAGACTACCCTCTTACACCACACACAATAAATTTGTATTTTTTGGAACTACCAGTCAAGATGGAGGCATAGGTACACATGGCTTGCCTCCTCACATAACCACATAAAAATCACAACTAAACTACAAAACAAATATCACCCAGAATCATTAGAAAATCAAGCTGTATGAAGTCCAGCAACTGAGAAATTAAGCCACATTCATTCAGACAGGTAGGAGGGGCAGAGACATGGAGTGTTGTGGAGATGAAGAATGGGCTGTCCCACACCAACATGTGATGGATTAAAATTGGGAGGGATACCTCAGGAGTGAGGGATCCCAGCCCCACACCAGACCACGGAGCCCAGGTTTCCAGTGTCAGGGAACAAGTCCCCATAACTTCTGGCTGTAAAAACTAGTCATGGATGGCACAATGGAAGAAACTGCAGTATTCTCAGGAGTCCCTCTTAAACGGCCTGCAACAGACTTGGGACTTATGCAGACTGACTCCCTCTGGGCTCCAGCAATGGGGCAGCAGCTGGAAGGGCACCAGTGGCATACAGTAGAAATTGAAGTGTCTGGCAACAGGGTGAGTACTGGGAGACAGCTTCCTCCTGGACAAAACTCCAGAGGACAGGCAGCAGCAAGTGTCCCCTTTCTGAGCCCTCCCCCACACAGAGCTACAGAGGAGTGACAACATAAGAGAGACACTATCAACCTGGTTCACACGGGCTGCTCCACCCTTGTGATTACCTTAGGCTTCACCCCATTGAACTTATCAGTGTGCTTTTCTACAAAAGGCCATGCTACTTAGACAGTGTCAAAGCAACTCTACTTAATACATAACAACAAACACAGGGAGGCTTCCAAAATAAGGAGACAAATAAACATGGCCCAAATGAATTAATGGAATACAACTCTAGAAAAAGAACTAAACAAAATGGAGATAATTCATCAGATGCAGAGTTCAAAACACTGGTTATTAGGATGCTCAAGGAACTCACTGGGTACTTCAACAGCATAAAAAACACATGCTAAGTGAAATAAAGAAAAAATTACAGGAAACCAACAGGAAGTGGATGAATCCAAGAATCAAATCAATGATTTGAAACATAAGGAAGAAAAAAAACATTCAATCAGACAGCAAGAAAAAAGAATCCAGAAAAAGAAGGATAGGCTAAGGAGCCTCTGGGACACCTTCACACCTACCAACATTCTCATTACAGAAGGAGAAGAGAAAGAGCAAGAAATTGTAAATCTATTTGAAAAAAAATAATGAAGTAAAACTTCCTTAATTTCATGAAGAAAATAGACATATAATTCCAGAAAGCACAGAGAGTCTCAAACAAGATGGACCCAAAGAGGACCACACCAGGACACATCATAATTAAAGTGCCAAGTTTAAAGATAAAGAGCGAATCTTAACAGCAGCAAAAGAAAAGCAGAGAGTTACCTACAAAGGAGTTCTCAGGAGACCATTAGCTGATTTCTCAAAAGAAACTCTGCAGGTTAGAAGGGACTGGCAAGAAATATTCAAAGTGATGAAAAACAAGGACCTACAAACTAGATAAATTACTCTATCCAGCAAAGCTATCATTTAGAATGGAAGGGCAGAAAAAGTGCTTCCCAGACAAAGTAAAGCTAGAGTTCATCATCACCAAGCCATTATTATATGAAATGTTAAAGGGACTAATTTAAGAACAAGAAGATCAAAACCATGAACATTAAAATGTCAATAAATTCACGACCATCAACAATTGAATCTAAAAAACAAGCAAGCAGAACAGAAACTGAATCATAGATATGAATATCACTTGAAGGGTTGTCGGTTGGGAGGAGGATGGGAGAGAATGGAAGAAAAGGTGCAGGGATTAAGAAGTACAAATTAGTAGGTACAAAATAGACAGGGGGATGTAAAGTATGGTATAAGAAATGGAGTAGCCAAAGAACTTATGTGCATGACTTATGGACATGAACTAAGTGGGGGGATATTGATGGAGGGAATGGGGAGTATTAGGTGGAGGGATATAGGGAAAAATATTGGAATGACTGTAATAGCAAAACCAAACAAATATATTTTTAAAAAAGAATAAATTCAAAATGGATCAAAGACTTAAACGTTAGACCTAAAACCATAAAAATTGTGGAAGAAAATATAGGCAGCAAAATCTTGGACACTGCTTGGAGCAATATTTTATCAGATATATCTCCCCAGACAAGGGAAACAAATGAAAAAATTAACAAATGTGACTACATCAAACTAAAAAAGTTTTTGCATAGCATAGAAAATAAAGACAGCCCACAGAATGGGAGAACATATTCTCTGACACATCTGATAAGGGGTTAGTATCCAAAATTTATAAAAAAAACTTACAAAACTCAACAAAAAAACAAACAACCTGATTTAAAATGGGCAGAGGACCTGAATAGACATTTATCCAAAGAGGACATGCAGACAGATGGCCAACAGACATATGAAAGGAGGCTCAACATCACTAATCATCAGAGATATGCAAATTAAAACCAGTGAGATATCTTGCACCTGCCAGAATGGCTATCATTAATAAATCAACAAAACACCAATCTAAAAGAACCTATGCACCCCAATATTCATAATAGCACAATTTACGATAGCCAAGTGTTGGAAGCAACCTAGGTGCCCATCAGTAAATGAATGGATCAAAAAACTATGGTACATTTACACAATGGAATTCTATGCAGCAGAAAGAAAGAAGGAGCTCATACCCTTTGCAACAGCATGGATGGAACTGGAAAGCATTATGCTAGGTGAAATAAACCAGGTGGTGAAAGACAAATACCATATGATCTCACCTTTAACAGGAACCTAATCAACAAAACAAACAAACAAGCAAAATATAACCAAAGACACTGAAATAGAGGATAGACTGACAGTGACCAGAGGGGAGAGGGGAGGGAATTTCAGGGGAAAAGGAGAAGGGTTTACAGGAACAAGTATAAAGGACACATGGACAAAAACAAGAGTGGGTGGAAATGGGAGGGAGGTGGGGAGGACTGGGATGGGAGTAAAAGACAGAAAACTGTACTTGAACAACAAAATAAAATTTAAAAGAAAAATAAATCAACAAAGAAGTGCTGGTGAAGATGTGGAGAAACGGGGACCCTTTTGCACTGTTGGTGGGAATGCAGACTGGTACAACCACTGCAGAAAGCAGTATGGAGATACCTCAAAAAGTTAAAACTGGATCTGCCTTTTGACCCAGCAATCCTACTTCTGGGAATATATCTGAAGGGACCCAAAACACTAATTTAAAAGAACATAAGCATCCCTATGTTCATTGCAGCATTGTTTACAATAACCAAGATATGGAAGCAGCACATGTGTCCATCAGTAGATTAGATAAAACAACTATGGGGCATGTACGCAACGGAATACTACTCATCCATAAAAAAGAAGACAATTTTACCCTTTGCAACAATATGGATGAACCTGGAGAACATTATGCTACGTGAAATAGGCTAGTCAGAGAAACACAAATACCATGTAACTTCACTGATATGTGGAATCTAATGAACAGACTGAACTAACAAGGAAAATGGGGACAGACTCATAGATAGAGAGCATGATGACAGCTAGTGGTGGTGAGGAGAGTTAAGCAGGTGGAAGATTGAGCAAAAAGGAAAAAGGACTCATGGACATGGACAATAATGTGGTGATTGCTGGGGAGAGGGTGGTATAAAGGGAATAAATAGTAATGGAAAAAAATACAATAAAGATTAAAATTTTTCACTAATAAGCTTTGGAGTGTCACTCATTTGCTAACTTTGAGAAGCAATACTGTAGTTGACTGGTGGGTTTCAGAGCGTGTGCACAGACCTGAAGTTATCTCCACTTGTCTGTGGCTACTTGTCATGACTTAGAACTCTGGCCCCAAAGAGTCCTTAACCATCTTTGAGTGTGTAAAACTACTACTTTAGCTTCTCAGTCACCCCTGCTGTTCTTTCCTCAGTCAAAATGTAGGAGATACAATAAGAGATTGTCCAGAACTTTATTTGTGAAGATATGGCTTTCAGCTAACATCCTTTAAGTGATTAAAGTACCAATTACTGTAGCAGAAAAATAGGTCTGTTATATTTTAAAAATTTTTGGCAAAAGTTAAATAAAGGGTATTTATGGTATCCTGTCAAAGTTAGTAGAAGACTCAGAACAAAATCATTAAATAAAGGACATGCATACAATACAGGACAATTGGCAGTCATCATGAAAACAGCTGATAGATGCTTCTACAGCAAAAGTGTTTTTTTGTTCTGTTGTGTTTTTTGGTGGGGTGTACTGAACACATCCAATGACAAGGACTCCACATGTCCTGAATATGTGCAGAACAGTTGACCTGTGCTGATTGAGGAGAGCCTCTTCATTGCACTGAACCTTGATTTTCACCCACTGATCCAAATTCTCATCTTGGTTTTCACACAGAACCAGTCTAACCCTTCTTCCACAATGGATTTTCCCAAGAATTTTCTTATAGTTATCAATGCTTCTTTCTCAGTTTTCCCTTATGAAGATGAAATATCTAAGTAGTCCAGTTAGTTGTCTTACCAAGTTAATGACTTATTAAGTCTGTAAAAAAAATCAAGAATGTATATAAGTTTGGTTTAAAGTGACTTATTGTTGTGTAGTGGTGTTGGTCATAAAGATTAAGACTAATTCTATTTGCTGTACTTACAAATGTTCCATCTCAGCATCTTACCTGCAATTAATTTTGTTAATAATTTCTTCACTTTACCATTGTCATTGGTAGTTCCTTTCTACTTTTTCTCAAAGGTAACAATAAGTGCAGGGATATTTTTTTTAGATGTTCACAGAATCCAGACATGTAATTTTCTGGGCCATGAGCCCTGACTCTTTCTTTTACAACTTCTTAATATATCTTGTATTTCAATTCCCACTTAACAACTTCTGTATTCTTTTCAATAGCAGCTTTGCAAATCTGGGATTAATTCTTATATAAGAATTGTTTTTGTTATGAAAGAAGCTATGTCTTCGTAGATAAAGCAGCTGTAACGCATAGTTAACCCTTTATTTTAATATGGATTTGGTACTCTTGTGACAAAAGGGGAAGTCTCATAGAGACTTATTTTCAACTTTAGAAAATAAAAGTATATATGATCACAAGGGTTTTTTTTCCAAAATTTCTTTATTAAAGTATTTTTTAGTTTATTACATGGTATTTGTAATTAAAACCCCAAATCAAGATATTTTTACTTTCTTATGTTAGATTCCAAGAAATATCTTACATTATTCATAACATCTAAATGGTGCACCTTGACCTTGAAATAAACCCCAATGAAATGTGGAAAAGTAAATTATCTCCACATTTTGTTGGTGATAAAGTATCATTGCATATCATACATATTTTAGTTTTTATACATGTTATTTTAATATCTTTTTCATTTAATTGGTAGTATTTAAATATTTTTCCATGTTAATAAATTAACAACTGGCTTTAGTTATGGGCATTCTGTATTTAAGTATTTTTCATTGCTTTTCAACATTTACATAGTAAATATAATTGTCATAGCTGTTTTAAATGTAAAATGCTTAACTTGGCAGATGATAATTTATTGCAAAATTGAGCCTCTAATCATATAAACTTCATGAACTAATTGCTGACAATATATATGAAAGAAAACAAAGTATACATATTATTTAAATACATGGGGAGATGTACTTAAGATTTTAAAATGTGGGTCTATAAAATTCACAGACTTTTAATATGTTTTTTGTATAGTTTTCCAGAGTATTTAGAGTTATGTCATTATTTTTTTATCTTATTATTTTAAACAAAAAATGAACATAAGTCCTCAATATGTGTTCTAGCTACTATTGCTATATAGCAAACCACCCTGAACTTAGAGTTATAAGAAACAACCATTTTATTACTCTCATGAATTCTGTGGATCAGGAATTAGGAAAAGGCACAGAAAGGCAAATGTTCCTCGCTCCACAGTGTCTGGAGCCTCAGCTGGGAATTCTTAGGGGAGACTGTGGCCTTGAACATCTGGGGCTGGGAAATTTATTTTCAAGATGGCTTCCTTATTCACATTCTGGCATCTGGTCTGGGTCTGTTGACTGAAGCACCTACACATGACCTCTCCATGTGATGTGGATTCCTCAAGAGCATGGAGGCTGGGTTCTGAAAAGGTATGTCCCAAAAGGGGCTGCCGAAGAACAGGTGGTAGAAACAGATCAGGAAAAATCTGCATAGACTCAGAAGTCACAACACATCATTCCCACAGGATTTGATTGTTAGAAAAGAGTAAGGGGACGTAGATACCACCTCAGAGTAGGAACGTCAAAGACCTTGTGAACATATTTTAGAACCGTTGCAGCCTATGAGTAAGATGTGATCATATACCAGCACATTCATTTTTGAAAAAAATATTTTGACATATATCATCTTTATAACAGACAAACCCTAAGTTGACACCCAATTATTCCAACCTCCTGGGGTTCACATCTTTGTGTAATCCCTTCTCTGTGAATGTGAATAGAACCAGTGACTTGTTTCTAACTGATAGGAGAGGGTTATGGGATGTTATTTCTGTAGTTACATTACATCGCATGAAGCGCTGTCTCAGAAGGCTGGAGCTAGGGATTCTTCTCTAGGCTCAGTGAAGTAAACGGCGATGTTGGAGAAGCCCACCTGGCAAGAACTGTGGGTGGTCTCTAGGACCTGATGGCAGTCTTCAGCCTCTAGCCAGCAAAAAGTGAGGACTTATAATCATGTAGCCACAGAGAAGTAGGTTCTCTGACCAACACCCCGAATGTACTTGAAAGTGGATTCTTCCCCTGCTGCGATTTCAATTGAGAACACAACCCATTTACCATGATTACACCCATGTGAGACCCTGAGGAGAGGACCTAGTTAAACTATGCCCAGATTCCTGAAACACTGGGATGGATATATTAAATATATGTTGTTTTAAGCTGCTGGTTTGTGGCAATTTGTTACACAGTGACAGAAAACTACTGCAATCTTATTGCAGGTTTCCATGTATGCTGTGGTTTTAATCATAGAGTAACTGTATGATTTTCTTCTCCAAACTGAGACCCTTTTGAATTTGAATGTGCACTAAAAGTAATTTTGTAAATTTTGAAACGCTTATTGACCAGTATATTGGTATACCTAAAATATAGCTTTTTTTGAAAAATATATACTTTTTAAAGATTTTATTTATTTACTTTTAGACAGAGTAGAAGAGAGGTAGAAAGAGAGGAAGAGAAACATCAATGTGTGGTTATCTCTCACACGCCCCTACCAGGGACCTGGCCTGCAACCCAGGCATGTGCCCTGACTGGCAATCGAAGCAGCGACCCTTTTGTTCACAGGCCCATACATACTCAATCCAATGATCCACACCAGCCAGGGCTCAAAAATATTTTCAATTATCTTTACAAAACAGAAATGTATACCTATTTATATTAGAGCAAATATATTTCATTGTTGTAATTATCTGAGTATTAACCCTCAGAATCACATATATTCGTGAACTTAATTCATTTTATTCATATCTTTTTCTAATAGCAGATCACTGATATTTTCTAAAATGTATGTATATGATTTTTTCAATATGGGCTTAGCATCAATTTTTTTCCATAGTAGTTCTACATTCTTTTCTAAAGTTACATATTTTGTTTAATAAAACTGAAATTTAACTTTTTTATTGGACTTTTCTGTGGATTTCAAGTTTTTTTTTAATTGAGAAAATATTTTTATGCACTTGCTGAAGTTCCTGGTAAGCTCAGAAAAAACATCTTCTAAATAGAAGGTGTTCTTAATTCCTAAACATTATTCAAAATTTAAAATTTTTAACTGAAGTAATTATAAAATACTATAATTTTAATTGCCTTTAGAATACTTTTGCATTGACAGAAATAATTACAATATAAACTCATCAAGCAAGCTGTCTTCATAAATATGTTATTCTCTTCAAATTCAATATCTATATTTCAATATTAAAGTCATCATCTTATTCAATATCTACTCTGTCAAATATTTTTCAAATGTAGTAAAAGGATATATCTATTAATTTATATTTCATTCCCATACAGAATATGAATTGATTCAAGAAAACCTATGAATGTTATCAAAATATTCTTTCCAAAATTCAAGATATCACAAAACTCAATTGTAGAAGTTTAGTTTTTGTACATCATTTAACTTTCACTATTTAGATTGAAGTAATAAAATAAATATTAAAAACTTCTTTTTGCAAGCTTTACTTTCCATACCTTGTAATTGCAATTTGCTTAAATGTTCAAAAGTTGAAGCCTTGGGCATTCTATTAATCAAATGTACATATTAACAATTTCCAACTCTTTTTGAAAAAAATGACTTCACTGTTTACCAGAATCTTTCACAAAAACATTCAATACAAATCAGGGACAGATTGATTTACAAAGTAGTTTACAAAGCTCCTACTATCTCAAATCAGATAAAAGCTAATCAGTGAAGGAGCATAATATAAATACTGCAGCAATTTTCGGCCTTTATCTCATGGCACACATAAACTAATTACAAAAAATTCTGTGGCACATCAAAATATATTTTTTGCTGATATTATTAAAAATAGGTATAATTTTCATTCATTTGCAAAGAACCACTGTTGTGTGTTGGCTGTTGGCATTTTTTTTATTTGACAGTCTAAGGGAAAAGAGGTCGGTGCCCCTGACTAAATAGTCAGGTATTGACTATTTTAAAAGTTCTTGTGACACACCAGTTGAAAATAGCTTTTATACTGTTATAATTCTGTGTTTTGTTTCATTTTGTTTTATTTTTCAACATCAGTTCATCACAAATAAAATGTGGTTTATGATGTATAGTCTAATATTTGTAAATTTTGATACCCACATCTTCAATTGTGATTAGTAGATCATTTCCCATATTTGGACACATTCGTGAATTATTTTTGTTTCACAACCAATTCCAAGGACATTTTTACTCTTTAGGTTCTTTAGTAAGAACACTGCTTTTACAATACTGCTGTGTTCTACCACAATTTTTATTTGTATTATCGCAACAAAAAGATTTTTCTTCATTGTTGAACTTTTAACTTAACTTACTCTAATATCCACAGTAAAGTCAGATATTTTACCTTGGTAGAATAAATTTCAAAAGCTTTATTTGATTCCATCAGTCAGATGCAAAATTAAATAAAACTTTTGTCAAAATTAGTTGAGCTGCTTTTCCATTTGAAATCTCTGAAGACAATGTAATAAATAGGTATAAGTTCTCTTCCTTGTGGAGTATATTAACAGCCCTCACTTTAGTACCCATGTGTGCAAACACACATACTACATATGTGCATGAAAGCAAAACAAACCAAAAAGTCCTAAGATGTAAATAGGCAGAATTAACTTAGAATATTCATTTATCTAAATGGAAAGTCATGCTTTATATATTGATCTGATTTTTAGAATACTAGAACATTTGTGAACAACTTTGTAAATCAGTCTATCTCTGATATGTATTGAATATTTTTGTAAACGCTTCTGCTAAATAGTGAAGGCATTTTGTTCAAAAGAGTAGAAAATCTTTAGAATACATGTTTGATATATGTATTACACATATATATTATACTATATATGAATAGATCTACCTATCTATCTATTCCTGCTCTGAATGTGTTTAGATATTGTTTTAGGATCCAGTTTACTTAAAATCCTAGTGCTTGTGTTGTAGATCTGTGTCTTATTTTGTGTTGTGAGCCCTGTGTTGTGAGCCGTACAACCCTCATGGTAGATAGTAAATACCGAAACACATTTTCTTTGAATGACAAGTGTCTCATCAACTATATTGAAAAATGGAAATTCAGAACTCATTATTTTAAATGCACATTTCTATTTTCTCATGTGATTGCTATCAATAGATTTTATTGTAAAGTAAAAAGTATTAGCATAAATAAAATAAACAGTAGTAGATTTACATTGTACAGTAAGTTTTTAAAAATTCCAGAATATTCAGAGTGTTCACTATACATCACAGCAGGGCTGTTCAGCCTCCATTCCCTTGTATAATTCATGTATGCTTAGCCTTTAATTTTCAATATTTTCCTCTGACCCAGACGATTGGTATTCTGACAGCTTCAGACATTTCACAGGACTAGGAAGGGGATATGGGACAACAAACTAGCTGGTGAGACCAAGGGACCAGCAGGGGCTGATGGGTAGATTTCTTTTACCATCATCACCTCCTAAGACCTGAGAGAATTAGCTGTCCCTTGCTGCTTCTCACAAAGCACATTTTATTTTATCAGCTGGCACCCTGCATGCTGTCCTTGAAAGGGAGATCGTAGTTATAAGTTGCATCTGGAAAAGATCAAACAAAGAAGCTTGTTGCTGGTCACCTTACAGACTTAACCACGTGTGAAAGTGAGGACTCCACTCTCGGAACAAATGTCTCACACACTGCAGAATGAGATTATGGCAGAAACTGGAAGTACAATGTGGAGATAGACTTAACCCACCTTGGCTTATTTGAATACAGTTATTAAACAACACTGTTAAAATGAGAAATTCAGGAAATTTTAGAAAGTACAGGACACCAGGACAAGTATAACCCAGGACTGAGACCAGCGAACTAGATCTTCCTGATGTGGGTGATGAGAACGGCATGGATGGACCTGGACATTCAAGCTAAGGAGAGGGGTGAAGGCATTTAAGTTATCTTTCTGAGTAGTAGTTTGGAATCATATTCAGAACAATTTTATAATTATTAATTCATTTCATTGTAAGATAAAATTTTTACCCTCTGCTGCCAAAAATTTCACAGATAGTACATTTCTTAAGAGACAAAGTACATTTTTCCTATTGTTATCTTCTAATTTAATTTATCTATCTAATGAAATGTTAAACAATATAATATATGGTGATGAATCTTCCACTTTACAAAGGCAGCATACATTCAGTGATACTATCACAAATTTGGTGACAAACTGCTTGGGTTTATAAACCAGCTTAATATTTCCTAGCTATGTGACTTAGGTCAAATTCTTTAATATCTCTGTGGTTCTGATTCTTCTCTTCCAAAATGGGGTATTAAAGGTAACTACCAAAAGGAGTTTTCATGAGTGTTAAATGAGCTAATACATAAAGAACTGTTAAGATAGTGCATGACACATAAAAATCAATCAATGAATATAAATTAAGTACAGTTTATTATTATTATTTCAATTAACTTTCCTGGAATCTTGAAGGAAATAATACATGCCACGTATTTGTTATATATAAATTAATTGTGCTTTATTAAATACAACTTTGGTTATTAGACTATATTCCTTTTAAGATTTTATAGGCAGCCTGAAAGTAATTAAAACATGGTTTAAGAACAAGAGAGAAATTACATTTCCTGTAGACACAGTACTTACAAAGGTTTTACCTTTATAAATTATGTTGCATGATAGATTTTATTTTGTGTGAAAATATTACCTCTGCCACACAGTTAAGATGGAGAGAAGAGAAAGAAATATAATTTTAGTTGGCTATTATTGTAAGAAGTTAAACAAATATTTGAATGCTAAGGGAGATAGGATAAAGACTATAAACTAATTTTAATTATTTTCTTCTGAACAAGTGATAATAAAAAGAAACCAATCTATTTAATAGTCAAATGATTATAAAGTAATAAAACATTTAAGCAGTCTCACAATAATGGGTCTCATACGTGTGACTATGGTTATATTAGGATCGGTGTGGTGATCCCAGGAATCTGAGCCAACCTGAGCTTTAAATCTCTGCCTGGGAAATATGTTTTTTAATGGAATTTCAACAGCTCAATGAACAGCAGTAATGGAATAAGGGAAACTGACCTATTCGGAGAGTTTTTCAATTTGCAGGAACTCTATTTTCCAAGGTTTAAATGTTTGAAATTGTGGAAAAGAAATTAAACCTAAAATGATCTATATTTTTGATGGATTTCTTTCTTGCTTAGTGTGATTTCAGCAAAGCCTGACAATTAAAAACGTAAGCTCTGAAGTCAGACTGCTTGGGTTTGAATTCCAGCTGTCTTATTTATGAGCCACGTGATGCTGACTTGGTTAACTTCTCTGTGCTCAGAGCATCTTATCTGTAAAGTGGAAATCACAGAACCCTTCTCGTGACTAGGATAATGTTTAGTTAAAGTACACAGAATAAATAGTACCTGGCACATGATAAGGTCATTGTCATCATTGTTATTATTATCATTATCATTTTCATTACTGTTTAAAACAGTCATTCCCAACCAATGGTGATTTTTGCCTCCCAGGGGACATGTGGTAATCTCTGGAGATAATTTTTGTTGTCACTAGTTGGGGGAGGCTACTGGTATCTATGAGTAGAGGCCAGAGATTCTGCTAAAATTCCTACCACAAACAGGATAGCCCTACAACAAAGAATTATCAGTCCCCAAAAATCAGTAGTGCTAAGGTCAAGAAACATCAATTTAAATTATTCTGCTGTTGAAGATAGAGTTTCAAGGCTAAGAAACATTTCTAAAACATTGCAAGTATTGCTGGTTAATTCTAAAATTAACTCTAACTTCTAAGCTTCTGTTAAGCAAATATTAATTACCAAGAATCAGAAATCTCCGTGTATACCTAACTATGGGGTAGGGAAAATTTCTGAGTGAATAATAAAATAAATAAGATAACAAGTGTTTTCTTACAACATAGAGTAGTAAAGTAAAATAAAAGACCTGAAAGGAAAACTAAGCAAGACTTGAATGGGAAGAGGGGAATCTCCTCCCTAGGCCTCTGGTGTGAGAACTTTTAGTTAATTCCTAACTTTGAATGAGTGAAAAGTTATTCAAATATCACATGAGGTTTTGAATGTTATAAAAACTAATACAGGATTATACAATAACTGTATATTGTTGCCTTAGAATGTATATGATTCCATATTGATGCATTTCCATTTCTGATGTTAGCGATTTGGGGCTAGAAAAAATGCAGTGCATCGAATAATACTAGTTATTAAAGTACTCATGACTTTCTGCCCTCACATTTTTAACTAAAATGTTCTGGGAGTGATGGCATTCTAGTGAAAATGAAATTCCATTATCCAATCAGTTGTGAATTCTTTAGAGAACTGTACTTCTAAAAGAACTATGGGAAACTATTGGCAAAGCAACTACTTTTTCCATGATGGGAAAACTTTCTTATATGACAGAGTAAAACTTCCATTAGTTTAGTGGGAAAATATGATATGTGGGGAAATGTACTAATGAGTATGCAAAGTCACAGAGGGGGAAAAAGAAAAAAGTGGTCAGGAACTCAAATTCATAATTCCTATCATAAACATAGTTATTTTGGCAAACTTATAGCCATAATAAATACATAGCTTGAATGGCTTATAAAAAGCAATATCCCACCATCACCACCACCACCATCACCACGCATGATTATCAAGATGAACTACCCCTCTGCCAATTTTCTTAGAAGACTTAGAACTGAGCTTCAACCCTCCCATATGACAAAGCATACATAGCTGCTAAAGTTGTTAAGAGAGTTCTTTAACCTTATGTTGTTTCCAAGGACAGTATTTTTATGTCATAAAACTTGAAAAGGTCCTTGGGTTTTATATTTAGAACAAGATTGGTTCCCTCTTGTACTGTGGTAATTGCATGGGATGCAGAGTCAGAAGACTGAGTTCAAGTCCTAGTCCTAATTCTGAGCAAGGATTTCCTTTTCTACAAAATGTTAGGGGAAACAAATGACTGTGTGTTAACACAGTCTTTTTAATATTTATTCTTGAAAATCATGAGATGAAAAGAAAGAGCAAAGAATTTGGCAGACACTAAATTTAGTCTACCTCTTACACTTCCTTTTTACTTCTGTGTAATTCAAGTTTCCTGAGTTTCCTCACCTATTAAGTGGGGATGATTATTCATCCACATAGTTAAAATACCCAGCAAAATGCTTTATATGCCTAGTCACTTCATAAATATGATTTTTCCTCCCTTGCTCATGAAGAATAGGTATGGCACACTTTTAAAAACCTAAAACTCTTGATAAATGTCTGACTTACAAACAAAACAAAACAAAAACACTTTAAAATTAGTCTCTTTAGCACCTTTGGTAGATTTATGTGTTTATATTCATCTGTGACAAAATTGAAGATGAGTATTTTACCTATAATATCCATAGTGAAATAACCAGGAAGATAAAATAGCATTAAATCAGACCTCGCTGGTATGGCTCAAGGGGATTGAGTGCCAACTTGCAAACTGGTTCGATTCCCAGTCAGGGTCCGTGCCTGGGTTGCGGGCCAGGTCCCTGGTTGGGGGCGTGTGAGAGGCAACTGATATATCTCTCACACATCAATGTTTCCCTTTCTTTCTCCCTCCTCCTCTCTCTAAAAATGAATAAATAAAATATTTAAAATATCATTAAATAAGGTAATTTTTTGAATATTTTATTTGAAAGTTATTTATATATCTTGATAATTCTTGTTAGTAACACAGCCTGTTATTGATTCATCTTTCTCTCCTCTCCCCTGTTCTTCCCTTTCATTACAATAGGATCACTCTGCCCAACTCTCTCAAATGTGGCCTCCTTCCTGACATCTCTTATTTTACCAACTGAATGTGGTGTCTACTGCCTTCGATTTGTGGTCTCAACTTATGCTGTCATTGGCACTTATCAACATACCACTCGGATGTAGATAATTGAGAAACATCATATTTCACTACTAAATGGTAAAGGTTTTGTGTGCGTGTGTTAAAGACTGCCTTGTTCATTATCACTTCCCACAGCAGCATCGTATCCTATCTAATAGTAATTATATGCAATTAATTACTCAGGAAGCATTTGATGAACATGCAAATCCTGCTATAATGTTTCTTATCCAGATTATACAACTTTGGAATTTAATTTCTTATATTTCTATTATTGAAACGTATCTGCACCATCTAATATTTCTAACTAGTTTTCATCAGACATTGCCACTAGAACATGAGATCTTTAAAGTCAGGAAGGCATCTCTTACATATCTGTTTATATATTTTTTTCCCATTAGCTACTGAGTATCAAATTAGAAAAACACAAAAATCTCTTTAGTTCATTAAACCAATATCTGTAGAAGTCATTAAATTTGAGTTTTATAGATTCCCTTTAACCAGAGCAATGTCATATGTACACTCTTAACAACGGACTGGGATGATTCAATAAGAGGAAATACAAAAACACTAAGCACTTTGATTTGTAATCAATTGGCTGGTCTTATCATGCATTGGGACTTGATTCAGAATCAATGATATTGTCCATGGGTAAGAGTTAATATATGATTTACTTGTTAAGGTCATGTATACTGTAACCCATTAATATATATCAACTGATTGATAAAAACCTTTTCCAAATAGAGTCTGAGTTTATACACAATAGAATTAAAAGATACTTTTATATGTATTGGCAAAAATTATGTACACTGAAGCCATTTAATGAACTAATAACAGTGATGTCTGTATCCTTTATTATACACTATATTTGGTAAAGGTAATGTTTTTGGAATCTTCTGAATTAGTAAAAGAATAAATAGGTTCTTACATCTGGAGAAATGTGGTCTGCAGCTTTGTTCTGATTGCTGTATCTAGTGCCAGGTATCCATCACCTGGGATGGGGTGTTACTTGGTAAAATAGATCTCATTACTTATTCTCAAAAGAATGCTGTATTTCAGGACAATGCTATTGTTAACGGAACTTTGATTTTAGTGACCAAATGCCAAGAATGTTTTTAAATATTCCTTTATCCCTCCCATCAATGTAGATCAACCAGACCTAGTGTATGTGAGAAGTTTTCTGAATTTTTCAGCAATAAAACTGAGATGATGAAAGCTTTACTTCCCCTCAAATATCATCCAGTATTGGTAACCAAGTTGTTTTTGTTCTTTCTTTTTTATTGTTTAAGGCTGGAGTGTATTACTCTAGTGATACTTGCCAAAGTTCTATGATATCATTGTTTGAGACTCACCATATGTGTCTTTGATCCCTGCCCAGTAGGTACCTTGGCTACATGACAGTTTGGCACTTACTACTATTACAGATTTGATTTTTTTCATTTGCTTCTGATTCTATCCATACTGCCATCATACATCTCTTAAATAATCATCTTTGGAAACAAAGGGACTCACAAGATAAGGTGTTTTAACACTGGCACTTGAGGGGATTCATTTTGTCAGTCTCCCTGATTTGGGGCTAACTGCTCTCTGGAATACAAACCCTTCCCCGTCCTTTTTTTGAGATACTTTGTTTAGGATATAAACAAGGCATGGTTCTGTGATTTTTTGTTGTCATTTAATACAGAAAAGAAGGAGGGAAAATGATGGGAATGGGTATAAAGAGTATGTGGCTTCAGTTTAGTTTTCTTTCTTGTGGACTAATCAGGATATCAGAACTATATTGTAAGGTTCTCAGGTTCTCTGAGATAAACTTGATGTTCTTAGTTCAGTTCAGCATATCTTGGCTCCTACGTTCACTTTCCTAGAAAGGATAGGAACTCCAGAATGTATTGAAAAAATATGTGCAAATATAATAACCATAGAAAAATTTACAAGTGAGAATTGTGTTAAATATTATACCTATAATTAATAGAAAATGATATGGGATGTAAACTATAATTGAAAAATAAAATTAAAAGAGGCCAGGCTCCCATCCCAAATAATCTAAAATCGGCGCATGGTAGTGCATGTAAAAGAGAAGAAATGCAGCAGAGCAAAGTCGGTGGAAGAAGAGAGAGACAGCGGGTGGTGCCATTTCCAGTTGACAGATTGGATTTGGGGTGGGAGGTTAAGGAGAGAAGCGAGTCAAGAACAATTTAAGAGAGTCAGACAAAATCAAATGTGATGGTTCTAACTTCAAAGTGACTTAAAAACACTAGAAGAAAACAGGAAATTTAGTTCCTTTTAATTTGTGATGATTTTTTGCATCTTGCTTGGTTTGAATGATTGAAATGCAATGAAATGCAATGTTACCCCTGTGATGCATGAGAGCAACATGGAGTGCAGAGCAGGACCTGCTGCTGACATGGGGAGAAGATGGTGGCCAAGTAGGTGGAAGCTGAGTCTACTAGCTCTGGCCCCCAACTTGGATTCTCAACTGATCTGCTCACAAATAAACTGAACAATCAATGGAATCTTAATTGATATGAGGTTTGGAAGCCACGGAGTACAGAAGATGCTTTACAATGGGCGGTAAGGAGATTATATAAGTTAAAGCAGAAGTGTCCCATGTGTGGCGCCTGGAGCTGCAGAGAGACTGGTCAGAAATCATAGCTTTGTGGCTCCCCTGCTCTCCCAGGGCAGGGACCCCCAGACCCTGGCAGCAAGTGACTTGGAGGATATATGAAGTTTAGGAGATCCAGGCTACACAGACACAGCGAGCAGCACATTCATAGCTGCAGCACCTGATACCAACCGAGAGAGTGCCAGAGAGAGGCAGGGACTGTATCTCCAAAAAGGATAAGAGGCCACACAAGGTCAGGCAGAAGCAGGCTGTGGCCAGCCATGACCAGGAGAGACTTTTGACTTTTTGGAGAGGTGGTTTGTGTGAAAAACTGGACAGTGACTCAGTACTGCAGTAGGTGTGACACAGAAAGACTGTTTAAAAGGGGAGCTGAAGCATGCTGTGCAGAGACCTTGTGTGCAGCTGCCCTGCCAGCAAAGGGACAAGATTGAAGTGAAATCTGCTTCCACTAAATACAGCTGGGCAGGGAGATCAGAAGGTCGCACAGTAAAAGGATTTCTGGTCCCAGCCCAGCACAGTTAGCAAGCTGGGGGCTATGCAAAACAGAGAGTTCGGGACTGTGTCTACTGTGAGGGCAGTGGGCTGGGAATTAGACAGGCAAGAGTTGAGCGCCTGATTTACAGCCAGGCAGAACCCACTTCCCTGGCAGAGTTCAAACATCTGGAAGGGAAGGATGTACCTAGCCCTCAACTCCTGCAGGACTGCAAGCACCACGGAAGCTCTGCAGAACAGGCAAGACAGGCTCAAGAAGCCCTTGCAAGGTGCATATCCACAGGAGAAAGATGGAAAGAGAAAGGCCAAAAGGGCCCATTTTGTCTCAGCGAGACAAAATACACTAACTAGTTCTAGGGCCCTCTTTCACTGAGGCCAGCAAGGCAAGGAAATCAGAAATCAGTGCAGCAAGGGGTAACCAGGGACCCACCCAACCTCAGCCCTCACACAGAGTTGCCAACAGCACCAAGCAGGAAGGAAGAGCTCACCCTCTTAAAAAGATTGGTCCCTCCCCTGAAACAGACAGCTGGTTCATCAAAAACTGTATGTTATGGGAAATAAGCTGGGGCAGACCAAGACAGGTGGTGCAGGGACAGGGGAACACACCCACAGTTATCACAGAAGACTGAACAGCTCCTCCCAGGGGAGACCCAGGGGTGACCACCCTCCTGATCAAAACGGAAGCCTCCTCTAGAGGCAGGTGAAAGTGGTATACGTGGTGTTGCCAGAAGTTGGATGGTCAATCTCTGTACCTTAAGCTGATAAAAAGACAGAGGCAGATCAAGAAGGAGAAGACAGAAGGCAAACACCAAACTGCTGAGGATTCCATTCATTCTTCTTCAGAATATTCATTATATTTTCTCTCATATAGCTTTTTAAGATTTCTATTTTTTCTTCAATTGTAGTCCAACTAATTCATCACATTCTGCCTTTTATTTTTATTTATATTTTTATATGTTTATTTAATATTTAATTCAATTCTCACATTAAACCCTTCCCTTGTCTTACAACATTTTGCCTTCTTTTTGCCCTTATTTTCATTGCAAATTTTATTTCCCCCTTTATGCTTATTCCTATTCCTTACTCTTGCTATTTCTCCTCCCCCATCTTCTCAAAATCATTCTTCTTTTCTTTAGTCAGCTCACATTCTTTTTCTGTTTCTTGTAATATTCTTATTTTCTTTCCACCTTTATTAATCATTGCTTGTTTGGCATGGATATTGTGGTTATTGCTGTTTTCCTTCAATTTTATTCCTTTTTGTTCACTATTTTTTAATTTCAAATCTCATAGGTTACTCTCCCCGTCTTACTTCGTGTTTGCCCTCCTCCTGCCCTTGCTCATTTGACTTTGGAATTTTGTTTTTCCCTCTCTTAGCCTGGATTCTGTTTCTTACTGTAATTATTTCTCTATCCTCTCAAAAATCATTTTTATTATGTAGAGATCTCATATCCTCTTTTCTTATTCTTTTTCCACTTTTATTAATCTTTGCTTATCTGTCATTGTTACTGACCCTGTTGTGGTTTTTCTTCAATTGTGTTCCTATTAGTTCACTATTTTTAATTTTATTTAAAGCCTCACATTATACGCTTCCCTATTCTTAAACCATTTTGCCATTGCCTTTCCTTTTTGTACTTATATTTTAAATATTATTTTCTCCCTTACTTCACCTTGTTTCTATTCCCAACTCTTATTATTTCTTCTTCCTCTTCCCTCTCAAAATCATTTTTCTCTCCTTTAGTCATCTTTTTCCTATCTTATATTCTTAATCTCTTTTCACCTTTATTAAACTTTGCTCATTTGCTGTTGATATTTTTGATGTGGTAGGGGTTATTTTTGCTAGCATGGGTTTGGTTTTCTGGGAAGTTTTGCTTTGTTAACCAGCACCTGTACAACAGCATATAAGATAAGGTGGGTGTTCTGACTCTCAGTCACCCAGCTGGAGGAGAAAACTCACCAACAAATGAAACATCAGTAATCAAGACCCAAGTAAACAACAGAACCTATGTAAGCCAAACAAAGGGCATCCCTAAAGCATCCAGATTAGGAGATCAAAGAGACTGCACCATTGTGGGGGTCATTGTGGGCATCAACCCACAAGAGACATTGTGGGAGTTAACCCACAGGTCTCCGACCTCAGAAGCCCACCCCATGAAAACAGGAAGTCAAAGCAGAGCAACCTGAGACATAGAAACAAACAAAAAGGGTCAGGTAAAGTGGGGAGACAAGGAAACAACCCCCAATCAAAAGGAAAGGAGGAATCACCAAAAAAAACAGCAAAATGAAATTATTTCAAGCTATCTACAGTCATAGAGTTCAAAACAATGATTATAAGGATGCTCAAGGAACTCAGAACTACAAGGAATTTTATGGAAGCTACAAGGAGCTTAGTGGGAACAACAACATGAAATGGGCCATAGAAATATGAATAAGAACCATGAGGAAATGAAGAATACAATATTTGAAATGAAGAATAAACTAGAAGGAATTAAAAACAGGCTAGGTAAAGCAGAGGACTGAAGCAGCTAGATAGAAACACACACACTGTCAGAGCAACAAAATGAAAAAAAGGCTGAAAAAGAATGAAGATAGTTTAAAGTAGCTTCAGATAACATGAAATGTGAAAATGTTCACATCATAGGAGAACCAGAAGAAGAAAAGGAGCAATGGATAGAAAACCTGTTTGAAGAAATAATGACAGAAAAGCTCCCTAACTTGGTGAGGGAAAAAGTCACACAACTTCAGCAAGCATAGAGGATCCCATCAAGATGAATTCAAAGAGGCCTACTCCAAGACACATCATAATTAAAATGGCAAAATTTAAAGACAAAGGGGCAATCTTAAAGTAGCAATGTAGAAACAGCAACACACAAAAAAGCTCTGATTAGAAGATATGCTGATCCCCCAGTGGAAACACGACAAGCCAGAAGGAACTAGCATGAAATATTCCAAGTAATGGCAAGTAAGGACCTGCAACCAAGACTACTCTATCCAGCATGGGCCTGATTTAAAATAGAGGTGAAATAAAGAGCTTCTCAGACAAAAGAAGGCTGAAAGAATATACCTCCACCCTGCCAGCACTGCAAGATATGCTAAAGGGACTGCTTTAAGAAGAAGACGAAATTGAGAGAGAGAGAGAGAGAGAGAGAGAGAGAGAGAGAGAAGAACATCATATAAATAGAAAAAATGGCAATGAACAAGTACCTATAAATAATAACCTTAAATGTAAATGGGTTAAATGCTCCAATGAAAAGGTGTAGGGTAGCTGAGTGAATTAAAAAAAATAACCTGTATATAGGCTGTCTACCAGAGACCCACCTCAGAATGAAAGATTTACACAGGCTCAGTGAAGGGATAGAAAAATCTCAAATAAATAACCTAAACCTACATCTGTCAGAACTAGAGGAACAACAACAAACAAAGCCCAGAGCAAGCAGAAGGAAGGAAATAATCAAGATCAGAGCAGAGTTAAGTAACAAAGAGACTAAAAAACAATCCAAAAGAATCAATGGATCCAGGAGCTGCTTCTTTGAAAAGAAAAACAAAATTGGCAAACCTTTAATCAGACTCATTAAGAAAAAAAGAGAGAAGACCTACATAAATAAAATCAGAAATGAAAGACAAGTAACAATCAGTGTCCTAGAAACTAGAAATATATCCTAGAATCCTGAAACACCAATTCAAAAGAACTTATATACCCTTATGTTCATAGCAGTGCTATTTACAATAACTAAGTGTTGGAAACAGCTTAAGTGCTCATCAGTAGATGAGTGAATTAAAAAACTGTGGTACTTTCATACAGTGGAATACTACACAGCAGAAACAAAGAAGGAACTACTACCTTTTTGCAACAGCATTGATGGAACTGGAGACTATTATGCCAAGTGAAATAAGCTGGTTGGTGAAAGACAGACACCGTATAATCTCACTTATAACTGGAATCTAATTTAAAAAATAAACGAATGAGAAAAATAGAACCAGAGACATGGAAATATGAAATGGAGCAGACTGACAGCTGTAGGAAGGGAGAAGTGAGGGGAAGAGGTGGAAGTAAGGGGGAGGCACTAGGCAAAGAACATGTATGAATGACTGATGGACATAGACAATGGAGAGGGGACTGACTGTGGGTGAGAGGGGTGGGCTTGGTGGAAGTGGGCAAAAGGGAAAAAATTGGGACAACTGTAAAAGAATAAATAATAACAATTAAGAAAAAGGATATGCCACTAACCAAATTTGTGATTGTTAACAAATGATTCCTTTGCTGTTCTGATGGAGCTGTTTCTTAACCTATTATATGGGGGAAGAGAAATACATCACCTACTGCACCTGGAGCTTTTTAGATTTGCAATAATGAAGATACATATTGAGAATTTTCATTGTAATCATAAAAACAGGGAGGATGTGCAGTAGTACTAACTTCACATTTATAATTTGAAGCTGTTCAAATTTATGCATTTTAAGTATTATTAGATTTAATCACACTGTACTTTCCAGCAAAAGCACATATTTTTTACTCCTTTTTATTTATAAGAATAAACATCCTTAAGATATTTGGTCTTTACTATTGCTAATGATTTTGGTATTTACAGGAACTATA
>CM052541.1:113662028-113714479 GCA_028533065.1 Trachops cirrhosus | reverse complement strand
CTAAGGCTGAGTGAGCAACCTTCAGACCAGAAGCCACTAAGGAGACAAAGCTTATCTTCCTGGCAGGAGTGCTGCTTCTGCTCCTTCATCCATAACTGGGCCCCAATGCTTGGTTGGTTAGCCAATGACAGGTAAGATTTCCCAAGGGGGGAATGATCTAAGACAGGCATGATCATGTGGAGGCCCCAGGGAAGGACTTAGGGGCCTACAGCACAAGGGCGTGATGGACCGTCACCCCTCGGCTTCCACAAAACCTGAGTCCTCATTCTGTCTCAGACAGAATGAGACTTCTAATTTCTTGGCTATCTTGCCTTCTCTTCCTGACTTAATCCTGAAACAATGACAGAGGGCGGTGTAGCCCTGTGCTGGAAGGGGCAGGTTCCTCAGGTAATCAGGCCTGAGAAAGAATACATAAAGTCCTGTGAAACCTGCTTTGCTAAGAATGCTCTCAATTAAATGATAAGGGTCTGAGCAGGAAATTAGTTTGTCTCCCAAAAGTTTTGTAGCCCTTTAGCTAACAGACCCTGACTCAGAATAAGCCCTCCTAGTTCTTTGTGTGTTATCTATTGTTTGATCCTTACTGCCTGACAATGATTAATGAACTTTACCTGTATTCCTGTGCAAACTGATTCCAATAAAAACCTGTGAAGGGAAGGATGGGGCGCACTCCCCTAGAGAGAGTGGGCAGGCCACTCCCAGTCACCCTCCCCTTGAGAGGGTAGCCGTGCTGTCCCTTTTCCTCCACAGGACTCTGTAGTCCATGTGAATGTATCTCATGTCTCATCCATAATGCCGTGGACACTGCCGGCCGGTGTCTGCGTCATACTTTCATATTTATAAGATTTGTAAAGAACTATTACAATGCTCAAGTAATTGGAATAAGTTTTTTTGAAAATCCTTCATATTCAGAAAACTATTAAGCAGTAAAGATTATTTCTAGGTATTTTTTTTCTCTGTAGCAAAGGATCGTAGAACTTATCTCAGAGGTCATCTTCTCCTGAAGTTTAGGCTTCAATTTTAATTGCAGAATTTTTTTCAAGATTTGAATGACTGACTCCATTACGAGGGGGACCCCCCAAAAATGGAATTATCTTCTGGAAGGTGAGCTCCTTGTAATACAGGTTTCTCCTGCTAGGTGAGTATTCTGTATCAGTGTAGCAGCTGGCATTGTTGTGAGAGGCTGTGTTTGGCTTCAGTGAATTTTTATTGAAAACTCTCAATGTGTTTGCCCATTTTGTGGGTGATTTATGAGCTCACCTTCCCACACTGTGCTGAGTGTTCAGTAGTTTTTGACCCAAAATGCATGACCCCGTGCCCCACCCTCCCTATTCACCAGATCTCACCCCTAGCAACTTTTTTGTTTGTTTGTTTGTTTCCCTGGATGAAAAAATTCCTCAAAGGATGTTTTGCCAATGTGGAAGAGGTGAAACAAAAAATGGAAGAAATACTAAAAGGCATCAAAAATCGATGAGTTAAAAAACTGTTTTGAGCAGTGAAAAAAGGTCTTGATAGGTATATTGCGTCAAATGGAGAGGTATTTAAAAGTGACTGAAGTTAACATTTAAGAATACACAATTTTTTATAAATAAAGTCTGTTTTGGGGGGTCCCCCTCATATAATTAGTTTGCTCAATTACTGTTATTCAAGTTGGGTCCTTTTAAATTCTTTCAAATACGATGTTACCTATTACAGAATTACAACAGGGGGAGAAAAACCGTACCAGACATTGATGCCACCTGTATGCTGCACTTCAACTGTATTAAAATAATTAACAGTTGAGCTCTGCTGAAAACAACTTTATAGAGATTTAACCCCATGAATATATACCTATAAAATGGTCATGTTCAAATAAATAACAATTGAGATTTTTGGTGTTTTAGAGAGTTTTAAAGGTGTCTAATAATCGCATGATTTCCCTTTGGCGGCTCAGAGCATGTTCTCCAAGGTCACTCTCTGTGGTCAAAGCTGTGAGAGGTCTAAGATCCCCTCAATCCTCCTTGACCTTTTTAGCGCTATTCTACTAAAGAATCCGCAGGATACTTCTCCCGTTCTTTTCTCTTTTATACCCTAATTCCTGATTTCAGTTGTTAGTGGGAGTCTCATCACCCTCACAAGTAGTAATGTTTAGTTTATTCTGGGTGTTAAATTCTGTCTAAATGTGCTTGCATTACACATTTACAACGTATTCTTTGGATCTTTGGATCCTATCATCTGGTTACGCAACTGTGTGTGTATCAGTCAGCTCCTGATTTTTCTATCTGCTGGAGCAAACTGTGAGACTGAATGGTATACCTAGCCGTGCACTTGTGGCTGCACAAGACTATTATTGATGATATTCATTGATGTCTATTCAGTTGCAGGCTGCTGAACCCATTTCGAGGAGTTGTAGAGTGGGTCCGTGACCTGTGAGTATGCTTGCGAGAGAGGCGGAGGCAGGGAGATGGTCTGTTCCAGGACCAATCTTCCCAACCTCCTCACCACCAAGATCACTCGTGTTCGAGTATCCTAAGAATTCTTTTAGAATTTTCAGTATGAATGAATTTAGCCTTTAGGGCTTCAAAAATTTTGTGCGATTTGTCTCTTAAGAAACTCAATTCCATTTTAGTGCGTAAATTGTACTACCAACTTATTGACACCTTACTGACTTACCAAGTTATGTGTGACATCTCCGCTAATTTTGCACCTTCACTGTCTGCTTCTTTATTAAACTGTTGTCTGGTCCTTGCAAATTGCCTCCAAGTATTTTTAAATCGAGCTTATTGTCATCAAGCATAATCTCAAGTGAGTTCAACGCTGGACAAATCTACACTGAACGCGAAAGGCTGCAGCTGGGAATGAGCACTCACCAAGACAAAATATATGCCTCCCTTTCTTTTTTATGTAACCCCTCGTTTTCTCCACAGGATCTGAATCAGGTGAGAAGTCAGTTAGGTGGGTCGTGTGCAGATGCAATCAGTCCCGCTGGCTAGCCCCGTGCAGCATGGAAAATGTGCCACACCTGAACATACGTTGACTTCCTTCCTCTCTTCTGGTTCCCGTATTGCCGGCTTCAGCACAGGTATCTCCCGAGCCGCGGGAGCGGCCACGTCTTGCTCTCCGCCATCTAGGCGCCGCCGCAGTGCGCAGAGAAGGGCTGGTGCGCAGCGCCCGCGCACGGTAAGGGCGCGCTCCCGAGCTGGCGTAGTTTCGCTGGGCGGTGCCCGCCCTGCATCCCTATCCTTCTGGTTACCGCCTATCGCCGACTGCAGCCCCGGCCTTGCCATGGGGAATGTGCCATCCGCAGTGAAGCACTGTCTCAGCTACCAGCAGCTTCTCCGGGAGCATCTCTGGATCGCGGATTCAGTGGCTGGGGTGCCCGACCCCTCACAGGTACCAACTCAAGGCCCAGAGTGTCCCCATCCTCTTGTACACTGCCACCGGCCTTTGCCCCTATAATGTCACTTCTGCACTTCAAGGCCCTTCCTACAGTAGTCTGTCCTGTTAGGCGTGACCCCTTAGAAGGTTTCCCATCCACTCTGCTGTGAACATGTAGACCCGCCCTACAGATCGGACTCAGCAAAATCCTTACCTGTGGCCATTTGCTGGTCCCTAAAGGAAACTGTTCCTTCTGTTTTTCTGTTGGAAGGAATGCCTTATATCATTTGTAGCTCTAGGCAGTCAGCCAAGGATAGTGCCCTTATTTTCAGTTCCCTTCTTGTATTGTGTAACAAAGAGGACAAATTTGCCAGAATGTGAGGCAGAAAAAGGAAAGAAGCCAGCATAGAAGGTTAGGAAAACATGGTAGGATGAAATTATCCATCATAGCATTAATTATTCCTAATGTAGTTATGCTTCAACACACTTGAATAAGCTTGAAAAAAAGGGTAAAAAACAGCAATTTCAGACCAAAATTAACCCCATGTGATTCCTGAAAGCCCATTTTTAGACCAAGGGAACCTAATAGTATGCACATACATGTGATTTAATGCATTCTCAACCAGAAAAGCAGGTAAATTATATATATATATAATATATACTTATATATTATATATTTATTTATTATGTATACTAACTTTTCCCTTAAAACTTATAATTTCACAAATTAATAACAGTGGTAATTGTTATGTGAATGTTAAACCGTGGCAAAAGGGAGAGACACTGGGAGTTTAACTAGCATTTCTTTTGAATTTTGCTGGATGCAGAAAAAGTTGATTCCTGATTTATCATGTAAACACAGTAATAACTTGTATTATAATATTTTAATAGGTAAGCAGAGTTTTAGTTTCTTTAAATCAACTATTCTAATGTTAGTTATAAGTTTTCCTATCATTTACATTTTGAGTGTTCTCAGTTCAGTATGTGAAATTGTAATCCACAAACAGGAAGTTAGCATTTGTTGTTTGTGGATCCTCTAAAAGATACTTTGCTCCTCATTCTCTTAAAAGATAGCCTTGATTATCTGACTCAAAGCTCTTGTTGGCAATGCAAGAAAAGAAAGAGAGTTGTTTTTTATCTTATCTGTTCACAAGTCTTTGTATTTAATTTTCCTACATTTTAATTTAATTTTTTATAACTTTACTCTTAAACTTTAATATTTATTCTGATACATAATCAGTTCAGAATTCTCAACTTTTGTTCCCTAAGTCTAAGATTTTATATGACTTTTGTTGCTGGGTTAACATTATATTTCTTTGTCTCCTGCCATGATCTGGTTTTGTGGGCTTTGGGGACAATTAATTGAAGCCAGGCTGTTACGTGAGGTTGTCTGCTTTGCCCTGTTTGTGGAAGCTAAGATAATTGAAAATGACTGTGATGACTGACTCTGATCAAGGAATGTCAGAAATAGGATTTTGATATTCACTGGCCTAATGAAGGCTTTTTGTTCCTTTTTGAGAAATAGCAACATCTTCTCTAAATTGCCTTTTTGTCCCCCAACTGCTTTGCCTGGGAAACTCCTATTCATTCTTCAAACATAGCTTAAATACCGCTTCTTTTGACCAGTTCTCTTCTACTTTCAGAGTTAATGCCCCATTTATGGGCTTTTATGGCATTTTATACATAATACCCTTTTAGTCCCAGCCTTATTGAATTGCGATTTTTTATGTCTTGTTCGATTTGAACTCAGAGCAGCATTGACACCTGATGCTTGACTCTGTAAGTTATCACATTCCTTGGCTTCTGCTTAACAACACCCTTAGTGTTTTAAGCCCTGCCTCTCCAGTTCCTCAGTCTGGAACCAGATATAGGCTCAGTGACCTATATCTGGCTAAATGTTCAGGTTCTTTATGACTTCTTATCCACACTCACTGTTTCAGTTACTATTTGTATATCAGTGTCTTCCAGATTTATATTCCCATCTCTCTCTTAAGTTCCAGTCCAGATGTTCAGCTACTCACTTGACATCGTCACTTGGATATCTCCAAAGCGATTCCAACTGAACATTTCCAAAATTGAATTCATGTTCTCCTCCTTAGAATGCCAGACCTTCTCTAATATTTTCTATCACAGGGAACACCATCACAGTTCATTCAGTCCTGCCAGCCACAAACCGGGAGCTCCTTATTTTCATTTCCCCACATCCAAAGTGTCACTAAGTCCTGCTATTTTAGCTCTTGAATTTCTCTCAAAGACATCTGTTTTTCCAACTTTACTGCTACAGTCGGGTTTAAAATGGCGTTTTCTCTCATGGACTCCTAGACTATTGCAATCCTTCTCCAACCCACTATCTCGATAGCTAGCTAGATGTTTTCTATTTCACAGAGAATCATGCTCTTCCCTTTTTTCACAACCTTCTATAAGTTGCCATTATTTTCAGTAATGAACACCAACACTCTCAGTGTGTCCTCTGAAACTTCAGATGCTCTCTTCATTGCATCTCTCTGCAACATCATCTTAAGCTACACTCTTGTTCTTGCCACAGTGGCCTTCTTTGAGTTCCCTAGTAATGTTTCCTTTGGTCCTCACTTGTTTTCCCCTCTGCTGGCAACGTTCTTTCCAGCTAATTAACTTCTATTCATCCTTTAGATTTCAACTCAAATGTTCTTTCTCATGAAATCGTATTGATTCTCAAGGCAAGTAGTCTTGTTATTATATATTGCACAGTGCACTAATCTTTGTGTATAATATAGATTATATGTTTATTTTTTGTGATTATTTGTTGTTTAACTTCCTACCAGACTGTAAGCATCATATAAGTAAGGACAAAATTCACCACAGGACACTCAGCATCTAACAGAGTGTCTAGTTAGTTTTTGATAGCCAATAAATGTTAAATGAACGAATGAATGTTCACCTTTCTAGCCCATAAGCATCACATACTTATGGGGACCATGAGATTCTTCTTTGCACTCTTCAGGATTCAAGACAATGATTGGTGTTTTATAGTACAATAGTAAATATTTGTTAAATGAATGCCAAGGTGATAGAATGAATACATGGTCAGTAAAGTTTGGTCTTAGTGACGGATGATAAATATTATTACTGTTTGTATCTTATCTTCTCATGTGATGGAACCTAGTCATGGTTTGATGAGGAGAAGAGCTGAAGATGGATTCTGGAGGCTGTGAAATGACAGCGCAGTGCTTAATCAATTGCTAAGTGTAAATCTGCAGAGAAAACCCTGAACAGAACTCCTGTGCTCTGAAATTATTTGTTTGCATTATCCCTTTTCCCCCTCACCTCTGTTACTGTCAGTTTGTTCTTTATTTCTGTCTCTGGTTATATTTTGTTTGCTTGTTTGTTTAGTTGATTAGGCTCCACTTACAGGTGTGATCATATGGTATTCATTTTTTACCACCTGGTTTATTTCACTCAGCATAGTGCTCTCCATATCCATCCATGCTGTTGCGAATGGTGGGAGCTCCTTCTTTCTTTCTGCTGCCTAGTATTCTGTCATGTAAATGTACCATGGTTTTTTGATGCACTCATTTACTGATGGGTACTTAGGTTGCTTCCTACTCTTGGCTATTGTAAATTGTGCTGCTATAAACATTGGGGTGCATAGGTTTTTTTGGATTGGTGTTTCAGGGTTCTTAGGGTATAATCCCAGCAGTGGAATTGCCGGGTCAAAATAGGCATTTCCATTTTTAGTTTTCTGAGGAAATTCCATACTGTTTTCCACAGTGGCTGCACTAGTCAGCTTTCCCACCAACAGTGCGCTAGGGTTCCCTTTTCTCCACAATGACAAGACCAAAGGGGTAGGTTTGAGGGTGGGAGCTGGCGATGGCTGGGGTGGGAGGCTGTGGTGGGGTGAAAATGAAGACAACTGTACTTGAAGAACAATAAAAGAAAAAACAAAAAAACCCCAAAGAACAAAAAAAAAAAGAAATAATTTGGTTGTAGTTAGGACAGACAGACTGTATTTTGAAAGAATCATGTGCTGTACAGTAGAAGATTGAGAACGTAGACTCTTTTCTGCGACACATTTGTTCTGTGATTTTGTGCAGGCAATTGCCTGACTAGATCTTAAATTTTCAGTTTATACATTAGAGATAATAATGTATTCATGATAAATTATTGGGATAGAATTAAATATTGGGTGTGTGTATGTGTAAATACACAGGCACATTTTTGGGGTTTAATAATTTATTACCAAGTTAAAAAAAAATGTGTCATTGTGCATGAAAAGCTTACACTACCACAGCTCCACTAATTAAATGCTTTGAGTCTCTGGGTTTTTGCTGATGACATTGGTTTTTCAGAAGATTTCTTTGATAGACCAAGAAGTTAAAATTAATCATACTGTGGTGTAAAGTATGTCTAAGGGCGTGTTTTATTTTTTTAATTTTTGTCTCCTATAAAATAGGTGTGTTGAACCTGGCTTAATTAGTATATTTTAAAGTTTTTGATTATACTTAAGTTTCTGGTAGAGCAATCCCTTTTTGATTTCCAAGTGGTAGCTTCTTAAGTGGTAGCGCAATTCCTTCACATATTAATACCCCATTGCAATGATAAATTCCCAAGGTTCTCAATTCTAACACTAACAGTATTTCAAATGTATTAGATTGATAAAAGCAAAATTGTAGATTATGAGATTAAATTTATAGTTATTTCACATCATATCCTGATCCTTTAAGTAACATTTGCTGTCACCAAAAATTGTGATCAAAAGTAAAGTATTTGGTATTAAAAGATCTCTGGAATTTACCTAAATGTATAATATTTCTGCTTAAATCTAATCAGAGGATATGGTAACTATATACGTTTTAGTTTGCAACTACATGGCTCTTAGTACATTTTCTAAATACCTTAGAATGACTGGGGAGGAATTTTTGGAAAGGAACCAATATACCATTCCATTGTTTGTTTTCTGTTTGTCTCAGGTGTTCTGTGCATCTTTTCTCACCCTGCCCCCCCTTTTTTTGTTTCTTTTGAAATTATATACTTTTTATTATTTATTTTCCCTCTGCAGTAGTTTGTTATTATATACTGTTTTTACTGCAATTTTCGTTGCTAACACACAACCTTGACTTATTAGCATATTATTTAAATTAGTGCTCTTACAGTTATTAAAATGCAAACATAAATAACTCCATTTTCTGCCTTCTGCTTTTCATATTGTTGTGTATACTACTTCTCTACATGGTATATTTGTTACATATGTATATCTGTATACAGTCAACGTACATTTACATTTATGCACATATTTTTTTCCTTTGCTCTTTACCATTCTTCATTTCCATTCTTTCATCTGAAGTAATTTCCTTCAGATAGATATATTTGCTTTATATTTTCATTAGTATAAAAAATCAACTGAATCATTTTAATTTTTCTTTGTTTGAAATTACATTTATTTTGATACACACATATATATATGTACATATATGAATATAATATGCATAAGCATGAGGTCCAACCAGAAAGTATCCAGCCACGTACTATGAAAAATAGAGACAATTATTGAAGAAGATACAAGAAACATTGTACATAGGCCCTGGATGGTGCTTTTGTCCAAAAATAAAGAAATAAAATCTTTAAAAAAAAGAGAAACATTGTACATAGGATAGTGATGCCTCAGTCCCCTTCAAAGTAGGCACCTTGGGAGCTCACACAGGTCTCCCAGTCACCATCTCTGCCTGGTTCTATTTTCCTGAATTTCATCGATGGTCTGAAATCCCTTCCTTTTCAAAGGTGATTTTACTTTCAGGAAAAGCCAGAAGTTTCAGGGCACAATCTGGGCTGTAGAGGAGCTGAGTCCCCTGAGTGATTTGATATGTTGCCCAAAATCCCTGCATGAGACGTGATGTATGAGCGAGTGCATTGTTGTGATAAGCTGCCAATCATTAGTTGCCCCTAGCTGCAGCCTTCTGAATCATCCAAATAGTTTCCGCAGAGGAATGTTCAAGCTTAATGCAAAATTCCATGCAGATTCATTTCTATAGTCTTTCAGTCATTTTGAATGCTATGGCTACCCAGTACACATGCTCACTCAAGGGTGCTCAGTGAGCACTGCCCCCATTGACTAGTATGGTGAATTGGTTGTTCTCCCATATGCATTCCAGTCTACTCTCCTTGGCTGCCAGGTTACATCGATGTTACACAAAGTGTTCTTGTTATGTTAACAATGGCTGGACTTTTTCTGGACAGACCTTCATATAAATGAATATTGACTATGAGCATATATTCCCTATAAAGAATTAAAATGCATGACAGCAGTAAAAAACATGAAGATTTCTCAACAAATGCAATGAAAGCTAGAGACAATGAAATCAGCTATTAGTCTTATTTTTGGTTCTTTAATAATAATGTACCATTTATTCTATTTTCATTGTCTTTGGTTTCCAACAGTGTGACTATGCTGTGTCTAGATTTATCTGTTTGTTTATTTATTTATTTATTGTATCTACTAATGGTTCATAGCACTTCTTGGATCTATCTCTGGATAATGTTGGCTTTCATATATTTTGAAAACTTTTCAATCATTTCTCTTCAAGTATTGCTTCTGCTTTTTTATGACTCTCCCTTTAGGCCCATATTTTTGAAAAATCTCAGAACTTTCCTTGAGCCCAATTTACTTCTTACACCCATTGTTTGATTCTTCATCCTTTCTTTTCTTTCCATGTTCAGTCTGAATATTCTCTTCTCACCTATATTCCATTTTACTAATTCCTTCTTCAGCTTTTTCTAAGTTGCTGTTAATTTAATTTATTGAGTTCTTAATTTTAGTTATAATTTTGAATTAACATATTTCTACATGATTTTTAAAACCATAATACTCCAAATTATCATAAACACTTAAATATTTATCTGAGTTATTGCAAGTTTCATGTCTGATAACTAACACCCATATTCAGGTTTTCTGTGGGTCTATTTCATGAATCTGTCATCTTGGAATGCCTACTCAATTTTGAGTTTATTATGACAACTGATATGAAAAAATTATAGACAAAATGTAGGCAATGAGTGATACTGCCCTTCTCCAGAAAGGATTATCTATCTACACCACTCTCTCTCCACCTCCCGCTGTTTTACTCGTTCCTGGCTCCCTGCCTCTGGAAATTACCATCTGTTCTCTGTATTCACGAATTAGCTTTTTTTAGATTTCACATATAAGTATTATCATACAGTTTTTGTCTTTCTGTGTTTGACTTATTTCATTAGCACAATACCCTAAGGTCCATCTATCTTGTCACAAATGACAGAAAGTTCTTTTTATGGCTGAATAATATTTAATTTTATGTGTACATATGCCACAATTATCTGTTGATATACACTTAGTGGTTTTCATGTCTTAGCTTGTAAACAATGCTGCAGTGAGCTTGGAGTGCAGGTATCTTTTCAAGGTAGTGATTTCATTTTCTTTGGATAAATATCTAGAAGTGGAATTACTGGGCCAAATTGTAGTTCTATTTTTAGTTTTTTGATGGTCCTTCATACTGTTTTTCATAGTGGCTGCACTAATTTATATTCCCACAGTACACAAATGTTCTCTTTTCTCCACATCCTCACCAACATGTTATTTCTTAAGTTTTTGAACATAGCTAGTCCAATAGGTGTGAGGTACAGAAAATGGTTACCTTTTGCTTCTAGCAGGCAGTAATGTACGGAGAGCTTACATTAAGCCAATCAGATGCTTAGCTGGTTTGAGACTGAATCTACGTCATTCCTGAGGGCTTGCCTTATTCTCCTCCCCTTTTTATTTCGTAGCTCTTCAGGGGTGCTAACTGTAAGGCCTAGGATATTTAGCAGTGTGTATGTTCCTCATTGAGACCTGTACTCAAAATAGTTCCTCCTTAGCCACTAAGGCTCCTGGAAGCTTTGATGATCTTCCCAGCTGCAAGAGAATGGCAAACATCTCAAGGGGAAAGTTGTGCTGAATGTTGGTATTACCATTTTATGTTTTCCTTCTGCGTGGTATATTGGCCACTGAAGTACTCACTGCCTTGGCAATGCTGAGGCTATCAAGCAACTGTTTTCCATTAATATATTGTACAGATTTTCTGGTTTTTCTCAATAAGTTGTTTGCTCCAAATAAGCTAGTTGAAAGGTTAACAATATAACAGGGAAAATGTAGAAAATACTAACTGTGCAATATAATTTCAATTATAAAAACATACTGACCACAATACAAAAATTTTGAAGTGGATACAGTGCAATGAAAACTGTTTAGAATAACTATTTATTTATTTTTCACTTATTTTTGCATCTTTGTTGAATAATAACATTGTGTAACTTTAAGGTTTGCAAATTTGATACACTTTTTCAAAATGATTAGCACTGTAGTTTAGTTAATACTTGCATCACTTCACATAATTACCAATTTTTTGTGGCAAGAACATATAAGATGTACTCTCACAGTAACTTTCAAGTGTCTGATACAATTTTATTGACTATGCTAATTACGCTATGCATTAGATTTCTACAACTCATTCATCTTATAGCTGGAAGTTTGTGTAGAATAAATATTCAAAATTCAAAAATAAAAAGATGAAAAGATTGGCTGCTTCATAAAAAGTAATATCTTGTGTAAAACAGACTATTCTAGTGGTCTCCACTATAAATATAAATTATGAGATAATAGAGAAGATATTTTTAAAATAATATGAAAAGTAATATTGTGCCCAACGTCAGTATCTGACTTTAGAGAAGCAATATGCTAATTACTCCTTCTTTATGTGTGACATAGTTCAGCACATTTGTTGAGTTAATGAATCAGTGAATGATTATATTTCCTTTACAATATATTATCTCTATTGGTATTAGTTTACCTCATATCTTTCCATTTTATGGGCCTGGATTTGGGAAACATATTCTTCTCCTTAACCTTTTCTTTTTTAATCTTATCTTTTACTTTATTTTGTTCTGGTTCATTCATTATAATCAGTCTCATTCACTCACTACTGAGCTTTTTCAGAAGTGTACATGTTTTATTAATTTACTCAGAAAGCATTTCATGTGTTTGCTGATCCTCTTGTCCAAATGCATGTGTTTATATCTGTCTGTGCATATGTGTGATGTGCAGTTGATTTTTATATTTGAAAAAAATTGTTTCTATTTTTCTGAGTTCTGAATTAGTGTTTTAATTTTCTTTATTTGAATATTTAGTTCATGTAATTTTAGTCTTTTACAAAGTAAGGGCCTTAAGACAATACATGTCCATTTTGCTATTATTTTGCTTTAAATATGTCTCTTATAAGCTACTTATCTGATTGTCTCAATTCTTAACTAGGTGGATTTAACTTTAATTATGTGTGATGTGACTATTAATATGCTTATCCTATTTTCTGTCATATTTATCAGCCTCACCACTTCATGTTTATCTTTGAGGCTGTTTATACATTTTACTAGTCTTACTTTGTATTTAAATCAATAGTATTGTTTGAAGCAAAAGACTTATTTCACAGAATGAACTTCTTCATCTTGTGAAAAGTCTGTTTCATGATCATTACCCCAGGGTTTCTCAAATAGCATGTTACCAGGTACATTGCCATTCCCAAGACCTCCTTTGTTGATATAACATAACTGACAGATGAAGTAAAGGTACAGAATTCCAAAGACTTATAGTGCGGGTGAAGCCAAAGCTTTCAGTCACGGGCACAACAGAGTTAGAAAGTCGAAAATATAGGCACATGTGGTCAGAGGCTTAATAAGTGAACAGTCACAAGCAATAATAAGCCTTTTGTATGGCCATGCAAATTAACAACAGCTGAAATAAAATAAAATTCCAGTGAATTTAACTGGAAGTCAAGTATTGAAGGGAAGGTTCACCAGGACATTGAATGTTCTGCAGAATAGTGTCAAAATTTGGCGTGAAGGGAATGATGGTGAACAGAGTTCTAATGGCCTCGGTGTATAAGGGATACAAGTCCTTAAATGGGAGTAAAGGGAGGTAAGTGATGCCAAATCCCATGGATCTCAAAGGACAGGGGGGTTTTATACAAGTAAAAAGGAGTAACAGTCTTCAAGATGTAATGGGATCTAAAGATGCCATCTGTGCTAAGGTGTAGGAGACCAAACAGTCTCTCCTTGAGAGGGTTACAAGTCAGGGTGATTGGGCAAAGAGGGTGAGAACTAAATAGGTTGAAAATGTGATGGAGCTTGTTATTATAGAGCTGCATTTCCAGCTGGAAAAATAGACTTGAGTCTTAGCATAACGAAAAAGGCAGAGAACCATGTGGCATTCTACAGAAGTGAGTGATTGTTGGGAATAATATTTTGGGAAAGGACTGAAGAGAACAGAACTGTGAACTGAGGTGGGTTACCAGGTGAATGATCCTCATCAACTGGTGATGGATGTGGGTCTTAGCATCAGCCAAATCCTGGATTTATCGCATTCCAAGAGCATAGAGACTCTAGATCTTGGAGTCACCTTGAATTTGAATGGACTTATATGTGCTTTTGAGAAAAAAAGTTTCTTGCTAAGGCTGTTCATGTGTCGATGTCCAAAGGGAAATGACTGGCTGCTGAATGCTGAAACCAGGCACAGAAACTCTGAGGGCTGTGGCTTTGTCTCTGTGCCATTGGAAAGTATACTCTCTGGTGTTTTATAAGGAATGCAGTCTTTATATATCTTACCCATATTTTGTTTTTTAATCAGTTTAAATATCTTGTTTGTATGTGTTCTCTATTCAGTATGTGCTAAGCACTACCTAACTGCTTACTATGCAATAACTCATTTGACCCTCACAGCAAGCCATTTTTTAGGTTTAATTACTGAGATGCAGAAAGTTCAAATAACTTGTTTGTGGTCATCAAATAAGGAAGAGCAGAGCTGGGAATTGAATTCAGTCAGTTGTTGTTTCAGAGTTGCCAGTTTTCTCCACTGTACCAGGGCTTCCTAAACGTTCCTCATGGTGTTTATGAAATGTACTGGGCATTCTCATTCGGTAGCTTCGAGTTGGAGCCCAGCTATCACTGTTTTAACTTCATGTAAGTTTAGAAAACACTGCTCTGGGTGATCGTGCCACCCTCCTGTCCCTGTATCTGCTGTCAGAGGAGCTGCTGTCATATAAGGTTTCCTCTAAACTGTCTTTCCAGAGCTCCTGGCTCCTGCCCATGAAAGGCTCCTATGAGTTTCAACTTCCCTTCTTTCCTCTTTGAGGTTGAGACTAGAGTTCTGCCTGGAATAGAATTGCATTGGATACAAAAGGAAAAACAACTTGGTTTCCAGTAAATTTCCTGTTCCCTCCAATCTCCAATACTTTCTGTCCTTGGATTTCAGTTGGCTCCTGTATTCCTTGCTTTCTCTTACTCCAGCTGGCTTTCACATCCTTCCCTCCCCCGACCCCATGTTCTTGTTTTTTTCATTAGCTCTGAACCCCTCCAAGTCTTCTGGCTTTCTTTATGCTTATTCACTCTGTGCTGTAACTTTCCCTGACCCTTTCTTCTCTCCTATTCCTTTCCAAGTTTAGTTTTTATTTTTGTTTCTTTTTATTTTCCCTGCTCAAATAAGGGGCTAAACTGTGCAGACCCATAACTTTATGGGTCACTCTCATGTAACAGATAGCATTATAAGAGATACAGCAAAATTGTATATTTGGATATTGTTTAAAAAATCTGATTTGGAAGTGGTGGCCCAGCTTGTTTGTAGCCCTAATACTAAAATCAACATAGAGTCCTCGTTTTCTCCTGCATGTCTCTGTATTGTTAGAGTAGGAGGTGCAAATTGGCTACTATACCAGTGAGTCAACTTTAACCTAACCTCTGGAAATAGGTTTGTTTGGTTGAGACCACATTGAAAATGAAGTGCATACGAATGCCTTAAACAGGACTTTCACTCTTTACTCATGCATGTAGCTTCCTCGGGCATCCAGATTATCTTTCTGGGCCTATGGATTTTTTATTTTGTTGTCCTCTAGGGACAGTGACATGGGGATGTCACTGCAGTGAGACCATCCAGAACATTTTTTGAACATTGGCCTATTTTTAACAGTAGAGTGCCTAGTCATACTCAGCAGGCAGGGAGTTGTCTTTAGGTTACCAGAAGTTTCCCATCTTCCCCTTTGGACAGTTTCCCTTTTATGAGTGATGAGAATACATTCCTAAATGAACACTCAGGTGTTTTTGAATTTCTTCTCTTGGATCTAATCGTCTTGATTAGCCCCTTTTTAAAAAACAGCACATAGTATTATTGATTGGCAGAACTTGTTTCCAAAGCATTCATTCTAAAATCAGACTTTATGTAAACAGAATTTTATATATACATGATTTAAAACACTCAGGTTCATCAAAGCTTATGCTTTGAAACTTTTTCATGTAATTTATATGAAAACCAAGTAATAACAAGAATGGAGAAGTTCTCTAAAAAATTTAAAAAACGAACACAAACAGACAAAAAAACTAAAAGCATTTGCTTCTAGGCAGTGATGAAGGGACCAGAGCTGTGAGTTCCAAATGCACGGAGATAGGAGGAACTGGTATTTCCTTCCCTGGCCTAGAGGGGAGAAGAGCCATGTGCTCTGGTGTCTTCATGTTTGCAGGGTGGTGAGGACCATGGTGGGGAGAGGGGGGCCCTGTGTTATGAGGGAGAGGACCACCAGGGCTTTCTGTCCCTAGGGCACTGTCCGGGACACATTTTCATTCTTCACTGCTCTATTTCTCTGAAAGCTCATCTCTTCATTTCTTATTTGTATCAGTTTGTTTTTTACAGTCCTTTCTTGCAATTCAGTTAAAAATCACAGGCTTGTAAAATTGATCTAATTCATTGTGCAGAGGGAGTAAGTAATGATGATAATAGTCTTTGTGTCGGAGGTTCATTTGAGGTCAAGTGGAATTTGGATAGGTACAAGACATTCCTAGTCAGAATACGATGACTAAAGATTTATGGGCAGAATTAATATAGTGAAATCCTGGAGAATTACTTACTTAGTTATTGATATATATATATATATATGTGTGTATGAATATATATGTATCGATATGCATTTGTATCTCTCTATGCACACACATATCTAAGGTATTCTCATTTACAGAAAAACATAATTTAAAGGCCTCTAATCTTAAAAATTACCTTTTTTGTATATGATTTGAAGATGGATGCTCACTCTTCGCAGGTAGTGAAACTTTTCTTATAAGGGTTTTTCTTATGTTCTTCACCTCTCCCCGACCAACCCAATTCTTGTATAGTGTTTAGTGGACCCATTTTTGTTTTCTACATTAAAGCAGAGTTCCATCCCAAATAGATTAGAATATTTCTTTTTTAAACTATTTTATTTATTTATTTATTTATTTACAGATATAGGGGAAGGGAGGGAGAAACAGGGGGAGAGAAACATCAATGTGTGCTTGCTTTTCACACACCTCCCACTGGGGACGGGCCTTCAATCCAGGCATATGCCCTGACTGGGAATTGACCCAGTGACCCTTTGCTTTGCAGGCTGGCGTTCAATCCACTGAGCCACACCAGCCAGAGCAGATTGAAATATTTCCTTATTAAATATATAATATGTGCAGAGTTAGACTGAGGTCTTTTCAAGAGGTGAAACCATATTTTATTTACCTTTCTGTTATGCAGAAAATAAATAATGTTCTTTAATATTTGTAGAACTAAATAGTTTGTATAGGGTAAATATAGCAAATATACATAATAAAACCTCAGGTGCCTTTACCCAAGATAACTGATTTCAGGTTGGCAGAAATATGTATTTAACTTATCTAAGATGTTTTTGTAAACTAAAATTAGTAGTTTTATCTCCTGTGTATTATTTTTCATATTGAACTATAATATATATTTTTAAATCCAGGTGCTAATTTGGAAGTCTGAAAACCTCATTTTTTCTTGGCTATCATTGTAAAGGTCAGAGAAAGTAGAATCTAGCTTTTTATTCACTTTTCATAAGTGTTCTTACTGATTTAATTCTCACAGAGTACAATATGCATCATATCATGCATGACTGCATTTTATAGGAGTAGTAGAAAAATGAGGGACATACTGATACCCTCAGGGTGAAGCCGCTTCTCTGCTGCAGTGTCTGAACTGTGGTTCCTGGTTTTGAATTCAGTGTTTGGGTTGCATAACCCACTGATAGTGAGTGTGTCAGATGTCGCTTGTGTGTGTTACTTTCCAAGCCACGCTTCCTTAGATTTGTGAAGTAGAGAAATGCAGGTGGCAGGAAACATCTACTGCATAAAAATACCTTTAACACAAGTTTCGCTCTAGGAAATCAGCATTTAAAAAGTCTTTTTTGGTGAACTTTATTAACATCCAGCAGGGTCTAGGAAGCTTGGCAAACAAGGAGGCAGGAAACCCCAAAGAGAACATGTCTGTCAGACGTCTTTCCTTGTGGGGTTTCCTTCCAAATGTTTTTGGATCTTGAAGGAAGTGGAGTGGCTTTCTGCCACCATGCTCATACATCTGTAACCCACTGGGTGTACAGAGTCTGGCATTCACTTTTTAAATTCTTTCCTCAATCTGTATTTGTTTCACTGTGAAATAAAAGCTGATCATTGGTTGATGTTGAAGTCAAACTATGAATCTTATGTTAGTTAGACACTATTTCTACTTTTTCAGAATTTTGATTTAAGGGCTGAGAATTCCCTGATTTTTTAAAATATTGTGGCACAGTTCAAACCTTGCGTTTTCCAGAAATCTGTGGACCTGGTCAAACATGAAAGCTGAGGGCAATTTGGAGCTCTGTTTGCTTCGGTCTTAGGGTTGTACTTAAAAGACATGTTGCAAGACCTGTGGAGAAACAGATGTACTTATTCAGACTTCCACTCCTGAATGTCTGATATCACTTAGTCCCCATTCCCTCATGACAAGATTTTAATATTTAATTTAATATAATTCTGCTGAATATATGCTCTAGCAAATATTGAAAGGAAAACTTGAGCTAAAGGAGGTGAAACATGAGCCTTCATAAATACTCATCTCTGGAGAGCCGGATCGCTTAAATCTCTTTGCTCTTTGAAGAATGTGTGCAGATGTTGACCTTTGTTGGTAAAGACAGTGATAACTTGTTAACTAAAATGTCAATCATTTGTCTTAATCAAAAGGTATTATTTAGAGGCATTAGTATTATTTTGGCATACCCACTGTAGATGTGCAACGGGCAAATGCAAGAATATATGTGATACAAAATGCTACATTAATTGTTAATAGAGTATTCTTAACCAGAGTTACGGAATTATGTAGTCATGGCAATGCAACCACTCTTTGTCACATAGCAAATTTATTCTGTGACTTTGTGAAAGGCTTTTCATAACTATTGAACTCTTATACTGCAGCAGAGAAGATCCTATTATTCCTATTTTTAATATGAGAGAAAGAGGCTCAGAGAGTTAATAAGTTCTCTCCAGGACACATACCTGGTAGAGGCACTGGACTGAACCTGTTCCAGGTTCCTAATCACAGGTTTCTCTCCTAATCATATTGGTCTCTTTACCTGTAGAAACTTTAATTATTAGAACATTATTTTGTATTTATTTAATATAACTTTTAAAAATTTAACATGTTAGTAAAGTTCTAGATTAATCTATCACTTTAAGGAAGCCAACAGCAGTTGGTTACAAATGGTTTAGGATGGTATAGCTCAGTTTCCTTCATTAGTCCATTTTGAGACCCATCATTTAAAATCTAAGGTGATTGAAGCTGAATGAATCACTCTTATTTCTTATTTCAGAGACAGGTTATTCAGACTCTTTAAAATGATTCTACAGTAACCTTACATAACCTTTTCCTGTCACTCTATACTGACTAGCAGCCTTTTATTTTTTTTGAGCTACTTGCTGAAATCCTAATGTTGTATAGTATATTTCTGAGACATACCGTTAGATTTAAGTAAGTAGTTCAAACTCAGGGCAAGTAAAGTTGACTGAAAGTCTTAACCAAAAGGTCAGATTTATATTGAAGGTTCCTAGATAACTTCTGTTGCAGAAATCGATTTACTTTACTTCAGCCTTTTCATCTTTATTCTTTTTTTTTTAAGTGGCCATCTAAAACCACAGTGTGTGGAGCAAGTTATATATAACTTGCTTATATATAGTAAGCAAGTTAGCTTACTATAGTATACTATAGTACAGTACATGGAATAAAAAAAATACAGTGACCTAAAGTTACTGCTGAAGTACTTTTGTGAGGTTAATAAAAATCTTTATTAATAATGTATTTGTTTTTGGAAACATAGAAGATGATAATTCTGTCATTTATCACTAAAAGCACAAATGAAGGTAATGGAACTAGTTGTATAGAATGGACCATAGAATAAAAATATGGTGGATGAGAAGGAAAACATAATGGTAAGGCACCCACAATGTGCCCCTCAGAGAACTTCAGGATACTTCCATTTGAGAATCAAGGAGCTCAGGAACCACAGCCAGTCATGTTATGGCTGGACACTTGAATTGGATTCACATTACTGCAGATGCAGCCTTGTGGCTTTGCTGTCCTTCATGTCTGCTTAGCATGTCTAAATAACTGCTGAAAGTGTGGAATGTTGAGGTGTCCAGGGGTTTGCTATGGCCTGTGTTGGTAGCTTCTCACTTTTCCTCCCCACAGCAACCGGCATTGTTGAGAGGGAGGGAGCATTGGCCTTTGATGCTGCACTGTCCACCCCTGATGAAGCCCGCCTCACTTTCCCCTCATTTTCCTAAAAGCAAGGTCAAGAAAACACCACTTCTCAAACTATCGACAGAAATACAATACTTGTCATTAACTTTGTGTGAACTCCTACTTACCTAGTTTTGATGAAGCAACATGTAACTATATATTCAAGTCCTGTGCAATAACTACCTTCTATCTTCAGATTCATAGTATAGTTTGAGAAATTTTCAATTAACCAGTAGGGACAGTAGAAAGTGAATGCTGAGAACTCTTTCTGAAAGTTTAAAATATTTAAAATACACTGAGACATGCTATAAAATAAAATCCCATTAAAGTATAAAAAATTAAATTTGTGCCCGGTCATATATCATCGAAATCACAGAAATTGAAAATCAGAAAAACCGAGCATAGTCTTACAGTTTTGCTGTTCGTATTACTGCTGTGGGAAAGCATAGTTATACTTGGTCTGTATGGTGTGTGCTTTGTTTTTTACATTTTGGCTCTAATATTCCTGCCAGTACATATCAGTACTTTCTTAGAACAGTGTTTTATTTATTTATTAGCTATAGCCAACTGAAACTTTGAATACTTTCCATACTTTTAGTTTCTCTAATTTTCATGAGGAAAAACATTTATGGCTCATAACTTGTTGTTTGTTTATCAATATGTGTATGCATATATACACACCCACTGAAAATGGCAACATCCACATTCAGACATGCTTGTGAGTATATGAATGTCTGTCTTCATGTAGGTAGGTTTATATCTGTGAATATATGTCAGTACATATATATTACTTTGGGTAAATGATGCTATACAAAGCTTTTTTTGTGTGTGGAGTTAGAACAACCAGGGGGAAATAATGAGATGGCCCAGGAGGATTAAGGACCCGGAGGAATTGGGGACCCTGTGCATGAGATTGATTCAGTAAGAACAAGAGGAAGCACTGAAAGCAGGCGTGTGGGAGTGTGGGAGAAGGCACTGATTAGGACAGTCTCCACAGTGCTGCTCTGTCTGTCCCACCTCCCAGCCCCGGGGTTGATTGCTTAGCGTGTTCCACTGTCATTTTTGAGTATCCTTGACACTTTAATATATTATCTCAAATAAGCTTTCAAATGATCATTGTGAGTTATTAGATTTGTGATTATGTGATTTTGTGCAGTAGGAGCTCCTCTCGCTATTGCTAGCCCAAACCTGTGAAAGTTCAGGCATTGATGTCCAACCCCTTTATTCCACAAGGACTGAAAGGAGACCCCGAGAGGGAAGGTGGCCTGATTGGGGCAGCAGATCCTGAGGCCTCTCCTGACAAATGATCTCCCATTCCCTCAAACTACTGAGCACTAAATTAGTGATTATGTATGAGTGCTCGTGTGTGTGTGTGTGTGTGTTGCTTTCAGTGCACTCGAATATATGTGGATGTCCCTGGTATTGGTATTTCTAAAGTACCATTGGACATTTCAAAAGGGGTAAAAAATGTTTAAATGACTTGTGAAATTTGTAAAGAGATTTTATAGAGTTGAATTTCTAGTGTTATTTAAAATTCTATCCATTATTTACTGTATTATGTGCTGAAAAGACCAATTTGGATGGTGCAAGTGAGGAAATATAAATCACTTACACTTCCTGTTTGAAAGCACAGAGTTAGAAAGTGATTTTCAAGCTGCAGAATTATAATGGGTATTAATATGAAAATTGGAATTTTAATGTTTATTATTTTTACAATATAATTAATGGATAAAGGGATTTTGTTGATTTTGTAGTTGATGGCGATGGAATGTTACTGAAGCATAATCATATAATTATTTTTAAAGTTGGTTTAACCTAGACCTGTGGTTCTCTAATTGTGGTCCTCGGATCAGTATCACTGTTATCTGTGAAGTGGATGGAAATGCAGATGTGTGGACCCACCCTGACCTAGTGAATCTCCTTTATCAAGGAGATTCAGATGCACACTAAATTTTAAGAAGTACTGATCTATAGTGTATGACTAAAGGCTGTTTTGATCTATACAGGAAACAATGTGGAATGAGGAGCTTGGATTTTGTCTCAGTGTTATTTTGTAGAGACCTTATTCCTTATATCTAAAAAAGAAGTCACAATAACTAAGATTGTAAAACAAATAAGATCAAAGTTTTAAAAATGACTGTTATGAGATTATATGTTTAATTATATTCAAAGTTGTTATTAGGAGTTTCAGTGATTAATTTTAATAACTATTGCATGCTATTAGTTTAGAACAAGTTGTTTGTTGGAATATTTTAGTTTATTGACTGAATTAAATAATGGTGCCGAAATGAACTTTTTATACACAAAATAAAATTAAACTTTATTGAGCAACCTGCTGAATTTTGTTAGAGGGTCGGTTTCCAACTACACGCTTAGTTTGCTTAGCTGGAAGGTATAAAGACTAATTAGTCATTCCATATAACCTGCTCATTAACTATTCCCAAGGGGAAATTGAAAATCAGCCACTATGGTTTATTTTTTAATAGAAATTTAGAAGAAGAACATTGATTTATTACCTAAAATGGCCGATAAAGGTTGAATCCAACTTTAGCAGAACTGTGCAAATTTTTTTCTTTGTTTTGATGTTTCAGATGTTAGCTGCAGATGTTAGCTGTTTTTGTGAGGAAATAATGGTGTTAGCTATGAGTTTTCTTGGAGAGAAAGAGCTTAAAAGCTTTGGAGTGCTGGACTCATAGTCTGCACAGCCAGATGAACATGGATGGAATGTTAGGTGAAGCCCGTGGGGAGTCATTCCACAGCAGCATCTGGGAGGAAACAATAAGTGACTGGCGGGTGTATTTTTCAGGCAAGTGATTAAGAGGCGATTAAGTGAAGGTGTTAGGATGTGAAGGAGGGAAGGAAGTACTGAAGGTGTATATATTATATGGAATAGAGAGATTATGGAAAAGACTTAACAGACTGAACTGTAGATCACAGCTGAACTTATACAAAACTAGACTTGGAATTTGGACAGCACAGCTTATAGGTATCATGTGAAATAGGACGTGTGATTCACATAATACAGAACATACTGTGACATTTTTTTTGAACAGTAAAGGACAGTGATGATGTCTGTTTTTCAGAGCCACTGGAGGTCATTTCTTAGAGTTGGAAAGACATCTTGCTCTTACACCTTTATGGTCTTACTCTGATTATATTGGCCCTACTTTAAAGTCCTAAGAAAGCTCTGGGCTCTGGAAATATAAATCCATGCTTTGAACAAGTGAGTAGTTTTACTTCACTGTTTGATAGATACTAACTCATTCATGATGCATAAAGCAATGTGGCTTTAAATTGCTTTGCATCATCATATGTTCCTGTCCATTTCTTTTACCTATTAACTGTTCTCCATTCTCAATTGTGAATGAATGAATGAGTGAGTGAACGAATAAAACTCTGTTTGTGTTAGATGTTATGGGATGAAAACTGGTTTATTTTTTCCCCAAAGGCTCACCCTTTGTTTTTAAGGTTTACCCTTAAAAACAAAATCTAGTTTCTTCTTAATACAATTTTTTCCTCTTGATGCCAGATACCTGAACACCTGGCAAAGTAAGAAATTAGAGAAGATAAGGCAGCATTATGGAGGCTAATGCTCTACTCGAGACCCACTCATCCTTCCCAGCAATTACTTAACGTTTTTTTTATCTTAGGGAATGGACATTCTGCAAATACAAGACTGAATCTCAACTCAAGGCTCAAAATCTAACAATTGGATTTTATTAGCCCATATACTTAAATACTATAACATACAACTTCACATTTTTATTACCTAAAATAATCACAGATGATTTCTTGCTCAAGCCAGTGTGGATGATTTAGTCATTCAGGGACCATGTGCCCATTTAGGGACCCAGACTCCTCCTTCTTGTGACCCTGTCCTCCTGTAGGTTCTTTCCATTTAGCTGGTTGATGGGAAAAGAGGATACAGGAAAGACACATGTACTTCTTACCACTTTGCTCCAGAAATGACATGCTTTGGTTTGACTGCATTGTCCAGGCCTCCCCGGAACTGTCAGACTTAGACATGACAGCGGCAGAGATGTGCACATACATTCAGTCTCTACTGCATAGACTTAACCTTCCAGCCACGTCTCTAGGCAGACTCTTTTTCTGGATTAGAAGAAAATGTGAAACTACTTGGGCACATTCAAGGACAGACTACCTGGGCAAACTAAGCAGAGGGCTGTGTATGTAGTATTTGCTTCACCATACAACTTTGGAACAAAAAGTCCCTTTTAATTCCATTTAAATATCTCTCTGGCCTTTTCTCCTTTCCAGTCTTGGTGCATCTCTGCTTTTTAGACTGGCATTCCCTTAGTGTGATCATTTCATCAAATGTCTCTGAGAAGTCAAAAACTAAGGAATTCCAGATTGCTAAAATGGGTCTCAGGGTTGGTTCCACAGTAGGTGAAAGATATGGGAATGCCTACCTGCCCAAAGCTTGTTCTGTGGTACCCCTGGATAAAGATGGCACTTGAATTAACCAAGATCATAGTCTGATAGATTAAGGGCAAGATGAAGCAAATGTTGATGAGCTTTGAGAAAGAGCAGCAATTTGGATATTTCTGAGGGTGGTGGACCCATTTAGAGATAGAGTCAAGAAGCAGCTGGAGGTGAGCAGGGTTAAAAATATAGAGACTAGAAAAGGCTCAGGCTCTAGGGTGGTCCATGTACTGAGACTGAGGGGTTCTGGGGGGGTGGCTTTGCTTATTTGGGGCCGTTCTTGGTCATCATACTCACATGATGAAACTGTGGCAGTTATATGCAGGACAGAGAAAGCTCTGTATTCTCATAGGGATAGAAGGCATATATGTATATTGTAATTAAGTATGTATTGATTCAAAGTACATTATAAAGGAAATTTAAGCGAGGTAATTATATAATTTGTAGTCCAAATGAGTGTGTTCTAAGAGTGAAAGGAGGTGGTATTAATTATCCTGGGACAACAGGCATAAACCAGGACCACCTCAAACGAAAAGGGATGTGTGGCCACCATGGTTTTAAGACAGTGATATTGCACTCATCTATCAATAACCCCTCAAAATATTTAATAGCCCTCACCTTGAGAAAATGTCATCCTCATACTCAGCCTACCATTTCAATTAATGCCTGTGTTAAATAAAAATGAACAAAACCACTAATCATTGTAGGCAAATTGCCCATTCATTCTCTATGCTTAAGGCTAAATGTTTTCAGTCCTTGTTACTTCTGTCACCCTTGCTGTAAGCTGCTACTTTAATCACTTTGTAGGCCTTTTCTAAGTTCTTTGTCTCCTTAAATGGAGCCCAAAGCAGGACTGTGTTCTCTAGTTAAGTTCCAACCAAATCCTGAATAAGGCAGGAGTAGTACCTTAGAATGACACCTGCAGGTTAAACTTTTATTGAAGTATCCTGTCGTTCACTTGTTCAGCTTGAACATAGGAGGTTGTGGAGTGAATTAGGCACAGTCTTCAAGTATATGAAGCACTTTTAAGTACAGTATGGGTACCAGCTGTACTTTGCACCACAATTTGTTAAGTAACCTAGTACTCCCTAGTATGTGGAGAACAATTAAATGTCTAGATTTTTGACTTACAAGAAATGAACAAATACACACATGATGTGATTTAAGAAGGGTCAGAAATTCTGTGGCCCCAGACCACCCCTCACCAGCCCACTCACACTCCCAGCATTAGAGACATCTCTGGGGTTCAAGATATAGCACCTCTAAAATGAAATCGGCCACCTGGAAAAGAATGTATAATAAAGCCAGTAGCAACCTTATCAGTGAGGTTCAGAGCCCTAAGGAAACATAACACATTTAATGAGAGCTGGGGCTGGGAGAGGTCCTTGCATTAGAAGCAGAGCCAGGTGAGGAGGAGTCAGTGAGAGAGAAGCAGAGCTGGGCAGCCAAGGGTAAGTGCTGTGGGGAGTGCACAGGTGCGGCCAGGCAACCTGAAATGTAGTTTTTGCTGGGCTGGCCTGAGGTCAGCTGTCACAGGCGGCCAGACAGAAGGAGCAAGCCCGCTGGCTCAGCGGCTCATAACCTACTTTAAAGCTTAGTAACTGGAAAAGAAATAAATCTTGGTGTAAGCCTATTTAGTATAAATTAGTATCTGCAGGTGAGGTCTTACTTAGGAGGGGATTGGGAGCAAAACAGAGAGAACCAATATTGGTATCATTAGGGTGATTGAATTGAACTTTATGAAGTGTGAGACAGCTTCCTGTTGGAAAATATTTAATAGCATTCTGGAGGAAGGTAGGAAAGAGTTTAATAGGGAAGCAGATTTTGCATACATTTACCAATTTATTTTCCTTTTCCTTAAATTTGGGACTGTTTTCTTCTTGTAAGTATTCTGACTCTCATTGCATTTTACATTGTCAAACTTCCAGGGAAAACACAGACATAAGGTTGTCATCTGTCCTGCCCAGCCCAGGGGTCAGAGACTGACTTTGTCAGGGTGAAAGGTTGCTGTACCCTCAGGTCTCCTCTTGCCCTGTCTATGCATATCCTTCTAATGCAAGCCGCCATCATCTGTCTCCTGGATTATAGCTACCACCTCCTAACTTCTGGCCTGCTTGCGTCTATTCTCAATAGAGCAGCCAGTGTGAACGGGGTAAAATGTACATCAGACCATGTCATTCCTCTGCTCCAGTGACCCTCCATCTGCATGGGAACAAGTGTTTACCTGGGCTATCTCTAAACCTCTGATCCCTTATCTTTTTATTCTACTTAATGCCTTTCTCCCTTTAACACTGGCTTTCTGGCCCTTCCTAGAACAGTTAATACACAAGGCATGTTTTCCCTGGTCAGTCGAGGAAAATTGCACAGGCAGTTAGAAAGTTCTTCCCCAAGATACCTCTACCTCTGCACCCATCCACGACTCCCACTCTGTTCTTTTCTTAAGTCACACTTTCTTGTGTAACATTTCAGCATGTCCCTTCTTCCCCCAATTCCTCTTTTGCTCCCATTCTTGATTCCTTTTTCTTCATAATACTTATCACTGTATATTGTACATTTTTCCTATTATTTGTAAGCTCTGTGAAGACAGGGCCTTTTGTCTGTCCCATTCACTGTTGTGTGCAAGGTCTCATCAAATGAATGCATAATAGGAAGTTTAGCTTATTGGTCATGACAGAAATCCAGGGGCCCTTAAAAAGTTGATGCTGATGACAATTACCACAGCCCTTCCCCTCCCAATTTAGGGAATCCCCCAGTTCCAGAGCACTGGTAGATATTTGGACCCACATGGTCAAGACTCTTAATATAGTATCTTGATATATCATAGCCACTAGTACCAGTGGAAAGTGTGTGTTCTACCCAGTCCTGCACAGGAGAATCTTTATAACAGAACCGTGTGCATTCCTGTAGACCACAGGACACTCTGTCCAGGAGTTTGGCCAACCTGTCTTTTGTTGAAAGTTCCTCACCACAATACAGCTCTCATTCCAAGTATTTTTGAAGGCTTTCCTTGGGCAATCTGTGGGCAAATATGAATCTAATAGTCATCCTCAGAGTTTCAGGAAACATTACATATAGTGAATTTTGTAAATTTTAAAACTATGATGTGAGTGTGAACATCTTCCATTATTTGACTAACTTCTGTAAACTCTGATTGGATGACTTATAAACTTATTTATTACATAAGTATTTACTGAGCATGTCCTATATTCAAGGCTGTGTTCTAAGGGCTGGAATACAGAAATGAACTTCAAAACAGCCTGTTCCCTCAAAGGGCTCTTTGTCTAATGGGAAGAGACAGACAATAGACAAAAAACAGGCATGCATACAGCACGCAAGGTAGTGATGAGTGCTCAAATCAGAATAAAGATTAAGGGAGAGGAGTCTTGTTGTTGTTCTTGATTTTTAAATATTATGTAGGCTTTTTAGAGAACAGAGATCTAAAGGAAGTGAGTCAGAGAGATACGTGGAGGAGGAACAGTCCAGTAGGGGGAAGTGCAAAATGCCCAGGTGGTCGCTGAGTAGCAAGGAATCCGGTGTGGCTAGGACAGAAGTGAAGGAGTGGGAGAGGAGCTCAGAAATGTGATAAGGTACAATATCATGAAGGAGTTCAAACAGCAAGGTAGAAGCACCGAGATAAAAACTTCAAACTTCGGTTTTTCTCTGAGGAAAATGGGAGACCATTGAACCAGATGAATCATGTAATTGGATTTGTGTTTAAAATTATTAGTAAGGTTGTTTCCCTGGAGAGTAGCTGGCAGAAGTAGAAGCAGAGAGACCATCTATAATGCTGTCACAGTAATTGAGGTGAGCAATAATTTTTTTGAAAATAATTGTGTTGCTTACCGTTTTATATGTCACACGTGAGTGAAATCATATGGCTTGTGACTTTTGCTGTCTGACTTACTGTGCTTAGCATAATATTCTCAAGGTCCATTCATGTTGTTGCAAATGGCAGCGTTTCATCTTACTGCTGAATATTATTCCATCTATACACCACGACTTCTTTAACCAGTCTTCTGTCAAAGGACACTGGTGGTGTCCACGTCTGGGCCACTGTAAATAATGCAGCAATGGACAGAGGGCTGCATATATCTTTGTGAATAATGCTTTAAATTTTGGGGGTGGATACCCAGAAGAGGGGTTGTTGGATTATATGGTAACTGTATTCTTAAGTTTTTGAGGAACCTCCATACCATTTTCCATACTGGTTGCACCAGTTTACAATCCCACCAGCAGTGCACAAGGGATCCTTTTTCTCTAAAACCTCTCCAAGGAAAACAAACAAAAACTCACAGGCACAGACAACAGTATGGTGGTTACCAAAGGGAAAGGGAGCGGGGGAGCAGTAAAGAGTAGAGGGGGTGAAATATATGGTGACGAAAGAAGATTTGATTTTGGGTGGTGGGCATACAATGCAATATACAGGTGATATATCATAGAATTCTATACTTGACACCTATATAATTTTATTAACCAATGTCACCCCAATAAAGTTAATTAAAAAATAAAATAGAGCATGGTTTGTCAATTGACCTGATATAGGGTGTAAGAAGAAGGAAAGGGTCAAGGATGAGGCCATATGTAGACATCAGCAGTTATTTAGCCTGTTGGGCCTGCTATAATAGAACACCATCAGTTGGGTGGCTTATAAACACAGAAATGTATGTCTCACTTTTCTGGAGGCTGGAAAGTCCAAATCAGGGTGCTGGCTGATTCAGTGTCAGGTTGAGAACCTGCTTTCTAGTTCATAGATAGTTGTCTTTTCACTGTGTCCCCACATGGTGGAAGTGGAGAGTGAGTCCTAGAGTCCCTTTTTAAGAACACTGGTTCCATTCTGGAGGACTCTACTCATGACCTAATCACCTCCCTAAGGCCCTACCTAATACTGTCACATTGAAGAGTAGGTTTCAACATAGAATTTGGTTGGTAGGGACACAGCCTTTCAGTCTGTACATCAATATAAAAGAAAAACATGCCATTTACTGAGACGGGAAGCCTGCAGGAGGACAGGTTGTAGAGGAATGAACTAAGTCAGTTTTGCACAGAACCACTCATCCTTGGGTAAGCAGGGCCCCTGGGTAAAGGGGCCCTATACATGGGCATCAGTTTTCAAAATTGTGTAAGCCCCCTTCCAGTGCTTTGATTATTTGCAGTATCTTTCATTGCTGTTACATTTTTAATGTCCCAAATGATGTGGTTTCTGAAAATTCTGATAGATTTGAGGTCAATAAGCTTTTTCATTCCATTACCTATACCAGCAATTAGAATATTCAGTGTACTTCAAGAATGATGACAAAATGAGTAACTGAGTTACGTTAAGGTATGGTGAAGCCTCTTGTCCCTTTCCTCAAGGGTGTGAGTCTACTTGAATTATATGGTGCGGTGTGGCTGTCTAGCCTGTCATCCACCAGCTCTGCATTTCACGAGATCTGTACCCCAAACTACCCTTTGAAGTCAGTAGGAAGCTCCCTGGGGCGAAAGCTTGGGAAGAAGATATAGGGCTTTTTGGATACTCTTGTCTCTGAGCATGTGATACCAATCAGAATTATTAATGTATTTAATTTGCCTTTCAAATTCATATTTTTTCCATAAAAACGTTTCCCACAAGTAAATAGCTGTGACTCCTGTGTTCATTTATGGCATTATTCAGCCAAGTTTTGAATATGAGCTCTTATTTACCCTCATGATGAAGTGAGTGCCCCTCTGTTGCCTCTCAGAAGTTCAAACTGAGGCTGACATTGCCAAGTGGAACAGGATGGGTGGAGTTGTTGGTGTCAGCACTGGAGGTGGATAAAATTGTTGGCAGCCTTCAGAATGGGATAATGTCTCCAAAGTGTTTTGAGCTCCTTACTGAAAGACCTTGAATAATTTCCATGTATTATTTTGATTGTGGCAAGAACTGTGTAAGGTAATCTGCTCTGCTATCAACAATGACTCCTTTCATTGCACATTTTAAACAAGTAGGTGTGTTTTTAAATGATAAATGGAATAATTTTAAGCTATGCTTCTTTCAAAGTATTATCAAAAAACTTTTCATGTTCAGATTACCCTTAAGAAAGGCAAACAATAAACATTAAGTATTAACTCTTCACCAAGCAGTGTGCTAAATGCTTTATATTCACAGTCTCATTTAATCTTTACAACAAACTATGGGCTGAGCAACATTTGGCTTACAGGAGAGAGGAATTTCCACTAAAAAAAAAGGAGAATGAGAAGGAGTAATTAAATGATGTTCTCAGGGTTGTGCTTCAGTCCATGGTAGAGCCAGGTTTATGTCTCCAGAGTTTTATACTACTACACTGAATGGCTTACTACACCGTCGTTTTAAGAGACAATAATCTCTTTTACAGTCTCTAAAGACTGCTGTTTGCTTTAGTAGTAGTATAGAAACTAAGCTGCTAGAATAACTTGATGCTGTATTTTAGGAATGTTTTAACTAAAGTAACTCTTCTAAAATTGAATGCACACCAAATACACTTACTTTGACCATGTTCTAGCATAGGTGTCCAATCAGAATTAAGTAAATGAATGAATAACAAAATGATCACCTATACCTCTTATTTGTCTAACGGCTATTGTATATAGAGGTATTCTTGGTTTTGCTACAAGTCTTTATAGCTTGTATGATCTGCATTGTGTGGAGCAGTAAACAAGGCACATGGTGGTAAGAACACTGCACTGTACCAGGGATGGCAAATAGATTTTTATCCTGCTTACCATGTTTGGTTATTGATAATAGTGGACCCCTGGAGCTAGATAGTAGTGTCTATCTAGATAATGGTATCTATGTGGTAGTATTTACCTGAATAGTACATGCTAGACTAGATAGCGCTATGTGAAGATTAGGAGAGACCATACCTGGACTTATTGTGAAAGACTGTTGTGTTTGATTACTCTTATTTACCCTGAGTCAGAAATGGAAGGGGGTGGTTTTCATGCCTGGCATTATCGGCCAATACAGTGTCCTACAGAGACGGGTTTAATATGGTGTTTATCAGGCTGTTTGATACTTTGAATTCTGTTCTGGGTATTCAGCAATCATTTTGATTTTGCATTAATTCTGTAATTTCCTAAAGCACATAAATTAAGTATCCTTTCATACTGTTAGAACTTTAACTGTTCATTGATGTAATAGATCAATGTGCTATTCTGCTGGCTGTACAGATAGTTCAGATTCTTTGAAATATATTATGCGAGGTGATAGAATTGATATGGCCCTGTGAAAATTCTGTAAACATTTTATGTTGTCTGTCCCAAACAGATGAGAATTATTTGTGTTCTCTTTTCCACGAGGTAGAGAAAAGAATGCATTCTCCTGATCTGTGTGTGTGTGTGTGTGTGTGTGTGTGTGTGTGTGTGTGTTTGCATGTGTGTAACCAGAAAAAACCCTGGAATTATTTTCTGGCAGGGGGCCCCTTGTAGTACAGGCTCCCCCACTAGGTGAGTGTTCTAGGAACCCATCTGTATCAGTGTACCAGCTGGCATTGTGGTGAGAGGCTGCATTTGGCTTCAGTGAATTTTTTGGAAGACTCTTTTAATGTGTTTGCCCATTTTGTGATGGGTGATTTACGAGTGCACCTACTCACACCACACTGAGTGTTCAGCAGTTTTTGACCAAAAATGGCATGACCCCGAAGCCCCACCCTCCCTTTTCACCCTAAATTGAACCAAGTGGCTTTTTTGTTTTCTGGATGAAAAAAGTCCTCAGAGGAAAACATTTTGCTAGTGTGGGAGAGGTGAAACAAAAAACAGCAGAAGCAGTAAAAGGCATTAAAATCGACAAGTTCAAAAACTGTTTTGAGCAGTGGAAAAAATGTTTCAGTAGTTATATTGCATCAGATGGAGAGTACTTTGAAGGTGACTGAAGTTTAAACAATAATAAATATACATTTTTATATTGTAAATAAGATTTTTGGGGGTCCCCCCTCGTGTGTGTATATATGTGTGTGTGTGTGTGTGTATATGTCATGAGAGAGAGAGAGATCTCTGTATAGATACACACACACACACACACACCTGAGGCAGTGTTGATTAGTTTTTGCCAAGTTACCTCGATTAGCACAAAAGTACAAAAACTACAGGTGGAATTGAGGTTGTGGTAGTGCATTGTCAACCTTCAAAATTGTAACATCTTCCTGGTTTTGCTGATTAAAGTAGGGTTCTCAGGGAATAGAAGAGTAGTTGCCAGGGGCTAGAAGATGGAAGAAATAGGAAGAGACTGGTAAGAGTGCACACTTTCAGTTATAAGATAAATAAGGTCTGAGGATCTGGTGTATAATATATAACATGGTGATTATAATTGGTAACACTGTGTGAGGTCTGTTCAGAAAGTATCCAGCCATGCACTGTGAAAAACAGAGACATTTCTTGAAGATACAGGAAACATTGTACATAGGACAATGACACTGCAGTCCCCTTCAAAGTGGACACATTGGGACCTCACACTGTTCTAATCACCATCAGTTGCCCTGTAGTATTTTCCTGAATCTCTTCAATGGTCTGAAATCTCTTGCCTTTCCAAGGTGATTTTAATCTTGGAAAAGCCAGAAGTTGCAGGGCGCCAAATCTGCGCTGTAGTGGGACTGAGTCACCTTGGTGATTTGATGTTTTGCCAAAAAACTCTGTATAAGACGTGATGCATGAGTAGGTGCATTGCGGTGATGAAGCTGCCAATCACCAGTTGCCCATAGCTGTGGCCTTCTGAATCATCAGAATAGTTTCCAAGGAAGAATGTTCAAGCTTAATGCAAAATTTGATGCAGATTCCTTCCTGTACTCACTCAGTCATTTTGAATGCGATGGCCACACAGTACACATGCTCACTCAATGGCACCTGCCACCCCCACTGACTAGTGCAGTGAAGGAGTCATTGTTCACACCTGTGTATTCGAGTCCCCTCTCCTTGGCTGCCAGGTCACATTCATGTTGAGCAAACCTTTCCCTTTCTATTAACAATATAAAGGGAACTTATATTGTTCCCTTGGCTGGACTTTTCCCAGACAGACCTCATATTGTATAATTGAAATTTGCTAAGAGGGTAGAACTTAATTAGATATTCTTCCCAAGAGAAGGGTAAATATGTGAAGTGATGAATGTGCTAACTGGATGGCAGAGCCCTTTCACAGTGCGTCAAATGATCACAGTGTATACTTTAAGTATCTTACAGTTTTGTTAAACTTCAATAAAGCTGAAAATAAGGTAGGTGTATAATGAGGCCATCACCCCTACATCCTTTCAGGGGTGTCCGACCCATGGCCCATAGGCTGCCTGAGGACCAGGATGCGTATGAATACAGCCCAACACAAAATTGTAATTTTGCTTCAAACATTATGAGATTTTTTTGTTTTCTTCAGTGTTTGTGTATTTGTACTCTTCTTCCAGTGTGGCCAGAGAGGACAAAAGGTTGGACATCTCTGCTTTAGATATTCAAGAATGATAATCTCTGCCATTTGTCCCACTTTTCCCAGGTTACTTTTCTTAATTTTCTTTTTGCTTTTTTTCCTTCCCTCCCTCTCTGTCTCTCCCCATCCTTCCCTCCCTCCCTCCCTTTCTTGTTTGACTCTCTTGGCTGAACGGGAGGAATAAACAGTTCCAGAAGCTTCCACTTGCTCTTCTCTGCTATGATAGCTCTTATATCATAGGTCAAGGAAAAAATGTGCTACAGAGGCTGTTTCAACTACCAAATATGTCTATTCCAATTACATTCAGATACTGGGAGATGACCACGGGGAAAGAGAGGCACAGGCCTCCATTTCTGTGCCCCCTCCCCACATTCACCATTCCGACAGTGGGGTGGAAAAGGACACTTTGGGTCTCCAAGTATCAATGTCAACTTGAACCTTTTGTCCAAGAGCCTGAAATGTTTGGTAGTCCCCTTTGCCCAGTGCAGTGTACATCCACTCAAATAAATGGCTGCAGATTCCTTTGGGGAAGCATTAATGAATTATTCTATATAGCTGTCAAAGTAGTACAGGATCTTCCCTATACAAATCTGGCTTTTTCTTGAGGCAGTTGGTTTTTGTTCTGTAAACCAGACAAGGAAATTTTTATTGAGGCAGCTGATCTCAACTAACTGATTAACTACATTCCAGCTTTATTTCAATTGTATCGATCAGGGGACCTGAACCCCAACACCGTGGACCTCTTGGGTTGGTGTTTCTTTATGGAGGCCTGTCAGGTAGCAGTATTCCTGGTCGCTGCCAGTGAGGGGCTAGTAGTGCTCACTGTGACAACCAAAAATGTCTCCAGACATGGCCAAATGTTCCTGACTGAGAACTAGTGAGTCTTCTAACAACTGCATTGCTACAGATTATCAAAAAGTATTAATATTTCACATTTTTCCAAGAATGAGAACTAACTCAAAAATAACCAGCAAGTAAGCTTGCTTCAAAACCCTATTTTAGAGACTTCTTTCTCAGCTCACGTCTGGTACCAATTTACTTAGGTCTGGTTCCCAGAAAACAGATTTTCAGATAAAGATTTGTGTGTAGGAAGTTGCTGCTGTTGATTTCACACTTGTGGGTAAGTGAGGAAAGTAGGTAGGAGTAGGCAGAAGGAGAGCTGGAACTATGATATAGTCTCACCAAAAGCCCCAGCCAATCCCACAGGGCTGTCTGGAGCAGGCATTGCCTTTCAGAGTTGTACTACCAAAGAGGCTGGGCTTTTATGTTCCTGCATCACCCACTCATTGAGTGGCCACAGGGCAGGGACAGGACATTGGGTGTGGTGGTCTTCTTTAGCCGAGGGCCATTCCTGAAAATGATAAAGGGACTTCAATAAGATTTGAAAATTTTTATTTAAAGTTTTTATGGATTCTGTGGATGGCTGAGAAGTCTCATTGTATGTAAAAGTATTATAAAGCAGAAACCTCAGATCACTGATATGATTTCCCAACTTGCCATTGTATACAACCAATATGGCGTAACTGGTGTGTCATGTACACAGTGTAATTGCTTTTTGTTCATGATAATAACAACCCAAATTTAAGTAAGTATTTAGAGCAATGAATTGTGGCTTTTTAGCTAAAATAGGAAAGCGAGCTTCCTCAGCAATGGCACGGCTACAGCACCGTGGGAGTGTGTACTCAAACTGACAAAATTATGTATTCAACAGTTTTCTTAAACTCTGTGGCTATAAGGTCGTGCTTCTTGTATAAAAGCTTAATATAGTTAGTTGCATTTTTCTATTTTTAAATCATTGTTTTCGGAAATTTATTCTAAAAAATATTTTCCTGATGAAACTTGGTACATTAAATGACAGATCACATTTTACTCTGGGAGATTCAGCTTTTCCAAGTATGAATATATTTTTCCCATCAATTTGACTGCTTCTGTATTTGTAGAAGGCAAATCAATCTTAATGGTTTCAAAAATATTATTAGTGAAGACACTAAGGAAAAAGAAAACTTTCCATACTTAAAATATTTCAAGTCAAATTTTTCTTTTGATTTTTTAAATTAGCACTGATGCAGGATCTCATGCTCTATGAATGCATAGAAATTTTTCTTTTTTAAATTATTTTGCATTTTAATGCTTTTATTGGATAGATTATTGGATTTTTGCACTAAAAATTACTATTCTTGATTTCTTCTACTTAGTTGTGCTTCATCTCACTTTTGTTTCTATTATTTTGTTACCATCTATGTTTCATAAACTGTTTACATAATCTATTTTAGCATTTCTATTTTCAGTCCTCATATACTACTTTATTTACAATACAGTTATACAATTAATGGATGACTGTTAAGTACATATGTATGCATTTATTCTTTAGGATACTTATAGAAATGGAATTTATATGGTGCAGATGTTAAGGGCCTCATTTTTTTATTGTAATAAATCTAGATTTTATATTGTTCATTATTCTATTCCATTTATTTATTACAGCGGATGCCCTAATATAATATTGTTATGTTTGTTTGTAACTCTATTTATTTAAGTGTTCATAAAATTTACATATTCCCAGAAGGAATTAATATTTAATTATACTGTATATTTACACTGATATCCAGCACTAACTTTTCCGTCAAATGCCAAGAACCAACATTCGTATTCATACATATAGAGGCCTGTTCACATTTTTAGAGCTTGTTTTTATTCTCTGTTAAAACTTTTCCCAAATGCAGTTGGGAACAAAGTACTGCATGCATTTAACCTTTCTTTCTGACTGGCCAAAAATTGTTGAAAATTAAGTACTTGCCTTTCTTTACCTTTTGATTTAGTAAATGAACATGTATTGTTCATAGAGCTTAAGATGACTTAAAAGTACATTAACATTTTCTTTTTACTTGGTTGTAAATAAATTCTTCTTAAACTGCCAGAGCTTGTCTGAGAATCAACCTTGGGACATGAATATTCTGAAAGAAAGGTTTCAAGTATCAGCTTTGTTGATTCAGCCCTTCATCCCGAAAGGCGCCCAGGGAGAGGACTGTCTTTAGGTTGCTCCTGAGGACCAAGGTTCCTGTGGCTGTCTGCTTCATTAGTGATAATGCTTTATGTGTTTCTGCCTGTGTTTGGTTAAAAGAGATATTAATATCTAAGAAATAACAAATACAGAATGTGGAGAGTTTAACATTACCACAAAATGCACCATGTGCATATTTCAGAGGAGATGACAAAATTAGATTCTTTTGGAAAAGCTGACATCCAGTGCCCCCTTAAAAAGTCCAATTTAATTTCAAAGAAAATCACACAATTTCCTGATTCAAACTTCATCTGTGTAGTGGGAGCATTTGATTTGGTTATTGATAGCAGTTCTCCATGGGGATACTGGCTATGAAACAGGATATTTCAATATCCATACAGACTATTTACATATAAAATTACTCCTCGAGAAATGGAATGAAACATGTAACAATCTGTCCAGAAATTTCTACTGTGGATAGTGTTATTTTACTAGGGAAAAAAGCAGTTCTTTTCGATTGAATAATAAGAACTCCTGTCTGTCACCATCAGGAAGGGCTGATTGTATGTATAGAAGCCAACCATTATGCCCACTGCAAAAGTGTGTGTGTGTGTGTGTGTGTGTGTGTGTGTGTGCACATTATATAATGTATAATATATAGTATACCATGCATTATATAAACATGCAGATTTCAGAGAATCCCCAGCAAATACATCTTCCATTTATTTTTATGTAAGATTGAAAAATGTGAGTAAAGAAGTTCATTTATGTTCTACATGAAAGAATGGTTCATTGTTATTTTTCAACCAAAGCTCAATATTTGGTGATGTATTTAATCTCATTGTAAAGGAAACTGGAATAGGAGCCTAGGACCTTAGTTGGGTAACCTTAGAAAGTCATTTAATCCCTCTGCAGTTCTGCCTACCACACAGGGTAGCTTCACAGATGAAATGTAGATAGAAAAGTGTTTGGAATAATAAAGCAACACATAAATGCAAGGTAGTATTGCTTTTGTCATTTCTCTATGAAAGTGAGCCATTAGACATCTGATTCCAAATGTGAGCATACACTCAGCCATATAACATGGCTTTTTGAAACCCTCATTCTCTACAATACATCTTTTGTTTTTCGCCAGTATCATACATGCCCCACGTTAAACAGGATGTACTGAATTCAGTAACACAGGGCTTTTAATGCCATAAAAGTAAATTTAGACTGTAGACCTTTTTAAGGGTGATGTCGCTAACTTCTGCAGACAATGTTTTTGAACTCAGCTCCTAGAAACTTACAAGTCATTTATAAATTCTCGTATATTCAGAGTAAAGGAAATATAAGCTTGTGTGGGCAGGGTTTTTGTTTAGTTTATTTCCATATATTTAATAACTATAATAATGCTGACTAATGTGTGATGGCTAAGTGAAAGGTCAACATTGCTTTTCTAAATTTTAGATGTGAATTTTTTTCATTCTTTTATTCATTAATTTAACAAACAGTGACCACATGTGTCCATTCTGGTGATGGACAGAATAATGGACAGTGATGGTATGTGTCCATTCTGGGAGTTCTGAAGGTTCACAATGCAAAATAGGGTACAGGCAGGCAAATAAATAATTATGGATATATTTTAAAATAGTTCCCTACAAAGTGTTAAGGTATCACATTAATTAAAGTACTTAATTCTGTCTGGGGAGGTCAGAAATGTTTTTCATGAGTAGATGTTAAATTGAATCTTAGGTAATGAATAAGTTTTGGTTGAGGACTATAATTGAATATTAATTGAGTAATAATAGTGTTGAGAAACAAGTCTTCATGGATCTCTCATATTTCTGCATGTCTTATTAGTAAGGCACTGATTATCTTTCTTTGGAAACACCTTTTCAAGGCGTTTTTCTAGCAAAGGGCCTTGGAGGATGGAGATAGTGCCCCCTTCTGGAGTAAAGGGCAGTTGTACTTACTGGCCGTTATGAAGTATTCAGGTTCCCGAAGCACAGCTCCTGTAATGCTCAGGGAACAGGTGCAAGAAAATGTTGATGCTCTGGCTACTGCTGTTAAGGTGAGTAATAAGCCCTTTTGTCTCTGGTTCAGGAGTCACATATCTTCTGCCAGCATCTGTAAAACTGTGACAGGGTTACTTAGCAGATAGAATAAAATCTCAGCCTTTAACAGGTTTTGAGTTTTGTTGATGCAGATGAAGCTAAGGAAGACAAGACTTTCTGAAAGAGGAAGAATGAGAGATTTTTAGATGGGTGAAAGGGATTTTAGGAAAGTCCATTGGAATTAGTAACAAACATGTTGACCAAATATTATAGTCAGTTGAACAGTAAATGCTCCTCTATTGCCTGTTAATGATGAGGAATTGGGACCATGGATGCAGTCTAGTTTCTGGAAAAATGGTTCAAAGCCCCTGTGGTACCCTAGTCACGCTAACTCTCCTTGGGGCAGGGGAAATTCCTTGACAATCTGGCAGTCAGCTTTGCATCCACCCATTTTAACAACAAGGACAAAGATGACTCCTGTGTGGGTTCATCTGTGTGGGTTATTGGGAATGTAGAAGGAAGAAATTTGGCCACGGTTATGGGAAGAAGCCAGGTGAATGAATCATAAGAACTTCGGCTGGGTTGGGAGATGAAGGAGTGAGGTATGAAGTGCTCGCTCATGAGGGACACCAATAACTGGACTTCTGACAGCTTACCTTGTCCTGCAGTCTGTCACATCAAACTTAGATACCATTGGAGATGGCAGCTTAAGGTCTGTAAGACATTTTGTTTGTTCGTTTGTTTGTTTGCTCTGAGTCTTGGCTGCCATACAGGAGGAGCTTTGGCCCTCTTGGGGAGACTTTACTGGGGTAGTCTAACTCCTGTAAGCCACCATAGATGAGTCATGGATTAATATGTGGGTCCTGTTGACCCAGGTTGTGTTTATAATCCTGGAAGGCAACCCACTGGCAAATGAGAAAGGACCCAAAGAATTGTATATAAATTTTATAGTCAGCGTTGTTATCTTGCAAAACTCTGTGAACCATTATAGTTTAACTGGTTGAAGATGTAAGTGATGTTCTCATGATAATGAAGCATGTGCAAGTTAAGCCCCTGTCAGCCAGATGGAACAAACTCCATTATCCCAGTGGAAAACTGTAGCTACAGATGCTAAGTCCAGGGGTTCCCAAGGTTAAAATGAATGGTGTCATTAATGATGATTATGATGTTCAGTATAGGACTTCGTGTGGAACCAAAACGTTGCCAGTCCATTTGATTAAGCTGGTGAGCAGCTGCTGTGCCACCTGAACTTGAAAATAAATGTGCCTTGCTTACTGATGTGCAGCTGATTTCTCCCTCTGTGTCCCTGATTCCCAATCTTCCTCATTCAACTACTCTAAGAAAAGTGATTATTGGTTCCTCAAGATCATTCATCTTTGTATGCTGCAGAACTTAGGGGAGAGCAAGGACGCAAACTTTATGGCTCTGCTGGATGAAAACATCGAAGTCATCACTGTACTCAGACCTGCGGGAGTCCTGATTCGATTACTGGGGTTTGGGCAGTGTTCACAGTGGGAAAGGAGAGCCGAAGTAGCCTTCTGTGTGGGGCCTTTGAGGTCAATTCATTATACTGTTTTTGCTTCCACAACTGAGTGTATAGTAAAATTTGATGTGTGATGTGATTATAATTCTGTGTCTCACAAGTGCTAGAGGGAATCATCTTAGTTAGAAAGAGCTGCATGTGTGAAGTGAACATACCTCTGGTGGTCCCCAAATCCTTCTGACCGCTTTCAGCTACAAGTCTCTGTGACTGCAGATTTTGCAAATTGGAGCTTCTGACAAAGTCAGGCAGCTTCCACCTGGAAGTGCTGCATGGGGCTGTGGACCCCCTGCTGCCCATATACAGCTACCAGGTATCTTTTGAAAATCAGCTGTTAGCTTGCTTTTGAGCTCTCACTGAAACTGGACACCTGACTCACGGGGACCCTGTGATTCTCTGGTCTTTATTTCCATTGGGAGAGGGGGAGTCAGTTTGGACTCAGTGATTAACAACGTAAGATGATTTCAACAGGCCTCACTAATCAAATGGAAGTTTATACTCAAGAAAGTGGTCAGCCTCTCCCCAGTGCCATCTCAGCTTTACACACAGAAAGTAGCAGTTGCCCTCTCCTGGCCACTCCAATGACAGAAACAAAGATACTGGCTCAATGGGACCCCTCTGTTCACAGTGCTTTCTGTAATGCTTGGGCCTGGCTGGATGATGTTTTGGTTACACTGAAACCTGATAATGTCCACTGGGCTGCTGTGGTTGTACACCCCCTGCAACAGCTGTGCAGAACTGAAAATGTATGTGATCACTCTGCTCAGCAGAACTCCAGGCCATCCCCACATTGTGACTGACCCTTGGGCTGTAGTCAGTGGTCTAGCTTATGTCTCTGCCATTTGGAAAACTACAGACTGACAGATTAAAGGCACCTCTGGGGGAGGGACTATGAATTGTAGCAAAACTGCTGATCAAATCATCTGAGGCCCATACTCTGATGAGGCCCCCTGGAGTCAAACTGTTGAATTTAAGTCTCCGTCACCTGATGACTACCATTGCTGCTCAGGAAACTACAGTACTGATTGTGGCAATATAGCCAGTATCCTAAAGTAGGCATAACGTAAGCCTAAGTATCCAGCTGTTTGGGTTCAGGACCTTTGGGAGAAGGGAGCAAGGATGAAGTCTATACTGAAGGTTGGCCTTATTTTGCTCACCGGAGCTCTGTTGAGAGTAGCCGTAATAAAATGTTTTATGAGATAAATTGAACAGATTTGGTCCTAACCTTTGTTAATTAGAGCAATCAGAGGGGCCAACAGAGTGATTTACTATTAGAAAAATTTGCCACACACAGAGATGGTGTAAAAATGAGTAGCAGGTGTTATTGGAAAATAATTCTCCATGGCTGTCATGAATTTCTGTATGTCTTGCATTAGCGGCATGATTGCCTTTCTTCCAGACTTTCTTTTCAAGGATTTTTGTATGAGGAGCAACTCTGAGTGACAGAAATATCCTTCTGGAACAACGAGTAAGTGTGCTTAAAACCTTGGATAATAAAGATAGTGCCTTCCTTTGAATCAAAAGGCAAGGATGTTCACGGTCAGGCGTAATAAACATAATCTCTACCTCTGTTGCCAGGGTAGGAGATGCTTACTGTACATCACTAAAGGTTCAGGTTCTCTGTGGTGGGGGTTCCTTTCCTGCAGTGTGGCCAGTTGCCTGTGCGAGCACCATATGCTCCACTTTGCTTCTCTCTGTGAGAGTTGGGGTTTGAGGAATCCCCACAAATACTGATCCAGTTACTACTACTATATGTTGTGTGTAGTAAGTTTTTTTCTTTCTGACCCAGGAGTCTGTGCCTTCTGTCAGCATCCATGGCATGCTCACATGTTAGCCTGTGTGTAGAGTAAAATTGCAGACCCTTCACTCGTCACCGTTAGAAGCTATCAAAGATACACCTCTAATCTTAGTGGTCTGAAATAGTGGGCATTTATTTTTGTCCATACAAAGTACAAAATAATTTCTTCTTCTTGACATAAAATTCTTATTTAAGCAGTGATTCAGGGATATAGGCTCCTTCAATTTTTTTGTCTTTATTAGCTTCCAAGCTTGCCACACTCACTTGCATCAAGCTGGCCAAAGGGAAAAGAATGTGGAGGAATGTGCATGGGATATTTGCAGGGCCAACCTTAAAAGTGGTGCATGTCATTCACCTTCATTTTCATTGACTGGAGCTTGTTCAAACATTACTGTTAGGCAAGAGGCACAATCCGGTCCTTTTCCACAAATAGACGGTATTTCCAACCAACAGACATGAAAAGTGAGTGAGATGGGTCTTTACCATTGTTAAAATCAGAGGCTGCATGAAATAGAGTGTGGTAGAAGGTGAGAGTCTAGTTGTGAATCATCTTTTACCTTAGGTTGGTCTCCCTGAAGGAGACCGGAAAATGCCAAAGGATTTTAATCTTGAAATAACAAGATTAAGGGAGAATACTTATGAAGCTATAGCAACAGGCTGGGTGAAAAAAAGTGACAATTTTAATGAAGCCAGTGACAGAAGAGACTCACTAATACAGTAACAAGTAATTATTGAGCACACTCTAAGGGTCATGCATTGAGATGGGTGCTGGGTATTTGCCAAATTAAAATCAGTAACAAATGTGCCAAGGAGACACCAGTGGTTACAGAGAGAAGTTAAAGAATAGCATGTGCTGGGAGAATGTCTGAGGACAGGCATGAGGTGGGGAAAAGTGCGATCAGTTTTGAAAGACTGAATTCTATACGCTTGTACAGCACTCAGGGGGACAAGCCCAGCAGGCATTGTTTATGTGTAGCTGCAGCTCCTTCAGAAAGTCGATACAGAGTTGGAAATGCGCAGGAGGAGACTAAAGATCATGAAGAGAGGGCTCTCACATCACACATATTCAGCAAGTGTGTGTTAATTGACTTTTGTGTTATTTATTTTTTATTTGCTGTTAGAAAGAGGAACTTATCACTCTTTGAATTACTGAACACATTCAGACTTTCTTATGATTCTCAGGTGTTTGGGTAGAGTTAGTATGTAATGCCTGAAAAGACATAATAATAGCATTAGATTCAAGGAGGAATCTAAAATAATTTTAAGTGAACATATATTCTGCTTTAACTGAAATGACAATAATTGATCTATAATTTCTTCAGATTGTGTTTTAATCCTGCTGGCTACAACGGTGATGCACAGGAAGGCATCACCTGCTCTTTAACTGTACACAGCATATTGTTATCGGCTTAAAAAACATATTTTCCTTTTCTTTTTGGTTAAGCTCAGCTGTTTTATAAAGAAGTACTCTTCATCCATGTATGCTCCAAGCTAATCGCTGTTGCAAATGCAGTTTCAGGGTATGATCAGTGATAATGAGACCCATGGCTTAAGATTGCCTAGTTTCATTTCATTTTTTCATTTTTGTAGTCTTAGGACTACAGGTAATATAAGAAATAGGAGTGAGCTTCTCTTTATTTGCACCACTTCCCCCTGCTACACCTGTCCTTTGTTGCCTGGTTGAAATTATGGCCACTCTGTAAAGGAGGCACGGTTTCATGACTGCCCTCAAAGGGAGCCTAGCACTCCACATGGCTGTGCTTCCCTTCAGCCCTCCACCCTCCCAGGGAAACTGGGTGCATCGCAGCCTGCTCAGAAGATGCAGAAACGAGGATGCTGTTTTCTTCTTGGTTAATTTTTGCTTACTGAATTGCCCAATTTCATGGAAATTGTGGAGGGTTGTATGTAAACATTGTAACAGGAACCATCTGGGTTCTTCCACTGAGTGAGTTAAACAGGATGCTAGTAAAACAAAATAACCACTTTGGACTCTAAAAGAGCCAGTGGAGCAGTTTTCCTGTGTCATAGAAACAAACCAAGTCTTGCATTCAAAATGGCCACTGTGTGCGCTTGTTACAAAGTCAGGGTGAAGCACTATAAATCGGCCAGCCTACATTTATCACCCCTGATAAAAGGAAAGACACAAACTGTTGAGGTGCCGGTCCTGTTGATCTGGGTTGGTTCCCTCAGCTATCCATTTGAAGAATTTGATAGTGAGTTACCCACACTCAGCTTTGCTCAGAGATACCAGGAGATTGTGTTTGTAGAGTCAGAAAAGATGTGGCCTACTTCTAATTTTAACAGTAATATGAACTTTAGAAAGGCTGTTTCTGCTTTTCCTATTTTAAACTAATGTCCTTCTAAATATGGTGCGCCCATACAATTTATAATAGTTTAGGGACACCAGTTCCCTAGTCCCAACCTTCTTTCCATTTCAGATTGAGCACAAATGTAGAACAGGGTGTAAAGGCGGGCTGGAACTTGACTGTTTCCAGTGGGATATCGAGGGTTAGGTCCTGCTGGGATGGGTGGGGTTCTGTCATTCTGGAAGCTGTGTTTAGGTGCTGGTTGTGCTATGTGATGCAGGGAAGAAATAAAGAGGACACCTTCATTTCCAGTATGCACTTTCACAGCACAAGCCAGAAAACAAAATCCACATTCCTCAAGTACAGTGTATAGAGGGCAGCATCTTGCACGACTCTGCTTGCTGAACGTCTGTTAATACAAAGATCTAATTTTTAATGAACTCTAACAAAGGTTAGTTTATTGTTACATGTAGAATTACATGTAGAATTACTCAACAGACTTGCTGTTTAGATCCTGAGTAAATCAGCACTTCCAGTTATGTCTTAGAAATTGACCTTTGAATTTTATAATTATAATTGTATTGATTATCACTAAGTTTTAAGAAAAAAATAACCTCATGTTGCCATAACATAAACTCGGTATTCGGATTATAGTATTATTGTATTGATTTCTACCTTTTTACCTTTATGTGGTAAGAATTGAATGTATAAATTGTAATGGCTTGACACTTCAGATCAGTAAGTTTGATGATCTAATGGTTATCTGTTGTTCTTGCCTTGTATTTCCCACTACAGGAGTCGTGCCAGTTACCTGGACTTCCTGAGTACGTAAAAGTAGTAGAAGTTGGACCTAGGGATGGGTTGCAGAACGAAAAGGTAGATTGATATCAATTTTACACAGCTTATGGTAAATGCTAAATTAAATGTTAATATTTATTAAGGCTTTAAAGACTTATGTGGATTTCACATGCTACACTATTATTTGTTCTCAATTGTTAGTTGAATTTATAAATCTTAACTAGGATTTGCTTTTAGTTAAGAAGTCATTTTCTGTTTATGCTCTGATAGATCCTCTACAAATTACTTATAAAATAACTTTTAATGTTTTCATAGGTTATAGTTCCTACAGATATAAAAATTGAATTTATCAATCAACTTTCCCAAACTGGCTTGTCTGTAATAGAAGTGACCAGCTTTGTGTCGTCTAGATGGGTACCACAGGTATGTATATCCATGATTCCTTATCTGGATCCTTAATCCAGCTTTGCGAAGGTTTAGAAAACAGTGTGATATACATTGTGATATAATTGCTAATTTGCTATGTTCTTACAAAATTTTAGCCCACATACTGGGGTAAGATTAAAGAAAAAACCCTTGATGAAATATATCAAATAAGTCCTTAAAAGTTATTGAGAACTCCATCTTAATCCTACCTGAGTATTTGGTCCCATAATGAGCAGAGGATGTGGCTTATCCCTGGCATCTTTTCACCTTCACTAAGTTGAAGGTTCTTCTGAGATTCTGCCTTTAGTAATTTTCTCTGCCTGTGCTCTTTTTGCCTATTCTTCCAACATTAATAATCATTTTTAAGAGAATGAAAAATCTGTGTTTCTAGTCCTCTGCTCTCTGATAAGCTTTAGCTAGATGTTCAGTGAGAACCTCAAATCAGTGGGTTCAAAATCAAACTCATTATTGTCTATCCTACTTTTTGCTAATAGCTCAACCTTTCCATTTGGAATCTTGGACTTCAATGTTCAATGGGTTGTCTGCTATATCTAATCAGTTACTGACTCATAAAAATTCTAATTCCTTGTATAGCATATACCTATCTCTTCTTTTCAATCTCATTGATACAGTAGTAATCCACACCATTAATGACTAATTATTGTGATCATCCCTTAAATGATGTCCATAAGCACTGGTTCTCTTTTTCTTTTCCTTCTATATTTTCCCATTGATTATAAAATAATCTCCCATTAGTATCACCTTCTCAAACTCATAAGTTCCTTAGAGGTTCCCTTCTCACCATTGCAAAGTCTGGGAACTTCAGTCTGGTATTCAAGGCTTTCTATATTTAGTACTTTTTTCCATTCCAGTCTTAACTCTATTTTCTTCATTTTGCTGAATCCCTGCCAAGCCAAATTGCTTTATGTTTTTTATTTACATGTCCTGCCTATTTAGCTCTATAGCACTTTATCAATACTTGCCTATGTACATCTCAGTTTCTGCATTGCTCTGAAGTTATAACATGATGTGAAATGGCTTAGAACATTAACACCTTTTAACTGGTACGTACTGGAAGTGAAAGAAACCACAATATGATTAATAGTATTAGTAATATATCACTTTCCACAATTTTCAAATATGAGTTACTTTTATTCATCCTCAGTAGATCATAATTTTTCTCTATCTCAGTTGTCACTGTTCATAATAATATTTTTATAAATTTTTCAATAATCTGCTTTCTGGATGATAAGCCTTATAGAGGTAGAGACCATGTTTCTCGTTATATATCCCCAGCACCTGGTGCCTAGTGAGTAGATGCTCAGTAAATTATTGTGAAATGAATAATAAATCAATCAGCATAAAAAAAACATTACTTTCAATTCTTTTGTTTAGATAAGTGACTTTTACTTTTGGTTACATGTTTGTCCCTGTGTAATGAAGGTCACAAATATTTTCCTTAGGAAGGCACAAATAGCTTGATAGGACTGTACATATTTCCTTTATATGTTCACTTGGTAAAATGCTAGCTATTAGTATGTCACTTACTGTTATTAACTGAAAGAGAATGTGAGACCCTTTTTTTATCTTTAAGTCTTCATGAAATTGCTTCTGCATTTGATTCCATCAGTACTTGTTTCACATACTTGGTGGTTGTTGCAGAGATGGTGGATGGCCTGGTACAACTTCACAGTAAGGGCTGAGAGAGAGGGCAGTGTATGGGGATATTAATTGATGAGGAATCAGCGTTATACTTTAGACATTATATTTTATAGGCCTCTCCAAGATACTTTTATTTCCCAATAGTTGTATAAAACTGCCTACAAAATATTCTTCTTTACTACTATGCTTATGGTCACATTTATATTTCAGTTTATTGAGATTGACCCAGGACACACCCAGCGACATTTAGAAGGAAAAGGAAAGAATGCCTTCTACAGGGCCAGACTTCTTACAAAACTAGTTAGGAGAAAAGATGGACAAAACAAAAGGGAAGTCAGTCCCTTTGTGAGCAGTATTCAGAAGGTGCCTTGTGGCCTCAAATTAAGTAGATATATGTAACGGGACCAAAAAAATTATGATTTATTCTGGGCTTGGTCCTGAGGTGAATTTGGGACTGAACTTATTGAGATTTAATGAACTCTTCCTAGACACAAGGTATCGTGGAATAAGTGACATGGTTCCCCGCATAGCTCTTGAGGACAGCTGTGAGACACAAGCTCCTCTGGTCCTGTGTTCCTGTCTGTACTTCACCCAGAGCTTCAGGAAGTGACTAAACCACTTTGAACCTTGGGTGTCCAGCAGGGAAGCCTGCAGTATGGGAGGGTCAAGGCAGAAAGGCATGTGACTAGGTCCCTCTGTGTGACTGTCCAGAGTCCAGAGCCCCTGAGGCCCAACCACTGTTCCTGAAGGAATGACTGACTGAAGGATGGACTGACCGACTCAGCCCGGGCTCCACAGAAGTTAACTGTCTTTTCTTCGACAAACAGCCTCTTTTTAAAAGATTAAAATACGTATTTAGTTTAAATAGTTGATTGGGCCCAATCTGAATAATTTTACTAATCTTTGAAATACTAAAGAATATGTTCTATACTTCATTTTTAATACTCATCTGGTTGCATGCATTATAAGCTCCCCCCAAAATCATTTTAAACAAATCACTTTTTATAAAGGAACAGTGTGCCTGAATCAAAGACATGAGATTCATATTCTGAAATTATACCGGTCATTTACTATTGGGTTGGCCAAAAAGTCTGTTACATTTTTTCTGTATGATGGCTCCAGTAACTTAGTTGTCTTTAACTTCATTCAAAACAATTTTGTTAGATTGTATTATGACAGCTCTATAAGAGTGTGCATTTTTTAAAAAAAACATCAAAATTGGTGAATATTTTTGCAGTCATTTTAATATTAAAGATGAAAAAAATACACAACATTTTTGGTATATTATACTTTATTATTTCAAGAAAGATAAAAATGCAACTGAAACCAAATAAAAGATTTGTGCAGTGTATGGAGAAGGTGCTGTGACTGATAGAATGTTCAAAAGTGGTTTGTGAAGTTTCTTGGTACTATTGACATTTTGGCCAAAAAATTCTTTGCTGTGGGGCTGTCTTAGGCATTGGAAGATGTTTTATCAGCACTCCTGGCCTCTACCCACTAGAAGCCAACAATGGGAAATAGCCGGCATACTCAAAACCTCCAAATCAATAAAATTGTGGTGAAAATCAAAGATGTGTGTTTTATTTTACAGAAAAACAGTAACAAACTTTTTGGCCAACCAAATATATATCAATTGTTTGTCAAGGGCGATATTGAGAATACTCAATTTTTGTGATTTATTTTTCATAGTTGTGTTTATGTTTTAGAAATCACTGAGCTCACCTGAGCAAAGCACTTTTTATTGTTGTATTGCAGGTTATCTCATTGTGTAACTCTGCTGATTTCATTGGTTTTGTGTTAACAAAAAAGGCCTAAAGTCAGCAGAACTATTTCATGTTAATTTCTCTTTTGAAATGTTATATCATTCTATTCTAATTCTGAAGAAACTTTTATGACATCAGGCTCATCTAAACTAACATAATGTCTGAGATCTGTGACAGAACAATAAACAACAGCTTATTGTAATTGTCTGAAGTAGCTTCTGCTTCTGAAGAGTGAGTGTGGTCACCAATTGGTATTCTGATAATTCTCTGCATCTTCTAATTCTTTCTGTCGAACCTAGGTCATGAGAATAGCCTTCTAGTTTATGTTTACATTGCTGCTTGTTCACTTATTTCTTTTTTTAGTGTTTTATAGCTTTTTTTTACAGTTTCCCTCCTACTGTTTTGTTTGGCAGTGGCTTTCTAACTAAATCAGCTACAGAAAAGTTCCATGGTAGTGGGGTGCCATATAAAACAGGATCCCACACCTCTAATCTAAATGGCCAGAGATGATAAAATTCCTGCCATTAAAAAAAAAAGTTCTTTACAACTTATCTAGAAAAAGGTTTCATTAGAGTGACTTACAAGATCATTTACAATGAGTCCAGATAGCTCCCCACTTCAGTGGAACAAATAACCATAACAGCAGAAGAAAACATGGTTATAAAAATAGGTTTACTGAAACTTAGGAATGTGGCTCTTAGTAGTGAGCCATTTAAATCATTATAAATACAGTAATATAGAAAGTGGACTAGAGTTTTACATGCATCCTTAATTTAGTTGTTTGGCTTTAAGCATTTTCATTCACATGAGTGATTAAAGTAAACATCATTTATTTGAACATGAGAATATATTAAATGTATACAGCACTGTATGTTTATGTATGTCATAAGCAAAGTCTAAGTTATAAATATTTACTCCCTGTTTAATTAATTTTTAATATTGGAATGGGTGTGTCACAAACCTTGACATGTCATCATGTGCTAGAAATAGATTTTCTCTGTAAAGTAAAAACAAATATACATAAAAGACTAATAATTATTTACAAATCAGTCTAACACTCAAAAATATGGCCCAAGTACAATATAAACAAGAATGAATATGTAAACTTTTTCCTACTCTTCTTTTACTGTGTGTTGCAATTAATTCTTTATTGCTCATGAAAACACGTTTACTGGATTGAAGTTTAAGATTCAGATTTACATTGATGAGATGCAGGAGGCTGTAGCTTCTGCTACTGAATTTCCTCCTGGCTTCTATTCCTGGCTCTGCTGTTTTTGAGAGGGAAGGGTGTGTGGAGAAAAGGCAAGTAATGGGGTTAGTGGAGATGTTGATTTTGTGTGGGAAAGAGGAAGAATAAGAGAGAGAGAGAGAGAGAGAGAGAGAGAGAGAGAGAGAAAGAGAGAGAGAGAGAGAATGTGCATGAGCATACAGACACACAGAGCCCCAAAATTCTTTTGCTTGTGAGGCACACAGTTAATTGGCAGGGTGGTTTTATCATCTGGGAAGTGTTCCAGTGTAAGTCTCATTCATTATACCCCAGATGAGTTGGCCTCTGCCATCTCTCCAAAGAGAATCCTGGTGAAATTTACCAAAACCACAGTTCCCATTTTATAGTGATAGGGCTCCTTTTACTCAGCTAGGACAGGGAGAGGAGGAGTGGGCTGAAAGAGGAGCAAGGCTTAACTTACACCCCCTTTGAAGGAGATTGATTCTGAATGCTCAGTTCTTGGTATAGTACACTTTTCTACTGCACACTAAGTTTGACCCTCATTTAATCCCTGTCATATTCAGTACTCTTATGCGTTCCACATGTTACTTCTATAATAGTGTTACCTGTTTAATTCTGGCAGTTAGCATTAGGAGCCAGCATTTCAAGTCACCCACACTAGTCATTGGTGAAGTCTCCATTTCTTTTTCTTTTCTCCTGAATGAGTAGTTCAGGAGCACTCGCTAATGCTTCTTCCTTGTCAAAAAGCTTATATTAAAGAGGTTTAAGGGTATATTCTTTTTAGCTGTAGTTTCTAAATATACTAGGTTTGTTTCATTTTTCAACTTATTTGAGCATGTTGAATGAATTTCTTACATGTCACATAATAATTGCTATGTTCACAATTTGGTCTCAGAGAAGAAATAAAGACACCAGGTTCTTTAGTCAATGACCTCAGATGGTTATTGAAAGTTAAATAGGGATACAATTATTCTGAGAGCTATTTTCATGTAGAAAACATATATTAGCTCCTCAGAAAATAGAAAATGAGCATACAATATTTTCTTCTTTATTCTGTTCCCAGCATTTAATGGAATGAACCATAGGCCCTTTCGATTGTTTCTGCAAGTCTGTTTTTCTTTCACTGACTGTGTAGGTTGTGGAGAATATTCTAGCTGTATGTGTGTGCAGTGCATGTACACATGCATGCTAGTTCAAAATTAACACTAGTTCATTTGATCATCTGCATAACAAATGATTCCAAAATTTAGTGGCTTAGTAACATTTGTTTGTGCTTATGGTTTCTGTGGATCAAGAATTGAGGGATGGCTCCTTTGGGTACCGCTGGCTAGACGTTTCTCAGAGATGGTGGTCAGAGCTGGAGAACCAGAAGCTGGGAGGCCTGGGAACCTGAGAGCTGCCACGCATCTCTCTTATATTACCTCATGTGTTCTCAGAGTCTCTTCACGTGATCTCTCTGTGTGGGCTATGTGTGGACTTCCTCACAGCGTTCCAGCTTTAGACCAGAAAAAATAGTAACTCCAAACTGCAAAGGTGAATATTGCAAGAGGCAGGGGAAAGTGGTGTGCCTGTTATAAACAAGCCTTGTAAATTTTATAACATTATTCTTTTAAAATTTATTAGTTGAGCCAGTTACAAAGGCACCCAGTTTCAAAGGGAGGGGACAAACACCACCTCTTGACTGGGAGTAGCATTTTAGAAGCACATGTGAGGGGACTATCATCGGAGCCATTTTTATAGTCTGTGACACTTACATTTTATTTAAATGTTCTAATTCCAAGATTAGACCTTCAGAAATGAAAAGCAGCAATCAGATTTTTTGTTGCTGTTTGTTAGCATGAAACATCCTGCATTATTTTAAGTTTCTATATGAAAATGTTTTTCTAAATTTGCAAATTTTTCTTCTTTTGCATGAAAATAATCACATTTAATTAATCTAGTTATATATTTTTTGTACTGATAAAGAATAAATACAATTAAGAGAAAAACAGATTCTGCATTCTGCAAACCCCTGCTTCAAAAAGAAAGAAAGACAAATAAATAAATAAATCACACACACACACACACACACACACACACACACACAC
>CM052541.1:113606121-113661528 GCA_028533065.1 Trachops cirrhosus | reverse complement strand
GCATCTGATAGGTTGGCTATCTCTTGGTCACTTAAAAGGATGGGTTCTGGGGTTTTCAATTCTTCTTCTGTTTGAGCCATCTTTTTGCTGTTTTTTTTTTATTTTGTTTTGTTTTTTGGTCTTTTTGAGCTGTTGTGAGGGGTGGGGCCTTAGGAGTTCACCAGGGTGGGGCACCCCAGTCTCTGGGTTGTGATGCTGTATGTGGGGGCGGGGTCCAAGAAGGAACAATGGTGCTTGCTTTGCTCTCTGCAGGACCCCAGACCCCTCCGCCACTCCCCGCAAGCCAACCGGGCCCCTCTGGCACCAAGTCTGGTGTGGGTGGGCCTGCGCACCCTGTAGGACCCTCCTTATCAGTCAGTGACCCAAAGCTCCATTTCCCGGTGCTGGGACCCTGAGTTGGGAGCAGTGCCTTGCTTCACAATGGCCGCCTCGCTGGGTTTGCCGGTCACCACCCCCTGGCCGGGGCCCACCAGCCACTGCTGCTTGTGTGCCCAGGATCTGCCTGCTGTGGACCCGTGAGCTGCCCCATGTGCTCAACTCTCCACTCTGCGTCCCTCACCTGGCTGCCTGACTCAGCCCCTCCTACCGGTCTGGATGAAAGTGTCTATTTTTAAATACTTGGGTGTCCGACTTCCATACACTTCAATTTTCCGTCAGTTCTGGTTGTTATTTTGTTTCTACATTGTTGTTGTCCCTGTCTTGCTTGTGTGAGGAGGCACAGTGCAGCTACCTATGCCTCCATCTTGGCCGGAAGTCTCTGTTTTCTTTATTGACCTTTTTTTTTTAGAAAAGAAATGAAGGCCAGTAAGTCTTTTTACTTTCCTTTGCAATGGAGTTGAAAATGACAGAATTATGTGGCTTTAATAATTAAGTTAATTTCTATAAAATGTCACACCATAATTATATGAAGAACTTTAAGTATTTTTTTAAGTTTAGGCTTCTTAAACATTTCCTTTTATAGTACACTAGAAACTGAAATTTATCACAGAAACTATATATTTGAATATATTAATAGTTTTGCTGTATGAATATTTTTGAATAGTTTTAAGCTCTGTGGATAGTTTTGCTTTATTAAACTCTATGGCTATTTTGCTTCAAAGAAAAACAGGCCCTGAGTTATTTATATTTGGTATAGACAAGATTTAATTTAAATATTTGTCATGAATCTAGTTTAGGTTGCAAAGAAAAATGCTTTTTTATCTGTGTTCCTTAGAACTCCAAATCACATGATATCTACCCTATTTTATATTTTTGATATACACACAAACACACACACGTATCTGCCCCGCTAGCCTGTGTATCCGCTTCATTTAACCCCTAAGAGTTAAGTAAATACATAAACAAATACATGAATGAGGTAGAAATTTTATACCTTTAATTGAAACCTGCTCTATTTTATTTATTATAATAAAATTATATCCTATCAGGATGTCTTAAAGCTCTTTATATTCTTTTTATTGACTAAATTTAAACAGAATATTGTTCTTAAGTTACCTCATATTGCATCTATTTTAAAAAAGGAAAAAATACTGATTTGTTGGATTCTAATTAATATATTCATCATGGTTTCATTAAGGTATCTTTTATGATTATCAAAGTTTAGTTTTCATGACCTAGAAATTTAATTTTTGTCATCTCTGTTTATTTTCTAGTTTTACTAATGAAACATCTATTAAATCGTTGTTTCACTATATTAATTTATTCATTATGATTCAAAGTTTTGTTACAATTACATGTAAAGTGAAATAATTACTTAGAGGATAATATGCTCTATATTTCTTAAAGATTTTGTTTTGTGCCCTGGTGCTGTTTTACGATGCACTGCCATGCTTCACCCAAATCAGTGTATCTATCGGTTAGAGAAGCACTCTTTATTCCTGTCTATTATCATGTTAATATAAATGTCTCTAATAAATATTTAAACATACCATATTTACACATAAGTGTTATTTAATATTATTAATGACATTCTCTGGTAAGAGAGTGTTGTTTTAGATTTCATCGCAGTATCCTAAAACTAGTGGCAACTTGGCTTTTCCTTCTGTTTAAAATTAGGAATATGTGCTCTACGTTTTTATTATAATTTGTGTGTGCATGTTTGCGTGTTTGTGTCTGAGATGGAGACAGAGAGACAGGTTTACACTCTAGCACAAAGGCTAAATAAATGAAAATGCAATCAAGAATTGTGTTGAAATATACACAAAATGTGAAATAGTTTAAAAAGAAGGTTATAAAATACTGAGGATCACATTTGTTTTGAGTAAAGTCATGTCCCTTATACTAGTAGCCACTGTGTCCTACCGGTTTTCTTTGGGAGTTCTATTCCCTGTGCCATTCTCTACAACAGAACCTGTCACCAGGTGAGTTCTCCCAATTGCATCAGAATCCCCTCTCTTCTCTGTAGACTGCCTATTAACCCCCTCCCAGGTTACTCTTCCTAAATTACTGTATTTGTTCCACTCTTCTGGTAATTTGTCACCCACTCCCCATGGCTTTCTATTGCTTTCACAATAAATCCTGAAATTTCGAGTAATGTGAACCTAATGCAAAGACATCACAATATGTGGCTCTTCTGTAGCCAAATAACGTGTTCTTACCTCTGCATCTGCCCCTCCCTCTTTTTCAGCCCTATTGCTTTTTTTTTTACTGTTTCAGCATTTTTGGCTCTGTAATGAATTACCTGAGAACATAGTGGTGCAAATAAACATTTTCTATGCTCACAAAATCAGAGGATTGAAATTATAACAGGGTAGTACAGGGGACAGATTGTCTCTGGTACACACGGTCTAGGGCCTCATCTCGTGCCTCACATGCTGGAGGCTAAAGTTACCTAAATCTCCCTTCAATCACAAAGTTAGGGGATGAGGCTCACTGTCGACTGGTTGGGGCCGAAGTTTGTCTTCACATGTATCTCTCTATGTGGGCCTCTTCCCATGGCCTCTCTGTCTAAGCTAGTGTTTCTCACAGCATATCAGCTGGTTTCTTCACAGTGGCTTCCCCCAAAGAGAAAGCCATATGGAGGCTGTAACCCTTTTCTATAACCTAGCCTAGAAGTCACATAGTATATTTCTGCTATACTCTATTTGTTGGAGAAATCGCAAGCCTGCCCAGACTCAAGTAGAAGGTAAACAGAGTCCACCTCTTGATGGGGATTGGTGAGGTTCTGGAAAATCATGTGCGACTGGAAATAACTTCTGTGGTCATATTTTGAGAAACTTTAATATTCAGTATCATGGGACGTACCAGCCTTTCTCGATATTGACATCTTAAGTCTGTGCTCTCATTTGTAACCAGTATATCCTTTGGCTTATTAACTGTCCATGTGCATCTGTTTTATCTCCCCAACTGGATTGTAAAGTATTCAGTGTACAGGGCCTTTCTTTTCTGTATTTATATTTCCCTCAGGGCCTAGCATAGGGCTTTGGACATAGTAGGTACTCAGTAAACATCAGGATTAAAGTCAAAATGACTTAGAATGAAATGAGAAACTTAGCTTTTATTCAATGTAGGTGACTATAGTGGATAGTCTATAAAAGATGCAGCTGTGGCGTAGGGGATGTGATCCCCACAAAGTAGGTGAGCAAGAATCACATTCTAGACAGAAATAAATGTGTATGGATAGAATGAAATATGAAAGCTTAAATGTCAATAAGACATGGTAGTCAATGAGATGTACTTGTTTTGCCTCTAAATAATTTAAATTTCAAATGTATTTAAAGATTTATTTAATTAATTAAAATTGTATTTACTGAAAATATTATATTTAATTCTACTGACATTTCACTGAGAGTCAATAAGACCAATTGACCAACTGGAGTACATACTACAATATTTCATATTTTTCAAAAGTGTGGTCATATTAAGAAAAGCATTTGTACTTTCATTAACTTACATTTATTTCACTTATAAATTAAAAGCAATACATGCTTATTATAATAAACCAAGATATATAGAGAAAACACAAGTCTTTCTTCATCTATTCTTATATATTGAAGATATAAATTTTGGTTTGATGTATGTTTTTATAGCTTTATCCGTGCTCATTTTGTATAATTTTCATTGTTTATATATTATTCCTTGTATTTATTGTTCATGCCACAATTTATTATTCTTAAATGTGCAAAGCTCATAGGTACGTCAATGGTAATTTCTCTGCGTGACGATTACAGGATTTGACCATCAATTATTGCTCTAGGAGGCTAAATTAGACTTTGGGACAAACTAGTAAATTTGACATTTTAATTCAATGTAAATTTTTATAGATTCATAGAAAATATAGAAAAGTAAAGTCTTGGCAGGGTAAGTTAAATTTTCCTGCGGTGTATGCCATTGTATTTATTGTTTGCATCATGACAACAAATGGTGATTCAGTGATGGCACCACATAAAGCTTGTCAACTACTACTAACCAAAATGGCTATGCAATGGACTAGGGTCTCAGGCTTGTTAAATTCTAACAGAGATGTGTAATTTACTTTTTATTAACCATTGTAGAATTTCATACAATAAAAACGATTTGGACATAAAATTCTCATGTAGCAGGTAAATGCATAGCATATTGCTTTTCAAACTCTCCTCAGAATCTCAGGGGTGTTTCATACTTGGCCCAAGAAATGAAAGGAAGAGGATAAAAATTAGTCAAGCAAAAATGGGGAATTCAGAATTCCTGATTATTTGTACTCACTTATTTAACCAGATCCTTGATGTGAGTAAATTAAACCCAGATCTAGGTATTATGTATTTATGGCACTGAAAACTACTTACTTTTAGCTATACTGGCATAGTTAGGTTATTTCAAACATTATTTTTATGTTAATTAATTGTAATTATAATCTCCCTGGAAAACTAAAAGCATGTGTGATAGAATTCAGAGTGACATATTTACGTATAACTGTTATGTATTTAAGATGGCCGATCACACTGAAGTCATGAAAGGCATTCATCAATATCCAGGAGTTAGATATCCTGTCCTTACTCCTAATCTTCAGGGTTTTCACCGTGCTGTGAGTATGCTACCAATTTTTCTAAAATCAGTATGCTGCTACTTTAAAACTTTTTACAAAGTTAAAATGGTGTCAGTCGTAACTCACTTGTTATCCTGTATAGATTCTGTGCTAATGTATTCACACGAGTACATGGAGATTAGTAACCTCCTGGCATAGTTAAGGATTAAAATGCGCTACATAAATTTTTCTTCTGATTTAACCATTTAAGAATCAAAACACAAAAATATAATTACCCTTTTGATTAAATTTTTTGAAAGTATTTTTGTTCATTCCTCTTAAATAAGGACTGTAGAATATAACCTAACCATTTATCAATACAGTATTATAGTTGTTAATATTGTAATGCATGATTATTTTCTTGGCAACAACAATAATCAGCTTTCTTTTGCTGTTGTTCCCTCTCTGTGTGAAGCTAATCGCTGGCATTGAAAATGCCTCTAACCCCTTTTCCTATTCCTCTTCTGGCTTGCTTCTCCCAGTCCTCTGTGATTTAGCAATGTATATGCAAAAATATTTAAAAAGTATGCATACAAGAAGAATCAATGCAATTTAAAGTAAAGGCTTGAGGTGTTAGCTTACATAGCTTTATCATAAGAGTTTTGTAGCAGCTGTTTCTGTCGTTAATGGATACTTTTCACTTTTGTATATCGGGCAGTATTGCATAAAGTTGAAGTTGTGAGTCTTAGTGTATTTTGTTAAAACCACTTTTCCTATGTTTGATTTGATATTTATCATAGTGTGAAGAAAAAAGAAGCATTTTAAGAAATTGTAAATATTACTGTCATTCAGTCCTAAACAAAGGAGGTAATGTATCTACCTTAAAAAGATACTAAAAGGACACCTCCATGATAGCTCAGAAAGGCAAGTGATGGAGTGAAACAAATTTTGGCTTGGGAGTCAGGCACGCCTTTCACAAAGCACAACTCCAGAATGTATACTAGCTTTGTGAATTTGTGCTAGTGATTTAGTCTTTGTCCCCAGTTTTCTCATCTGTAAAATGTGATAATAATACTTAGTATACCGATTGTTTGTTGATGACAAATAAGGCATGCAGTGTACTAACAACAATACTGGCACATAGTAGGTGTTCAACAGATAGAATTTTAATTTTACAGGTTGAAAATTTATTTAGATGAAAGAGTGGAAATAAATATATGTGTATATATATATATTGCTGGAAAGATGACAGTCTTTTTTTCTTAATGTATTTATAGGGTGTCAAAAAGACAGGGAAATTTAGGCACAATGCTAGAGATACATTCATAAAAAGTCTTAAATTTCAGCTGGAAAACTAGGAGTCTTGACGTTTGAAATCAAGTCACTGGAGAAAGGAATGGAGATGGCAAAGGAGGCAGAAGGAAAATGGAGTAGGTTAACTGTTTGGATCTAAAGACTGGCAAGAGGGTTAGTCATTAGACACACAGTATGGTTCTGGCAGTCAAGGCACGAGCCAGTGGAAGTTAGGTTAGAGGTGGGAAGAAAAGTTTGGGCATTACTTAAATGGTGAACTGGAAAAATGTTTTTTTTTTTCTGGTGGGAGTATAGAAAGAGAAGAAGTCCATAGATTTTACTGTACTTTACTGTTTACAATTTTCATAATTGGTCTAAAAATAATGTTTTCCATAGATATTAAGAGGTTTTATTGGAGTGCTAGTATTTTCCATAATTAGGGTTAAATATTTCTGAGGATAACGTAATTTAGAAAAGACAATATTACACTGGAACATCATTACTGTATTTTCTGTGCCTCATATTTATGAGTGTTGCAGTTTGTAAAATTTTTCTGTTATAAAATATTTTTTACATTTCAAAAGAGTGTATGTGGCAATATGAAAGGAATGCAGTTTTAAGTTCTAAGCAGATGTGAAAGAATACAAGCATGCCTTTATAGAGTGGTTAATGTTTCTTCAGCTATTATTTACATTTTTTTAAATTATAGCTTTTGCCTTTAAATTATATTTTTTCAGGTTGCTGCTGGAGCCACTGAGATATCAGTTTTTGGTGCTGCGTCTGAATCATTTAGCAAGAAGAATATTAACTGTTCTATTGAAGAAAGTATGGGGAAGTTTGAAGAAGTCGTTAAGTCTGCAAGGCACATGAATATTCCAGCACGAGGGTACTTACAAAATCCCACAATTCTATTTAGTTAACATTGATTATTAAAGACCATTTATGACCTATCTAGGACTTATTTTACCATTCATAATAATATACCTAGGATATCTTATTTGTACCTTATGTGATCAGGGCCATCACTATATGGTGGTAAATCTCATTACTATCAGTTAATAATTACTAGAGAGTATCTAGTTTGTGTAGTGTATAATGCAGCTGAGATCAGAGGACCAAGCATGCAAAGCCAATACTGTTACTCATTTTATTAACACTGAATTATCCAAATGCAGCCATCTTTTGTTTTCAGGCTGGTGTGAGTTAATAAATTGGTGTAAACTGATAGTAGCATTTGGAAAGGAATCATTTAATGTGGTTCCCAAATACTTAAAAAAATTTAAGAACCTCAACTTTTTCTTTTAAAGAATAGTTTATGTAGAATTTCAGTAGACTATGTAAAACAAAATTGAACCTTTGAGCTGCACTGTGGAGTTGGGCCCAGAGTTTCCCCCACTTATCCTCCCCCTCAGCATCCAACTTTCCTGCTTTCCCTGGCCGATCACAGAGCAAAGGTGTGTAGGGAAGGAGAAAGAGAAAACCTGCTGTGTTTTTTTGTGTGTGCCCAGGACCAGTAGTTGCAACCTCTATTGCAAACAGGATCTGTACCCAGGCCTGCATTCTATGAAGTGTATAATAAGCTCTTTGTTACTTAAGAAAGGAGTTGTTTCTAAGACATTAGCTAAATTTTCATTGAGTTTATCATTATGGAGATATTATAAACAAACCACATCATCTTAATAAGTTAAAATGCATAGCATTTGTCAGAGAAGCCTGAGTTCTGGAATTGAATTTAGATGCAGATTGTACTTCCTTTGGATGAGGTGACCCAAGTTCATAGTGGCTGGAAATATTTAGCAATTAGGAAAAAAGACCAGTGGATCCAATTTGGAGGGACAATATTAGAAAAGGATTAGAATTTAACCAAGGTCATTGGAAGAGCAAGTGGAATTAGGCTGCACCATAGTGAACTATCGTGTTGATTTGCTTATTTTGGTTTAGCATTTTTCTCTAAAGAAAATTGTCTCCAATATACTGTCTCCAATATGAGTTTTTAAAGATACAGCATTATTTTTGTAAATAAATATAGACATAACATGCAAAGCACATAGAAGAAAAAATTAAATAAGAACGTATTTCCATAGAAGGAATACAAAGGATGTCTGTTATCAAGGCAAAGTTCTAAAGCCACAATAAAAAGAAGTGGTGTACTATATATTTCTAAATTCAAACAAATATAAGTTATTTGATCTCTCTTTCCTTTAAATGAATGGGAAAAATAAAGAAGCTATTCTGTTTCCATGTGTGTTTAAAGGTGGAGTGTAGGTTTTAGAGTAAAGTAATTCTCATTGGAAAACTGAAAAACCACATAAATATAAGAAATAAAGTGCATGTGCAGCTTATATGTCGAACAGGAAGTTTTTTAATGTTGAAAGATGGATGTAAACATAAATTATATGCTATAGGTTTTATCATCTTAGTTTCCCACTTATAAAACAGAGTAGGTAGTGATATAAAACTAATAGAAACCCAAAATCCTTTTTAGTACTGATTGTTGGACATTAATATTGTCCCATCAGTAAAGAAACTTCTAACCATGTTACAACTTAAAAAGTCTTCCAGGCTTTGACAGGAAGGGCACAGAAGTGCAAAATGGAGAAGTAATACATGGTCAAATGAAATTAGTAGCGTGCAGATACATTGGAGACATAGTGCAGTGCTGTACGCAGACAGATGCGTGTGTCTCAGTGCACATGCGGACTCTTTGGAACACATTTTCTGAAACACTATTCACTGTTAGAAATATAACTTTCAGTATATAAGTTCACTATTTATTTGTGCAGTTGAAAATTATCTTCTTCCTCCCCCAAACTTTTAAAGAGTTTAAATTAGATTTTATTTTAACTGGTGATCCAGGTTTTAGGCACTCATTATTAAAAATCATAGGCCATTGGTACTTATTTAAAGAAAAGATCCATACTCAACTACTTGAAACCGAAGTAGATGCTTCAGCATGTCTTTCTATGGCAACAGCTGCATCAACATGGACTTGATCATCATCCAGAAAATTTATGTCATCAGCTGTTAGGTTTAAAGGCCATAAGGCACTACACATTTTATAATGCTCACCATTTAAATTTTTATTAAAACAGTAAACTTTCATTTGGTCAAAATAACAGCTTTTATTAAAGTTATGAAGGCCAATATTTGATTTCCTCCCTCCTGAAACACACACGTACACATCAATGCGTACACATTTTTAATACATGCTCAGGACTTTATATAACATCTGGGGCACACTGGGGAAAGGTTCCATGCCAAACCATTGACACAAAATGCAGAGTCAGCTAACTGCTGCTGCGTGTACATTATATGTGAAAGAGCAATGGCATGTTTACATCTTCAGCTTCAGTCTTTAATGGGTAATTCACATGGTATGTTAAAAAAATCTAGGTTATTTCCTATTATGTCTAAATTTTTTAAAAGTTAAAAAGACAAAAGCGTCTGATAAATGTCATCACTTGCTCTGTTTTTATCAATGGCATTTGATCAAAGTATCATGTCTCAGCTTGTAATCCTTTCAAAATTGAAATGCCTCAAAATATCAAAATAGTAGTGCTCTATCATATCGTATAAGAAATTCAGGTTTTATTCCTTTTTGTTAAGTAAGTACAAACTTCTCTTTAATGAATCACGTGCTCAAAGTAAGCGATTTTCAACCTGGGTGCCACAAAAAGTTTTAAAACATGCAAGACTTTACTATTTAGTCAGAGGTACTGATGCTTTTTTCCTTAGATTGTCAAATAAAAAAATGACAACAGCCAACAAAACAATAGGTGTCCAGTGTAAATGAATCAATATACCTATTTTTGTCAGATCAGCAAAAAATACTTTTGATATGCCGCAGAATGTTAGCAATTAGTTTGTGTGCCGTGAGATGAAAAAGGTTAAAATCGCTACTCTAAGTATTTGTGACAAGAATCACATGCCCCCACTGTTTACCAGAATATTGATTTAAAAGGAAACTATCACTGAGGTGCTTTTATGAATTTTGCCCTTAAAATGCGTATAAATGTACATTAAAATTCAAAAGATAGCAGCTGTACATATCAAAGCAAAACATTTTAAATTATGTCTTAGGCCTCTCTTGTACAATGGCCTAGAATGACTTGACCCATGATTAACCTCCTGAAAATCTGAGCCTACTGAAAGTTAAAAAAACACAAACCGTATTTTAAACATTTTTCAGGAGCCAAACACAATTATCCACCCATTGTTTTAAAACAATTTTAAAATGTAAAAATATTTGTGAATTTTAACTGCAGAGTTTTTTTCCTCAAATTTCCAGGAAAAAATAAAGGTACAAAATAATAAGAACAGGGAATAAAAAGCAAATTAGTAATTAAACTAATAATGACAATCACACTTTTAGATGTAGAAAAACAAAATTGTACAGTGTGATAATATTTTACTTTAGTATAGAGCCTTTTAAATGAGGTAACTTTGGTCTATTAACATTATATAAGTTTCAGGTGGACAACACTGTAATTCAATATCTGTATACACTGTAACATACCACTAAAAGTCTCCTTTTCATTCTTCCTCATCCATTTGACTTCCTTTATCCATTTTGTGCCCCCCCAACCCCCTTTCTTTTTGGTAACCACCAATCTTTTGTCCCTATCTATGAGTTTGTTTTTATTTTGTTCCTTTAGTTCACTGGTTTCTTTCTTTTCCTTTTTTTAAAATTCCACACGTGAGTGAAGTCATATTATTATTGCTCTTCTAATTCCAACTTACTTCCTTTAGTAGGTAATACCTTTAAGGACCATACATGCTGTTGCAAATGGCAGTGTTTCATCTCCTTTATAGCCAAGTAGTATCCCATTGTGTGTGTGTGTGTGTATACTGCAGCATACACACACACACAGAGGTGGGTAAAAGTAGATTTACCGTTGTAATCTATACAATAATTAATAAATAACACAAGAATAAACTTTGTGTTTTGCATATACACAACTATCAACCTATTTTTGCCCACCCCTGTATATGTACCACATCTTCTTTATACATTCACTGGTTGCTTGCATATCTTAGCTATTGTAAATAATGCTACAGTGAACACAGAGTATATATATCTTTTCAAATTAGTGTTTTCAGATTCTTCAGATAAATACTTGGAAGTGGAATAGCTAGATCATATGGTAGTTCTATTTTTTAATTTTTTGAGAAACCTACATACTACTTTCCATAGTGTCTGCACCAACTTACATTCCCACCAACAGTGCATGAGGGTTTCCTTTCCTTCACATCTTCACCAACACTTTTTATTTCTTCCGATAATAACCAGTCCAAAAGGTGTGAGGTGATATTTTATTGTGGCTTTGATTTGTGTTACCTTAATACTTAGAAGTGTTGAAGAACTTTTTATGTGCCTGTTGTCCAACTGTGTGCCTTCCTTGGAGAACTGTCAGTTCAGGTCCTCTGCCCACCTTTTAATCAGGTCATTTGCTTGTTTTTTTGCTGTTGTTGTTGCATTGTATGAGTTCTTTACATAGTTTAGATATTAATCTCTTAATGGAACTATCATTTCAAATATCTTCTCCCATTCAGTTGGTTGCCATTTTATTTTGTTGATGGTTTCCTTTGCTGTGTAGAAACTTTTTAGTTTGATGTGGTCCTATTTGCTTATTTTTGTTTGTTTCCCTTGCTGTTGGAGTCAAATCCACAAAAAACATTGCTAAGACCAATGTCCAGAAGCTTAGCGCCTATGTTTTCTTTTATATAATTTATGATTTTAGGTCTTACATTTAAGCCTTCAATCCCTTTAACTGGTTTTCCCTTGAGAGATGATTTGTAACTCAACACATTTATTCAAGAACTTGTGACCTACTTGTTTGTTAGGCACACTATTTAGGCCATGATGTATGTGTTGTATTTCCTGTCTTTCCCTGTCTAATGCGAAGTGTCATTTTGGATTCTGAGCCTGACCCCAAAGGTAAGAGCAGCCTTGTTGAGTCTGATAATGAGCCTCCTATTTTGGGCTCAGTTTCTTAAATACACAGTGACTGACAGGCTGTGTTTCTCATGATTGATACATCAAATACCTTCCACTGGATGATCTTCCCCCATGGAATTCACTTGCACATATGGCACCATCTTCTTATAAATGGACAGCTTATTGATCAAGTTCCTTTACTGCTTCTGCTGTTAAAACTAAGACCTTTGTTGGCCTAGCAGAATAATTCAAATCATAAGTCAAAATATGGTTCATAAAACTCTAAAAATCAGACATCTGTTAAAGCTATTTTATTTCATACATGTGGTCTGTATGAGGATTTATACTTTTTTTAGCCTTAGATATTATTCCATTGCTGCTGCATGCTGGCATAAGAGATACCCAGAAATCGTTAATATGTATAAAGCTGTGTTTGTGCAGTCAGGCCTAAAGAGCCATTGTGTAGAGCCTTTGAGGAAAGAATGTTTTGACATTTCACATAGCATTTCAGAGCAAAGGGAGAATCTTAGCTGAATTACTCCTTGAGACCAAGGGGCAGTCTTTATTTTTTACATCATCCACAGTGATAAGAGAATAATAGTTGCTCAGAAAATTGTTTCTGGTGGGTTTATTAGAAACGGAGTGCTAATGGGACAGGCTGGCATACCCTGCACTGGTGCGTCAGAGCAGCGCATGCCTTGATTAATGTCTTGATTACCTCTAGGCATTATGTGCCGTCTCATCACTCAGGGCCTTGTGTTTTGTTTTTTTTTTTCCTGAGGTTAGCAATGGTTGACTCTCTTCACTCTAAGTGGTTGTGGCATTTATTGAAGGCTTTTATTGATCCTTTCCCTTTCTTTTTGCCAAGATGATTGGAGGAACATAACTGGGAAAGTAGGCTTGGGTAAGACCTAAGTGTAGGTACTTTTTCATTGATTTCATAGACAGTAGAACTGTCTACTAGGTAAAGTTGTCACAGACTTGGATGCCTCTGTTGTGCCATTTATCATTATCTTTCACAATATGGATGCTCCTCGACTTAGAATGGGGTTGTCCTAATACACTCATCATAAGTTGAAAATATCGTCGGTTGAAAATGCACTAAATACATGTAACCTACTGAATATCATAGTCTAGCCTACCTTAATCATGCTCACGACAATTACATTAGTCTACCATCTGGCAAAATCTTCTAACACAATGCATACACAGTAGAACACCACTTGTTTGCCCTAATGTACACAGCGCTGACTAGGAGGAGCACCTCACTGGCTCTGCCCAACATCACGAGAGAACACTGTACTACATGTGGCTAACCTGGGAAAAGGTAAAAATTCCATGTTTGAACTGTGGCTTCTACTGAGTGCACATGGTTTTCTGACCATCCTAAAGTCAAACCATTATAATTCAGGGACTGTCTATACTGATAAATGGCTTCAATAAGCAGAAATAACTCACATTTTAATCAGCAGAGATTGTAACATGACTTTTTGTTAATTTTAATGCAATAAACTTCAGTATGATTGGTGATTTCTTTATTACTCTGTTATCCTAAACAATGTTTTAAACCATGTCTGAACTTCCAAATATATGCTGTCATCTCTAGCTACAGGATTTAGAACATTAGTAGCCTGGATCTAGCTATACATTTTTGTATAGATGAGTTTTATGAAAAATTATCCAGAAGGTGAAAAGACATTTTAACTAACATATTGGTGTATTAATTTACTCAAGAATTATTGTTTCACATAATATAGTGTCTTTTGATACCATGTGGAATATGACAATGAAAAATTAGCCTAATTTCAAAGAGTTACCAGAAGACTGGTAATAATTATTATATTGTCAAAAAAAGCAAGTACATTAAGGGAGATACAGATAAGTCCTTTATTAAAGTTAAAATAATATTATATCAATTTTTTAGAGAAAGTTCATAGAGGAGTTAATAAAATAAAGTAATTAAAGCTAGGTAAATATATGGAACATACTCAGAAATAATGGCCTTTTCAGTCACAGCAGAAAATCTACAAAGAGCAAAGACATAGTGAAGAGAAATCTCAAGAGATGTTTGGGTAACAGGAAGAAATTTACTTTTACTGGATTAGGACTTTTGGAGGCTGTATAATGGAAGAGAGGTAGAAAGTTAGATTGAGGTTTCACAAATTGCTGAACTGGAGTACCAAGTTTATTTGGTAGAAAATGGCAAGCCATCAAAACATTTTCAAAGCGGAAACATATCACCCTGGCCGGGTGGCTTGCTTGGTTGGAGCACCATCCCATACACCAAAGAGTTGTGGGTTCAATTTCAGGTCAGGGCACATGTGTGGGTTGTGAGTTCCGTCCCGGGTCAGGACATGTGCTGGAGGAACTCAGTTGATGTTTCTCTCACATCGGTGTTTTGCTCTCCTTCCTCTCCCTAAAAAACAAAACAAAACATATCCTCATGTGAGGATTCAAAAACAAAGAAAACTGTAGTGAGATCAGTTCTCTAGGAATATCATTTTGGCAATAGATACTGGAGTAAAAATGAGTGGCATGAGACTAGAGGCAAAAGCAGGTAGTTGCCTGTGGCTGTCTTGTAGAGGGTCCTCAGGGACTATTTTGTGTACTTGGTCTGTCATCAGCAGAGGCCACAGGCTATAGAGGTTGGAGGGAAAGAATTAACCAACCTTTTGATATGTTCTCAAAGGGTGACCGTCAAGTGATTCAGCAGGACAGACTTGGGAAATGACTCTCATGTTTTTAAATGGTAAATGCAGGGGAAACAGATCATCATTTTGGACATTTTGAGCTTAATATGACATCTGAATATGTCAAGCAACCAATCTGTAATATTCCAAAGGAGATTTGGTAGTGTTCCTGGAGTTATCTGCATAGTGGTGAGAGAGAGAGAGACTATGGGGGACTGAGCTGATGCAGTGACTCCTTTTTCTATTCCTATTGCAAATACCTAAATATAGCAACTTTTAAACATATAGCCAAGCTCAGAAAAGAAAAGAAAGTCCCCAGACTTTATCAAAGAAAATGTGATAAGCATGCAGGTTGATGCCACTAGCACATAGGGTATCTATCCCTAGTGACTTGCAATAGAATTTTAATGCCTACATGGGAAAAGAATTTTAATGCCTACGTAGATACTCTGCTAAAACATGAATTTGTAACTGAGTATTCTTGGAGCCTGAAAACACCCCCTGGCCAGTGCAGTCACTGGAAACTATGCCTTGTATAGTTACAGATTATGGATTTATAACATGTGAATAGAAACCCAACTGAGAAACTAAGGTAGAAGTGTGTCCTGGGACTGGTAAAGTCCTCAGGGGCAAGGGCAAGGAAGTCAGGTCTCCTTCATAGGGACATTTGAGTAATACAAGACTTGGGGAACTCCTGTAGGAGCTAAAACCATCATAAAAACACACTCACAGTAAAAAGTATAAACTTAACCACCAGTCCAGTCAATCAAAGATTGATAATGCTGTGACCTAGTAGTGAGGAGATTCCTGAGATTAGATACTATCAAGTCTATTTAATATTACTTTTTGTTTGTTTGTTTTTAATTTAATTTTTATTGTATTTTTTCCATTGCCACTTAGTCCCCTTCTACCACCCCCACCAGGCAATCCCTACACTGTCGCCTGTGTCCATGAGTCCTTTTTCCTGTTTGCTCCCTCCCTCCATGCAAGGGAATCAGGCACTCCAGGTGATTGCTCATTGCTGAGTGGTTTTCAATTTGACAGAATAATGGAACGTTAAAATTATTTTAAAATATTAATGGTTGGATTCCTTTTTCTAGGTTTCTGATTCAACTAGTTTGGAGTATATCCTAACCATCAGGGTTTTGTTTTGTTTTTGAAGCTCCCTAGGTGATTCTGCACAGCAAAGTTTGAGAACCGCTGTGATAGATTATCAGAGAAAAGCAAAAGTCGAGGAACTGATGTTAGCCGCTAGTCAAAGCAGACAATGTAGCATATTTTCATCATGATGGAGGTCTTTGCAGACTCGTGAAAATGCCTTACTTTTTACAAGTGGTTGGCAAGATTTTTCTGTACAGGCCAGAGAGTAGTATTTTAGGTTTTGTGGTACAGATGGCCTCTGTTTCAACTACTCAACTCTGCTGTTATAGTACAAAAGTAGACATTGATAATAGTTAAACAGATGAGCATAGCTTTGTTCCAATAAAAATGTATTTGCCAAAGAGTGATGAGAAGGATTTGGCCTCTGTGCCTTACTTCGCTGATCTCTGTTTTCAGAGTGTTAAAGTACAGTAATGACACAGTTGAGAACCATGACATTCACTTTGGAGAAAGTAGCCCCATGTGTGAATAGGTTAAAGAAGTGAACTACTGAACGTGTAAGTATGGAGAACATAGTAAGATGAAATACAATGGAGTGTGAAGACCAGGCAAACTATAATCCTGGAAAGGACTAGCAGGAAAACTTGAGTGAATGACAGAAAATGGAATCCTATGGCACTGTTGGTGTGAATACAGACTGTTACAGCCACTGTGGAAAATAGTATGTCGTTTTCTCAAAAAATTCACTACCTTTTGACCCAGTGATTCCACGTACTGGAATATATCCTAAGAAACCCGAAACACCAATTCAAAAGAATGTTCATACCCCTATGTTCATAGCAGCATTATTTACAATAGCCAAGGTCTAGAAACAGCCCAAGTGCCCATCAGTAGAATAGTGGGTAAAAAAACCCTGTGGTGCATTTACATGATGGAATGCTATGCAGCAGTAAAAAAAGAAGGGATTCTTACCTTTTGCCACAGCATGGGTGGAACCGGAGACTATTATGCTAAGTAAAATAAGCCAAGCAGTGAGGGGCAAATACCATATCATATCACTTATAACTGGAATCTAAGGAACAAAATAAACTAACAAGCAAAATAGATTCAGCAGCACAGAAACAAGGAACAGACTGACAGCTGTAAGAGGAGAGGTGGGTGGGAGGGACTGGATGAAAGAAAGTGAAGGGATTAGCCAAAGAACATATATGCATGACCCACAGACACAGATAAGAGTGTGGTGATGGCCAGAGGGAAGAGGTGATGGGGGCTGGGTTGAGGTGTACCAAGGAAGGAAAAATGGGGACATCAGTAATAATGTCAACAATAAAAACAACGTAACCAAAAAAAAAAAAAAAAGAAAATGTAATCAGATTTAAGATTATGGCATAAAGTGGTAGCTGTGGCCAGGTAATAAAAATGCAGAAAAGGTTTGTTTCATATTATTTTGCGTTTGTTATTTTTTGTTTTTCACATTTAAAGGAACAGTGTATAAATGGATGGCTTGGATTTTCTATTTAATCACATCTAGATATTTTGGATTCAGTGTCAATGTACTTATATTTCCAAATACATTATCTATAATCATTATATCTGAATTGAAAATATTTATTCCTTTTCAACCTTAGCCACCTTTTCCAATGTTATGTTGGCACAAGAATATTTTTCCCATATTTTGATTAAATGTGTAGCTTGTTTAAAGAATAAACTGGGTTTATAGTTACTGGAAAAGCAGAGAGATGGGTTTCCTGTCTAGCATCACTTTCCAATTTTATTTGAATTTGCCTCTTTCCACTTCCCTGTCATCATAACTGCTTGGATGGCTTAGGGACCTGTTTATTTAATGTCAAAACACAACTTTATTCATATTTTAATACTTTTGAAATTAGGTTACATCTTTAGAATCAATGGATATGTATTAAATCATTTAATATATTATATTTTCTGACTCCAAAACTTGTTGTGAAATTCAACAGCCTTTTAGAATCCAGGAAATACGGTATTGTCTTCTCTCCTGTCTCTGCCTCCACCTTTCCTCTGACAACCACTTTCAGAGGTCCCAAGGACTTGCATTTCTGGAAAACAAATCTGATCTTGTCAGTACTTTACCTAGTAATTGAGAGTGCCTCACAGTCATTTTGAGTGACCTCAAAGTTCAGACTCCTTGGCATGGCCTTCGCGGGCCTTGCTATCTAAAGCTTTTCATATTCGGGCCCAAAGAACCAGATCTCCAGACTCTTTTCGCACCACCCCTCTCTCCCTCACGTGTATTGCTTCATTCCTGACAATCAGATGCATGATGCATTATTTTAATACAAGTGTTGTAAAGCCTCTGAGGAAAGGTTAATAAAATGGGATTGGTGTTGAGCTGAAAATAGCTAAAACAGACTTTTTCTAAAGCTTAATACTTTAAGATGGAAATGTATCATTGTCCTTGCAAGAAAGGCTTGACTTTTTATATCAAATTGTTGAAGAAGCTTATAGAATATCTTTATTTGGAGCCTTTTAAAAGCAGACTAGACACTCTTCTGTTTGAGATGATTTAGGTATACCCATGAGAGAGAAACAAGATGAACTTTGAGGTTGTGGCCAGCTCTAGGAGTTTTGGGGTGATTAATGACTATCTAAATGAGGCCAAGACATCCAGATGGGAGTGAAGAGAGAAATCCAGTTAGTCATCTACATGCTTTTTCTATATGGTTCCAAAAACCTGGATAGCTTAATGTATGTACTTATTTAAATCAAACCATTTTTTTCACTGGTATTTTCTGTTTTGAATGTTCACATGTTGCTATGGTATAAACAACCCCACAAGATAAATCCCTATTATCTTATTCCATCTGCCATCAAATAACACATATCAAATTGTAATTATTAAAAACATAACCATGTGAATTAAATTGAAAATGTTCAAAAATTGTTTTTGTTTGGTCTGTGTATAAAATACTAATGAAGGAATAGTGTAAAATATTTTTGATGCATTTTGGCTGTTTGCTCATTTTTATAAAATGGAAATTAGGCAGTGACTTATCCACTGTACTTACATTTGTATGGTTCTGTGTTTTAAATGTAGGTATGTGTCTTGTGTCCTGGGCTGTCCATATGAAGGAAGCATCACACCGCAAAAAGTGACCGAAGTAAGATATGCCTTCTGGTTCCCGGTAAAATGATGGATAGTATTGGTCTGTTTTCCTTACTGTTTAGTGCATCTGCATAACAAAGACCAAAGGAAACTGTGGAGTGGGAGACCTGTGATTGCTTAACTAATAGTTTTACTTTAACACCAAAGACCTATTGTTTAGGTTCCTGTTAAAGGTGAGATCATATGGTATTTGTCTTTCACTGCCTGGCTTATTTCACTCAGCATAATGCTTAACAACAAAACAAACAAACAAGCAAAATGTAACCAAAGACGCTAAAATAGAGAAGAGGCTGACAATGACCAGAGCGGAGAGGGGACGGAATTTCAGGGGAAAAGAGGAAGGGTTTACAGGAACAAATATAAAGAACACATAGACTAAAACTAGGGGGGGGGGTGGAAATAGGAGGGAGGTGGGGAGCACTGCGAGGGTGGGCTGGGATGGGAATAAAAGACAGAAAACTGCACTTGAACAACAATTAAAATTTAAAAAATGTTATAAAAAAAGACCTATTTATTGCCTGTAGCTGTTTGAAGTTAAATAACATTTGAGTTTTATCTTTTGAGTGCTCAAAGCTGAAGGGAATCACAATACCTGCTCTGCCTTTATGTGAGTGACCTTGCTCTCATTCCTGGCAGTTTGCGCACAATCTCTTTACCTTTCTTTGCCTTGGTTGCTCCCTTTGTTTTTCTCTTGCATATTTTTGGCACCTGTATCAGAGAACATACACTGCTTCAGCATTTTGTTCCTTTGGGATTCTATAGCTCTTACTGCTGAGATACAAGTTGCTGTTACAGAACCAGTTTACAGCGGTAGATTAGTCATTAAGGACCATTACTAAAGTTCATTTTTTACTTACTGCTCCTGTTTATTAACTGATACCAATGAATGCAACATTCCCATTCTTTGAAATTGTATTAAACTATCTTATAGGTTCATTTGGAAGTATATTGATGTGTACCTGTTACTAGGGTGTTAATGTTCATAAATTACTAATGTGGTACTGAAGCAGTGAAGACGGCATTGTTAGAAATCAAAATTTAGGCTGAATACACTTCCAGTTTGACTAAAGCCAGTGCTGTTTTTGTGCATTCATTTGAACTTTTGAAATTTGCTATAGATTTTTTAAGTGAGGGACAGGTCATGGTCCGGTATTTAAGCAAGACCTTTGCAACAGAGGCAGATATGCTATAAAATAATGAAGCTTACGTGTTGTAGTCCTTCAGCTGCATGGGGTCTTTCCAAGAATCTGTTATTAGTTTGTATTCACAATTATGCATTTTTTTCCTTAAAGAACACTTCCATAATTGTCTAAATTCAGACTCCACAAAACCTGGATCCAACTCTGCCTATACACCAAACCCCTTGCTCTTCTGCCTGGGCCTCATGCCATCTCTGGATAGGCCACACATACCCTTAGGCTCTTCACTCCTGCACCACGATGCTGGGCAGTTGCTGAAAAGAATTATGTAACAGGAAGATTAGAAACATTAGGAATTCATCACCAGCAGCCCTTAATGGGCCTTCTGAGCTATTCTAATGTATTTCTAGCTAACTACTCTCTTACTTTCTGAAATGACTAATGCAAATTTTTGTTCACTCTCTAGTGTTTCAAGGCCCTAGTCCTTCCCTTTACTTAATTCCCTGTATATTCAACTGCTTAGACTCCTTATGTGGACAGTTGAACATGTTCAGCCTCTTTCATCTGAAAACTTTTTTTTTAAATGTTATTTATTTGTTAGAGGGAAGGAAGGGAGAAAGAGAGGAAGGGAAACATTGATCACTTGCCTCTCATACCCCAACTGGGCACCTGACCAGCAACCTAGGCATGTGCCATGACTGGGAATCGAACTGGTGATCTTTTCATTCACAAGCTGGCACTCAGTCCACTGAGCCACACCAGCCAGGATTGAAAACTTTATTAATTGAGCACCCTCATCTAATTATTGACTATCTCCATCCTTCTACATGTAAACTTCTTCAAAGGACTGTATAGTAGTGACGTTCATTTCCTCAATGTGCCACCAACTCTTTATTATATCCCGAGTTGACTTCTAGACTATCACTCCATTGAAATCCCTATTTATAAGATTACTGCTTTGCACTTGGCACCAAGAAATCCAAGATTATATTTTGTCCTCATCTTGACTTCTTCTCAGCAGAATTTGGGACTAGTGACTGATCATTCTGTCCTTTCTGCAGTACTTTTGTATTCCTTGTATTCCCTCAATACCACACTTATGATTTTCCTTTGAAGCCTCATTCTCTGTCTCTGCCTAGTAAGAATTCTAGCATTTAATAGACAGTAGAAGAGGATGAGTAGTATGATTTTTTAATCCAAGTTTCCATTCAATAATAGTCTTCTGCCTGGACTAGATCTACCTTCTGAGTACCCTACATTCTGTTTTTGAAATTGTTACTGATATTGCCTTTCTGAAAAAAACAAATCTGATTTTATCACCACTACCCCAAACTCTGGCATGTCTTTCTATTGTTCTTCTAATAGAATCCTCAACCAAAATTCTAAACTTTTTGCAAGGCTCTGTATGGTCTTCCCCACCCTAACTCTCAGGTTCACATAGCTTCATTCCCTTTGGTTTTTGCTTCTCGTCTCATTACCCTTTACATTTGAGTTTTTTCCTATTTGGAATGCTCTTTGCATTTTTTATTTTAGCTGCCTAGAACACACTCACCTCTACATTTGATATGCTACCTGGAATATTCTTTTCATCTTTTCATACACTTTTTTCTCATTCTCTTCAACATGTTAATGCTTAGTTTATCCTAAGTTGTCACTTGGGCCCTTGCTGCTTGACAGATCTAGGTCAATGTCCTTTGCCATATGCTCTTAGAATCCTGTTTCTTTGTTTCTTTGTCTGGAAATTCTTATTTTAGCTGTAATTACACATTCCCAAATGGATTGATTAAGGTCTGTCCTTGTTTGACTCCAGGCTCTCTAACAGCCTGAACCATCTCAATACTTGTCTGCCCATCATATACCAGCACCTAGCACAGTGCCTGGCATGAAATGGCACTGAAGAAATTCATAATAAATGAGTTAATGAGTGACCCTGTGCCAGATTTTGTACAAAGTGATTTGTATAATATATTCTAATTTTTATTGCTAAATATGTCATTATTGACACCACTGTTATTGTAATTATTAAAAAAATAAGGATTAGAAAATATGCTAAATAAGGGTATTTTGTTGTCGGCTTTTTAGAGACTAGGGACTGAATTTTAAAGAGGTTCATTTTCTTTCATTTTCTGCTCAGTATCACATGACTAACATGGGTGACAGCTGAGATTAAATCCAGGCCTGTCGGACTCCAGAACCCAGGTCTTTGTCAATATACCATGCTGCCTTCATGCAAATTCTTATTTGCATGAAGCCTCAGCTGTTTAGCTTGAAGGGACTTTGCAATATATCTCTTTGTAATATCACTACTTAGCACTTGAATTAAAAAATGCAAGATCATCCATATATGAGCCAGAAAAATTAAGCCAGAAATCCTTAGTTACTCTACTAAGTATTATAAAGCTAGTATTTATGATAATTAAAAAGCTACTGAGTGATGGAACTGAAGCTGGTATTGATAATTTTTGACCTCTAATACCTTGAGAAATGTTACTTCCAAAGTCAATTTGGAATGCTTCTGTTTAATTAAAGAGTTAAGAAAAGTAAGTCTGCCATAGTTAAAATTGTAGTTTATAATTTATAATTAAACATGTAAATCAATAGATGGATATGACTGTAAAGCAAACTTGAATATTAAGAAAAGATACTTACAGTAATATCATTCAGGGCTTTATATAATACTCAGGATTTAATGAGCATGTAACTGGGCCAGAAAACTAAAATGTTTTCCATGGATGTATCCTGATCTTAGTTATGATTTTTACCCCTGGATGGTGTTTGCTGAGGAACAGCAGGGTGTGAGTCTGTTCATTTCCATGGTTTTATAAGCTCTTTACCTGTCCCACAGGTATCGAAGAGACTGTACAGCATGGGCTGTTATGAGATCTCCCTGGGAGACACAATTGGAGTGGGAACTCCAGGAAGCATGAAGAGGATGCTGGAAAGCGTCATGAAGGAAATCCCACCCAGCGTTCTTGCCGTTCACTGTCATGACACGTACGGACAGGCCTTAGCCAATATCCTCACGGCCCTTCAGGTATTTTGTATTCCTTGTATCTATGCGTGTATCTTTATTTATAATACACACATGTTAAGAGCTGCAGTGAAATAACATTTTAAAACTTCTGTGGATGTCATGTTTGAATATTGCCTGCTGCCTGGCAAGCACTTAGGAGGTATTTGTCAATCACACATGCTTTTTGAGGGTAATGATGTCTCTTATTACTGCTCATTTGATTGGATAAAATTCCCGAATTTGTTCTCCTTTAGATATTACTCCTCTTAAAGCTGAAAAAAGCCTGTTCCAGCTCCCATGTGCCTTCAGCCATAAAATATCACAGGCTGAAATATGATAGCATTTTGAGGAATACAAAGCGCAAAGAGAGAGGAGCGCACGGTTGTTAGCATGTTGCGGGCTGGTGCTCTTGTTGATAATTTGGTGCTCTGTGATGAGGGGATGTGGTGCCGAAGTGCAGGATGTGCTGTTTAAGATGGTTTTCGGATGTTGTCCAGCATACTTTTGAAAGAACCCCTGGTTTTAATCAAGTGTATTCTGTTAGGTGGGCAAAATGAAGAGATCTCGAAAGTTGGAGGATTAAAAAGTGTTTGTTAATTCTAATGATAACTCAGTTATTTTGAATATATGTAAAAGAATAGATATAAATAGCATTTTAAGGGTATTGTTTGGAAATTAGACTCCTAAACTCAGCTAAAAATAGATTCATTTGATGTACTTAAGACAGAAGATTTTGATGACTAAAGATAAGACTCTTTGAAAGCATTTTGTCGAAGCTGAAAGTCAGTATGTGAAGCTTAATGTCACAGTCCTGAAGTGTACAGTTGCTTGGCAGGAGTTAAAAACAATGTGAAGATCAAGCCTCATAAGGGCTTATTTTGACTTTGTAACATATGTGCACAAATCCTTATTTATCCTCTGGAAGCAGGCAAGGAACATTGTATTAAATTAGAAGAGAAAATCATATCCCATGGACTTTTGGACGTGGGAATTTTTACAATTTTCCTTCCCTAGGTATTTCAGTTTCTAAAACAATAGAGAACTAGGCATCACTTCAGGATTTTGTGTTCAGCTGCAACTGTAACTTATTAAGTGTTCCTAACCAGCAAGTTCCTAAGTTCCTGAAGAGGTGTGTCTCACTGCGTCCCAGCTCTCTCCATCTCTCCGCCTCTCTCTCTTCTCTGTTTGGATATATCATCTATATGGCAATACGTTGAATAATTATTTTATTCCTGTATTATTATACAATGAATGGTAGTTTAGTTCTTTGGGGAACAGGTCTACAGTGCAAAGTCTGGGGACCTGAACTTCTGATTCTGGACACACTGCCTCTTGAAAATGCCCAAGTGCAAAGTATTACTGAAACCACATTGTGATGATAACAGTTCGGGAAGGCCCATCTGATAGGGTAATGTTTGAAATGAAATCTAAAGAATGAGGAACTAACCCCAGTAAGGGGTGTGTGCGTGTGTGCACACATGTGCACCAGCCTGTGAAAACAATACTTCAAGCAGATGAAACACCATTTGGGCAAAAGGCCTTGAGAGAAGGGAGGATCTTGTCCTAGGACCTAAAAGAAGGTCAGTATATTCACAGGAGAAACTAAGCTTTAATAACATTTGGTGAATTAGTTAAATTGTGTAGTCTTTACTTATAGAGTGTTGAGAACTGAAATCCTAGAGCCTTTGCCCATCTTGGAACAGCCAGACAGGGGAGCACAAAACAACCTGGGACCCAAGCTAGATGGGGAACATGGTAAGAACCGGTGTAAGGCTGAGGTCCCCCAAGGCACTACACCCACAGTCCAAGGGCGAGCCAGCAATAATTGCATCTCGCAAAGGGAGAAGGCAAGTGCATTCATTCTTATGGCCTGGCCCTGAGTTGGAGGAGAAATACAAAGTCTCCCTTTGTTCGTCATAACCTTTTGTCCACCCTCATGTGGGTTTAGGGTTCAGATTCCCATTGCCTGCAGAATTTGAAAGACCCAAGAACATAAATCACTTTGAAAAGGCTGGGTGTTAGTAGTACGTTTAGGTATGAAAAATCTTCTCAGAAGTAACTCTTCTCCAGTTTAAGCCTCACTGCAGTGTGTGTGTCAGTCCGTACGCATGGGTGTTCTACTTCTCAGCTGCTCCTGTGGTAGTTACTAGTGTGACTCTAAGCATCTGTAACTATTTGCTGCTCCTTTGCTATGTGTCCGAGCTCTCTGAATACATGGAGGGCAGGAGGCCAGTGTTCTGTGACGTTGCCCCAGAGCTTAGGTTAGGCTCACAGCATCAATAGGGAAGTGGGTGACAGTGCCTTGTGTAATACACAACATGACGTTAGGCCGGAGAGCCCATTGTAAGTGAATGATTGAGGAAACTGTCAAAACGTAGAGATCTGATGAGGAAGCTAAAACTTAGAGTTGTAGAGGATTTTTTTTTGCCTTTTCTACCATCCACTTTCACATAGTTTGATAAACCAGTGACAACATAAGAAAGAAATACACAACTGCCGATCACTTTGAAACTGTATATAGCTAAAACAATCTTTATGCTGACAAAGATAGCCAAATGTGGTCCTCGAATGTCACTGCACACACGCATGTGCTGGTCCCAGGCAACACCGAGTACAGCAGGGTGCTTTTCTCACCTCCCACCCCCTCCCATAAACAGCAACAGCAACAGCAAAATAGCTGGGCTTACTTTTAGTGGAGGAGAAAAAAATGTCTTGGAAAAAACTGTCAGTGTTTAAGTAGAAGGGAAATCAGAGAAAGTTTCACTTCATTATGAACAGGGCTAACCTTGGCTTCAGGAAGCAGTGGCCATGCTTCATTTTTTAAAATGGAATCTTTGAAGTGGCTTCTAGTAAAACTGGTGTAAGATGTGGAGTGGATATCATTTGCTTTAATTTAGGGGTTGAGAAGCAGTTTACAGTGCTCCATACTGGATGTTAATATTAAGGCAAGCAGACATGTAATAAGTGGAAACTTGGCCACATGGTAGGAAACAAAAAGGAGTTATAAATAGAACATCCCCCTCAGTCTGGAAAGCACATACTAATTGTGTAGTAGAGGGTCGTGGAGAACTTTTTCTTGGGTTTCCAAGTTATTGTATTTTTAATGATATATACATATGACATAGGGCTGTATGTAGATGGTTATATGGAAGTCAAGAATTCATAATTATCAGAGGTACTTAATATAGAAAAATAATGTTGAGACTATACATTGAAGTGTGGGATATTTATAACCACTCAAAACCAAAAGAACAAGAAAATGAGGTGAGAAAATGTACAACATTTTAGTAATAGAAGAAACGTATATGACCCAGTATACTTGTCTTTTATGTAAAAATTGAGCTTCATCTCTCATATACTCCCAAGTACCTAAGTGAAATACCAGTGAACAAACTGTTTAATCTATTTAGTAGCAAACAATTGCATAGTTGTGATTTTTCTCCACTCAAATGATTTGAGTCTTCCTAATTGGATAAAAACAGAATAAAACAAATAAGATCCAATACCACAAATAACAATACCATATCAATAGGTAGCACAGAGACAAAGCAGGATAGGAAATGTTTAACTTTCTCCTGAAAAAGTATTATGTGCCTTTTTTCTCAAACTTAATAGACTTTTAGCTTAATGTGCCTTTCCTCATAATGTTTTCCATATGCTTATTATTCTCTTTTAGAAAAACAAAATTATTTACCTAATTTTTACATTAAAACACTTTATATTAACTTCTACTAAACATGTTTAAATGCTAGCAAACATACATATTTTTTCATGTAATTTGTTTTTGCCATTCTTGAGGATAATTTTTAAAAATTCCAGTCACAAGCCTGATGAGTCTGTTTCTCCATTTTGTATACACAGAAAGCATACTATTGAGAAATGGAGATGAGTTGCAGTTTCTGGAAGAACTGCCTTGGTGATAGTATACTTAGTACTATTATTACAGTCATTACAATTAACACTACTCCTAATAACCACCATAAGAACATTTTTTTATTTGAACAATTCTTTAAACTTGGTTGTACTTAGCTGACCTTGTTCGCCCTAAAAATAATTAAATTTTTATTATTTTTTATTTTTTTCTTTTGTATTGCATTTTTTGGGCTGACACTGGTTAACAAAATTATACAGGTTTCAGGTGCATAATTCCACAACACATGATCTGTACACTGTAGTGTGTGTTCACCACCCCAAGTCAAGTCTCCCTCCATTGCCATTAATCCCCCATACTCTCCTCCACCTCCCCCCACCTACCCTCCTCCTGGCGATCACCATGCCGTTGTCCATGTCCTTGAGTTTTTTCTCTTCTTTTTCCTTTTTGCTCAAACCTTCCACCCCAACCACCCAGCCCCCAAGCCCCCAAGTCCCCAAGTCCCCAAGCCCTGACCCTACCTAACAGCTATCAGCCTGCTCTCTATGAGTCTGTTTCTATTTCCCTTTTTTAGTTTATTTTGTTCATTAGATTCCACATACGAGTGAAATCATATATTTGTCTTTCTCCGAATGGCTTATTTCACTTAGCATAATGCTGTCCAGATCCATCCATCTGTGGCAAAGGGTAAAATTTTCTTCTATTTTTTTACGACTGAGTAGTATTCCATTGTGTAAATGAACCATAGCTTTTTTATCAACTCATCTATCGATGGACCCTTGGACTGCTTCCAAATCTTGACTGCAACATCTAAAAGATGTTGCAATGAACATAGGAGTGCATATATTCTCTCAAATTAGTGTTTTGGGTTTCTTCAGATAAATTTCCAAAAGTGGAATCACTGTGTCATAAGGCAATTCCATTTTTAATTTTAGAGGGAATTCCATACTGCTTTCCACAGTGGCTGTGCAAATGTGCATTCCCACCAACAGTGTATGAGGGTTCCTTTTTCACCACATCCTCATCTATACTTGTTGTTTATTGATTTATTGAAGATAACCATTCTGACAGGTATAAGGTGATACCTCATTGTGATTTTAATTTACATTTCTTTGATGATTAGTGAGGTTGAGAATCTTTTTTTATGTCTGTATGTGCATCTTTATGTTCTCTTTGAAGAGGTGTCTGTTCAGGTCCTTTGCCCATTTTTAATTAGATTATTTGTTTTTTGGTGTTGAGTTGTCTGAGTTTTTCATAAACCTCTGGATGTTAGCACCTTATCAGATGTTATATTGACAAATATATTTGTCCATTCAGTGGGTTATCTTTTAATTTTTTGATGGTTTCTTTTAAAAACTTTCTAGTTTGATGTAGTGCCATTTATTTATTTTTCTTTTGTTTTCTATGTTTGAGAAAACATATCAGAAAAAAATATTATCAAGAGAAATGTCCAAGATTTTATTGCCTATATTTTCTTCTAGAAGTTTTGTGGTTTTGAGTCTTACATTTAAGTCTTTAATCCATTTTGAGTTTATTCTTGTCTATAGTATAAGAAGGCCCGATTTTCCTACTACCATTTATTGAACAGACTGTCTTTACCCTGTTGTATGTTCTTGCCTCCTTTGTCAAATATTAATTGACCACATAGACATGGGTTTACTTTTGGGCTCTCTATTCTGTTCCATTGATCTGTGTGTCTGTTTTCATACCAGCACCATGCTACTTTAATTACTATGGCCTTGCAATTTTGTTTGATAAAAGGTAGTGTGATTCTTCCAACTTTGATCCTCTTTCTCAAAATTACTGTGAATATTTGGGGTCTTTTATAGTTCTATATAAATTTTTGAGTTATTTGTTCTAATTATGTGAAATATATCCTTGGTGCTTTGATAGGAGTTTTGTTGAATTTATGGATTGCTTTTGGTAGTATGGACGTTTTAATGATGTTAATTCTTCCTGTCCATGAACATGGTATATACTTCCATTTCTTTGCATCTTTCTTAATTTCTTTCTTCACTGCTTTATAATTTTCTGAATACAGGTCTTTTACATCCTTGGTTAAATATATTCCTAGGTATTTTTTGATGTAATTGTTAGTGGGATTGTTTTCTTAGTTTCCCTTCCTGATACTCCATTAATTAGTGTATACAAATGCAACTGATTTCTAGATATTTATTTTGTATCCTACTACTTTACTGAACTTATTTATCAGTTCTAGTAGTTTTTTGGTGGAATCTTTAGGATGGTCTACATACAGTATCATGTCATCTGCAAACAATAACAGTTTTACTTCTTTCTTTACATTATGGATGCTTTTATTTCTTCTTCTTGTCTGATTGCCATGGCTGTTCTTCCAATGCTATGTTGAATAAGACTGATGAAAATGGACATCTCTGTCTTGTTCCTGATATTAAGGAAAATGCTTTTAGTTTTCTCCACTGAGTATGATATTAGCTATGGTTTTGTCATTAATGACCTTTATTAGGTCAAGATATGTTCTCTCTGTTACCACTTTCCTGAGAGTTTTTATCATAAATGGATGCTGTATTTTGTCAAAAGCTTTTTCTTCCTCTGTTGATATCATATGATTTTTATCCTTAATTTTGGTTATGTGGTATATTTCTTTGATGTGCAGTTATTGTATCAAACTTGCATCCCAGGAAAAATTACCACTTGATCACCACTTGATCATGGTGTATGATCATTTTTTAAAAATACTCACCCAAGATATTTTTAACTGATTTAGAGAGATAGGAAAGGGGAGAGAGAGAAAGGATGTGAGAGAGAAACATCAATGTGAGAAAGAAACATTAATAGGTTCCCTCCCATACACACCCCAACCAGGGATTAAACTTGCAATTTAGGTATATGCCCTCACCACGAACCAAACCTGAAGCCTTTTGGTGTATGGGGCAATGCACCAACCAACTGAGCCACTCCACTGGTGCTGTAACCTTTTTAAAGTATTGTTCGATTTGGTTTCCTAATAATTTGGTTTAAAGATCACTTCCATCCTAAGATTAAATAATGTTACTAATTTTATATTATGAGGGGCACTATAAAAGAATCCAGTTAGTGGAGTTAACAAAATAAAGTGTTTCATTTTATTTTTACCCTTTTTATTTCTTTAAATTAATTAATTTATTTTTTTGGCTTAAAAATTTATTCTTTCACAGTCTGGTCTGGAGGCCAGAAGTCCAAAATGAAGGTGTTGGCAGGGCTGTGCACATTTGAGTGTTCTTTTTTTTTTTTTTTTTTTAACATTTTTTATTGTTGTTCAAGTACAGTTGTCTCCATTTTCCCTCCACTCCTGCCCCCCAACCCCAGCCATCCCCACCTCCCACCCCTGATCCCACCCCTCCTTGGTTTTGTCCATGTTTCCTTTATAGATGTTCTTGAAACCCCTTCCCCCCTTTCTCATTTTTTTGAGGATTTTAGCATTTATGTTTATCAGGGATATTGGCCTATCATCTTCTTTCTTTGTAGTGTCTTTATCTGGTTTTGGAATTAGGGTAATGCTGGCCTCATAAATGAGCTTGGGAGTTTTCCCTCATCTTGATTTTTTGGGGGGGAATATTTTAAAAAGTACAGATGTTATTTCTTCTTTGAATGTTTGGTAAAATTTGCTTGTGAAGGCATCAGGTCTAGGACTTGTGTTCGTTTGAAGTTTTCTGATTACTACTTGCATTAGTCGTAGTCATCTGTTTAGATTTTCTGTTTCTTCTTGATTTGGTTTGGGGGATTGTAATGCATTTGTCCATGTCTCCCACATTGTCCAATTTGTTGGCATATTTTCTTATGATTCTTTGTATTTCAGTGGCGTCAGTTGTTACTTTTCCTCTTGTATTCTACTTTTATTTATTTGGGTTCTCTCTTCTCTTTTGCTTGATTAGTGTGATTAAAGGTTTATCAATCTTGTTTATCTTTTCATAGAACAAGCTCTTGGCTTCATTGATCTTTTGTGTCTTTTTAGAATCTATTTTGTTTAATTGTGCTCTGATCTTTATTATTTCCTTTATTCTTCTCACTTTGGCCTTTGTTTTTTTTTTTGTTTGTTTGTTTTTGTGTTTTTTTTTAGTTCCTTTAAGTGTAAGATTAGAGTGTTTGAGATTTTTTCTTGTTTCTTAAGGTAGGCCTATAATAGTAGAATATTCTCTTAGGACTACTTTTATTGTTTCTCACCATTATATATTTTGCATATTAACCCCTTATCAGATATATGGTTTGCAGATATTTTTCCCATTCCATTGTGTGTCTTTTCACTTTTTTGATTGTGTTTTTTATTATGGAGAAACATTTTAGTTTGATGTAGTCCCTCTTATTTATTTTTTATTTTGTTTCTTGTGCTTTAGGTGTCATATCCAAAATATTTTCATCAAGACCCATGTCAATGAGCTATTTTGCTATGTTTTTTTCTAGGGATTGTATGGTTTTGATTTTACATTTAAGTCTTTAATCCACTCTGGTTAATATTTGTGATAAATGTAATATAGGGGTCTGCTTTCATTCTTTTTTCATTTATTCATGGAAATATCTAATTTTCCCAACAACATTTATTAAAGAACTGTCATTTCTCCATTGACTGTCTTTGGCTCACTTTTAAATATTATTTGAATGCATGTGCTTGGTTTATTTCTGTGCTCTCAATCTGTCCCATTATTTATGTGTCTGATTTTATACCAGTCCCATACTGTTTTGATAACTGTAGCTTTCCCATGTAAATCATAAAGTTTTATACCTCCCATTTTGTTCTTCTTTCTCAGGATTACTTTTGTTATTCAGGGTTTTGTGTGGTTTTGTACAAATTTTAGGATTTTTTTTTACTTTCATAAATAGTACCATTGAAATCTTTAAAAAAAAGAATATATTTATTTTTAGGCAGAGGTGAAGGGAGGGAGAAAGAGAGAGGGAAACATCAATGTGTGGCTGCCTCTCACATGCCTCCTACTGGGGGCCTGGCCCACAACCCAGGCGTGTGCCCTGAGCTGGGAATCAAACAGGTGATTTTGATTCTCAGGCCGGCACTCAGTCCACTGAGCCACACCAGCCAGGACAGTACCATTAAAATCTTGGTAGGGATTTTTTTTAATGGAAACTCTACAGATTTTTGTATGTTATATTTTGTATCCTACAACTTTACTAAATTCATTGAAAAGATGGATTAAACTAATTTAACTCATATAACAAATTAAATTCAATAGAATTTCCTACGTTTTGCACTTTTACTTATCCTCCACTCATATTTTAGGTTATTGATATTATATTTTACATATTTTTATATTATGTAACTAACAGTTTATTGTAGTTTGGGATATTTTCACATTAGTTTTTCAACTTTTAAACTAGAGTGGTGAGTGAATTACTTCCCACCATAACCACATTACAGAATCTAACTTTGACTACAGCTTCATCATTACCAGTACGTTTTATAGTGCCTTCTTATGTTATGATATTAATCAGTGCACTTTTATTTCTTTCTGCCCAGGGAACTCCCTTTAGAATTTCTTTTGAGTCAGTTCCAGTCATGATAAAGTCGGTTTTTATTTGCTTGGAAAAGTCTTTAATTCTCCTTCATTTATGAAGGATACCTTCACTGAGAATAGAAATCTTGGTTGACAGCTTTGTTTTTTAAGCATTTTCAATATGTCATCTCATTCTCCCTGAGCCTGAGGAGCTTCTGTTGAGAAATCCAGTTTTAGACTTACTGGGGTTCTTTTGTATGTATTTCTCTCTTTTCTCTTCTTTTAGAATTATTTATTTGTATTTGGCTTTTAACATTTTAATTATAATGTGTGTCAGTGTAGTTTTATTTGGATTCACTTTATTTGGAATTCTTTGGATGTCTTGGATATAGATCTCCATTTCTCCCAGCAGGTTTGGGAACTTTTCACCCATTGTTTTTTCTTTTTTAATATTACTTCTGTCTCTTTGACTTTCTCATTTTGTTCTGGAATTCCTATAAAGTTAATTTTTTTTCTTTTCATTGTGTTCTATAAGTCACATCGGCTTTCTGTACTTTTTTTGCTCCCCCCTTTCCTTCCTTCCCCACCTTCCTTCTTTCCTTTTTTTTTTTTTCTTTTCTTTCTTTCTAACTGGATAATTTTAAATGTCCTATCTGATAGTTTGCTGATTCTTTTCCTCTGCCTGGTCAAGTCAGTTTTTGAAACTCTATTAAATTCTTCAATTCATTTACTGTCTTTTTCCGCTTTAGGATTTCTGGTTATTTTTATTTAGATGGTTTCTATTTATATATTGTACTTCTTTATCATGTATATATTATTTTCTAATTTTGTTTAGTTGCCTTCCATTTGTTCTTTTAGTTCACTAAAGTTCTTTGAGAAAATTATTCTGATGTTTTTGTCTGGCGTTTCATAGATCTCTGTTTATTTAGTGTCACTTATTAGAGCTTTATCAGTTTCCTTTGGTGATGTCATATTTACCTGATTTTTTTGTGGTCCTTGATTCCTTAAATTGGTATCTGTGCATCGGAGCAAGTAGTTTGTCTTCCTGACTTTGCAAGTTTGCTTTGGCAGATATACTTTTTCACCATTCAGCTCAATTTGGGTTCCTGGGTGTGTGGGCTGGTAGCATCCTTCAGCAGATAGGGCTTGCTGTTAGGGTCTACATGGGGGCAAGGCAACTATTTGATCTCTGAGGTCAGGGGTGGGAGGTATTCCACTGGCTGAGAGCAACTAGATAAGACTGCTGGCTCAGTTCCCAGCCCTAACGAGGCTGTAGGGTAGACTGTGTGATTGCCTGGATTCTCTGGTTAGGCATACTAGATGGTTGTGACTGCACTGAACTCATCATTAGGTATAGCTATGTATTAGCTTCTCTGCCCTGGCAGGGCCCAAAGCCTGTATGGTTTGTTTTTTGGGGACCCTAGTGAGGCAAGAGTATGCAGTAGATGTCCTCAATAGCTAGGTCACTGATTTTGCTCTGAGGACAGAGAAAGCCACAGGCTGGGCTGTCTGTTCAAATGCTACTGTAACCAGGGCTCCAAAAGGATGAGCTGCACAGCTTTATGCATGCTCTGGTAAAGTTCTCTGGTCAGGAGGGGAGAAGGGTATATTTAGCAATATGTGGGCCTACAAATTAGTTTCCCTACCAGGACTCAGTGGGAGAAGCAACTCCAAGGCTATTAAGCATCTTTGTTTGTAGTCTTATCTCAATATGGCCTGTGTTCCAAGTCTCCTGCACCAACAGGGCCACTGGCTTTCCTCTTGGGGTAATAAGCACTGCTTTCCTGACACTCAACTCAAACTGCTGGGTTAGGCAGCAGCTTCCAAGTGTTCTTGCCAGCCCTGTAATCAGATGGGGTCAGGAGACTGGCTCTATAGTGGGCTAAGTATATGACTCAGCTCTTCTGCTGAGAGGAACTGAGAGGGCCTAATTCAGCAACTCCAAGGTTTCTCAAACAGGTTTTTTGATTAGGGGGCAGTCAGGACCTGCAGTTAGCAGAAGGAGATGCTATGAGTTTATCCCCTGCCTAGGTGGAGCAAGGGGAGCCTTTCATGACCGTTACTGGCTTTTCTCTGAGGCTGCTCAGATCTGCCTGCCAGCCTCTTGGTCCCAGCGTAGCTAGGATACACAGCTTCCAGGTCTTCTTGCTGGCCCTTTTGGTCAGATGGGTCTGGGAGCCACACTCTGTGGCAGGCAAGACTATGACTCAGTTCTTCTACCTGAGCATAGTCAGACCAGTCTCCAAGGCTGGTAGAACTCCTCATTTAAGGACCCAAACTAGGTAACTCTGATCTCCACCAACTTCCCTGGTCAAACTGCACAGCCAGCTTGGTTCTGCAGAAGAGCAAAGCCACTGGTGGAGACTGCTACTAGGACTCTTCAGGTAGGAAATCAGTTCGCCAAGATCCAAGTGCTGGTTGTTACAGGAGCCTTTCTCCCTCTCAGTCACAATGGGATTCCAAGTGGTTGAGCCCTGAAGATTCCCCTGCAATCTCTGAGGGGCAAAACCAGTGTTGGGTTTCCCAAAAAGTAACCTACAATTCCGAGGGGGCTAAATGTCACCCCTGGGCTCTCTTTTTTCCACTGCAGTTACCACAGGCCAAGGGGAGACCTCTTGGTGTGGTGCTGTGCTGCCTTGGGGGAGGGGCAATGTGGTCCGTGTGTAAACATTTCTCTATCCCTTCTAATGCAGTCTGTCCTGGTTTCTGTGGGGCAGAGGGGTGCTTCAGCCTCACTCCGTCCTCTAGGATTCTCTCAGTGGTGTCTTGTCCACGAATAGCTGTTACTTGTTCTTTTGGAGGGCAAAGTCAGGAACACCCTTTCTTCACATTGCTCAATTGTGTCTTTTACTGATGTAACTTTTAACAGATTACCAAATAAATATAAAAATTATAGTAGCCTGTATCTATCTAACCCAAAGTATTGGAATTTTATTTTCATCCATAGTGTGGGAAAACTTTTTATCCTGCTTTCTGTTTTATTTTTTAACTTTAAAATTCTAATTCAAACAATGAAGTACTCTAGTACTAGGGAGGATGCATACAAGAGTAAGCTCAGGTTACTGACCTTGGAGAGTTTCCAATGCAAGCAGAAAAGAGTTTCAAGTGAAGTCAAAGCAACCCAGAAGAGATACCCTTTGGACTAAACATAAGAGAGATTTTTGTTTTGTTTTTATACTTTTATTGGCAGTGTACAGCCACTGGATATGTTAAACTGGAGTGGTTTGATTAATGCCTTGTTTTATGAAGTTCATTCCAAATTCTGGGTGGAGGATAGACTGTTAGGATTTGGAGTGCTGCAGGGATGAAAATGTGAGGTTGCAGAGACCAGAGACACAGGCACTAGGAATGAGACAACGGCAATGATCGTTCCCATTGATAAATTATGGGAGAAAAGACAAAATAAAGGACACATATGGGAGATATTATTCCAATTCCCAATCAGCAGGACTGAGAATTGCTTCTAAGTACATGGAGTGGTAATGAATGAGGGTGAGGGAGAAGCGAAGAGACTAATCACTCTGACACTGCAAGTTAGGAAAAATGGGTGATGTCATTGGGATATTTGATCTTTCCAAGGCATTGCTAGTTTTGTGAAAATAAATCCAGGGACCTGTTAATGACAGTAATCCATATTTCATGAAATCATGTTTCACAGGGCCACAGCTATTATGCACAGTTCTCCCTCAAAGTATAGTGGTAATAATTCCTCAGGGCTTCCTCAGTCCCTCAAGAAAACAGACTTATGGAGGTCCTGCCTGCCAAATAATATAGCATGTACAGTCAAGCCTAAATTCTACATTTATTACTTAATAAATTACATTTAATATTGCTGATTAAAGCAGTTATAAAGGGGTTTACTGATTTTTTTCTTCTTCTGATTTTATTTAGATACAGTTGACATGGATCACTGTATGAGTTTCAGGTATCCAGCCTGAAGGTCTGACTTAACATATATTGTGAAATGAGTTTGATAATTTAATTAATAGTAATTATATGTAACTAAATTAATGAACATTTACTTAAGTTTTATTTAGCATCCATCATCTCAGATAGATACAATAAAAACTGATTTTCTCTTTGTAATTAGAACTCCGTAGATTTACGCTCTTTATTTTCCTGTATGTTATGCAACAGTGATAACTACAAACATCATGTTGTACATTACATCCCTATTATTTACCTTATAGCTCAAAATTTGTATATTTTGAGCACATTCCTCCAATTTCCCCTCTCCCCACTCCTTGTCTATTGTAACCAAAAAGGTAGTCACTTTTTCATGTGGTTTTTATTTGCATTTTACTGATGATTGGTGATGTTGAGAATCTATTCATATGTCTTTTGGTCATTTTGACATCCTCTTTGGGAAAATGTTTGTTTAACACTACTGTTGAATTTTTAATCAGATTGGTTTTCTGTTGTTAGTAAGTAGATTGAATTCTTTACGTATTTTGAATATTAACCCCTTGTCTGATAATATTTTGCAAAAATTTTCTCCCATTCTATATGTTGTCTTTTCATTTTGCTGTTTATTTTGCTGTGCAGAAAATTTCGAGTTTGATGTAGTCCCATTTGTTGGTTTTTGCTTTTCTTTTTTGTGCTTTCAGTGACATGTTAAAAAATTTTGCCAAGACCAACATCATTTAGCTTTTTCCCCTACATTTTATTCTAGAAGTTTTATGGTCTTGAGTGAGTGGTGTAAGATAGGGGTTCGGTTTTATTATTCTGCTATTTGTTGTTTATTTATTTATTTATTTATTTATTTATTTATTTTCCCAACACCATTTCTTGAAGAAACTATCTTTTCCCCATTGGGTATTCTTGACTCCCTTGTCCAGTATTAGTTAACTACATACACTGCAAGTTAACTCTGATCTCTTCATTGTATTCTGCTGGTTGGTGTGTCTATTTTTGTGCCAGCAGCATACTTTTTATTATTATGGCTTTGTAGTATAGTTTGAAATCAAGAAGCCTGACACCTCCGACTTTCTTTTTTATCAGGATAGATTTGGCTATTCTGGGTCTTTGCTAGTCTATACAAATTTTAGGACTGTTTCTTCTATTTCTGTGAAGAATGTCTTTGGAATTTGATAGGGGTTCTGTTGAACCCATAGATGGCTTTGGGCAGTACGATCATGCATGTGAACAGTAGTCATTCTTTCGTTCTGTGAATACGGATGTCTTTTCATTTGTTTCTGTCTTCAGTTTCTTTCCTCAAAGTCTTATTGTTTTCAGCATAGACATCTTTTTCCTTGTTGGTTAAATTTATTCCCAAGTGTATTATTGTTTTGGATTCTATTGTGAATGGGATAGTTTTCTTTATTTTTTTCTTCAGATGCTTCAGTTAGTGTAAAGGAAAGCAATTGATTTTTACCTGTTGAATTGTAAACAAATTTTAATGAAATTTTTACCTGCTACTTTATTGAAATTATTGGTAATACCAACAACTTATTACTTACTTTGTGGAATTTTCTATATATAAAAAACCATATCATCAGCAAATAGTGAAAACTTTACTTCTTTTCTGATCTGGATGCCTTATATTTCTTTGTTTTGTTTTGCCTGTTTGCTATCAGTAGGACTTCCAATATTGTGTTAATTAGGAGTCAGAACTGGGGATACTTGTCTTATTCCCTGATCTTGGAGGAAATGTTTCAATTTTTTATTGAGTATAATGTTATTTGTGGGTTTGTTGTATATAGAATGTTATGTTGATGCATGTTTCTTATATACCCAGTCTTATTTATAATCATGAAAAAGGATGTTGTATCAAGTATTCTTTCTATATTTTTGAGATGTTCATATGCTTTTTATTTTATCGATGTAATCTATTACACTTATTGATTTGTATATATTGAACCATTCTTGAATCTCAGGGATAAATCCCACTTGATCACAGTGTACAATTCTTTTAATGCATTATTATATTTGGTTTGCTGATTTTGGGGACTTTTGCACTTACATTCTTCATAAACATTGGTTTATAATTTTGTATTCTTGTGCTATCTTTTTTCTGGTTTTGATGTCAAAGTGATGTCGGCTTTGTAGAATGACTTTGGAAGTATTTAAGGAGAATTAGTGTTATTCTTTTAAATGTTTTGTAAAATTCTCCAGTGAACTCTAGGTCCTGGAGTTTTCTGAGGAAGGATATTTTTGATTACTGACTTAATCTCTTTCCTTGTCATTGGTTTGTTCAGATTTCTATTTCTTCCTGATTTAGTCTTGGTAGTTTGTGTTTTTTTTTTTTTTAGAAATGTATCCATTTTCTAGGTTCTGTATTTTGTTGGCATGTAATTGTCCATAGTCTCTTATAATTCTATGTGGTTTTGTAGTATCAGTTGTAATCTTTCATTTCCAGGCCTTTTCTTTTTTCCTTAGTCCAGTTAAAGGTTTGTTGATTATGTTTATCTTTTTGCAGAACTAGCTCTTAGTTTTGCTAATCTCTTTTGTTTTTCTGGCACTATTTTGTTTATTTCCACTTGGATCTTTATTATTTTCTTTCTTTTGTTGTCTTTGGTCTTAATTTGTTTTTATTCTAGCTTGTTGAAGTGTAAAGATTGATTAATTGATAACATCTTAATTCTTAATACATATAAGCATTTATACTATAAACTTTCTTTTCAGATCTGCATTTGCTCTTTCCTACAATATTTGATATGTTGTATTTCCATTTTCAATTTCTTAATTTCATTTTGATTTTTGACCAATGATTGTTTAGAAGTGTGTTATTTTTCAAAATACTGAATAGATTTTCTCTTCCTCTTATCATTGATTTCTATTTTCATACCGTTGTGGTCAGAGAAGATAGTTGGTATGACTTCAGTTTTCTTAAATTTGCTAAGGTTTGTTTTGTGGTCTGACATATAACCTACTTTGGAGAATATTCCATGTGCACTTGAGAAGAACGCACATTCTGCTGCTATAGGTGGTAATGTTCTGCATGTATCTATTAGATTCTTTTGGTTTTTTAAACTTCTTTAAACTTTTTTTTTGTTCAAGTACAGTTGTCTCCATTTCCCTCCCCCACTCCCCCCCAGCCTTCTTTTGTGATGAAGTGTAGTTCAACTGCAGCATTTCTTTGATGATTTTCTGTCCAGATGATGAATCCAGTGCTGATAGTGGCATAATGAGATACACTACAGTTATTGTATCATTCTCTCTGTTTTAATATCTGTTATTGCAGTCAGCCCTCAGTAACTGCAGGTTCTACATTCATGAACTCAATCAACTGTGGATATAAAATATTTGGAAAAATAAATGTTATTTTGTGTCTGACATGTATTGTGTCTAACATGTATTATGTATTAGACCTTCATGGTTGCATCTGCACTAAATATGTACAGACTTTTTTCTTATTTACATAGCAGTTTGCATTGTATTATTATAAGTAATCTAAAGATGATTTAAAATTTACGGGAGGATGTGCATAGTTTATATGCAAATAGTATTCTATTATGTATTTGGGTATCCTCAGATTTAGGTATCTATTGGGGTAGAGGCAGGTTCCTGGAGCCATTTCTCTGTGGATACAGAGGAATAACTCCATTTGCTTAATATATTTAGGTGCTTGGCTGTTGGGTGTGTAAGTATTTGTGATTGTTATATTTTCTTGATGTACTCACCCTTGTAATGGAAGGTCATTAATGGCCTTCTTTGCCCCTTGTTACCCTTTTTGGCTTGACATATATATTGTCTGATATACATGTGACTATACCTGTCTTCTTACAGTTTCCATATGCTTTGAATATTATCCTTCATCCTCTTACTCTAAGCCCCTGTGTGTCTTTGCAGCTGAGATGAGTCTCCTGTAGATAGCATATATTTGGGCCTTTTGATTGGTGAGTTCAATCTATTTACATTCGGGGTGATTATTGCTATGTAAAATTTATTATTCCCATTGCTTCTTTTTCCTTCTGTCTTTGTAAGTGGGTAGTTTTCCATGGTGATTTGTTCAGTCTCCCTTTTTTTCTTAATGGTCTTGTCTCTACTATAGATATTTATTTGCTTTGTGGTTACCATGAGGTATACATAAAACATTATATAAATAATATAGTTCTCCTGCTAATAGTAATTTATCTGTGTTACCAAATTGTAATAGCTATAGTTGGTGTTATTCATCTTCTCCTTTAAACTTTATGCTGTAACTAAGTATGTACAGTGGTGCTTTGGCTGAGGCAGTTCTACACCTGTGAGCTCAGGTTGGGCTTCTGGGCATACCTGCTTCTTCCCTCCCTAGGCTAGTGGGGCTTGGTATCAGGGTCTGTTTTGGGTAAGTCACCTGAATTCAGAGGTTGGGAGTCTGGGGAGTGCCACTCACTGAGAACAACTGGACAGGACTGTGGCTTTGATTCGCTGCCCAAGTGAGACTGTAGGGTGAGCACTGTGGTTGCCTGGACAGGACTCAGAGCCCACACAGGTCATTTTTAGGGGACCCAGCCTGGCAAGGGTGTACACTGAGTGTCCTGGTCAGGTGAAGCCACTGGTTTTTCTCTGCAGACGGGGAGAGCTGTGGGCTGTGTTCTCTATTCAGGTTCACTGTACTTGATGGATGTTGGATGGACTGTGCAGGTTCCCATGTGCTCTGGTAGCTCCCTAGTCAGGCAGGCTGAAGCCTATATCCAGCAAGGAGAGGGGTATGAAGTAGTTTCCCTGCTTCTGGGCCACAGGAGAATCAGAACTAAAGACTGTAGGACCCTTTGTTTTTTGCCTTGACTCGAGCTGACCTGCACTCCAAATGCCCTGGCTGAGCAATGCCACTGGCTTTGCTCTGTAGACTATACTTTCTGTCTACCCCCTGCCCTGCTGAAGTGTTGCTAAGTTGCACAGATTCCAGGTATTCTCGCCAGTCTTTCTGAGCAGATGGGGCTGTGACTCAGGTCTCTTATCTCAGTTTGGGCTTATCTCAGTGTTGGCTTACCAGGCTCTTTGCTTAGCAGAACTCCTCATTTGAGCAGCTGTATCAGGTAGACTACCCCTTTGATTTCCCTGGCCAAAGAGCATCAAACAGCCAATGGTTGTTTCCACTACTAGGACTCTGCCAGTAGTAGTTTGGTTTGCCAAATGCTTGTTGTTATAAGCCCCCTCTCAGTTATAATCAGACTCCTAGTAGTTGAGACCCACAGATTCCACTGTGATCCCTATAGGCTGAGAACTAACTAGTGGTTCCCATGCAGTGATCCACACAATACTGGGGGAGCTGGATGTCCTCCCTGGGCTTTTGGAGGTACCATAGGTTAAGGGGAGACCTCTTGGCATGGTGCTGTTCTGAGTGGGAAAATGAGCAAAGCAATCAGAGTGTAGCCATTCCTCTTCCTCTCCTAATGCAGTCTGTCTAGGTCTGTGGTGCAGGGGGTATGTCTGCCCCAGCCCAGCATTGTGGGATTCTCTCAGTGGTGTCTTGTCTATGAACAGTGTTTCCTTATTCTGCCTAGAGGGAACGAGGTCAGGAACAACCTATGTTGTTCTTGGTGATGTCAGTCCTACTATTGTTTGTTTTTAAATATCTGGAAAATACAGGTAAGTGCAGAGAAAATTAATTACTTAAAACCCCACCACAAAGGGAAAAATACCATTAGTTATTAAATAGGTCATTCTCATTTTCATTCATATATATATATATACACACCACACAGAGACATATACGTACATAATCATATGAGTATAAACAGTCATTTGCCACATAGTGCCATTTCGATCAATAGTGGACAACATATGTGATGGAGTTCCCACAAGATTATAAGGAGCTGAAAAATTCTTATCACCTAGGCTGGTCACCTGGTGACATGGCAGCCATTATAACCTTTTAACTGAATGCATTACTCAGGTCTTTGTTGGTATGCTGGTGTAAATAAACCTACTGGGCTGCCAGTCACATAAAAGTATTGCATATAAGCTTATGTACAGTACATAATACTTGACAGTATATTTATTGTATATGTATTGGTTTATATATTTGTGCTCTATTATCTTAAAGTGTACTCTTTCTACTTACTAAACAACATTTTCTGCAAAACGGCATGTTATGCTGGCAGCAGCCTCACATACATCATATACTACCTCCCTAGGTTGCATCATTTTGTCTTGTGCTTGTTTTAATCTTTGTTGCTTTGTAGTGATTTGATGTGCAGACTTGTATCCTAGAAACAACAGACTGTGTCACGTAGCCTAGGTGTGTAGTAGCCTATACCATCTAGGTTTGTGCAAGTGCACTCTGTGATGTTCACACAGTGACAAAGTCACACAGTAATGCATTTTTTTCCAAACATATCCTCATTGTTAAGCAGTGAGTGACTGTGTATATAACAAAAGGATGTTTTTGAGAGTATATTTTGGAAGTAAACCTGCACCTCATGATTCCCATAACACTCCCTATGCATTAACTAAGGTGGTTAGGGAAGCAAGACTGGTTTAAACAAAGACATGAAGGAAGTGATTGTTAACTCACCTGGGAGACAAGGAAATAATGATAACAAAGATTCTACAGTGTGTTCAACAAACAGCAATTTGGCCAGTGTGGCTGGAGTTGTGTGAATGGAAGAGGATTCCTGTAGGCCATCGTAAGTCCTTTGGGTTATACTCTGAATGAAATGCAGAAAAATTGCAGGACTGAGTGGATCTGGTTTGCGTTTTAAAGGAATTACTCTGACTGCTCTGTTGAGACTATAAAGAAGGGAAAATTAGAAGCGGGAAACAATTAGGAGACTGCTGCAATCGTCCAGGCAACAGGTGATGAGGGTTTGGATCAAGGTGGTAACTACTGAACTAGTAAGAGTATTCTTGATATATTTTAAAATCTCCATGGATTTTATAATCAATTACATATGAAGTTTAAGGAGAAGAAAAGGATCATAGATGTACCAAGATCTTCACCTCAACTTTGATGAATTGTCATGTACTGAGATGGGGAAGGCTGGGAGTGGGTAAGATTTTGGGGGTGAAGATGAGCATTTCAGTTTGGGGCATATTAAGGAAATTCACTAAACATCTAGATAGAGATATTGAATAGACAGTTGGATATATAAGAATTGGTTTAGGGTGAGGAGTCTTTGCTGCAGATACCAACTCAGAGGCAATCAGCAGATAATACCTAGACCCAGGGAAATGTGTGAGGTGGTAGATATAGAGGACCGACGAGGAACACTAAAACGTTGCATCATTAAGAGGTCAGAGAGAAGAGGATATTGAGGAGACACGAATAGGGACTCATGAGGCTGGAGAGAACCAAGACAGCTGTAAGTCCTAGACTGTAAAGGGAAATGCTGGGGAAAGAAGGATGAGGACTAGGATTGATAACTTGCCTTTCCTTTATGGCTTATACCTTTGGAATTTTGCTTTAGGTCCTTTAGAAGGACCTTTGATACCCCCAAATTACCTGTCTTTTCTTTGGCTTTATATAATAATTAAATCTATATTCCAACTGTACTATATTCTTATTCTTGGTTAGGAGTACATTTTTCTACAAACACACTGCTATCCATTTATTATATAACCTGTTCTTTTCTCACCAATGCAAACATGCAGCCAGGACACAAACTGCTTTTAACATTCTTGAGTCTGTCTCTGTTCTGTGGTAGGAGTAGCTAGTATTTATTGGATTTTTAAATGTGTTTTATCTGTGAGAAATTTTGTCCTAATAACAATTGTATGAAGTAATTTTTTATAGCTTTTTATTTTACACAAGGCAACTGCAGTTTACCAAGTTTAGGTCAGTTGCCTCAAGCCCCTGCATAAGGGTCATTGGACCAGGCTAGTAGCCCAATTTAACTTGTCTTTTCTTGTCCCTTAGGTCTGTTCATTTTGTTTAAGTACCATAGTTTTCATTAATGTGGTTTTATATTAGATTTTAATCTGTCAGACTTACTCATAATTCTTTTTATCAAATCTTTCTTAATTATCTTTATATATTTATTTGCTTTAATTGTATTTTAAGTAAATTTGTCTAAAACCTCATCCTTAAAATACACATTAAATAAATAGGTTAATGTAGAGAGAATTGACTTGAGAATATTATGTTACTGTTCAAGAAACTGGCATGTTTTTTTCTGTCTATTTAGGTTATTGTTTTTATAAAAATGAAATTTGGTTATTTACTTTCTGTAGAAGGCTAATGAATTTCAATTTCTCAACTATTTGAGAATCATTATAATATGTGCTTCTGTTTTCATTCCTGCTTTGGAATGATTTCTTTTTGTATTCTATCAATCTCTTTTCTCTCTTCATTTAGAAATTATGAGTTTCCCCATAAGGCTCATTTTCTCCCTAATCAGGAATATTTCTTCAAATATCTCAGAGCACTCAGGTATTATGTGAAGTATATAAACACCCTGAGCCATTTCTTGGCGAAAAACTTTTCTTGCAGAACATGGAAAATATGTATATGATACCAACTTCCTGAGATAAAAAAAATGTTGAGAATTGAAGAGGATGCTTTGAAAATTAATTCTGTTAACTCTGATCTCATAACAACCACAGATAACTAAAGAGAGTTCACTTTTTTTAATAAAATATTTTCATTTTGGCAAATTTTATAAAGAAAACATTTGCTTCAGGAACCAAAACCCACTATTTTCATTGAAGGTCCAAATCCAAGGATACCATTTCTCATCTATAAAAAGAAAACCTTATTTATTTTTCTACATAGACATTTTGGAGTACTTCCCCTTGAAAACATACAAGGCTTTATCAGACCTTAGGGTGCAAAGTATTAGTAACCGCATTAGCTGTAAGAAGGCCAATGAAGTTACTTAACAAAATAAAATGTTGAAAAGAAGGGGTACTAACTTTGCTTGTTAAGACATAACCTCAATAAAGAGGTAATGGCAACTTTCTGGATTTTATCCTACTTTCTTTTTAAGCAAATGAGGCAACAATAAGACACACAATTCCCCTAGGAATTAAGAGTCCCCAGCGTGTCTTGAGACCAAGTTAATTCAAAGCAGTTGTGATGTAGAAATTGAATACATTTGCCAATGTGGTTAAGATATGTGTTAGCTTATTCAAAATTATGGCATCTTACTGTAGGCTCAGGAAACAATAAGTGAAGTTCTGTGTCTGAAACTTCAGGTGAGTGAATTCATGTGCGGTATTGATGGGAAGGTGTGACTAAATTATGAAGTGAAAATGAAACCATTATTCCTTTAAGGAAATTGTATTTGTGCATTAAGCGAAAAGCAGAAGCAGCAGTAGGGGTAGGCTGGTGAAGACGATCCTTTCTTGGTTGTTTGACTTTAAATATGGAATTTAGAGAAACCATTGATAAGGAAATGTTTTAGGGTGAATATATATATTATTTTCCCCTTCAATCTTGGTGCACAAAGATAGATAAACATACAGATTCATAAGCATTGATGGCTTTTTAAATTGTGAGGTTTCAAATGAAATTCTTATTTTGCGGTGGATTTTAATGAAGTGCTAACTTGTTTGTCAAAGTGAGCTCATATTCTTGCATGACAAAAATAAACTGAAACTTAGTTGCAAGTAGCCTCTTGAAATAGGGTGTGCCCTTAGATGGACTGGCCATCCTCTGATATCTTAGCTCTGGTTTGCACCTTGTATACCACTTACTTGTTTTACTTCTGCAAGCATTTGAGTTAGAAACCTGATCTAAATATTTCAGAGAAGAGAGCGTGGTAGTGGGGTTAGAAAATGGTAAATTGGTAAACAGCATTTAGGTCTCCTTTGTAATTCAGGATCCAGATAGAGACCCTAGTCTTTAGTAAGTAGAGGACTTCTGGATTAGATTAGTAGGAATTAGAGGTTAAGATGAATCTTTCTGAACTATAGTGAGCTAGAGTGAGTAAAGGTAATAGATCCATACACATACACTTGCAATTATTTATCTGTATATTTTTAACATTAGGATTCCACAGACTAAAGTAGTTTTTGCTTTTGTCAGTTAAAAAGGGAAATCATTAAATGTCTACAAATGAGTTTCTACATTCTGCTGATCTGTTTACTAATGCAAAAAGAAAAAAAAACAACATGGATGTGAAGATAGGAAAAGTAAGACCTGTGAGGATCACATGTGGTTATATAAGTGCAAAGGTTAGGGTGTGAGTGGCAGGGGGTTTGTAATTTCATGTTCCATGAAAATAGTTCAGGACATTTATTAAGCCTGCTCAGATTTTATTAGGACAATATTTCATATGTACCACACATTTTTTTCAGACACACGCAGCAGCATCAAAATACAAACATAATGTAAGGAATAGCGTGTTATTTCTGTGTTTCAAATGTTGTCATATGTTTTGATGACAAAAATAGGATTAGCAAAATTGTTCTCAGTAGATGCTAGGCTGACAAAGACTGCTGTAGGGAATGCAGAAAGGCTGGTAAGAGCTTTTGTGTAGCATATAAATTACCCATAGATAAAGTCCACACATTCATAAACTCAGTGTCTTCAGCTGTAAAATAGTAGAGTTGGCTGGGTGATCTCTGAGATCCCTTTTGGTTTTGACTTGTGTTAATGTCAAAGACACCTAAAGCTTTGTGTAGTTCAATTAGAAGATAAAGGGGAAAGAGACCAATTATAAGACATGAGAATATTTCAGATCCATGCCCTCCCGACTTTGAAATTTAGTTAGAGAGTTACAAGTGAAGGATAAATTTATGGAAGATCTTTTTCCTCACATGATCAATTTATATGTATTTATCATGAAAAGATATGTATTAGAGTGAGACATTCCAACAATAAGTACAGTCCAAGGTGAGAACAGTCTAAACAACTTAGGTTAGGGTACTGACATCTTCAGGATGGCAACATAGGTTGTTCCTGACTTTGCTTCCCTCTGTAAGGAAAACAAGTAACAACTATTCATGGACAAGACACCACTGAGAGAATCCTAGAACGTGGGGTGAGGCAGACACACCCATCTGCCCCACAGAAACTGAGAAAGACTGCATTAGAAGAGTAAGAGAAATGGTTACACACACGCTGACTATATTGCTCCCCAGGCTGGCACAGCACCATGGTGAGACATCACCCATGAGTCCATGAGAGTGATATTTAGCACCCCATCTGCCTGTGTGAGTCACTTTATGGGAGCTCCTACTCTGGTTTCACTCCACTTAGCTTCCTAACCCAGCAATACTTGAGCCAAGAGAGGGACTGACAAAGCTGATCACCCCCTTGGAAAAAACCAATGGCCCTGTACTGCCAGGGCACTTGAGACACAGGAGGCTTTGAGTCAAGACCACCTAAAAAGAGTAATAATGACCTTAAAGCTGCTTCTCCCACTACACCAGGGCAGGGAACCTAATTTGTATTCCCATTTATTGCTGAATAGAGCCTTCAGCTTGCTGGACCAGGGACCCTACCAGAGCCCCTGGGCAGCTGCATAGCCCATCTGACAGCCTTGCATTCAGTGGTGCTGCTTGAACAGAGAATAGCCTCTGGCTCTCTGTCTGCAGAGCAAAACCAGTGAATCACCTGACCAGGATATTCAATGCACACTCTTGCCTGATTGGGTCCCCAAGCAGTGAGCTGTGCAGGATCCAGGTCTGCTCCTGCTGTCCCAGTAGAATGGGAAAGCTAATTCATAGTGCCAATTACTGCTAAATATTGTACCCACGCATGGCTCTCTAGTAAGCCTGACCAGAGAATCCAGGCAACCACAAAGCCCATCCCACAACCTCACTTGGACAGGGAATGAAGCCAGCAATCCTCTCCAGCTGCTCTCAGCCAGTGACATACTTACTCACCCCTGTGCTCAGAGCTCAAACAACTGACTCACCAAAAAATATACGAGGCCCCAGCTACCCAAGGGCATTACCAGCAGACATGTTCAGAAACCCAAACTTTGATGACTGGTTAAGAGCTGTTATGCAAAAATAAACCTGCAAAGTCCACAAGAGGAGACCACTTATCAAATGCACATACACCAATAGAAGGAATCAGGATTATTAGAAGTCAGGTAAATTTGACCCCACAAAAGGAAACTGGTAAAACTCTAATAATGGACACAAAAGAAATGAAGATCTATGAAATATCAGACAAAGAAGAATAATTTGAATAATTCTCTTAAAGTAGTTTAGTGAACTATGAGAACACACAGACTAAACAAAACTAGAAAACAATGCACCAACAAAACGAGTTCAGCAAAGAAAGACAAATCATTAAAAAAAAAAAAACACAGAAATCCTAGAGTTAAAAATACAATAAATGAAAATAATTCAATAGAAAGCTGCTTCTATAGTGCAGAAGAATCAGTGACCTAGAAGAGAGGATATTACAAATTATCAAGTCAGAGGAGCCACAAAACAAAAAAAACAAACAAACAGAATGAAAAAAAGAGTAAAGAAACAATGAGACACAAAAATATCTGTGTTATGGTGATTTCAGACCAGAAGAGAAAGGAACAAATAGTGTGTTCAAAGCAATAAAGCCTAAAGCCTTCCTAAACCTGGGAGAGAAATAAACATCCAGATCTAAGAGACTCAAAGGATGCCAAATAGGATCAGCCCAAATTGGGCTACACTGAGATACATTAAAAATAGTTAAAAGTCAAAGACAAGAAAAAATTTTGAAAAACAGCAAGAGAAAAGACAAGTCACATACAAGGGAACCCCCATAACTGGGGAAAGAAGGGGAAAGATCATCAAAGAACGTGTGTAAAGGACCCATGGACAAACCAAAGAGGGGTAGGATTGAGGGTGGGAGGTGGGGGAGAGCAGTGGGGGGAAGACGGAGACAACTATTCTTGAACAATATTAAATAAAAGACTGTCAGAGGACTTCTCTGTGAAATTTTTGGCAAGAAAAAATATTAAGAATACTATACACAATGAAGCTGTCCTTCAGAAATGAAGTAGGAATAAAGACTTTACCAAACAAAACCATAGGGAATCCTCCAGACCTGCCTTACAAGAAATATTAAAGGGCGTACTCTGAACATAATTAAAAGGATGTGAATTAATATCCTAACAACATGAGAATTCAGTGTAAAACTCACTGGTAATGGTAAATATGCAGTCAAAGTTGGATTCTGTAATATGGTGATGGTAATATAAAAATCACCTACATAGTTTAAAAGCTAAAAAACAGTAAAAAATAACTACAGCAGTCTGTTATTAGTTATACAATATAAATATGTAAATTGTAACATCAATACTGAAACTGTGAGGGGAAGTTGTAATATAAGCAAAGAAATTTTAGTGAAGTTGCTATAGTTTAGTGAAGTTGCTATTAGTTTAAAAATATAATGTTATTTTATGTAATTTTCACGTTAATACAAAGGAAAAACCTATAGTAATTACACAAAATCACGTGATAAAGATGTCAAGGCATACTGATACCACAGACATGAACACACACACACAAAGAGCAGAGTAAGAAGGAAAAACGGACCTACATAACATTCAGACCCTATTAACAATGTGGCAATTGTAAGTCCTTATATCAATTATTGTAAGGAGGATATGTTCTCAAATTAAAAGACATACAAGCCTAAATGGATTTTTAAAAAGAGAACCAACAATATTCTGCCTACAAAAGACTCACATTAGCCTTAAAGACACACAGACTGAGAGTGAAAAATAAAGCAAATGGTACCCACCATAAAAAACAGGGAGAGCTATACCTATATTAGACAAAATAGACTTTAAATAGTAAAAAGAGACAAAGGTCTTTATATTATTAGAAAAGAGTTGATCCATCAAGAAAAATTAACAACTATAAATATTTATATGCCCAGCATCAGAGCACCTAAATATATAAAACAAAAACTAATAGCTAAAAGGAGAAATAACTAGCAAATCTTAATATTTTAGGACCTTAATACCCCACTGTCAACAATGGGTATTCAGATACAGAATCAAGAAGGAAATAGTACATTGGAACAACACTATGGACCAAATTGACCTAACAGTCAAACATGGAACATTCTATCTTACAACAGCAGAATACCCATTCTTCTCAACTGCACATGGAACATATTTTAGTTTACTCTATATGTTAAGCCACAAAACAAGTCTTAGAAAATTCAACAGGAATGAAATAATAGCAAGTATCTTATCTGACCACAGTGATATAAAATTAGAAATTAATAAACAGGAGGAAAACTATAAAATTCATGAATATGTAGAAATTAAACATTGTCTTGAACAATGTATAAAATAAGAAATTTAAGGGAAAATGGAAAAGTACCTTGAGACAAACAAGAATGGAAGCACGGCATACCAAAACTTAATGGCATGACGCAAAAGCAGTTCAAAGAGGGAAGTTCAAGCAGTAAAGGATTACATTAAGAAGCAAGAAAGATCCCAAGTAAACAATCTGTATCTATGCCTTAACTAACTAGAAAATGATCAAAATTAGCAGACGGAAAGGAATGATAATAGTACAAATGAATGTAATAGAGAACAGGAAAACAATAGAAATGATTAACGAAAGAGTTGGTTCTTTGAAAAAATAGAAACAAATTAACTAACCTTTAACTAGATTAACCACGGATTAGAGAGAGAAGACCCAAATCAACAAAATTGTAAATGAAGAAAGGAAACTTTACAACAGATACCACAAAATACAATCAATCATAAGATGCTACTATGACTATATGCCAACTGACATAGAAACTATCAAGACTGAATTAGAAGTAGAAAGTCTGAATAAACCTATTACTAGAAAGAAGAGTGAATCAGGAATCAAGAACCTTCCAGCAAGGAAACGCCAAGGGCCTGATAACTTCACCAGTGAATTTTGTCAAACATTTAAAAATTAATACTAATTCTCTTAAATTCTTCCAAAAAATTGAAGGGGAGGTAGCGTACCCAAACTCATTTTACCTAACAAGCATCACCATGATATCAAAGTCAGAACAGAACACTACCAGAAAAGAAAACTACAGATCAATATCCCTAGTAAATATAGATACAAAAGTTCTCAGTGTAACACTAAGAAAGTACATTTAGTGGCACATCAAAAGAATCCTTCACCATGATCAAGTGGGATTTATACCTGGGATGCCAGATGATTTCACTTGATGTTTCAATGAATGTGGTCCATTATATTATTAGACTAAAGTTTTCAAATTATATGATGTTCTTTCAATAGACACAGAAGAAAGCATATAACAAAATTCAATATTAGTTTATAATTAAAAAATTCTTAACTAAATATAGACAGGACATACCTCAACATTATAAAAGCTATATGTGGTAAGCCCACAACTAATATCATACTCGCTGATGAACAGGGGAAAGCTTTTTTTCTAAAATCAGAATCAACACAACGGTGCCCACTGGTGCCATTCCTACTTTAAACATAGCACTGGGAGTCCTTGCCTGAGCAATCAGGCAAGCGAAAAAGAGTATCAGAATTGGAGAGTAAGAATTAAAATTGTCTCTGTTTGAAGATTATATGATGTGATACATTGAAAATCTTAAAGACTAAACCGAACATCTTTAGATCTAATCAACAATTTAGTCAAGTTTTAGGATACAAAGCTAATATTCAAAAATCAGTAGTGTTTCTATGCACCAATAAGAATGGTTTAAAACTGAAATAAAAATGATCCCACTTACAACAGGATCAAAAACAATAAAATACATAACAATAAATATAACCAAGGAAATGAAAGATCTATACTCAGAAAATTATAAGCTATTTATGAAAGAATTGAAAAAACACAAATGGAAAGGTATCCTGTATTCATAGACTGGAAGAATTAATATTGTTAAAATGCTTATACTATGAAAGCCATCTATAGATTCAATGCAATCACTATCAAGACTCCAATGGCAGTTTTTACAGAAGTATAAAAAATTCTAAAATTTAATGTAAAACAACAAAAGACTCCAAATAGCCAAAGCAATCATGAGAAAAAACAAAGAGAGATACATCACACTTACTGATTTCCAGCTAACTGTAAAGTTTTAGTAATTAAAACAGTATGGTGATAACATAAAAGCAGACACATAGATCAGTGGAACAGAATCAAGAGCCCAATGATAAACCCAAAGCATATATATTCAACTAATACTTGACAAGGGAGCCAAGAATACTCAATGTAAAAAGAACAGTCTCTTCAATAAATAGTGGTGGGAAAACTGGGTACTCAGGTGTAAAATAATGAAACTACCCATCTTACATTACTCACAAAAATTAACTGAAAAGGTATTAAACATAAGACCTGAAACCATGAAAATTCTAGAATAAAATGCTTTAGGATATAGGAAAAAAGCTTCTTGACATGGGAATTGGCAATGACATGACAACTAAAATACAAACAAAGTAAAAAATAAACAAGTGGGACTATATCTAACGAAAAAAGGTTCTGCCCAGCAAGGAAATCATCAACAAAGTGAAATGTGGAATTATAAAACAATATATAGAAGGGATTCATATCCAAAATAGAGAAACAAGTTATACAACTCAATTGCAAAAGACCACAAATGATCCAATTTTAAAATTGTCAGGACACCTAAATGACAGCTTCCCAAAGAGGATATATAAAATACTAATGGGTACATTTTAAAAAATTTAACATTATTAGTCATTCTGCAAATGCAAATCAAAGCTGCAGTGAGATACCACCTCACACCTATTAGAATGGCTATAATCCAAAAGATAAGAGGTAAGGAATGCTGGAGAATATGTGGAGAAAAGGGAGTCTTTGTGCACTGTTACTGGGATTAAACTGGTACAGCTACTATGGAAAACAGTATGGAGTTTCCTCAAAATATTTTTTAAAAACTTCCATATTGATAAAACAGTTCCTCTTCTGGGAGTATATCAAAGGACACTAAAACGCCAACTAGAAAAGATATCTGCACCCCAAAATTCATAGCAGCATTGTTTATAATAACCAAAGCATGGGAACAACCTGAGTGTCCATTGGTGGATGAGTGGATAAAGAAGTTGTGATAGATGGATAGATAGGTAGGTAGATAGATATGCACACACACAATGGGATATTAAATGGAAATCCTGCCATTTGCAACATGGATAAGACCATTATCCTAAGTGAAATAAGTCAGACAGAAAAAGAGAAATACTCAAATATTGTGTGATCTCAAATGCAAAATCTAAAAGGAAACACAAAATGCATAGAAAAGAGATCATATATGTGGTTCTCATGGGAGGTGGGCATAGGATATTGGAGAAAGGGGGTCAAAACGACAAACTTCTCATGACAAGACAAATAAGTACTAGGGCTGTACTATAGAATGATGACTGCCCTTGAAACTGTGCATAGGATATATATGAAAGTTAAGAATAAATCCTGAGTTCTTAGCACTAGGAAGTTATTCCCTTTTTTTCTTTTTCTTCTTACTGTATCTATATGAGATGATGGATACTCACTGAAAGTATCGCAGAATAATTTTCCAACATATATAAGTCAGACCATTATAAACATCATAAACTTACACAGTGATGTATGCTAGTTTTATCTCAGTAAAACTGGTAAAAAAAAAAAAAAAGAATTAGCTTAACAAGTACTTAAATAAGAGGTCCACTTAAAGTGCAGATTTTTACTTCACCTAAGACCAGGAGACTGACCTGCAATGGTTTCTCATTAATGATTTGAAAGTATTCCTGTATCATTGAAAAAATAAATGTGTAAAATATTTTAATATATGTGACTACAGACAGATTAATCTGTTTTTATATTTCCTCTAAATAATATTTTCTTAATTAAGAACTTTTTGTTACATGCAATATTTTGATAATTCATTATTTTAAACATATTTGTTCTTTTATAATCATCTTACCCATAGAAGTTGCTGCTCTGCAATGTGCAAGATCATTTTCTACCCAGTCTGACAGATCAAACTCCTAAGCTCATTAGTGTACACTCCTACTTTATTCTTACTTTCACATCTCCTGACCAGTGTACTATTTATGTGAAAATTTGGGTATATATCATTTCAACCACTGTATAGAATTGATTGTTTTTCTGTGAAATTTTGAAATGTCTCATGAGCTTTCCAAATCTTTTTTATATCATAAGGAGAGATGAGAAGATGGGAAGAATGAAAAAGGGGCACATTACAGGTGTAGCACGGATCAAAACAGAAGAATAATTATTGTGAAAAGGTTATTCCAACATATTTGAAAACCTGTGTGAAAAACAAAGTATATAGAATGATATAAACTATCAGAAATGGGAAAAAGAAATAGAACTACATTGAATCATTCATTTATATTTTTTTCACAATGAAAACATCAGACCCAAAAGCTTTTACAGGCAAATTATGTTGAATGTAAGATAAGCACTTAGTTTCAGCATTATGCAGATATTTTCAGTAAATATTGAAGTATGGAACCTACCTCATTTCATTTTCTCAATACCCTTGTTTCCCAAGTCAGATAAGGACAGCATATAAAAGGAAATTTATGGCCATTCTCACTGAGAAGCACCGATGCCAAATCTTAAATATTAGTAACACAAATCTAGTGATGTATAAAAAGATAACATTATCACAAAGAGTTTTGTTTTATTCCAAGAATTTGAGTTAGTGTCAATATTAGAAGTCATTACTGTAAAAGATTGAAAATGAAAAGATAAGATTATCTCAATGTCTATAATTTGTATATAAATCATACCTGATTTATGTACTGATCTATTCCCCCTTCTGGAGCACTTACATGTCTGGTTTTTCTCACTACCCAATTTTTCTTGCCTCTGATTTAAAAACAGTTCTTAAACACTAAAGGAGCAAGTTCTTTTTTTTTTTAATTTTTTATTTTTTATTTTAGATTATTCAGTACAGTTTCAATCTTTTACTCCCATTCCAGCCCACCCACCCATCCATCCCAACCTCCCTTCCATTTCCAAGCCCCATAGTTTTGTCCATGTGTCCTCTATATTTGTTCCTGT
>CM052541.1:113556993-113605621 GCA_028533065.1 Trachops cirrhosus | reverse complement strand
CTTATGACACATGGACATGAACTAAAGGGGGGAGTGGGAGAGGGTGTTCAGGGTGGAGGGGAACGAAGGGGGGATAATAGGACAACTGTAATAGCATAATCAATAAAATATATTTAAAAAAAGTAAAAATGTTTCAAATCATAAGTTGTATACTTTAAACTTCTACAGTGCTACAAGTCAATTGTATTTAGGTAAAGCTGGAAAAAGAACATATATGAGTAAATGGAAAGGAGTAAACAAATATTTTAGAACAAGACAGGAAAACCTGCCTTATCAAGTTCTTATCATGAAAGACTTCTTTATGATGAACACCACCGGGGCTTTTTCTATCGGGAATGCTAGGCTGGTTCCCAAAGCCTGGGGTGGTGGTGGACGCCTAATGCTGAAAGGCTTTACCCTTCCAGTAGGAAGGGCAGAGGGTGGTCTGGGCTCCAAGTGTCAGAGCAGTCACATGGCTAGAAATTTGACTCCACTTTACCTGTGGAGATCCACAAGGGGACCTTTGTTGTACTGTTAATCCTGACTAGGTTTTTAATCTGATGAATTGAGTCACAATGAGAACTGAATCACACGTTCTTCTAGTTACAGATGATTTGTTTGTGTTTGGAGAACTTTTAGTTTATGTTTATTTAATATAAACTTTGGGAGGTTACCCATGTAGGTACATAGAGGCCTGGCAGTAGAAAAGTTTTCTTAGAGTCCGAAAAGTAATTAATTCACTAAAAGTCACATTTATCAGTGTTATCACAGCAGATCAGGGTTTATTCATCTTTTACTTTGTTTATTTCTACTCGAAACTAGGAGTCTAATTTTTTAAAAATAATTTTGTGAGACTTTTTAAAAAACAATTACATCATCTTTATGAAAATCAAATGAGATAAATGTAATTGTGTATTCAGTTGATATCATGCATAAACAATTTAAAAGAATTTCTCTTGGAACTTAATGTTAATATTGCTCACAGTCAATGTCTCTAGAAATATGTGTCTTGACAAAAAAAAGTGTGATGCTAGGCAATTGTAGAAAACCCTTATTACCAATTTTATATTTAATATTTAAAGTAGATTTTAAAAGTGAGGAATGCAGCAAGCCAAAACCAAAATAAGACATTTTAGTCTAAAGCCTTGGATGTTTCCTGGTCTCCACCTGCTTTATGTTCTCATATTTTTTAAATGATCCTGTATATAGAGAGTGTTGCCCTGAAGGTGAAACATAAGACTATCAGAAAGCTTGTAAATATTTGATCCTGAAAGTGTATCCCATGTGCTCTCTTAGGAAAGCAGGAGCAGGAAAGCAAACAGCTCAATCAGAAACAGATCAAGAGACAGAGCTCACTTTCCTTCAGCGATGATTCCATCTGGAGAGGTGCCTAGGGGTTACTCCATTCAGGGAGAAAAAGTAAATATTTTGTTTGAGACACTTTAAAATCTGCAGTTGCACCAATGTTTCAGACCAGAATTTTTATGTTTCTATTATGGTTGAAAACACTTGCATCAGGGTGTATTTTATTATCTTACAGGAGTGCTTTGCAAATTTGTGTATTGTAGCGTAACTTCTCTGAAATTTTCTCTTAATTAGAGAGTTCCAAATCAAGTAAAATAAGACATAAAATAAATAATTTGTGAATTATAACTTCCCCTTTTCATTTGCTTTAAAACAGCTACACAATTTTTCACATTGGAAGGGCCTCTTTTTCCACATATTTTTCTCTCTCTTCTCAGGCAAAGACTGAGCATAATTTCTTTCTGAATTTTGACCACATGCATTCCTTCATGTGGATTCTTCGTAACTTCCATGCACTATTTTCTCCAAAAACTGTGTTTTTAATTGTGAAGGAGTTATTATTATATATGCATATTCTGCAGTGAACAACTCCTGAGAAGCCCATTGGCTGATGTGCACTGCAGCAGTACGGGTCTAGAAAACCGATGCATCGGAGGCATACCTACAACATAGGAAGTTCGCAGGCTCAGTCTGATCTTAGGCAGTATTCAAAAGAGTCCTTAGGCCTCTTTGCAGCAGCTTATCCAGCGCAGGTAAAGACGGCCGGCATTTTTAAGGATCATTTTTTGACTCTAGATCAATTTAAGGAATTTATAAAAGTATATTAGCATATTATTGTGGATTATGTTTTGAAACTTAAATCTCTTAGCAAATGAAAATCATATTGTTATTCTAGATGTAGAGCTTGAAGGTGGACATGGGAAGGAGAGAGGAGAGCTCTAGAAGTCGTGGGGAGAGGGAAGAAATCTGTGGTATGGGAAAATCGAGAAAAGGTGCAAAGCACAGAGGTTTAAAAGGTGGCCACTAATGGTCAGAGTAGGAAAAGAGAAAATTATTTTGCATGTAGTTGTGACAGATAAAGGTGAGAGTTTTGAGGAAGGCACTGTCCCAGGAGAGCAGATTGTAGCGTTTGATACAAGAAGTAAGTCATGTTTTAGAAAAGTGAGCAAAGAGAACCAAAGCGGTCTTTCTTTTCACATTTTTTAAATTTATAAGGCATTTTCATATCGTCTTCTCTACTTGTTCACTCTAATTTTGGCAGAAGTTTTCATTAGGCTGCTCCAAATGCTCCATAATTGCATGTGTAGATGGACTATCGGATGGAATCGAACTGTCTTGATTTGCTGTATTTTTCATCCATATAGATCACAATGAATCATACACACCTTCTGCCATGTTAGTAAACAGCCAGCCTGAATCATATTTTTATTTAATGTTTCTACTACTTCCCTCTCTAAAGTTAGAAACATTATTTTATTATTAGTGTGCCTTAAGGTTTGGCACAGCTATGTATTTTGGAGGACCCAGAGTGGCCAAATTTTATTGACTGTCTTGAGTACTTGTTCAGTTTAAGTTCAAATAGTCCAATCAAGTGTACCTACATTTAAAGTATAAGCCATTACTTTGTAGATATATTGGTCTAATTGTATGGTGCTATTTTTTAAAAGTTATGATAAAATTATGGTTACCTTCTGTTATTTGAAGTGTGGTTTTAATTGTAAGTGAAATACCAACACAAGTCAGTTTTTAATAAGTGAACTTACTAGTCCAGGTGCCATGAAGGAAAAAAAAATTAGTTATATGCTTGTTCTTACCATGTGCCAGGTATTGTATGCAACTCTTATTGGACATCAGAATTAGCAAATCTTGACTTCTGGTCAAGATGCCAGAGTAGAAGTATCCTGTGCATGCCTCCTTCCAAGACTACATCAAAATTACTACTAAATACAGAATTCTCATTGAGAACTACCTGAAGAGTAGCTGAACAGAAATTCTATAACTAAGGATATAAAGAAGACATGACAAGGCTGGTGGAGGAAGTGGAGACATTGAACAGGCAGGTCCCACACCCATGATGTGGTCATTAAGAATCAGGAAGGATATCTCAGGTGCAGAGGTCCCCCTGAGGAATGATGGGTCCCAGCCCCACAGCTTTGGCTCCACACCAAAGCCCCCCTCTGGGAGGTAATGGCACTCTATAGTTCAGCCTGGGAGAGTGCAGAGATAGTACCCACCCTCAGGGCACCAGTACTGGAAAGAAGAGTTCCCCTAAAATCTGGCTGTGAAAACCAGTAGGGCTTACATCCCAGGGAAACGGAATGCTGTTGGAGTCCTGGGCATTCCACGTGAAGGGCTGGTACACAGAAATGGTCGCTCACAAACACGTTCACTCTGGGATCCAGTGCAGGGGCAGCAGCTCAAAGTGCCAGGGACGTATGGGGAGAGACTGAATGGACTAGCTTCAGGGTGAGGGACAGAAGGGCAAGAGTCAGGACAGCTCTCTCTGGGAAGTGCTGGCAGGTGCCATCGTTTCTTTGTTGAACCCTTCTTCCACCCAGGGGGCAGGTGTGGGCAGGTACAAAATCTGTGCTCTCCATTTACCTGGCTAATGTTATTAACCCTGCCATGATGACCCCTCAGACCCCAACCCACTCAACTCAAGCTCCTGGCCCAAGCTGCTTTCCATAGCTTTTCCACAGAGGCAGCCTGGCTCAGCTCACTCTAATGACTTTCCTAAAACCTCTTAAAGGTCTTCCAACCTGAAACAGCAGCGCTGGCCTCACCATACCCTGAATTTCTTGTGAAGTGGCCCCAAGCCTGGCAGAAGTGGTGACTGTTCTCAACTTGCATTGGAACTCCCATTAGGTGGCCACAAGTCTGGCCCAAGCTGCAGCCAGTGTTGTTTAGGACATAACTGCAACTGAGCAGCCACAAAATCAGCACAACTGGTGGCTGGCCTCAGTTCATGTAGCTGTGCCTATGAAGGGGTCCCAAGCCTGGCACTAGTGGCAGCTGGCCTTGGTTCACAGCATAGTGCTCCCAAGCATTTCCAAGTCCAGCACAGTGGCAATCAATTGCACATAACTTTATAGCTCCCACCAGGCAACCCCAAACCTGGCACAAAGTCAGCTGAACTTCACTTGAGCCCCTCCCAATAGGTTCCAGAACCAACATACTCGGTGGCTGGCTTCATGACACCCTAGAGAACTCAACCACCACTCAAAGTGACAAACCTGAGGACAGACTGAACTGGCACCAGAACCCAGCTAAAGTAACCCTAGTGATGTGGGGGTCAGCCCTGCACAACAGCTTGTCCAAAGTAGTCATGGCCAGCCCTCACAGCTTGTCAGCCTGAGGGTCAGTCCTACTCAATGACATGTCAACAGCAATCAAGGCTGTACTACAACAGGAGGGCACACACATGAGACATCACTGGAGCACGCAACTCAGGTAAACAGAGGAGACTGTGCCGCTGGGCATCATAGGATATCCACAACATAAGGCCACTCTGCCAAGACTGAAAGGCATACCAAATCTACATAATACCATGAAAACAAACATAGGAACTCAGCCAAAATGAGGAGAAAAGGAAACACATTCCAAATAAAAGAACAGAACAGAACTCCAGGAAAAGAAATAGACAAAGTGAAGCAAACAAAGTGCAAAATGCTGGTTATAAAGATGCTCAATGAATTTAAGGGAAGAATAGATGATCTCAGTGAGAAATTCAACAAAGAGACAGAGGGAAATTTATATTGATACAGGCCTCTCTCAAGAAATAAGGAAAATCTCAAATAAGCAATCTAACATTACACCTAAAGGAACTAGTGAAAGAAGAACAAAACAAGCCCAAAGTGAGTACAAGGAAGGAAATAATAAAGATCAGAGCAGGAAAAATTAAAGAAAGAAATAGAGTCTACAAAAAATAGACATGGTCAATGCAACCAAGAGCTGGTTCTTCTTTTTTTAAGATTTTATTTATTTTTAGAACAGAAGGGATGGAGAAAGAGAGGGGGAGAAACATCAGTGTGTGGTTGCCTCTCACCTGCCCCACACTGGAGACCTGACCCACAACCCAGGCATGTGCCCTGACTGGGAACCAAACTGGCGACCCTTTTGTTCACACGCCTACACTCAATCCACTGAGCAACACCAGCCAGGGTTAACTGAGAGCTGGTTCTTTGAAAAGATAAACAAAGTTGACAAACCTTTAGCCAGACTCATCCAGAAAAAGAAGGAGGGGCCAATAAATCAGAATCGAAAGAGGAGAAGCAACAACTGACTCCACAGAAATACAAAGGAATATAAGGAAATACTATGAACAATTACATGCCAACAAACTGGACAACCTGGAAAAAATAGATAAAATCCTAGAAACATACACTATTTTAAGACTTATTCAAGAAGAAACAGAAAATCTGAACAGAACAATAAATACTAAATGAAAATAAGTCAGTAATCAAAACTTCCAAAAAACAAAAGCCCAGAGCCACATGACATATCGGGTGAATTTTATCAAACATTTAAAGAATACCTACTCTTCTTAACCTATCCCAAAAATTTGAAGAGGAGGGATGGCTCCCAAAATCAGTTAATAAGGTCAGCATTACCCTGATAACAAAACCAGACAAGGATACAAGAAAAGAAAATTATAGACCACTGTCACTGATGAACATAGATGAAAAAATTCTCAAAATATTAGCAAACTGATTTGAGAAATTCATTAAAAAGATCATATACCATGATCACATGGTGTTTATTCTTGGGAGGCAATGTTGTTTCAATATCTGAAAACCAATTAATGTGATACACTACGTGAAAAAAATGAAGAATAAAAATCATATGATCATATTGATAGATGCAGAAAATGGATTTGACAAAATCCAACATCCATTTGTGATGAAAACTCTCAGCGAAATGGGGTAGAAGGAACATAGTCAACATAATAAAGGCCTTATATGACAAACCCACAGCAAATGATATACTCAATTGTGAAAAGCTGAGAGTTTTTTCTTTTAGATCAGGAGTAAGACAAGGATATCCACTTTCACCACTTTTATTTCAGCATAGTATTGGAAGTCCTAGCCACAACAATCAGACAAATGAGAAAGGGAGAAGTAAAACTGACATTATTTGCAAATGACATGATACAATTGTATATAGCAAGAACCATAAAGATTTCCACCAAATATTACAACTAATAAATAAATTCAATAATGTAACAGAAATTAGTTGCATTTTTATACACCAGTAAAGAACTGTCAGAAAGAGAAATGAAGAAAATAATTGCCTTTACAGTTGCATCAAAAAGAATAAATACTTAGAAATAAATTTAACCAAGGAGATAAAAGACTCATGCTCAGCAAACTATAAGACATTGAAGAAAGAAATTGAATATACAAATAAAAGAAGCATGTACCATGTTCATGGATAGGAAGAATTAACGTCATTAAAATGTCCATACTACCCAAAGTGATGCACAGATTCAGTGCAATCATTATCAAAACACAAATAGTATTCTTCACAGAACTAGCACAAATTATTTTAAATTTATATGGAACCACAAAGGATACAGAATAGCCAATACCATGCTGAGAAAGAAGAACATAGTGTAGGTATAGTGCTACCTGACATCACACTGTACTGTAAGGCTATAGCAATCCAAACAGCATGGCCCTGGCATAAAAAAAAACAGACACATAAATCAACAGAACAGAATAGAGAGCCCAGAAATAAACTCATACCTACATGGTCAATTAATCTATGACAAAGCAAGCAAGAATATACAATGGGGTGAAGACAGTCTCTTCAGTAAATAGGGTTGTCAAAAGAATCAAACTGGATCACTTTATAACACTATAAATACGAATAAACTCAAAATGAATCAAAGGCTTAAATGGGCCCTGGCTGGATGGCTCGGTTTATTGGTGTATTGCTCCATACACACAAAAGTTGTGGGGTTGCTCCCCTGTCAGGGCACACACCTAGGCTGCAGGTCAGAGCTCCGCTCAGGACGTGTACGGAAGGCAGCCATCTATGTTTCTCTCTCACATCGATGCCTGTCTGTCTCTCTCCTTCTCTGTCTCTCGTTCTCCTCCCTCCCTCTTTAAAAATTATTAAACATATCCTTGGGTGACGATTAAGTCTTAAATTGTTAAGACTTAAATGTAAGACCCCAAACCATAAAATTCCTTAGAGAAAACATTGGTGAACTCTTTGACATTGCTCTTAGTAATATTCTTTTGGATATGTCTCTTCAGGCAAGGGAAACAAAACAAAACAATAAACAAAAGGGACTACATCAAACAAAAAGTTTTTGCACAGTGAAGAAAACCATCAAGAAGACAAAAAGCCAGTCTTTCTGAATGGACAGGATGTTTACCAGTGATATATCCCATAAGAGATTAATATCCAATCTATATAAGAACTCATACAACACCAAAAAAATTGTATTAAAAAAAAAACAGAGGACCTGAATAAACATTCATATAGATGGCCAGTAGACATTTTTTTGAAGAGATGCTCAACATCACTAATCATCAGGAAAATGCAAATAAAAACTACAATGAAATATCACCTCACACCTATCAGAATGGCTGTCATCAATAAATCGACAAATAAGTGTTGGCAACCCTATTGCACTATTGGTATAAGTGTATATTGGTGTAAACACTATGGAAAACAGAATGGAGATTATTCAAAAAAAATAAAGTCAAACTGCCTTATGACCCAGCAACCTCTGAGTATTTAGCCAAAGAAATCTAAAACACTAATTGGATATATGCATCCCTGTTTGTTGCAGCATTGCCAAGATATGGAAGCAACCTCAGTGTCCACAAATAGACAAATGGATACAGAAGAAGGAATGCATATATACAGTGGAATATTACTCAGCAATAAAAAAGAATGAAATCTTGCCATTTGTGACGATGTGGATGGGCCTGGAAGGTCTTATGCTAAGTGAAATAAGTCAGGAAAAGATTAATGCCATATGTTATATGTGAAATCTTAAAAATAAAATAAAGGAACAAATAAAACAAACAAGATCATAGACACAGAAAACAAACTGATAGTAGATGTGAGGGAGATGGAGGGGCTGGGCGAAAAGGTGGAGGGTTTAAGAAGTACAGAATTGCAACCTTCACATATTTGGGCTTAGCCCCTCCTCCATGATCAATTAGTGGGCATTAAAATGCTACCTAAGCCTTTTTTGTAGCAGTAGCATTTGGTAGATATAGTATTACTTATTTGGAGAATTACTATGTGATTTGCCTTTCTTGTTTCAAAAAATGTTTCTAAACATTTTTTGAAAGTTTTAAAATACCGTACATGTATCACACACAGAGGTTTCAGAAAACTAAGGAATATGTTCCACATGTTTCTTTTTTTGACTGTCCAAAAAACCATTTACTCAAAAAAAAATCTTTATTGCTTTAAAGAATGCCTAGATGACTAAAAATTATAGTGGGTCATTATTCTTTATGATGTTTACATGGCAGGCAAAAAAACCCACAGAATAAATTGCATACATTGTTGTATTTTATTTTAATATTTTTCACATTTAGAGCATAGAGTTAAATGATTTTGGTTTCAAATCCTGCAGCAGCACTGTAAGGGCAAAAGTCTTAATAAAACACATTAAGCTGTTTCTCATGAGAAGATATTACATCTTGTATTTTATATGTCTCACAGAGATTTCCTACTTTACTTGGTCAGACAAATGTTACCAGTGTTATAACAATAAATAAGGAATGTTGACATTAAAACTTATCTTTATACTAAATTTCAGATATTGCTGGTTGAAAAACACTAGCTGGCACAAAAATGTTTAGATACATGGGCTACAGCGCTCACAAGTAACAGTAGAATGTTTTTCCTCCCTTGGATAAGGGTGACAAGTGAATTTAATATATTTTAGATAAGTGTTCTGCCCATGGATCGGATTTATATAGATGATTTTGAGTGTGTCTTTTTGGGAGGTTTTTTCCTAGCAAATGGATGTATGTTTTCTTCAGATTCTTAGAGAAATCTATGGTTTATAAAATACTTAGGACTGTGACTTAGCAGAAGAGGCCTTTTTCTTGTATTGAGAAGCATGTAAACATATTATCTTTATATTAAAGGTGCATTTTATCAGAAGCACAAAATATGTTCATTTAATCAGTAAACCTTTACAGACCCCTGCCCACCTATGTAGCAGGTATGTGTTCGCACTTTGACCTCTCGTTTCCTTTATAATTAGGAGAGTAACCATGAACTCTGTTCTACCTCGTAAGAATATTTGTGTATATTCTCTACCTAAGACTTTGAAGGGAACTACTTCAACAGCTCACTTTTCAAATGTGGGAAGTGGGGCCCAAAGAAATGAAGTGACTTTTCTAAAGTCAAATATCCAGCTAATAAAGAACTGAAAGTAACACCCAAGGCCTTTCTGTTGCATTCTGCCAAACCTTGTTTAGTTTTGAATAATGTTCCTAAATATGGTAGGTCCTTAAAGAACATCATGATTTTCCAGTGTCATTTTTTAATAACACTGATGAGATGCCCTTAGAGACTAAACTCTTATTTAAACCAATTAGCTTATGATAAAATTGGTGTTGTTATATGTCATTCCTTCTAATGTCTCAGAACCTATCAGTGATGTGAGGAAAGACTCAGCTGTATGTGGTTGGTGAAAGGGACAAAAGCTTAAGTGCTTCTGTGAATTTCAGTTGCCTTTCAATGAGTTATTTGTGTACCGAAATGATCCAGTTTAGAGCTAATACCAACTTGAAAATAATATTTTGGGTTTCCCATATGTTGAAATAAATAACTAGTACTCTTTTGCATAGATAACTATATTATGTTGTATTTCATTTTGTGTAAAGTTTTGGATTTCCCTTATCCTTAGTAAGATATGATGCCTGGAAGAGTTCCACCCCTGTAAAAACTTTAATACAGAAGCATGTATGCATTCGTTAGATGGCTTTCCATCTTTGATGCAAAGTCCTCTTGCACACGTGACATGATGTGAGTAATTGATACAAGATTATAAACTGGCCTAAATACTGAGCAAGAGCAGACATACTTCTATTAAGAAATGCAGTAGTACTTACAGAGGTCTGTAGACATTAATGGGAATGAAAGTAAAACTAAATTAAAGATATTGTGGGATACAGCTGAAATATATGCACACACATACACAGATAGCTATAGCTATGCCATTCTCTATATATTTATGTGTAGCTATCATAAACACATTCATTAATGTAGCATTTGAAATTTACAAAGTATTTTATATGTATGGGGGGGACACATAATAAAATGCTACCTTAAAAATTCACCCTATTAAGTATCTAGAGTTATTTATAATACTGCACCTTACTCTTATTTGCGTCCCCCATAGTGAGCCTTCCATAGAAACTACCTAATAAATATGTTTCAGTAAACAGAGAATGAAGGCTCTTTGGCATGTGTCTACCAAATTGTACTACACATCAGAGGGAGTCAGTGTTATGTCAGGGCTAATGTTAAATATTAGTAAACAGGAAACTGTTATTAACAAGTTCAGTCATTGATGCTGGTTTTACTTCTCTTTTAAGGACTGCTCCCCCAAGCCCCTACTCTGTCTGTAGAATCTTCCTTCTCTTCAAGGCAAAATTCAGATGCCATTTCCTCCATGAAACCTGCTCTGATTACCCCAGCCTGAAATAATTTCCTTCCCCCTTGAACTTATAATATTTCCCTTATTTACCTGAATTAGTACTCCTCAGTTTCTCTTTTATTTTAAGCATTCATATATACATCAGATCTTTTTCACAACATTATATGTTTTTTTTCAGTCAAGGACTGTATTTTAAATATATTGCTATGTTAAGCCTTTTGTAAGTGAATAATTAGTAGATACTGGCTGATTTCCTGATTTATTCTTTAGCTTGCAGAAAACTGAAGGTACTACTAAGAGCTATCATTCTGTAGTAATTTTGACAGAAGAGGAGGTCTGCCTGTGAAATTAGCACTTGTTCAACTAATAGACATTTATGAGATTCACAGTGTATTGTCCAGTAAGAAACTAAAATCTCCTGTAATAAATTACAGGAGACTTTTGTTCAAGTAAACATGTCTTATTTTGTAGGAAATCATAAATATGGCCCCAATTGATTTGTTCATAGCTTCAAATGAGCTTTGGCTCATAACATGCTTCCTTGTCATTGTGGATTACTAATTCACGACATTATGACCTAACAAACAGCAAAATATTTTGTGATGTGGAAGGAAGTGTAATTCCCAAAGATATTTTCTGTTCTATTTTTATCTATTGCAAAATATTGATTGAGACTCTAACCTGCTACACCAGCGATTTTTGACTGGTGTGCCACAAGAATTTTTAAAACATACAATACCTGATTATTTAGTCTGAAGCACTGACCTTTTTCCATTAGATTGTCAAATTAAAAACAAATGATAACAGCCAACACAACAATAGCTGTCTGGTGTGAATGTTTCAAAATTGTACCTACTCTTTGGTCAGATCAGCAAAAATATATATGAAAAAGGTTGAAAATTACCACGCTACACTAATGATACTGACATGATTAAAAAATGTTAGTCTGCAAGACCTAGTCCTACTGCTTGTCTGATGCTATTTTCTAACTTTGGCTCCATGGCTCCCTCTACACCAGTCACAGCGGTCTCTTTACTGCTCTCTAAACACAAGCATTCTTCCTTTTTAGTGGTTTGTTCTGACCTTGTTCACTTTTTACCTTAAACACTATTCTTTCAGATAAGTTCACAGTTCACTTTCCTACTTCATCCAGGTCTTAGCTCAAATACTACTTTATCAGAACAATGTGCCTTGAAAGCATGGAGTAAATTATCATTTCTCTCCTGTCCCTTGTTCTTCTTCATTATGCTTATCTTGTTATTTTACCCTTGTTTTTCTGTACCACCAGAATGTTGGGTCCATGAGAGCACAATCTTCATATGCATTATTTTCTATAGCAGTATACTTTGAACCCATAACCATGTAGAACCTCAACAAATACCTGTTTAATGATGGGATGAATAGTTACCACTACTAAGCAGTAAATGTTTTAAGTTTCCCAAGACAAAGACATAGTTACATAAGCTCTTAACACTAGTCAATCATTTTATGATATTGAATTTTATATAGAATGTGAGGTCTATCCAGAAGGTTTCCATCCATGTAATATGAAAAATAGAGATATTTATTGAAGAAGATACAAGAAACATTGTACTTAGGACAATGATGTCTCAGTCCCCTTCAAAGTAGGCACCTTGGGACCTCACACAGTTCTCCCAAACACCATCAGCTACCCCATTGTATTTTCCTGAGTCTCATTGGTGATCTGTAATTTCTTCCCTTTCAAAGATGATTTTAGTTTTGGGAAAAGCCAGAAGTCGCAGAGTGCCAAATCTGGGCTGTAGGGGGGCTGAGTCACCTGGGTGACTTGATGTTTCCCCCCAAAACTCTGCACCAGACATGATGCATGAATGGGTGTGCTGTTGTGATGAAGCTGCCAATCACCAGTTGCCCACAGCTGCAGCTTTCTAAATCATCCAGATAGTTTCCAAAGAGGAACATTTGAGCTTAATGCAAAATTTGATGCAGATTCGTTGCTCTAAGCATTCAGTCATTTTGAATGTGATGGCCACACAGTACACATGCTCACTCAACAGCATCTACCACCCCCACTGACTAGGACAGTGAAGTTGTCCTTGTTCATGAATGTTCATTCCAGTCCACTATCCTTGGCTTCCAGGTTACATTGATGTCACTCAAACCACGCTCTTTATATTAACAATAGCTTTTTCTGCACAGACCTAGTATATTGGATGGCTTCTACAATAGGAATTTAATGACTATTTATTGTTTTGTCTGCTCAGAATAACACCTCTTCTTCTTCTAAGAAACTGTTCCCCAACCACTCCAAATATATGGGTGTTTTTTATTGGTTTTCTATCCTTATCCAAGGATACTTTTTCATTCCTTTTAAAAAGAAAGGAAAGTAGAGAGAGAAACATCAATGCAAGAGAGAAGCATCAGTTGGTTTCCTCCCATATGTGCCCAGACCAGGGATCCAACCCACAACCTACATATGTGCCCTGACCAGGATTCGAACCCACAACCTTTTTGTAATAGGACAATGCACCAATTAATTGAGTCACACTGGCCAGGGCCAATCTTGTGGGTTTTGTTAGAGCCTATAAATTATAGCACTTCCTCCAATCTCCCATAGCCAACACACACACTCCTCCAAGGTATATGAGTGGATTCATTGCCCCAGTGCTGGCCATCTTTGTACTCGAGTGCACTTGGCTTTAACAGCTATTCCAGAGATGAACATGTGACTCCAGGTTGATCAGTAAAGATCCTTTGCCCAAGAATGTTCTGGTTGGCGCTCATAAGAAAGTATTTGATTTTCTTATATAAAACCCTGTGGCCTTTGTCATAGCAGACACAAAAGTATAAAACCAACACAGAGAAAAAACAAATGGTAAGAGGAGGAGAGAAATAAAGAAAGAAAACAGCAAAAAGGAAAAAGGACTCATGGACATGGACAACAGTGCGATGATTGCTGAGGCGGGTATAAGAGGACTAAATGGTAATGGGAAAAATACAATAAGGATTAAATAAAAATAAAAATAAAATGTTTATCAACAAAAAAAGAAAATAAAAAGAAAGAGAAAAGGGAGAGAGGAAGAAAAGGAGAGATGGAGAAAGAGAAAGAGAGATGAGCGGAGAGAGAGAGGGAGGAAAGTAGGGAGAGAGGGAAAGAGCATGAGGGAAAGAACAAACCAGGGAGCAGCTCTCTAAATCAGCTCCACTGAATTCTTCCACATTTTACTTAAGCAAACCAATGAATTTCTGTTCTTTATTGTTGTTGTTGTTTGTTGTTGTTAAATAATTCAACCTTATCGTCCTGATTAATACAGGATGCAATATAGTAGAATTGACAGACAAAATCTCCAATAGGAGTTTTTAGGATACGAATAGGGAAAAATTCCCCATCACAAGACATTTCTTTTTCTTTTTAAGATTTTTATTTATTCATTTTTAGAGAGGGGAAGGAACAGAGAAAAAGAGGAAGGGAAATATTGTGTGGTTGCCTTTTAAGCACCCTCTACTTGGAACCTGGCCTGCAACCCAGACGTGTGCCCTGACTGGGAATCGAATCTGCGACTCTTTGGTTCACAGTCCGGCACTTAATCCAGTGAGCCACACTAGTCAGGGCAAGACATTTATTTTTTAATATTTTGTAATGATGATCAATAAATGCAAGAAAATAACCTTAAAATGGGATTCAGGCAAATCATCTTTGCAGGAGCCTGAGCCAATGAGTTGCAGTTATATGTCTTTCTGGTAAAATAAATTGATACACGATAGAACTCAAATTTTTAGAAGAGTATGGACAGTATATTCCTTAAAGTGTCTTCCTTTAATTTTTTCTGAATCTCCCTTTGACAAGAGCTAGGTAAAAATGAATTCAATATTAAGCTCAGTGAAAAGGATGCTAGGAGTTGTCACAGTCCAACCAGAAAGCAAGAGACAGATAAGCAATTGAATGTAGGGAATTATTTACGCAGGTTATGGAAGAACTATAACACTAAAACAGACAATGAGACAACCTAGCAATGAGGAAGGGTCTGGACTGGGGCAGGGCAAACCAGGTGCCTATGTACAACATTTAGGGGGCACTTATTCTCAGGTGCTTACTCTGTACTGGCCAATCTAAGAGCGAAAGCCTTCTTAAAGCTAGCACCTTTGGTGCCTCACTCTTTAGGAGATTAGAAACAGCAGGAAACCACCACTGTAGCATCTGTGAGGCGCCTTAACTAGATGAAGGGAAGGGCACAGGGTTACTGGAGGCCAGCATCCAAGTCACCAGAAGGAGGCCAGACCCATGGCGGGCTGATTCACAGTCAAGAAGGCATTGGGAGCCACAGACAACAGGGGGCCAGCTGGAGATACAGAGAAGGAGAAATATTCTGGCTCCTCCCTCTATAGAGCCTTCTACCTGACTGAACCTGCAGGAGTACTGCCGACAGGGGAGTTTGGGGAATACAGCCTGAGGGATCAGTCCTCTGAGATAATGAGCAGGAAAGGGATGGGCATGCAAGCCCTCCCAGAACAAACAGGCTTTTGACTATGACAGGGCTGTGTTCTCTGGAACTCAGAGGTGTAGATGGCGCCTTTCTGGTTCTGTGGTGAGAGTTGTAGAGACTTTCATTCTTGCCTAGATTAGATATTTGGCCATATCAATCTATTTTTTTCCATAATTAATATTTTTGTCATTTCCCACATATCCTATATCTAATTTTTCTCCTCTGAATATTATTTAGTCAGCAAGGAAAATAGCACTTGAATTAGACTAGATCTAAAGATTGATGTCTGCTTATCTTTTTATTGTTAACTAAGCTTGGTATTGAATTTGGGGTAATTGGGAGTAAGTATTAAAGTAAAAAAAAAACTATGTTACAGGTCACGTGGAAGCTTTTGTAAACCTAGTGGTATCGGGCAGCCTTGCCACAGATATCAAATATGTGTGGGTTTGGCACTCTTCAGGAGAATCTTCAACAAGTGTTTTTTTTTTTAAAAAACTATGTTTTATGTGACTTTTTCTTGGCTATCAGCACTGGACATCACAGTCATGTGCTATCTGGAGGCTTATTGCATTGGCCTTCTCAAGAAATCACTATGTTTCTGCTCAGAACTTCCCTGTCATAGTCCAGATGCCAAGAAATAGACTAAACCTCAGTAATGTGTGGCTTCAAACTACAATAGAAGAAGCCCTTAATGTTTAATTTTATCTGTCTATGTTCATAACTTTATGACACAATTACATGTTATTGAGCAAACTAAATTCAGCTCACCTTTATAGAAAGCCTTACGATTGGATAGAACCCTAGAGGCCAGCAAAAATACAATAGCTTCATCCACTGTAGAGGGATGTTTTTCTACATAGATTTATATTGTTTGTAATACCTTTGGTGGCAAGGAAATCATTATTTTGAGAGTTAACCTATCTAAGTTTGGGCAGCATTATATAGCTGGAGAGTTATCCCTCATCATCAAGAACAATCTGCCTCTCTCTCTTTTCCTCTGGAACCAAAGTGTGTCTACTTTCCTGATCACATAATCATCCTGAGCTACGTAACTACAACTGTTATCTACCTCTGAATTTTATCAAAGATAAATACCCACAACTGCCTCAACCATTGATTGTATCCTGTTTTGGGAAATGTTGGTTTGATCTCATTCACTTTTTGCCTTAAACACTATTCTTTCAGATAGTTGGTTTGCTCTAAACCTGCTTCATCTCCTATTTATTTAACTCTAATTGTGCCTACTTTTGTTTTCTTCCCTTCTTTGAATAATTGGCTTCAACTGGAGAAAAACCCATTCTGATTTCATGCATACTAAGCTTTCTTTCTCTCTTCTTTCAAGTTGTACTCATTGCTTAGAAAAGTTTTAATACCATTGTGACCGTAAATATCTTGTGAGATACTCAGATCAGTGGTGGCTCCAGAGTAAACAAGGTCCTTGGTAAGTTACTTAGAAATCAAGTTGAACTTCAGTTATTTGAGATGAACAGTAAGAATGTGAGTGATAATGCTCATACAGTGATGCAATATTATAAGATAGTTTAAATTCTATGTATTTTAAATAGATGACAATGTCCAGTTTAATGAATCCTCCAGTTTAAATGCCTCCAAGTAAATATCTCCTAATAAATGGCTAAATGTATAGGGTCTGACCCAAATAACCCCCCTCCTTTTTATTACAAAATCTTTTACTAAAAAATCATAAGCATGTAATTCTGTAACATAACAATATCACACTCAAGCACACCATATAACATTTTAGGTGAAATGTTCAACTTAAAACTATAAATTGTTACACCCATATTATTACCCTACCAGCCACACTCAAAGCAGGCGTTACTTCTGCCGGACCCTTTCTGTGTTAATCAGCTTAGTCATCCCTCATTTAAAAAAGTGTCTCAAATTTTTCTGACCTTCTTTCCTCCTAAGAGTGAACTAAGTTTGAAGGGAGTTTAAGCATCATCCTGCCATTAGTGAAGGTTCCCTGGTCTGATGGCATTCTTAATCCTCGGGGGTCTGAGATGGAGCTTCCCAGGCTGTTCAGCCTCTGTCCTTGTGAAGGTCTCCTAAGCAGGGTCTGTGGTTATTGGCCCATACTCTGGGCACCTTCCTGGTCATGACGCTGGTTCCTTCATGTCCACCAGTGCCCTTTCACCCTAGTGGTGGAAATGGGACACCGTTGTATGCTTTCTGTGACAGGTTTGAGTGCCCTTTTGTCTTTGAAGTTGTCTTGAGTCCCACTTGCCATGTACCTCACTTTGCCTTTGCTGCCCTGGCATCTCAGCCAGCAGGATATGAGTTTCTGAGTTTTGTATACAACTCCAGCACACAACTTTGGAAACAGAACCAGTCTTCTCTGTTCTAGGGCTCCCCTAAACCCACATAAAATTTCTATCACCCATTATCCCTGGTCACACCCCTATTACTCAGCAGCGAGGAGGAGCCTTGGAGACACAGGTAGCACATTATCATATCTTTTAAAATTCTTTTACTGCTCAATGGAGACCAATTCTTTGGGCTATAAGAAGGCTTAACTATGAATTAGAGCATGCCCAAAACCATGAAATCACCCCGGATGCAGATGAGCAAGTAGAAATGGGTATGTAATGAGAGATAAAAAAAAGAAAAAAAGAATGTTTGTTTCAAACTAAAGGGATGCTTTAAGAAATATCATGTGTTAACTGGAATGCTTTAAGGAACATCATATGTTAACTATCCAGTTTTCTATATTTATAATTTTTTAAAAAACTTTAAAAGATTCTACTTATTTTTAGAGAGAGGGGAAGGAGAAACAGAGGGAGAAAAACATTAATGTGTGGTTGCCTGTCATGTGCCCTCTACTGGGAACCTGGCCCACAACCCAGGCATGTGCCCTGACTGGAAATTGAACTGGCAACCCTTTGGTTCACAGGCCAGCACTCAATCCACTGAGCCACACCAGCCAGGCCTATAATGATTTTTAATAAAGCAACTTCTACCTTTCACTAGAGATGATTCCATATCCCATTCCAGGTAATAGATCAGTCTCCACTTATTTCTTAAACTGGAAATCACAGTGCTTTTATTAATAACACCTTTTTCTTGCATTATTCCTCATCAATTTAGACAATATTTTACCTCATAAATGTATCTCAGATTTATTCAAAATATTAGTATTCCTTCTGCTGCATTTTAAATAATAACTATAGTTAGTGCATTGCACTAACTTTCTAACTAATATTTCTATTTACATATTTTCCAATCTCCTATTCATCTCAATTATTGCTCTCTTGCTAACAAAATCTGAGTGAAACAAAGTGCTGATGATGGAATAATTATTTATAAACTTTTAGTGGATCTTTATTTTCTAGAGAGTAAAGCTCAAGCCCTATAAAAAGGCAGGAAGGCCTTCACGATCAGGATCTGTACCTCACCCACACCCCAACTTTCCTTACAATAAAAGTTGCATTAAAATCTCAGTGTGTCCTTGGCCTGTTCATCACATGTCTTTTCTCAGTGTTTCCTCTCTGTACAACATTCAGTCCCCACTTTTCAACATCTTTCAAGGCTCAATTCAGAACCAAACTATTCATCGAATTTTCCCCCTACCTCCCCTTCCTTGTTCCACTACAAAATATAGAAACCACATCACTGGTGTTTTTGAATAGCTTTGTTTATAATTCTTATAATAGCTACCACATTCTACCTTGTATTATAACTCACTGTATTTATGATTATCTTCTCTGCCAGGTCATTAACTTAATGATGTATTTAGTTACTAATGTTTGTTTCAAGTGACAGTAGCCAACTTGCACCACCTTAAGCAAGAAAGGAGACTGTTATGAGAACACCAGGGTGTCTCATGGAAACCTCTTAGAGGAAGTATACAGACAAAGGAAGAGAAGAGATTTGGAAGCCTTTACAACGGTTTCTGAATCTCAACTTTCACCATTTATCATAATGTAACATTGTGTGTGATTATATTAAACATTCAGTGACTCAGTTTCCTCACTTACAAAATAAGGATAATAATAATAGTACTTATTTCCTGGGATTATTGTGTGTTAAATGGCACAGCTGTCATTAAATGTTATTTAAAAGCAAAGGTAGGGAGGAAATCAAAGCTGGGCCTCAGGAAGGACTGAAAGGCTGTCTGGAATTCAGGTGCCATTTCTCTGATTCAGTTATGCTTCATTTTACCTTTTATTACAGACAAGATGTCATTGCTCCCCATTGCTCATGAAAAAAAAAATGGCTTATCTATAGCCATATGCTGTGCATCTGCCCTCTGAGACTGATGGATCCTGCTTCTGTTTCTGCTCCAAATTCTGCGGGAGGCCACAGTGACTGACCCAGTGCAGATCCAACCAACTGCAGCCAGGATTAATAAAAAGTCATTGAGCAAACAAACAAAAGAAACAAATTTTCAGAAACCCATCTTTATCATAAGGCACTTCTAAAAGAAGGTTTAGGGAGCAAACAAAATAGCGATCCCCTAACATGTTTTATTCATTTTGGTATCCTTATTATGTAGTTGTGTCTCTAATTCAGTTGTATCAAGTTAACTTATTATCCTGTGTAGACATACTGGCACTCTGGTCTTAGTATTGCATGCATTATTTTTGTATGCATATCATCTGTTTGATTATTTTAAAAGTATATGAATAGTAACTCGCTATGTTGTAGGTACTATGTCATATACTGATGGTACATGAATGAGACAGAATGAAGCTCCTGACCTCATGAAGCTGATATATTCCTTGCTGCTTTAACATTTTTTTAATGTGTTCCTCCTATTATCACAAGCCCTCACTGGTTTTTAAGTGTTGCTAACACTGTTAAATCTTTGTCAGCACCACTGAGTTTTTAATTTTTTCTTTTAACAGTTTTTTTTGCTTATTAACCATTTAGTTATATTTTCACAATAGTAGGTAGGCCTCCCAATAACATCCATTTTGGACCTGGGAATCACTTACCTCCTATCAGTGAAATTCCAGAGACATAAGGGCTAAGTTCTAGCCTCATCTCTACAACTCAAGAATTCTGTGGCTTTTGGTAACTCCCTAAAATCTCCGGGGCTTTTAAAATCAATTAATCAATAATGTAGAGGATTTTGACTGAATTATCTGGTTGTAAAAATCTGATTTGCAGACATTTATGAAAAATACATGATGATTTCCACCTTGGTAAGTACAAAATGTTTATTTACACAATGTTACTTATTGATATACCAGCTTTTCTCTCTTCTACTCACCCTCATTACCTTCATTTCCATCCATCTGTCTTTCTACACATTTGAAGAGCATTGTGAGAGCATGTAAGGTTTGGTCCAAGGGAAGCAGGTGTCAGGGATCTAGAAAGATGACCAATTCTTTCCAGGACTCTAAGCAGAAGAGCTCAATGACTAGGTTTCTTAGAAGACTGAGCATTTATTTTCCTCAGAAGCTTAAGGGTCTCCTTGTTCCTGTAACACATATCTGTACCTCTTTCTGTCCTCTCCTTTCATTCTACTTCAAATACAGTTTTCTCAACTAATTTCCTGGCTCAGTTCCATGTTTCTTCCCTAATCTCAAACTTAGCCCTACCTTTCTTAGGTTTATCTCTATTAATTTTTCTCCTGTGTGTGGCATCATTTCCTTACTCACTTAATTAGCTCTGTCCTGTATGGCTTCCAAGGTGCGTAACTCGCATGTCACCCATATATCTTTATTCACATGCACCCACCCCGAGTTCTGCCCCAACTTTCTTCTTCATTTCATCTCACACATAGGTCCTCTGTCTGTCTCTCTACCTTTGTCAAATGCTTGTCAAAGCCAGGATTTATTGGATGTTAAGTGCTAAGTATGGGATAAATGACTTCCTTGGAAGATTCTCATTGTATCCTCAACAAGCTTTACAGTTGGGGCAACAGAGAGGTAAAGTAATAATATCAAGGTCACAGTTAACAAGTGTCAGAGCAGGTTCAAACAGAAGTCTGTCTCTTGAAACAGATCTCTTAAGCACTAGGCTGCACGCTGTACATTTGTTTTTAAGTCTATGGCCAGCTCTCTCCTGTCCTGTCTCTACTGAGATGGCCCATTTCAAAATCTGTCCATGGCATAAGTCTAGTGGATTTTCTCAGCTCTAATTTTCCTTAACTACTTACAAGCTTTTATTACTGTAAGTGTAAGTATTTAGAGAAACTTTTGCCACCCTGATTTGTGACATTGAACTTCCTCCTTCAACTTGTCTTTTTCACCAATTCGCCTTCCTTATCCTGCCTCCAAAACGTAATGTTCACCAAACACCAGCACTTGATTCTTTGCTATTTCATTCTAGACAAGTTTCTTCAGAGAATTCAGAAATGAAATAAATGAAGATAAAATTAATTTTTATTATTTTAATTGCTATAAAAGATAAATGACTGCCTGCCTGAAGCAAAAAGAGAGACCATATATGGTGGGTTTATATATGTAAGAGTAAAAGGGAGGGAAACAATAGGACAGAGAATGGAAGGAACGAATTGAGAATATAGTGTTGTAAGGTCCTTCCTTACACATGGCACAGATATTTGAAGGTAGACTTATTCATTAAAGATATACATTGTAAACAATAGACTAACTTAAGGAAGAGGTAGAAATATTAAGTCAGTAGGAGAGAGAAAAATGGAATCATAAAAAATATTAACAAATGAGAAAGTAGGAAAAGAGGGAAAGCAAAGCAAGTAACAGAACAGAAAATAGCCAGCAGGGTGTCAGATCAGTGGGTATATCGGTTCTAATGGGCTGTGCTGCTATAACAGTGCACCCCGGAGTAAATAATGCCTCCAACCATTATTATGGGTGTTTGTTCTTCACTCATTAGACAGTCCACTGCACACAGGCCTGTCAGTGAGCATCTTTCCTCCAGGAAGTCCTCCAGGGACCCAGCTTCCTTCAATTTTTTGGCTCACCATTTTCTAAGGCCTCAGGGTTATCTGCATTTGACTATTAAAAGGGAAGAAGACATAGTTTTTGGAAAGACTTGTCCTAGAAATGGCCCTGCATGGCTTTGCTCACACACCAGTTGCTAACCTACAGTCACATAGCTACACCTGACCACAAGGGCAGCTTGGTCAGCTCAGCTGGCTAAGTCCTGGAAGAAGAGGAAACAGATTTCTGGCACAGAACCACAGATGAGCAGTTAAATCAAAAAGTTAGAAATTTTCAAACTGTATTAACCATAAAATTCATCTTGGACTTTAGAACAATGCATACATTTTGGCTTTAGAAGAAAAAAATCAGATTTGGGGAAAGAGCACAGAACTCTGCATTATAAATGAGGACCTCAAGTTACCCTGCTACTTGGATGGTCTCACTCTGGGAAGAGCCATACAGGCAGGAGGGGCCACTGTGGCCACTGGAGCAGGGCGCATTGACACCTCAGGTGTTTCCTGGAACAGCTTCATCTATTGCCAGTCACTTGTGTTCTGGAGATCAGCGTTTTCAGCACGATGTGGGAGTCATTAGAAATGTGGGAGCTCAGACCCCACCTCAGACATAGTAAGTAAAATCTCATGCTTTAAAGTTTCAGGACAACTGGCCCAAATATTTTGTGCCAGTAGATTAGAGAGAAGGGATGGCTGCTAAAGAAGTGTAGGGGCAATGTACACTCGAGAACAGGCAAAAGGAGATGCTCTGAGAGGAGTCGTCTGCAGAATTCGAGTTGAATCCAGGGAATGAGAAAACAGAGCGATACCAGTCTACTTTTGGAGGTAGTTTAGTGGTGTAAAAAGGGATTAATTGGGGAAGAAGAGGGCACATTTTAAAATAAGGTTCATTTGTCTTGATTATATGACTGAGTGTGTATATTATATAAAATAGATTTTAAAAAATCTTGAGACAAATCCTGCCAAGTGGTATTATGCCCTCTAATTTTCCATTTTCTTATAATCATTTTTCATATCACTAAACATTCTTTGAAAATATTTAATTGCTTCATAATAGTGTACCTCACATAATTTGTTAACTGTTTCCCTCTTATTGATAATTTACCTTTCGGGCTTTTTCCACTGCTATATATAATGCTACAAAGAGCATCCATCCTCAAAAAAAAAAAAACCCTATGTTAACGTTTCTGGCTATTTTCTCAGGTGAGTTCCTAGAAATACTACCACTGGGACAACCACCACTCACTTCTTGATAATGTTGTTAAGTTGAATAGAAACTTTTCAGAAAGTTGAAGACTCATAAGAAAATGAAGCCTTTGATTTGTCAGTGCTCTCTTCCTAACTGGCACCCTGCCTTCTGAGGCTTTTTACATGGATCAAATGAAATGATTCATGTGTAGTAATGTGTCTGGCATGTAGCCAGTGCTTATTAAGTGTTACTGTTAATATTGTGCAGTAGCCCACAGGTGTTAACTTGGGTTTGCATTCTTCCTCTGTGTCGTGCTAACTGTCTGAAGCAGGAAATATCACTTGCTTTCTCTGAGTCTCAGTTTCCTCATCAGTAAAGTAGGCAGGTCTTACTACTCACTTCACAGTGATTTTGTGGGGTTTTATATAAAGGAAACATATGGTGTAATACCTATGACAAAATAAAAATTTAATAAATGTTCACTAGTAGTATTTATTATCTTCTCAGTGTTACTAAAATTACGAATCTCCATTGTATCTGTTTTTCCCAACTTTCTTACCACCCCTTCTATGTACACACTCCCATCACTATCTCAATTTGAAATACGCTAAATGAAGCTAAGACTATCTCACTGGATGTGGTAAGCCGAGGAGAGATGAAGTATATAGGAAAACCTTTCCAAGATGAGAGATACTGTATGAAAGCATTACTAATCATTCACCCTTAGTTTAGTTATCCCCCCACAGTAATCTGTATGCCCATCATGATTTACATACCAAGTTTGGTATGCAGTGATACTTCAGTTTACTAAAACACTGGCCTTTATTCATGTATGCTAACTGTTCTTATCTGTGGCTTATATAGCATCTTATTTTCCCAACACATGTAAGTAGCAAGTAGGATTCTTTCTCAGCTGGTAACTCAATGTATAACCCAATGTACAATAACTGATTGAGAAACGTCTCAAGGCAAGATCAGAGCTTCCTGGAAAGAGTGCTGTTGCCTGTAAGTGATATCTGGCCCGGCCATTGGGAAAGTACTTCATATGAGGATAACTGCAGTCTCTGTCAGAGGGCATATGGACTACGAGGAACAAGCTGGGGAGAAAATATTAGAAAATATGCATATTTTCAATATTTTATCATCCATGAATATTTGCCCTTTTCCCCCTAACTTAAATCCAAAATGAAATTTTTCCCTGACTGGTGTGGCTCAATTTGTTGGGCATCATCCTGTGAAGCTAAAGGTTGCTGGTTCGAATCCCAGTCACGACACATGCCTGGGTTGTGGGTTCGGTCCCTGGTCAGTGTGCGTGTGTGCAAGAAGCAGCAGATTGATGTTTCTCTCCCTCTCTTACTCCTTCCCTTTCCCTCTCTCTAAAGATAAATAAAACCTTTAAAAATTAAAAAAAAAGAATATTTTCTACTCTCAGCAAATTTTTTTATTTAAAATTAAATCTAACATTATTACAGACTTTTAAATAAAAATATGATCTTCAAGGGTAAAGAAAGTAGGTGTAGTTTCAAAAAATAGCATTACCAAAGTTTTGTATTCCTTGAGACTTTAGTGTCCTCAGTACCCAAATTTTTGAGTTCATTAAATATTTTGAAATCCTGAATATACTGAAGATTATAAATTTTGCAAAATGATTGTTTTCTACTCCTCTTATTGTATTTCTCAGTTTTGTTTGGGAAATCACAAGATCTTACAGCATCAAGAAAAATTCAAGATGATACTTTTAGTCAGCATAGCGGCCTGGTCTGGGCATCTTAGCACCGTACAAAGTTAATGGTCCTCAGAACTCATCTTAGGTTGTCACACAGAGCAATGTGTTCATGATCTACCTATAGCCAATTTTTTCATTTTCCAGAAAAAGCAGCCATTAGTATTTGATCTGCTTTCCTCAGTGCGTAAGTCTAAGCATGTATCTGGAGAGCTCAGGCAGACAGAGTGTGCTGAAGGAACCCACCAGGGTTAACATGTCCCAGTTACTGGGCTAATAGTTTTCACCATGAGCTTTGAGGAAAGTGGGAGCCAAGGACACCTCAGTCCTTGAGTTCATTTTGTTTTAGGGATAATTAGTTCCCTGAGCTCTAAAGAAAATTGTTTTTCATTTGATAATAGTAAGCTACTTCTCAGTAGCTTCAACAGACACACTGTATAGTAATTTTAATTTCTAATACTTCGCTTCATGAGGTACAGGACATTGTGTAAGTCCCTGGGACATGGAACCAGCTTCATAAACAAGTTCAAGTTAAAGGAAGAATAAAAAATATATATTGGATACATTGAACCACAGTTCCTGTTACAGACCATTTGTAAATATGTTCTTGTTTTCAAGGAAATACCCATTTGAATTACATAAAGCTGTTTATTTACGAGTTTGCCACTTTCTTGAGCTGCAACACAATGGAGCTGTCCATGTGTGACTTCAACTCGGTGGATTTTGGAGCTACACTGCCCCCATGTGGTTACTCTTCTAAAGATGTTCTTTCCATCAAAACAAAAAGTAAAGGCTTTGTTTTTGCATTTTACGGCACAAAACACTGCTTGTACTTGTGTGATCACTGTGATCACACACACACCAGGAATCTGAAGCCTGAAAGTAGTGACTTGTGTTGGAGCATTGAGAAAGGGGCTGTCTTTCTAGGAATAATTTTTTAGTGCAGATAATCCCTTGTATGAGTACATCAGCTAGGTGGCCCATAGATTATCTTTTAAAATACATAGTACAGTACGTGTAATGGCATTTACTTTAATACCATGATTTCAGAAATGAAGTACAAATATGTTCCCTGTTTGCTATGCAGAACTGAAAAGGATAATTTTTTTTCTCGCCCTGTTAAGAACTTGTTTACATATTACCTGTTATACCTAATGGGATAGGGAAATAGAGGTAGAGAACACATGCATAGTAAAATCAATTTTCTTAATTTGTTATACGGGTCATATTACACATTGAGAAGATCTTTATCTCTGGGTAACAGAATTGCACATTTAATGAGGACAGAATTTAGGGGACATTCCATGAAAAGAAATATTTTTAAAATACTAGGGTTTTTTAGAAAAAATTTCAAAGGAATTAGTATCCTAATATTCTCCTTCACAAGTAATGTGAACTCTTAAATTTGCTTCTTTAAACTTTAAATCCACATATTGCTATTATAATTGATTGAATTAACTTGCTAAGAGTTTACTGAAAGACAATCCATGTCTAGAGCTAATCTGATACCAGAAAAGAGAAAAGACTGGCTTGCAGGCAGCTTTCACCCAGACCATTACCGCCATTACCAGACATGCCGACCAGCCCTGCAGGCTTAAACCCTGGAATGATTAATTAGATGCACGAAACGAAGTTAAGAAATTCAAAGTCTTGGTTTCATTTGTGCGTATTCTCATTTATTTACTATCATTCTGCAGCAGGTTAAAGTTTGCAGAAACCTTATCTTTTTCTACTTAAATGTATAGTAATTAACATTCATATTGGAGATACTGGAAAACAAAGACAAACAGAATTAAAATAAAAGAGATTACCCATAGTCATACCACCCAATGATCACCACTGTTAGCATTTGGTATGCCATCAAATCCTATTGTTTTGTTTGTTTGTTCGGAAAAATGGGATCATGATTCTATCCACCATTATAACATTCTCTAACCCATTCTTTCCCTTGGCTATGCATTTAAATAGCATTTTTATCATTCCATTTTATAGCTACACCATAATTAATTTAAATTATATCACATTATAGACATTTCAGTGCTTTCAAATTTTTATTTGTATAAAATGCGCTGTGATGAATAGATAGATGTGTGTGTGAGTAGTGTGTTTCACGTGTAACACATATACATTCCAAATATATACATTATATATTAATCTAATTGCAGGAGTGGACAAAAGTAGGTTTACAGTAGGAAAATAATACAGTAACAAATGAAAGTATAAGAATTAACTGTGTTTCATGTACTCACAACTGTAAACCTACTTTTGCCCACCCCAGTATTTACTTAGGATCTGTGGACTATTTCTTGGAAGGATTTTTTGGATAAGAATTACTAGAATGATGGATATGGGCAATTAAGACTAATTGCTGATTACTCACCAGAAAAAAAATTACAATTTTCCTACCAATTTAAGTTTTTCTGTTTACCTGCAGTTTCAACAACACTGCTTTTCTTGTCATTGATATTTGTCAAAGTCTAATGCACACAAGAAAACTGGCCAAATCAAAAGCTCACACTTGTGAGAATTCTCACAAACTGATACTGGTGGAGCCAACCCTCGTTTGTTCGCAATGGAGCGCTGTCTGCCCCTGGGGAGATCCGCCTGTGCCCATTTTCATTTACATTTCAAAGGTTAACTCTTAACCAAACTCTTAATAGCACCAATATCTACAAGAAAACTTAACCTAACTTGAATCATCATGTGTGTCCTCTTTTGCCCCTGATGTCTTTCATACAGCCTTGTGTTTGTGCAATTTGTCCATATTGTTAAAGTTTTAGGTCTTTTTAAATATTCTGTTGCTCTATACCATTTCATCGCTAATAATCTTTTTCAAACTGAAAGTGCAAAATAATGTGTTAGTTCCAACCTACAGTTGTTATTTATGTTTGCTGTATGTTGGCATTGGTTATTTATTTTTCCTCTCTGACTACAGTTACTTTTATTGGGTTGGCCAAAAAGTAAGTCATGTTTTTTCCGTAAAATAAAAGACACGTTTTTCATTTTCACCAATGACTATTGATTTGGATATTTTGAGTATGTCAGCAATCTCTTGCTGTTGGCTTCTAAGTGGGTAGAGGCCAGAGGTGCTGCTAAACATATTCCAATGTGTGAGACAGCCCCACAGCAAATAATTATTTTGCCAAAATGTAAACAGTGCCAAGAAACTTTGCAAACCACTTTCAACAATTTTGATCAGTCACAGCACCTTCTCTATACACTGCACAAATCTTTTATGTTTCAGTTGTGTTTTTACCCTTCTAGAAGTAATAAAACATAATGCGCAAAAAAGTTGCATATTTTCTTCCACCTTTAATATTAAAATGGCTGCACAAAGATTTTTTTATTACATGCTGATATGACAGCTGTCACAATACAATCAAACAAAAAATGGTTTCAAATGAAGTTAAAGACAACTAAGCACTACTAGAGCCATTGCAGGAAAAAAAAACATATGACTAGTCTTTTCACGGTAGCCACGCAGTAGGACACATTAGCCTTTAGTTACAAAGTAAGAGGGACTTGTTTTTTCACTGTCTCCCAAAAGGGCAGTTAACACTGCTCTTTTGACAAGGCAACAAGTGTGCCTTCTGTAGCTCTGTTGTTGCAGAGCCTTCGTCCCCAGCAGTGGGGAAAGGAACAAGATCTGTGGGTTCCAGCCCTCATGGTGGGCTGGATGAAGCCACCTTTCCCCTGTCATGCTGGTACTGCTGACCTTTGCTACCTCATACTTTTTTGGGTCTTCTTTCAAAACTGGTTTCCTTGAAAAGTCAAACAGGCAACTCTTTGTTGCCCCAGGGTACAGAGCTTCTCTAAATTAAAGCTGACTCAGACCCAGGATTGATAAAGGACAAGATGGATGAGAACCACTGCCTCAGGGCTTCCCACACCTAGTTACACAAAAGAATCACAAGAGGGAGCTTTCAAGAAATGCCAGTGTCTGACCTCATTCCCAGAAAGAAACTGTGATTTCATTGGTTTGGGAGAAGTTTGGGAGTTAAGTTTTGAAAGGTCCCGTGGTGATGCTAATGCGTAGCCAGGACTGAGGACCACTAAACTTCTTAGATTTTAGCCTGTAAGCCGAGTTCCTGTGCCTATTTGATGTCATGGCAGACTTCCAGAGATGAACCAGCATCCTAACATCTGTCTTTCCCAACTACTGGACCATACACAGATTTCACTGTGAGAGCCTCATTTCTTATACTTCTTGTTTTGATTCATAGCAAATTAGATAGATTGCTCTACATGGACTGATCCTGTGGCTGCTCACTTGTTAACACCTAACTATGACTGAGCTTGTCAGATTGTATTTCAGAGAGGTTGTGGTAATGGAAGAGCTACTGAGACCTTCCCATGAGGAGTATAATCAGGAGAAATGAAGGTACAAAAGCAAATACATTCTATTTGTAAACTTGCTTTAGTTCCCAAAGACATCCAGGGCTTTTGGACTCTGGTTCTGTCCTGTTATCCTTAGTAAACATCCTCCTAAGTCTCACGAGGAAAATGTAGAAGAGTGGTTTAAACAGCACGATCCCTTTGCCTTGTCAAAGGAACACAGGAGCCAACAGAAAGAGCTCCCCATGACCAAATCTCAAACTTGAGCAGCACAGTGTGTAAGGTGATACTGGGTTATAACCCAGAGTGAAAAATAAATACCTATGTGTTACTAAGTAAATGTTTGAAAATAGAATATTGGAGAAAAGACAACTCTGCCATATAGGAGAATTCCAAATAATTTATGTAGATATTCTCCATTCCTTGAGGGTGAGCTGCACGTAGTGACTTTTTCCCCCAGAGAGTATTGTGTGGGAAGAGGGGAGTGGGGTTCTACAGTACGGAAACCTGACAGACACTGCCTCAGCCAGGTGACAAAGGCTGATATCACACAGGTGGTATCAGCCATAAACTGTTTTGACACTATGTATCTAATTGGGTTTCTGAATTCATTTCCAGTGGGAGTAAGGCAAGGTTCCCCACCCAAACCATCAATTCCATAGACACCTCCTGGAATCCTACCATTCAACTTAATTCTGATGCTATTGACCCAGAGTTAGAATCAGATTTCACAGATTAAACATTCAGCCCCAAAGCCTGCATTTGCCACCTTCAGATGCCAGTTGCAAGCCCACAGTATCATCTGTGCTTCTAACTGACCAGATACAGATCAGAGGTTCCCATGACCCCCTCCTTGAACTTCAGATGCCAATCACAAGTCCAAGTGGTTCCCTGTATTTCTATGGGACTTTCTATAAATCAGAGCCTCCCACAACCTGTTCCTTGGGTTCAATTAACTTGCTAGAATGACTTATAGAACACAAAGCAATATTTTACTTACTAGAACACCAGTCTATTATAAAAAGACATATTATAACTGAGGAGCAGCCCGATGGAAGAGAGGCGCAGGACAAGCTGTGGGGCAGGTGCAGAGCCTCCTCCACGCGCCCTGCAAGCACACTGCTCTCCCAGGACCTGCGCGTGTTCACCAACCCGGAAGCTTTCCTAAGCCTGTCCTTTTGGGCTTTTGTGGAGGCTTCGTTACGTAACAGTGATTGATTAAATCTCGAGCTTAGGCAATTAGTTCAACCTCCAGCCTCTCTTCTACCTAGGAGGTTGGGACTGAAAGTTCCAACCTTTAATCAGAGGTGGCTCCTCTGACAACAACCAGCCCTCAGCCTTAGAGAGATCCAACTGTCTTCTCATTAGCAGAGCAGAAGACTCCTTTATAACTGCCATCACTTAGGAAGTGCCAAGGGTTTTAGGTGCTCTGGGCCAGGGACTTGGAAGACCAAATATGAGAAATATCCTTTGGTCACCTGAATGACCAAATGTTTTTATAAAACATATCACTGAACTTTGATGTGAGGAAATAAGAATCACCTCTGTCATTTCCTCACAAAACTCCAGACCTTCAGTCTAAGCATGAGAAAAAAAAATCAGGCAAACTCATGCCAAAGCCCACTGTACAAAATGCATGACAAGTAGTAGTAACAAAGTCAGCAAAGAGGAAGCGAGTCTGAGGAACTATCACAGTGTGCGGAGCCGAAGGAGAGAAGAGTACTAACTAATGTGGGATCCTGCATGAGTTCCCGGAACAGAAAAAGGATACAAAGTTAAAAACTAAGAAAGTCTGAATAATATATGGACTTCAGTTAATAATAACATTATTGTCATTTGTGTATTGTGACAACTCTATCGTGGTAATGAAGATGTTAACAATAGGGCAACTTAGTGCAGAATACATGGGAATACTCTGTACTATCTTCACAAATTTTCTGAAAATCTAAAACAATTCTAAGTAAGAGTTTATTAATAAAGAAAAAAACAAGAGTGACCCCCAGAGCAGCAGTGAGAGCAGCATCTGGGATCTTGTTAAAAATTCCAGCTCTCAGGTTTCAGCCCAGACCTCCTGAATCAGAAACTCTGGGGATCCGGCATTCTGGGGATGCGGATTCCGATCCTGTGAGTGGGAGCTGCTGATCAAGCAGGTTGGCCGAGAGCGCTGCTTTCAGGTGCTCCTCATTGTGTATGAGGTCATGTTACATTTTCTTTAGTGCCCTGGAATGAATCAGATACGGCCTTCCGGTAGCTTTCCACTACGCAGTTATCGTCTTTCACAAAGCAATGATACGTCTGCTTCTCTTCTTCGATTATTCAAATCTGATCTCCAGGGCCTTTCAGGCTCTGCTGTGCTCACCTCTTCCAGAACACACAGATCCCCTCCACCTTTGCTGGCTCCAAGCAGGTAACATGGCCCAACTCCAGTGTTTTCAGAGACCACGGATCACAACAGAATGTGAATTCTCTGGGGACAGAGGTGACCTTAGGCAAAATATGTGATCCCACTCACTTGAGTTTCTTCATCTGTGGCTCAGGGTTAACAGAAGAGTACCCACCTCATGGATTTTTGTGCGGATCATGAGTTCGTTCATGTGCACAGGTGTTAAGAATAATAACCAGTCCTCAGTGAGGACCTAATAGATGTGAGCCAGTGCTATAATTAGTAGTAGATGTTTTACCTCTTAAACATTTCCTCAGTTCTCCCAAAGTGGCGGGGTTTTGTGTGTGCAATAATGGCTCTGTAAAGACTGGGCGAGTTGAGCCCACTCAAACCCTATTTCAGACATGGCAAGGCATTACCACCAGTCTTCTGAGACACCTTGGTTTTGACTTGGTATGTTAGAACTACTTCCTGTTGTTATATATAATGCTTTTGGGCTAAAGTTTGGGTTTGGCTGATGAATATGTACAATCTGGGTGTGAATTCATATTACTTCCAGCTTCAACCCCTACCCCCCTATATATATATATAAAATCTCCTTTTATCAATGAAAACACCATCCTAATGTTGATCTACAATTGTTCTAGTTCCCAAAATCCTTAGCAGAGCCTGTTAGCCTTAAAAAATGAGCTGAGTCAGTAAAGAAATCAGCACCCCAAGGACTGACTGTACTAGCAGCCAGTGGGTAAGTGAATGTTTGGATAATGGGTTCAGATTTTGCTTCTTTGCTCATTGGAACAGGTTAAATAGAAATGCAACAATTTAGATGCCGGAAATATACCAAGCCCTGGGTGTTTTGGTTTGTTTTTCAGATGGGGATTAACGTGGTGGACTCTGCAGTATCAGGATTAGGTGGCTGCCCCTATGCAAAAGGTGCCTCTGGAAATGTAGCCACTGAGGACTTGATATATATGCTTAATGGCCTGGGGCTCAATACAGTAAGTTAGTTTTGCATATTTTAATATTCATGCATTCTTTGCAGATCCAAATTGGCATGCATCTCAGATTTGGGAAGCAACTTTCAGGTCAAAGTTTTACTACCTTTGCTATTTGCTAAAATGCACAGTGGGAAAATGCAATAAAAACGCTTTGGGGAGCTTTATAAAGTAACGTACTGCTATAGTTCAATCGCCAATAATGCTACCATTTCACATTTTTATAGTGTTTCATGACCTCCACATAGTTTTTTAAATGTCTTATCTGATTTGATTTTATGCACTTTGTGAATTAGAGCCTGTGTCTTTCCTGTTGTGATTATTGTTTTCACAGTTTGGGGTTTTTTATAGATGTTTTCCTTGGAGGAAACACAGATCTCGAATTTTCTCACAATGACAACTAGGGCTTCTGGACAGAAGCCCAGGGCCCACTTAAAATGGTCAGTGGAAGAGCAGAGCTTAGTACTACTTAGATATCAGACAGCAGGCGGCAAGAACAGGCTCTTCACAAGTGGCACCTGGAAAGTCACATTCTCTGTAATCGCAGCCACCAAAATCAGCACCTCATTTTGCCACATGCTTGTTAACATGACTTGTTAGTCTATGAAGCAGGTTTTGTTTTTTCCAGAAAAAAATATAAAAGGCAAGAGAAACAGTTCACTGATGATTAGAAGTTTATAATGTTTTCTGAGGCATAAAGCATTGTCTGGATTACAAATGAAATCCATTCATATTCTCTCTCTCACTGGTCCCTCTCTCATGTCTCTCTCTCCCATCATTTCTCCCATGTCTCTTAGCTCTCTCTCCTTTCTGCCTCTCTCTCATCTCTGATCTCCTCTCCCTCCCTCCTTCCTCCCTTCCCTCCCTCCCTAGTCTCCCATCTCCCGTCTCCTCTCTTTCCTCACTCTACTTACACTGACGCTCCTGCAACACCAAACTTGCCTGCAGCCCCACTGCTGCTCCATTCCATTTCTACCTCCTGCCCCTCAGCTCGTAGTTTCACAACTACTTGGAGTTGTCTAATCCCCATATTTAATTTCACTTGAGAGTGAGGCACTGCCACGCTCAAACACTCTCTTTCTAGCATCTCCCTGCCTATCCCCCAGGTCCCTACTGTTGGGTTCCTCTCCTTAGTGCTTCCATGCCACCCTCTGTGCCTCTACCTCTGAACCTATGGCAAGGCTGTAGAAATGAATGATCTCATTTCTTTGTCTACCTCCCCCTGCAGCCAGAGAGCACTTATTACAGCTTATTCTTACTCCCTGTTTGTTAGATAGAGATGCTCAACAACTTTCATTGATATCATGGGGCACTAATCACCAAAAGCTATTGCTTATTAACACCAAAAGCTATAGGCTATCTTCTCTGAATCTGAATGATTATTATTTCACTTACAAAGTAGCTTAATTATTTTTATGAGAAATGTACAGCCATGACAGAAACTGAAGAGAAATAGATCTTTTCTTGGAGATTTAGTGACTGTATTAAACATGGCAGATGCTTAATATGTCTTAGGTCATGTTCTATAACTTGAGTGTCCCAATGCAAATAAGCCATGTCTTATTTCCTAAGAATTTTACAATTCAAAGAGAACTGTTACATTTAGTAGCAGCTACACTTCAACCAGTTGCCCATGCTAACTAGCCAAGATTCTCTGTAGAATCAGGTGTCACTGTGGCTCTGATGCCCAATCAATGACCAGGAGTCACTAATTTGACTTGTGAATTATTTCATCTGTTTGTCCCTTTTTTACTGTCCTTGCCATAACTACATCAGCACAAGTCCTTACCTTTTGCCTGGGTATTAATCTTCCAAGTTCTGCTGGCTTCAGACTTGCCTTTCAAAAAAATTGTTCAATTGATTTGAGAGAGAGGAGAAGGGGGAAGTGGGAGAGAGAGTCGGGGGAAAGAGAGAGAGAGATCAGTTTGTAGCTCCACCCATCCACACATTCGTTGTATGTGCTGTGACAGGAGACCAAACCTCCGACCGTGGCATGTCAACCAACTGAGCTCTCTGGCCGAGGCCAGACTTGCCTTTAAACTTACATGCTCCATGCTGCCACCAGAGGTTTTCATCTAAAATGCAAATATGAATATGCCTGGCTTCTGCTTGTGTGCTTGTCAGTGGGTTCTCATTTCCTCAAAAAAGAAAGGCTGTGTTCTATCACCTAACAATGGTTTTCAACCTTTTTATCCCATGGCACATATAAAATAATTACTAAAATTTTGTGACCAACCAAAAAATATTTTTTGCCAATCTGACAAAAAATAGGTGTAATTTTGATTCATTCACACTAGATGGCTATTGTGTGGGCCATTGTCCTTTTTTATTTGACAGTCTAAGGAAAAGAGGGCAGTGCCCCTGACTAAATAGTCAGGTAGTGCCTGTTTTAAAAATTCTGTGGCACACAAATCGCTGACCTAACATGAACTACTTATATGTTTCTGGTCATCTCTGCCCACCGTTTTCCACATACACCGCAGTATTTTCAGATGTCTCGAACTGCTCTTTCACCGCCTGCAGTGCCCCATCCATCCTTCCTCCTCTCGGGAACTGACACGCTTCATAGAAGACTCGGGCAAGGCTTTACCTTTCCTGGCGCCCTTCCTTGCCACACTCCCCTCCATTCTCTTTCACTCAGGGGCCTCGCTGTCCCATAGCTTTGCTCTCATAATCGCATGAGCGTATCTCTCTCAGTGCCTTTAAGTATAATAGTACAGGATTTCCTGTTTGGGGATCCACGGTGCCTGCTTCACCCTAAGCACCCTGAAGATAGAAGTTATTCTACGTGATGTTCTCGAGAGCCCACAGAACATACTAGAGAACATAAGACATATTTAAGCACCTGAAGAATGATCCAAGGATAAATGCAATGTTCTTTTATAATGATATCTGTTAATTAAATAAAATGGTACAGAAAGGTCAAAAACAAAACCCTTCTTTGGTATGATAGAAACAAATTCCATTGAGTAATTGTTATAATTTGAATTCTTGGAAAGTGAAGAATATTGGTGACTCAACTCTTTCTGTGTTCTCTTGCTGGATATAATTCAGAAATGAAAGACATATGTAGCTGATTATTTACAAAATTAAACGTCACTGCATTAAGGATGTTAAACTAAACTGTGTCTACTGGAGAGCCCACACGAAGTCATCACCATGACAAAATTAACTTTCTCAAGCCAAAGCATGTGCTCGTACCCTAAGAACATCTTATAATAGAAATATTAAAAATCATTTGAGTCATTTAAAATATATTTGTTGATCATTCTTAAATGGAGAAAAAACACAAAGAAAAGAGTGTTGTAAAAGATTTAAAGAGAGAAATGATTGGGTATATATTTTTGGGGGGGCAGCTTTTAATTGGGTATATTAGAATGATGATCTCATTATGATCCTTCTTATAAAAAGCCCCTGATTATTTATACTTGTCTATTTTAAGAAAAGTGCTGACTCACATTAATATTAAAAACATACTTAATGACAAGTCTGAATCTGTTCAATTTTAAGTCCACATTGTTTCTAATACATGGTGAGGGAGGACAGAAGGTTTATGAAATGCTACATGAACACAAATCTCTGGTTAATCCACTTAGTGCTCTGCCTCCCTCAGTGACAGTAAGGGCGCTGGGTGGAGACCTCAGTGGTAACCTTTTGTTACCAAGTCCTAGAGCTGAGGAGCATGCCTTGAACTTGGCTTTCATACTCAACTGCCTATCTGTCATATGTGGATTTACCCCAGCCTTTGTTGATCTGCCTTCAGACAGACAGTACAACCTCTCAGGCAAACAAATTCCAGATATTTAATAAATGCCATTCCTTTTATCTGACCTACAGCTACCTCCTTTGATAGCATACCAGTAATGGTTTTGCTAAATATGGTTTAAAAACATTATACATTGAACTTTCCTGAATTTCTTACAGCTTTATTATTTCTTTTTTCAACAGTAAAGAGGTATTTTTTCCTAAGTCCTTATCTATAAACTCCTCCAAACCATTATTATTTTAATTGACCTTCACTGATATTTTTAGATTGTTTCTAGCTTCATTATTGTCTGTATAATTCAGGTACCAATCTGAATTACACTGATTTATTCAGGTGTGGCTAGTCTTTGGTTTTATACAAGGGACAAATTCAAGATAGGTTTTAATATACAAGAAAAATCTAAAATATTGACCACATGGTTCATGAAAACAAAGATTGCCTCCAAATTAATAATGAGCAATATTTTTTAGTAATTTTAAATGGTTAAGTAACCACTAATAAAATTAAAAGGAACCTGTTTTGTCCTCTTTCTCCTAAATTCCTCTTCCCCTTTGATATCCCTTCTTTCTCTTACCAGGGTGTGAATCTGTACAAAGTGATGGAAGCTGGTAACTTTATTTGCAAAGCTGTGAATAAAACCACAAACTCTAAAGTAGCACAAGCCTCCTTCAGTGCTTGACATGGATGAATTTGTGACTTAAAGCTGAGAAGATCCATTTCAGCTACATATATTCATCTAAAAATCATTACTGCCAACTTGTCCTGAAATGTGAAGTAATACAGTTGGAAAAAGGATATTTTAAAAAGAGTATAACTGGATACATTTTGAAGTCAACAGCAAATAAGACCAGTCATCAGGTAAACTGCAAGCTGAAATTAAATTATAGAATTTGTTGACATGCCTTTGCACATGGAGAAAAGTCTGCTCTTTTGCTCTTATAGAAATAACTTTTTAATTTAGTAGATGTGAAATTGACTTCGGATTTCCCTTAGTATGAAATGCAGTTTTAAATGCCTAATTGAGCTGCTTTCACACAGCACACAGAATGTCGGTCATTTATGAGCTCCTGCATCGCGCGCAAAGTGTGTGGCCTCGCTGTCGTGCATTGTGCCTCTGCATCTAACTTCCCATTTGCCAAGCCAGTTAAATTATGGACCAAGCGCCAAATCTCCAGCCGACCCTACATAATTTTTAGCAATAGAACTTTTACATTTCAAGTATGACTAACATCTGTTAACTATTTCAATGACTTTATCTTGTTCCAAGAGGCTGTGGTCAATGGCAAGACGCCATATCCTGGAAACATATTACGACCTCCCATGTTTGTTACATGCTTCCAGTTTACCATACTTTTTCTTTCATCAGTTATAGTGAAAAACCAGCATGATGTTACTCAACTGTGTAGAAACAGAAGGCACAACTTTCATCTTGCTGTCTAAATTACCGTGATGAGAATAGAGAATAGATTGATACATGTACATACTCCACACGTAATTTTCAGATCACTTCCAAATTGCCTGAGGAAATGTTACTGCGATCCTAAGAATGCTTATTAAACTGGTTTTTAATTCATGAGATAAACTGTTTTCCATTGATTCGGGATATTTTGATTAAATCCCCTCTTTTTTGCTGACTATTTTATGGTTATTTCAAAGTTGAAGTGGCTGGAATTTTATCTTTTGTACCAGAAAGAATTGCCAGAAATAGCAAAAATTAATATATCAAGTTGAGAAGAGGAACAGGAGGACTGTGTTAAGAAAAACATTTCTGTAACTTATGCAACTAATATGGAGAAGGTATTATTACCTGCAGGTCTAAAACATCAGTTCTATTACTTATGTAGACTTCTCTAGCAATATTGGGTGATCTTATCTTTGAATAAATTTGAATATAACTTGAAATATAAATGTGAGCATTGTGGACTTTCTATTAAATATTCATTAAACATTGAAATGAAGAGGAATTCAATAAAATAAGAGAAATACTGTTTATAACTAAGTTAACTTTAATGATGTATAATAAGAATCATGAGGGAAACATTGGTAATTGACAAAACCAAACTATATTCCCATGAAAGAGGCCAACTCATCCAGGTTGCCATCAATGGCTGATAGAGCAGGATCTTGTAATCCGGAGTACTGAGCAGCTCTTTGCATTTGGGTTAGTCTTTGGAGGTAGGGGCAGAGCTGGAAACAAACACAACTGCAGCTCTTTATGGGTCTGCCTGTTACAGATCTCCTTGCTTCTCCCTGCTCAAAGAACACATCCCCGTGCCCTGGGACAGCATTGGGACGCCTGCCCTGATTGTGCGTAGCAGGATATACACATCGTCTGGGATGGAGTTTTCCTATCTCTTACAGAACTGTGATGATTTCAGTTTGAGTTAGTTGGAAAAGCATCTGTTGATACAAACTACTCATAGAAGCAGCTAAGGGGAAAACATTACTGTTTTGAAATAAAAAGCAAGATCCCTACAGGGCTGAGCAAGGAGTCAGAAATCCGAGGTGCAACCCAGCACACTCATTCAGCAGCCATGTCAGTCTGCCAGTTGATCATTTCTGAGAATATTTTGATGCTTTCTAATCACACTCAGCATTAGAAGGTTTGTTCTGGGTATTTGTTATCCTTTCTCTACCCAAATCACCCAAAGCACTCTGCTAGCTCAAAGAAAGTTTATTTTCTTTTTTTTTTTTTTGAGGGGAAAGTTATATAATCACATAAAGCTGCCTGAAATCTATAGGCAGAAGCTATAGATTTCCCCCTAAAGCTATATTTCCACATCTACTAACCTGGTTAGAGTTGGGGGTGGAGTGAGGGTATAGGAAGAATGAGAAAGCTTGAAACCCACACAGAGGGGTATTAGAAGTTAACTCTAGGAAAGAAAGGTTTCGAGGGGCTGTTATGTGCCTAACCCAAATCTCCTCTGTCCTCAGGCTGTGCTCATCACTCTGCTCATTCCCACTTTTGTGAAGCACTTTTGAGTCCATGGGCTCTGTTCTATCCCATGTCCTGCTGCCTCTTTAATGTTTTGGTTTCCTCTTTCTCTGCTTTGTATTTACCTATTGAATCACAAATAAAAATGGCCTAGTCATCTCACTAGTCAAAATGTGTTCTAAGGCCAGCAGGGTTGTCATCACTTGGAACACTCTGAGAAATGTAGAATCTTGGGCTCCACCCGACTGGCCACATCACACTCTGCATTTTTAACAGATCCAGGCAGGACGCTTATCCTTGTTAAAGGTCTGAAAAGCACTTGCCTGTTGGACACATTTCCTCTTGGGTGTCTAATGGGCACCTGAAGCCTCCTGTATTCAGAATGCCTTGTTCTACTTTCCCTTCATGGGTTGTGCTCTAGCCCACAGTCTTTTTCTCTGCTCCTGGAAGTATAACCCCCCCTCAATTTTTTTTAAATATGACCTTTTCTCCTTTCTTTCCTTCTGATTCAGACTGGCCTCCTCCAGCACCCTGACTCACTTGCCTCCCCCTTTCCTTGCACATCCACGCCCTTCCTCATTAAGCCCTCAGGGCAGTCAGGTTCTGGTTAGCATCAAGTAGCCTTTGGAATAAAGCCTTGGGTCTGTTGACCATAGAAATTGAGTTGCTGTCAAACTAAAGATAACATCTAGGCCTCAGTTTTGTCTCAGCTCCAGGCCCAGAAAATCTGAACCACTACACCAACCAGACCCTTGTGAAACCAGACAGAAGGACACATGGCTGCCATCAGGACCATATACAATGGCCAACCACCCTCTGGTTTGGCTCCCGTCAGTCAGTAGAGACCACAGCCCTAACTCCCTCAGTCGCCGTGATTAATGGTTTTCCTCCTGTGTGACCCGTCCCTTAGGAGTCACCAGGGAGCCAGGTCTTAGAGTAAGAGCTCACCTGTGACTCCAGGCTTGGCACCATTTTCTTAAATAAACCTTTATTTGCTTTGAGGCAAACTCCTGTTCTCTTTTGATTGGGCTTTGATGTATGGAGGCGAATGAACCCCTTCAGTTCAGAAACAGAACAAGTCAGTTTCAGACCCACCTTTAGGTCCTCGACCTTAGTTCTTCTCTCTGCCTGTAATGCTGTTGGCCTGCACATGACTGGCTACTTCTTGTCATTTGGGTCTCAGCCTGATTATCACCTCCTAAGTGAGTCTTTCTGGACAACTCAGCCTAAAGTAAGACCCCAGTTTTCTATGTCCTCTCATATCAATTTGTTTAATTTTTATTTTTTATTATTTTTTAAAGATTTTATCTTTAGAGAGAAGGAAAAGGAGGCAGAAACAGAGAGAAACAGTGATCAGTTGCCTCTCGCCCACCCCCAAGCGGGGACCCAGCCTGCAGCCCAGACATGCGCCCTGACTGGGATCAAACCCGCACCTCTCGCTCTGCAGGCCGGCACTCAAACCACTGAGCTACAGCAGCCAGGGCTAATTTTTATTTTTAGTATAGAACTACTGATCCATATTTGTTTTCTTTAATTGTTTATTTTCTTTCTTTCCTCAACAGAAGACATGGTTCATAAAAGGACTTTTTATCTTCTTCATTTTTACTTCTTTAATGCCCCCCTGAACATAATGCTTGGTCTGGCACAATGGCTGTCTAGTAAATGTTAGAAGAAAAATAGAAATAGAAACAAGTTTAATTAAGCATGTGGGTTTTTTTTAAAAAATTCCACTTGAACTTTTTAATATGCTTTTTAAAATATCCTGAAACCTTAACAGTTTTTTTTAAGATTTATTTGTTTTATAACAGTTTGGGAGCAATGCTTACAGAAAATTCTTAAAACCTATATTAAATAATTGAACTAAGGACAGAAACATATATGAATCAAAGTTAAATGTTAGAGAAACTAAAATTTGTCAGAGAAACAGATAATCATTTAATCAGGAATCTGACCATCAGAACTGGTACACAAGGTTAACAACATTAGTAACAAAGTCTTCCTGAGATGGAAAGCGTGCATTAGCCCGCTGTGACGAGCCACCAAGGAGAGCGAGGCTGTTAGAGCAGCCGTCGTCTGTGTGATTAAGAGACATAAAAATTTCATAATGATTTGATATCAAGGCCTAGTTAATTTGGTATTCCTTTAGTAGTTATCATCTATACTTGTTTCAGAATCAAGTCTTAGGATAGATATAACCCTCGATTCTCAATGCCTAACTTGTAACAGCAAACTTTCTCTCTGTTTTCTCAATTCAGGCTGCACATATGATTCATCAGTGGGGGATGGGAGAAGGGGCTTGACAATACTGATGCCTGACCTTCAGCTACAGAGATTCTGATTTAATTGGTCTGGAGAAGACCTTCAAACATCAGTATTAAAAAAAATGTCTGTATACAAGGCAGTCTCGTGTGAAGCCAGAGTTTAAAAATCTCCACTCTAGAGCAAGGGTTTTTAAAGCACGGTCCTAGGACCAGCAGGATCAGCAATATGGTCCGCTTTTTCTAGTTTTATCCAGATGAATCTGGATTGTCTGAGAGTCAGCTCACAAAACACATGTCATTAATGTGCATCTACTCCAGAGATGAGGATAAGCAGTGAAATACCAATTCATTAGAACACAATTACAATTCACTAGAAATACAAATTCTTGGGCCCCAACTCAGATCTACTGAATCAGAACTTCTAGGTTGAGGTCCAGCAACCTGTGGTTTTCCCGGCCTTCCAGGTGATTCTCAGGGGCCCTCGAGTTTGCAAATACTATTCCAGTGTGCATTGCCTTCCCAGTGAGTCACCGCTCTTGGAATTGAGTGGGGAGAAATAGGGGCAAGAGTCAGTTCTTTGCAAGTTCTGCATTCATACAACAAAGCATCATTTCAAATCAACACTCACAGTAATCCAAATGACCATATCATTTCACATTCCAAGGGCTTACTAGGGAGAAATGGGGTTATAAAAACAAATGTCAACACCCCTGACACATTCCTCCCGTGGACTCTGTTTTCCATTCCACATGATGGAAGAGCCATGTGAACAGGCTCATCATCTTCATCTCTCTAGAAAGCTTGGATCTGAGATCAGTTCCACTAGTTTCCTATACATGGTATCCATCAAGCTTATTATAAGTGTAAAAGAAAATTAAAGCCAATACTAGGGAACACTTGGGATAGCCATAATGGAAGATTAAAAATAATGCATCAATTGAGGCAAAGAGACATAGTCACCGAACTACATTGTCCCAGTGAGAGAAGAGGTTTAATGGACTTAACTGCATGTCCATCAGTCTTGAGTCTGTTCTTGGCACCACCAGATGTATTACTCAATGGCTGTACCGCCTTGGTCAATTTGTCTTGAAACTCCACTTCAAGCCTCACTTCCTTCACCAATAAAACTTGGATCATAATGGCCCTTATTTATACAGCTGTTAGGAGGATTTCATGAAATAATGCTTACAAGTGTTTGGCAAAGTGCCTGGTACTTAGTAAATGGTCAATAAATGTTAACTATCATCATTTTTATTATCCCTTTCTGTGGCGCCGCCTTGGACTGAAATTTTTCCTCCATTATGAGTTGTTTAACCTTCAAGGAGGCTCTCATAAAAGATCATCCTTTATCCTGCTCCATGTAAAGAGGGCATTATCTTAAAGAGCCTGTCATGATCCCTGAAGGACAGATTACCATCAAACCCCAAAACCATGTGATCTTAAACTGACACCAAAGTACCATGCTTTACTTACTATACTGTATCAATGAGCTGTGCATTCTGAACTAATTCTTCTTTGTATTTCTTGTAACTGTAGTTATGAGTTGGGACTAAGACTTTTATTGAATAAACCTGTTTAAAAAACATCATAATAGGTTTGGTCTCTATATTCTTTATCACTTATCATCAGAAATTTTACAAAGTTTTCATTAGGAGTTTGTCCCATTCTTTTGGCAGCTGGACAAGTCAGCAGGTAGACCTATTGCCACCTGAGTTGCCAGTATTTATTTGGTGGCTGTTTTGCTAGACAGGCTTCAGATTTCTCCTTGTTATGCAGAATATCATTCCACATGCCTCCGTTATGAAGTTGCGTAGAAGCTGTGTAGTTGTGTACTTAAAGAGGGTTATTCTTTGATTCTAGGAGAACCATCTATTCTCTGCCCTGGGTCATAGTATCAAGTTTATGTTTTTCCTTTTTAAGATTGTCTATTATTAGAGAGGAGAAGGAAAGGAGAAAGAGAGGGAGAGACATATCCGTGGTTGCCCCTTGTGTACCCCTGCTAGGGACCTAGACCACAACCCAGGCATGTGCCCTGACTGGGAATTAAACCTATGACCCTTTGGCTTGCAGGCCAGTGCTCAGTCCACTGAGCTACACTAGCCAGGGCTCAAGTTTCTGTATTATGGAAGGACTTACACCCTTCCAAGAATCTAGAGAAAATACCTCAAAACTTCTGGTAACTGTTCGTCTGAACTTTCCTTTGTCCAGCTATTTCTCTGAGGCCCCTGTCATTGATGAAGTAGACAAACACATCACACATAGCCGGAGCATTATCCTGAGTTACCTGAGCTTGGAAAGCTGCCTCTCAGTCAGGTTTTCCCAGTGGCCTCTGCCTGTACATGAATGCCAATGTGTTGGATTATTAGGCACACATTCTGGAAGCATTCTGAGAGGCATGTGTCATTACAAGAAGACACTGCCTGTTTTTCCCAGGAGTTTCATCCACGTGAAACAGGATTATCCAGGAGTCAGTTGACAAAAGTCATATTCTGAATGTGTGTGTACTTGAAGGAGGAAGCAATGTAATTGAAATACCAATGTCAGTTTCCTGTTTTAAGTTTTGAAAATAGTTAATTTAGAAATATTTCTATTCTTAAATTGTGTTACTAAAAAATGTATGTTCCCCCATATAAACTTCATATGTATTTATTTTAAAACCACATATTAAAGTGACTATTTTATTTTTTCTAAAAATCTCAGTAGTTTCTTTTCAAAATGTATTTGCTAAAAATACAAAAACTAATTTCTTTTAAGTTTGCAAGAAGGCCTGACAGGCATTAGAAAAGCACAATTTACAATAGCTAAGTGCTGGAAGCAACCCAGGTGCCCATCAGTAAATGAGTGGATCAAAAAACTGTGGGACATTTACATGATGGAATACTACACAGCAGAAAGAAAGAAGCTCCTACCCTTTGCAACAGCATGGATGGAACTGGAGAACATTATACTAAATGAAATAAGCCAGAAGGTGAAAGACAAATACCATATGATCTCACCTATAAGCAGAACCTAATCAACAAAACAAACAAGCAAGGAAAATATAACCAGAGACGTGAAAATAGAGAACAAACTGACAGTAACCAGAGAGGAAGGGAGTGGGGGATAACATGGGAAAGAAGGGAAGGGTCATCAAGGAACATGTATAAAGGATCCATGGACAAAGCCAAAAGGGCAAGGATGGAGGGTGTGATGTGGGGGTCAGAGGTGAGTAGTGGTGAGAAAATGGAGACAACTGTATTTGAACAATAAAAAATGATTAAAAAATTTAAAAAAGAAAGAAAAGCAGCAATATAGTTGTAAACTTCAGTGAAATCTTTTCTATGAAATTGGATGATAGGAATTAAAATAAAACTTTGGTCATGGTTTTGTAAACATAGCCCCAAATGCACTTGTATTTAAATCCACATATCTTGTATCTTTCTCCCCCCTCCACCCACTACAGCTTTATTGAAATGTAATGAACATACAATACTGTCAAAGTTTAGGGTGTACAACATGTTGATTTGATGCATTTACATACTGCAAAATGATTACCACCTAGTAGTTAGTTAATGCCTATATCACATGACATAATTACCATCACATTTTAGTGGCAAGAACATTTATGATCTACTCTCTTAGCAACTGTTAAGTATATATTACAGCACCACTAACTACTGTGATCACCATGGTAAACTGGTTATTACCAGGGGCTGGGGAGTAGGGAAATGGGGAAAACATCAGTTAAAGAGTACAAACTTCCGGTTATAAGGTGAATAAGTCTTGGGGATTGAATATCTGGGTATTTTTGCAGCAACCTTAACACTAAGACATCTATTACATTTATATGAAGAAAAACATATGTATTGACCTGCCTTTAAACAAAAAAGGCTATAGCTTTGGTTTTGTTGGCTTTCAAGTTCTTCATCGATGTGGAAGACCAGAGGATATCAGGTGAGAATTATGGGCAATGAGGAAGAAAGGAAAATTTGTGATGACAAAGGTTAGGAGCATGAGTGGGAATAAATGTGTGTGTTTCTGTAAGGGGTTTGTAGACACACATGAAGGATGGCGTCCAACACAGGTGTTGTGAAGATCTTAGTCCTGCTTTTATGACTCAGGTGACGAGAGGCTGCCCCCAGACCCACGGGACTTCCGTAGCAGTACTCCAGCAGCACTAGGTATTCAGTGTGCGCAGGCGAGGGTATCCTCCAAGGCTGTCATCTGGGAAGCTATGCCGTTCAAGTCAGTGACTTTTTTTTTTTAGAATTGGAATTTCATTGAGTTTCTTCCATATAAAAAATGAAATTTCACTAATACATAGTAACATTCTGCTTTTATATTATAAAGCACATAATATTGTTAATATAGTATTAATAATGTTTTATTGTTAACAATCATATTAACCAATTCAATTATCCACAATATTCCTAGATTTGTATTCAATGATATTTAGTTGTTTTCTAAAACTCAGATCCAGGCTGACAAGAGTTTTCAACTTTTCAGGTAATACTAAGATGTGTCAAGTTTTTCTAAAATAATTTCAGTGAGCTATAAATAACATAATTAGCTTTACAGGCAGAATATTTGAATACATACCCATAGTAGCGAGGCAGTGATTTGAAGGGTTATCACTTACTTCTATCCTGAGTTGTGTTAAACATCATGTTATTTTATTATTTTATTTCTCATAAATCGTATGTAGTGCTATTTAATATAGAAGTATTAGAGCTGGACTTTAATGATACATAGTTTTCCAATATGAACGAAGGTTTCCACTCCATATGAACTATTTAAAGAACAAGCATTTCTACAGGAAGTACTGCTGTGGTCAGGATTTATTTGCCCCTTAGTTTTAAAAACTCAAACACACAAGCTTATTCCTAATATGGATTTAATCTACTACTCTAATAAAATTTTCTGTTATCTTCTACTACCCCACCCTCAACGGCCTCTGTTCAAACTCCCCCAAAATGAATCACAACTCCTCAATGTCCTGCCCTTCCTCACGCTCATTACTTTTCCTGATAGTCTCCCTCAGGTAGCTGCTACTCATCTGGTGTGTTCTCATAGCAATTTCTTTATACTTTATCTCTCTTTGATGTCATCATTTGCTACCTGCCAGTCTCTCTGACTAGACTGTACATGCCAGAGGCTGCCTCGCATGCATCTGTGTATATCAGGAACTCTCCTGATGTCTAGCACATTGTAGCATCTCATGGATATATATTGAATGAATTGACATACATAGTTATCTTGAAAATGAGGAATTCATTACAAATTTCATTTCATAACAGTCTGCTATTGAAATGTGCAGGGCAAAATGTAAGTCCTAACCTCAATGACTCAATAATGTGATGTTTTAGAAAATTGTACCTTCATTTTTCCAGTTTGGAGGAGCTCTTACTCTTAAGTAATCTCTTGGCATTTTCAATTTTACTTACCATCTTAAACCCCTGAAGATGGGGATGCCAAGCAGAATGTTAGTAAGCAACTAAGATATATTTGATGTTTGAACCACTTTTGCTAGAGCTGCCTCAGTTACAAGGTAATAAGATGCTAATGAAACTTGTAGGTGCTCCTGTAAGTGAATTGAAAAGCGCAAGTGCAAATCAGGTTCTTGTTTGTCTACAGGTTTCAAAGTAGTAAATTGTATTCATTTAAACAAGTATTTTTTGAGCACATATATAAGATAAACGCTTTGCTAAGTTTGGAGGTTTCAGTACTGAACAAGGTAGAAGCAGTCCCTAGCATTATGGATATTGCCCTCTAATTCTGAGAAGGTAGTTCAGTGCAAGTTTGATACATGCACTACAGGATGACGAGTGAAGGTACAACTTAGTAGCTCTAAAGTGTACCTGATGTGCTTGGCAAGGTCTTTCAGGGATGCATCTTCGTAAAGCCCAAGATATAGACAAGCTAATGTTATTGGGAACCAATGACTAGATATTGCTTAAGTGGAAAAGGATGAAAGAGTTTCTAGATGAATGGCATTAATCTCATTTGACACCTTTCTGGCACACTATGTACTTCTGTGTATCTATTTTTAGGCCAATATTTTTCAGTTATAATGGCTACACATTACTTACCTTGGGTTTGACTCACAATTTGACCTCAAACTCTAGCACATACCATTTCAGGAGTTTATTTATCACTGCTGTCATCAGTTCTTTGTCACAATGCTCAAGCTAAAGGGCATAGTATGCAAAAAAAGTATTTTGAGACCTTAAAAGTCTAAGCCTGTGGATACCTTATACCGTATTTTTCGGACTATAAGACTCACTGGACTGTGTGACACACCTAGGTTTTAGAGGAGGAAAATAGGAAAAATTTGAAGCAAAAAGTGTGGTAAAATATTTAATAATGTGTGACCCCTCTCCACCAGCCCCCCCCCACAGCGAGTCATAGTAAGCTACATTCGGACCAAAAGACACACCCCACTTTTCCTCCCAAATTTGGGGGGGTGGAAAACTACGTCTTATAGGCCAAAAAATATGGAAAGTTCCCATTGATTTCTTCATCATTTAATAAGTATTAATGAAATAGAAATAAAAAAGACAATAGAAAATATCAATGAAACTAAATGCTTGTTCTTTGCAAAGATAAACAAAATTGACAAACCTTTAGCTAGACTCATCATGAAAAAAAATCTCAAAATCAGAAATGAAAGAAGTTACAACTGATACTCAGAAATAGAAAAGATCAAAAGAGAATACTATGAACAATTATATACTAAAAAAATTGGGAACCCAGAAGAAATGAATAAATTCCTAAAAATACCACCTT
>CM052541.1:113511084-113556493 GCA_028533065.1 Trachops cirrhosus | reverse complement strand
TTCCTGGAAGTCTATTTTCTTCACCAGATTGGGGATGTTCTCCTTCATTATTTGTTCAAATAAGTTTTCAATTTCTTGCTCTTCCTCTTTTCCTTTTGGCATCCCTATGATTTGGCTGTTGGAATATTTAAGGTTGTCCTGGAAGTTCCTCAGCATCTCTTCATTTTTTTGAATTCTTGTTTCTTCATCCTGTTCTGACTTAACGTTTATTTCTTCCTTCTGCTCCAAAGTATTGAGTCACAGTTTCCTTCGCTTCACTGTTGTTTCCCTGTATATTTTTCTTTATTTCACTTTGCATAGCTTCACTTCTTCCTGTATTTTGTGACCATACTCAACCATTTCTGAGAGCATCCTGATTACCAGTGTTTTGAACTCTACATCTGGTAGGTTGGCTATCTTTTCCTCGCTTAGTTCTATTTTTGGAGTTTTGATCTGTTCTTTCATTTGGCCATATTTTTTTTTGTCTCAGTGTGCTTGTTAAGTAGTAAGGGGCGGGGCCTTGGGTATTCACCAGGGCAGGCAACCCACATCTCCACCTTGTGATGCTGCATGTGAGGGAGGGGTCAGAGAGGGAAAAATGCCACCTGCTCAGCTCTCGGCCAACTTTCGGTCACTTCCCCCTCTTCTCCCAAGCTACCTGGGCCCTTCTGGTGCTAATTCCCAGGTGGGTGGGCTTGTGTACATTCTAGGACCCTGTGGGTCTCTCCAGTGAACTCTCCTGTGAGGCTGGGAGTTTCTCCCGCTGCCACAATCCCCACAGGTTTTTAAAGCCAGAGATTTTGAGGCATTTGCCCCCCACGCTGGAACGCTGGGTTGTGTGGTCTGTCTTGCTCCTGAGTTGTTCCTCTCAGTTTATCCTCATGCAAATATGGGACTGACCACTCCATCAGCCACCACCTCTCCCATCCGGTCCTCCAGCCACTGCCTTGCTTCAAGTCCTCTCCACCCCAGCTTCCCATCTCCACCACTCCTACTGGTCTGGATGAATGTTTCTTCTTTAACTCCATGATTGTCAGACTTCTATACAGTTCAATTTTCTGGCAGTTGTGGTTATTTGTTGTTTTTAAATTTGTTGTTGTCCTTCTTTTGGTTGTGCAAGGAGGCAAAGTGTATCTACCTACGCCTCCATCTTGGCCATAAGTCATATCCAGAATACTCTACAGCTGCTTTTCCAACAACCAAGAATGGCTACAAGGTGGAAAAAGCACTGTGGTAAGTGATTCCTTAATTAGGAGGCCCATGACAATGACCACAGTTTCTGTACTCATATATAGAAGGTCTGTTTAAGTTGCCTATTTAGAGCAACTTAAAAAATATAAAGGCATTTAACAGATTTGACTTCTTCCCATGGCTATTCTCTTATTTTTATATATATATGAGAGAATATAATATATTATATATTATATATATTTATATATATATGTACATATAATGTGTGTTTAACCTTCATATATGTGTGTGTATATATGTAACTTCATTATATAATCTTTACATGTCAGAAATTTGGTTTGACCTCTTTCAGCTAGCTATCCCAGTTGACCCTGATTTTAGTGGTTTTTTGATACCTGCCCCCAGCTCCAGGCTAATTAGCTACTATTGAGAGAAGATCAATAGATCATTTGCAGCTGAAAGTTGGTTCCTTAAAGTTAGAGGAAAACTCAACTGGAGTGGTAATGTGGATCTTTCCATTTCTAATTGGCTTCTTTTATTTAAGTAGCCATCCTCTCTCCTTACCCTATCAGTACAGTAAACAGGATTAAAGACTAGACTGAAGGCAGAAAAATTCAGTTCTACTCCCAAGTCAGTCCCTTATCAACTGTGCAACCTAGTACAAATTTCTTAATCTCTCTAAATTCATTATTGTTAATCTATGAGATAAAAAAAACCTAGCACATACCAAACAGGACTCTGATGAGTATTAAATATATGCCTTAGAGGAATGCTGTGCTCAGAATAATTACTTAAATAAATGCTATTTTGACAGAGCATGTTGTTATCCCCAAATACGTCCTGGGCTTCTCTGGAGGAAAAGCATACCTCCCTACCTCACTGATTCAGGCAGCCATGTGATTTGTTTTGGCCATTGAAATATAAGCAGAAATGACTTGTGTTACTCCTAAATGATTCAGTTTTAAGACCTAACATGTACTTTGTCATAACCTCTGATTTCCCTCTGGTAACATTCCTGAGAAAAGCTTTTTCGTCTTCCTGGGCATTGCAGTAAAGGCAACAGAGCAACTGGAGCTTACCATAATGAACTTGTAGGCTGAGTAAGACAATATCTTTGGTTGTTATCATTCAAAGATATTTTGCAATTGCTTCTTTCAAGAGAATAACTCAGACTATCCTGTTTGATACAATACTAGCTGTAATACAAATAAGGTAGATAATGAAGGTTAAATAGAAATAGATATTGGAAAATATAAATACTATAAAAGTATGAAATAAAGGATACTTTCTACAGGTTAGATGCAAATAAAACTGAGCTTTCTAGCAGCCACATCATGAAGGTGAACATATTTAGGTACTAGATTCAGTGTCCATTATATAAAAATAAATCAGTTACCACAGGGAATAAAACTACTTCTAGTTCAGAAATCTTAGAGAACTGTGTCTCATGTCTCTAAAAAAAGGGATTGTATTTGACCAGCACTTGGAATCGAATGTGGGGAAACTGTTTTATTTGGGATCTTCTCTGATTGATCTGTTGCAGTGATAATTCTAATGACTTGTAAAACAGCAATGAAACAGCTACAACCAGCTACATAAGCATTGTCTTAGGTGGTTTTATATCTGGGTACTTCCTGCTTTATTAGGCACTCTCTTGTCTTCTAGTTTCAGTAGAGGTCAGATAATACAGGCAATGAAAAAACAGGGAGTCAGGGCCCATGTGTGATAGAGAGCACCCTGGTCTTTTTTACCCCTTTCTCACATTTTCTCATCTCATTTCTTTTCTTCTTACTTCCCTTATCCTTATTTCCTACTTCCTCTGTTAACTCTAAGCTTTTAGGTGAAGCATTATACATATGTAATAGGAACATAGTGGAAAGACTTAAGCCATCAAAAATTTTGTTTTATTTTGTTTTTCTTGAATCATGATACTCCACAGCTCCAAAACCAGTGAAGCAACAGTATTCATTACTCCTGAGAAAGACTGGGTACAGTCTCAGAACAAAGAAGTCATTGCTGAATTTAAGCTTAAAACTTAGCATTTTTAAGCACATAAAGAAACAACAGCATTGAAAGCCAAGCTTTGTGTAAAGACAGCAGTGTTTTCTAAATTTTAAAAAGGTCTTCTGTGTTGTGACCATTCAAGGCCTGATGGGTTCATGAGATTTGGGCAGATGGAAGGAAAGCCGTGGAGCCGCAGGGATGCCTGACTTGCCTTTATTCCAGGGTGGGTGAACTACGCATGTTGCAAGCCCAGTGTCCATGCATGTCATCTGTCCCCTTTCTCTCAGCAGGAAATCCCAGCTTTCTAATATACTAAATACAGACAAAGCTGACAGGGAGCCAGCAGACCTTATGCAACAGAGCTTCATACTACGCATGCGAGCCCACTTTATGTTATGGGGACTGTTTATTGGACCCAGTCTCAAGGCTATGAGAACACTGGTTATCAGGCCCATTCTCAAGGTTATGGGAAACTGCTTCCTTTAGTTGCCCAGACACTGGGTGAGGAAGCCAAACTGCCTCCATTTACCCTACAACTTCCTTGTACTTATGATCCAGTTCTGGTAGATTTGAGTTGTAAAGCTGCACTAAAAGTTACAGCATAAAAAATGAGGAGATGCCACAAGAAAAGTCCACATTGGTTAGGAGCTTCTGGCCCTGGGGAGATGGAGGGAAGAGAAAGGCAGAGGAAACAGGTTCAGCTTTGGTATTCTGTCCCAACACCTTCCCAGTCCACATAGCCCCTTTCCCTAATCACCATCTTATTGCATCCATCGTAGATCTCACTATGTGTTTGGGACAAGGACAAAGATGAAGAGTAACACTCCACCCATAAGAGTTTGCAGAAAATCCCAGTATAAGAGGCCTCACTTCCTTACTCTTAGCATAACAAGTGTATTGATTATATTGCCAAATCAGCATGACAATGTGTAGCTCTAGCTGGAAGGAAGCCATGACTGGAGGGAGGGATTTGAAATTAGCTTCAACAAAATACTGCATAATATAGCAATGCAGAGAGTAGCTGACTATTTAGCTCCCTAGAGAAATGCAGGGGGGCTGAGGCCCTCTCTAAGGAGTAAGAAAAGGCCCAGCCTTAGAATTAAAATAGCCATCACATACTGAAGCCTCAAAACTAGAAACCATGACAAGGAATCACGGTGCCTAAAGAATCAGGACAGACCAAGCACTGAGGCACCCAGAGTATCAGGATGGACCAAGCACTGTTCAGCACTCTGCTACAATATGACCAGAGACCAGACAGAACGGCCACTCCACAGCAGAGATCAGCAAAGATACAGAGGGCTGCATGTACCTTATCACATGTTCCACATTCACAAATACACCCTCTTGGGGAGGGAGAAGAGGAAAATAAATGAGTAGTCCTCCAGCTGGAAATTCAAAGTGAAAACGATGAATTAGTTTTCCTAAAAGACAGTTCATCTGAATAAGCATTTGGGTTACCCTTCTTGGCAATTTGAATACTATACGTTTCTCAACATCACTGGGGAAAGAGAGGCTTTGGAAGTCAGACCATGAATAAACATAATCATTATCTTTGCGTACATGCTATAATATATTGTAAGGAAATACAACAGTATAACTCTTTTCATCCTTTACTGTTTCAGTTGCTTTGATCTTCACCAATTTTCCGAAATGTTTACAAAAATACATAAATTATATTCTAATAGTTCTCTCTTTTTTCCTCCCTAATGGCTCAAAAACTCAAATACATATCTAGTTTAGGATATATGAATGGAAAGAAGATTAATTTTGCCAACTTTATTGAGACATAACTGACATGTGACATTGTGCAATTTAAGGTGTGCAACATGATAATTTGATACACTCGTACACTGAGAACAGATTGCCACAGCAGGGTCAGTGCACAGCTCCGTCCCCTCTGTCTCTTGGCAATACCACGGAACATACCCTCTTCCACTTTGAAAACCTCTCTCGTCTTGGCGTGTCCCTGTACCCTTCCTTACTTACTAGTTACCCCTTCACAGTAGCCTTGCTTTCTTATCTTCCTCTTCCAGACCACTGAGCATTGGAATGACCAATGGCATTTTTCTGTTTTTTTGCCACATTTCTTTGCTAAGTAATTTTTTTCCATTTTCATGATTTTAAATAACATTCATACACTAACAATTCAAACTAGACTTTATTATTTGGGACTCTCCCTTCATACAACAATTGTGGATTAAATACCTTTATTTGAATATTTATAGCTACCTCAGAACTGGGCCAAGAAAACCACCGACATACATTTTCCTTTGTTCCCAATCACCAAGTACATTCTCCGTTTACTTTAGAGGAAAAAAAATCCTGTTCATCTATCTACACTGACTTCTGGATTTTCCTGATGTCCCATATCTTTCATATCAATAAGTCTTGGCTTTATCTCCAGTATTTGCATCCCAAATCAGGTTATGTTTCACATCCACACAAAAAAAATCCTCATCTCATCTACATTCCTCTTCCCTCTCCCCCAATACAGAGTCAGTCTCTTAATTGGCTTCCCTACCTTGATTTTGTCCAATTTCAGTCTTTTTCCCCAAACAGCATCCAGGTTCTTCTAGACCTTAAGCTATGTCATTCTTCTCTTTGATACCATCTGAAGGGTTCCAACTGCAATCAGAGGAAATGCAACTTCGCACACTGTTTCCTCCTGCTTAATTCTCTGACTCCACCTTCTACCACTCTTAATCTTTCTCTTCATTCCAACTCCTTAACTTTGTGTTATTTGAACATAAAATTTTCAGTCTCATTTTAGGGACTTGGCATGTGTTCTCTTTCTTCTTTCTGCTAAGAATGGTTTTCTACCACAGGCCTTCTTTCATGTCAGCTTTTAGTTCTTGAGTCAAATACATTAAGTCCTTACTTAATGTCTTCTGTAGATTCTTAGAAACTGTGACATTAAGAAAAATGATATCAACAAACCATTTTTACCATAGGCTGATTGATATAATCAAAAGTTAAGTTCCTATAGTTTGTTTCTGGTCATGAAAAACATCACCAAACTTCTAAATAAAGACCCTAAACACTTCCAGTATTAAACATTGAAATAAATGTGGGCTATACATACATTTTAGAATGGGAAAGATAATTCTTTTCTAACCTGCTCATTTCAGTTCAGGTTCACGAGTGGCCAATGCCTGTCCCAGCAGCTCAGGGCACAAGGCTAGATATACCCTGGACAGGTCACCCTTCAATGGCAGGACCTCTCACACACACCCAACACTCACTCAGACTGTGACAATTTAGACACATCAATTTATGTCACACACACATCTTTGAGACAGGGGAGGGAACTGCAGTGTCAAGAAAATCCATGCAGCATGGCGAAGACATGCAAATTCCACAGTGACCCCCTCCACCCAACGAGGAATCGATTTTTTCTCTTCAACGTTATAGTAAAACAACATTGAACTAAAAACGATGTTATTTGAGGACCTGCTGTAGTACCACCCCGAGAGGATTTCTGTGACTTTCTATTAAAAAACAAACGTGTTGACTGATGAACTAGAAGAAGGCATTAGTATAAGTAGAAGTAAATTAGTCTTTGATGTCTTACTGTCTTCAGGCTGACATCTTATGAGAGGGGGACTATACTTATTTTACTTTATAAAGTAAGATATTTCCCTGAAATGCATTTGTGAGAGAGAATGAGGTACGGAGTGACTGAAGGGGTTGATCTGAATGTTTCCCTGGACTGTGCCTCTTTGCCACTTTCACAGGACTCATTTTTTTTTTTTTGCCTGTTGCTTACTGATTTCCCATTTTTGAGCTTATTTCTATCTTGTCCTTCATGAAACCAGAAAAAAATTTAAAACAAAAAAAAAAGATGGGCAAAGGAAAGCAGGAGAAGATAAAGATTAATATCTGTAATGGAAGACCCTTGCAGCATTTGTAAGACAATCAGATGAACATGTAAAAAGATATATTTTAATACCTAGTTGTGTGTTGGAAATAAGAACTAATGCAATGGGTAGAATGCTCCATATGATTTGCACAGAGAATAATTTTGTACAGTTCAAGACTGCCACCAGTAAAGCTCAGGACTGCCGGTTCTACCCGCTCCTGTCATCATTTGCTGCCCCGCCTCCCTTCCATCAAGTTTCAATACAAACGTGGAAGTGCTAAATACATTTGTGTTCCAATCAACCATTTCACTCTGTCAGGCCCCTTAAAATGTATATCTAAGCTCTTCCTCTACTATTGAGATATTAGGGGCATTAACAGACATTGCTTTCCTTTACATATTATTAAAGTCTAATATGTTAGCCCAATTTCTCAGTATTTGCAGACTAATTTTAGTTAAATAATCCAAAGAAAATAGGGCATCTCTAAAGCTTGCTCCTCACAGAGATCTACTACTTCTGCATCCCCTCTTTATGGGAGTTGTATTTCCCATGTTTCCTTTCATGTATTGTACCTCCCCTTTGGTTTCTAAGCATATCCCTCTGCCCTCGATTGTGCACTTATTTGGCAGCAGGGTCCTCTACACGCAATTTGATCTGGTTTATTTGTTCAAGACCTATCCGTCATTTACTTGATAATGAAGATAGTTTAAACTTTTGTAGCAGAAATCGTTGCCTCCTTTACCCAAGAGCCCTCTCCTGTTTTTCCGTGCTAATGGAAATCTGATTTTCTTTGGGAATCCACTCTTCTCCCACATGATTTAGGATCAATGCTTAATACTAAGTCATATTTTTGTAGAAGAGAAGCCTTTCAGTACTCATGAAATACCCTCCTTCACCCCATTTAAAGCATCTATCCATTGAAAACAAAACAGTAATATTTTTGTTGAAACATTAAATTGTGAATCAGAAACTGCTTAATTGCTACTGTATACCTATGTCCAAAGCTAACTTTGGGCTTATAAATGAAGATTTTACTTGAAAGATAGCTGTTTAATATTTACAGTTGTATTTTTACATAGGCATGAAATAGTCAGAAACTGTTTTACTTAGTTATGTCCCAATTGCCTCTGGTATAGATTTTAATTATATAATAATATCAAATGATCCACCCCACTTAAAATGTGTGTGTATATATATTATATCATAGACAGATTAACATAATTATATATGCCAGATGGAAAAGTTCCATTATTTTATGAAGTTTTATGATTTTAGTAAATGATAATCTTGTCTACCAAAAATTTTAAACTGCTGCATTTTTTAAACTTTATATATTTGGTTTACACTACTGCGGATGTCATTTTCCCCTTTGCCCTGCTCTACCATGGTCTCACCCTTGTTCCCTCAGGCCGTCACCACACTGTCGTCCCCGAGTGCATGGGTTATGCATGTATGTTCTTCAGCAAATCCCCTCACCTTCTCTCATCCAGTCTTCCCCCCATGTCCCTCCCCTCTGACAGCTGTAAACTGCTGCCTTTTGAAGGCATGTTTTCCTTTTCTTTGTAGAACCAAGATAACAGACACACCTGCATTATGAGGCCCTAATTAAGGATACATTTAGTGCAACTGGCTTTTCTAAGGAGAAGGTTTTAGAAACACTCCTTGACCATTCTAGGTTTGGAAGCGCAACAACCAGTGTGACCCGAATAGACACTGAAGTCTCAAAGAGGCACTTGGGGAACAACCTGAGAAACTCAAGGGTAGTAAATCACTGCAGCCGTGGGGGGCATTCCTCTCAGAGTTCTGTAAAGAAGCAGAGTGTGAAACAGAGACCAGGCAGACAGGACATGTAAAAACTCTAGTGCACCGAGGATACCTGCTAACCTCACACTGCCTTAGAAGCAGCGATGCCATCATTTTGACCATCGGTCCCTTCAATTTTATTCTTTGGTCGCAGAGGTCACAGTTTTGATTGTTCTCACAAAACAAAAACAAGAAATATTTTACTTACTCTTTAAGTTGTTTGTACTCATTTCACCATATGTGGCAATGAAAGAGATGCACATTTCAGAACTCTCCAAGGAATTGAAAAGTAGGAACAGACGCAAGACCCAGCTTTGGAGTAACCACAAACGCCATTTTCCTTCTGCCTTAAAGCTATTCCCAGGAGACCTTTTTATTCACCTCAGTAAGTTCCAGGTGGTACCACTCTGCTGACTCCTAGTGCCCAGGAACATCTGTGGGAGTTTATGGACAGAATTCTGGGGAAAGAAGCTGTGGGTAAATAGGCAGAAGCAGCTAGTGACACAAAAGCTTGTTACTGGAGTAGCCAGGTTACTCTGGAAGGAATCTAATCAATGGTTGAATTCTTCTTAGGATGATCTGGCCACCTTTCATCCAGTGGTTTTTCCCCAAAAATCACAGAGGACCCTCTGGTGGTAAACTTACTTTCTCATCTGGGGAGAAAGAGATGGAAAGAAGATATCGGAAACTCTAAATGCAGTGGCTGTCACTCAGATCTCACTTAGAAGTGCCACAGCCATGTCTTCCAGTGGACTAGTAGGTAACTCCACATGAATATCCCACTGGTGTCGGCCAAAACCTGAAACAGTTACCAGTATACTCAAATTAAGATGAACTCTGAGTTATCCAAAGTGGATACCTCTGAGAATGTTTGACTGAGGGAGTCTTTATATAGGTGTGGGCAGTTGTAGGAAAACTATAAGGGGTAATCCAGTAACTCAGGAACTCAGGGCTGTAATAGCTGAGCCCTTGGAACTTCTAGTCCTGCAGAAAAAAAAGAGGAAACGTTTAATGGAATCCAGAAGGAGAGTTTTACTGGAAAAGGCCACTGACAGAAACAGTGACAGTTTATCAAGGAAAACACCCAGCCCAAGGTGGGCCCTCCTGGAGGGACTGAGGGGAATATATTCCCCACCTCCTGTCATTTCTCATCATTGACTGAACCCAACTGGAGCCAACTGTATTTCATGTAGTTCAGCCTCCTGGAATGTGTAAGAGGTAGATAAAGGTGGGAACAGGTCTGAAAGTCAGCGGCATGCTGCCTTTTTGCATTCCAAGTTGATTGTCCTCCTGTATGGGCCAGTTTTCCGAGTCGCACCATGGTTCACCCCATTGTATAAATCAGAACCCCATTCTTCATCCCTGTTCCTGCCATCATTTTCACAACATCAATTCTCTGCAAATATGTGATCCCAAATCCCCATCCCTCTATTTATGAAATGTTTATGTTCATTCCATGTTTCTCATATCACTACTACTTCTCTTTACAAGGCTCCACTCTCACTCCCCTCTACCATTTCTTAGTAGCATCTATTATTTTCAGAAATCACTTTCTTCACTTCTTTGGTTTTTGAATCTCCAAGAGGGCTTTGTTTAGCACTATATCTCCAGTATGTAGCACAGGGGCTGGCACGCACAGTGGCTCAATAAATACACAGTGAACAAATGAGTTAATGCAGGCTTTCAGGACTTAGTAGCTAAACATTATAGTGCATACTGTACTTGAACAACAATTAAAATAAAATTTTAAAAAAAGAAACATAATGAGCAAACAAACAAAAAAAACATTACGGTGCATTTTTTGTCGGCCTCCTTTGCTGCCTTCAGTCCTTTGCTATCATTTACATGTCTGCCAGCATGCATTTTCTCATTCATAAGTCTGAGGATGTCACTGCCTTGTTTAAAATGATTTTTCAGCACTGTATAGACTTCCAAATGAAGTAATCCATTCATTGGACAATCTTTATTGAACATACCTTTTGTGTGAAAGAATGGAAACCAGAGATGAGCCAACAGATTCAGAGTGTTTACAATCTGCTGAGAGAAACAGTAACAAAGAATAAGCTGCACGGAGGTGTAGTTAGACAAGGTAGGGGCAGGCTGTGAGGAAAGGCTTCCCAGGGGACAGAAGAAGTTTGCAAGCCACAGTGGGAGTGTCTCGGCTCCTTAGCCTCATGTTTAAGGGCCTTCGCTGTCTCACTCCTGATGAATGTCCCCAATTTTTTTTTTTTTTAATTTGGACTTCCAGCTCTAGAGATGGCTGACTCTTCAGAATTCTCTAAAGGCTTCATGCTGATTCCTGCTTCGGCAGTTCTGCCCAGCATGGCCTCCTTCCTGCTGGCCTGGCAGATGCATTGGCTTTTCAGGGAGCCCTTGTGCTTCATGCTCTGTCCTCCCCTTCTCTGGTCAGTGCAAACACATTTCTGAAAGCAACTTCACTTCTTTCTGCAGTTTTCCAGAGGAGAGTTCATGGGTTCCCAGGCATTAGCAAGCCTAAATTAAATAGCAGCTTTGGACATGGAAGTGCCCACATTCCCTTCTCATTAACTTAGAGAGTTAACAGCCCCTGGAATATGGAGAACTCCTCGAGGGAGATTTGTGACTCACCAAATTATTCCTCCCTGTTTTAAAAGATAAACAGTTGGCTTTTTTAATTACTCTGAGGAGACCCAGCCAAATGTTACCTTCAGATTTAACTGAATGTACCCAATTTGATCCTTAGTGTAGTAAACAGCAATAGCTGACACTACACAGAAAATGTTTGACCTTTAATTGTAAATATAGTACTAATTATTTGCATTCTTGGGTTATTGAATATTTGTGCCTTTGTGCCATTATAGATAAAAAGAAAAACCTCATTTATTCTTGGCAATGGGTACAAATATGATTGCAGACAGTTCAAAAGCATGTATGTATCAAAAACTTAATAAACGTCTTCTCCACAATTTTCTAATTATAATTATACTCTGATGTGAAATCAAGTCAAAAGTAACAATGTGGAAACAAAATAGAAAGTAACAAGTGTTACTTTTTATTGCAGAAGTTCATAATTAGCATAGAGAAAATTAAGTTCATAAACAAAATACATTACCATTGAAATGCACACTGATTTTTCACCCAGTACAGTTGCTTTACAGTTTTATGAGTATGAAATAAAGATAAGGTAAAAATTAAAGTTCAACAGTATTCAAATTTTAAAAATCCAAAGATACCACTTTCAATGTTCAAGACTAATCATCTAACCAAATATATTTAGGAGTTTAAAATCAATGCTAATAATTTAGCTAATGATTTGAAAATAGATATATAAATAACAAACACACTACGATTTTTATTTAGCATTTTCTTTTTGGCAAGTTAATGAAAATTCGTATAATTGAGCAGAAAAAAACCCTGCTAACTATGTCATATTATGATGCAACTAATTACCATCCTGTTGATTCAACTTTATCATGAAATAAATCATGCAGAGTGTAACTTCTGTAACACTGTAACACTTTTTGCTTTCAAGGGCAATTTTGTAATTATGTATCAGGGTCCTGAAAAATAATACTCTATATTTATACTTAAACATTTTCTTAAGAAAAAATAAATTGAACACTTGCCATATTATTATATCTTACATTGTTATAGTTAATGATCCAATATCATTAAATCCATGTCAATATTTTCTTTATTGACGATGAACAGGATATTCTGTTGACTGGCTATAAAGACTCACTTGAAAGGAAGTAATTGTTAATGATGCAAGACTCTTAACGAACCATGAGTCCTCCGGGTATTTGGATTGGTGAGGGATCTCTGGTTTGACTTGGTATTCTGGAGGTTCTATATAAAAGTGAAAGAAAAAGTTAACAGTATGCCATTTTAAGGATTTTACAAATGTGTGTGTGCTTATATTGTTGGATGGAGTCTGTGCCTGGAGGGGAAGCTAATCATCTTCCTGAATGTAAAGACCCAATAGTCCAGTGTGCTATGGTCTTCCTAAGAAGTATCCTGAATTGAACTATGATTTCCAAGTAATCATTTTCAAAAAGAAAAAGAGTCCTTTATTTTCTCAAATATTTTTGTTTTAAAATATTGGTTTCTACAAATTTCTTTGAAGATTTAGGGCTGTTTTAATTTAGTATAACCTGAAACAAATACGAAAACTTCAATCTTCACTGCAGAAAGGTGTGTTCATGTGGATTAGGCCTGACTACAGGTGAGTGGCGTTCAGCCCTCTTTCACAGAGCAGGCGTCATCTGTCTGCAGATGTGGGAGAACACAGGTTTCCATGTGAATGATGCTTTTGTTTGCTTTATTCTTTCTTTCTATGATGGCTTTTACTTTCATCATTTACTTAACCCTGGGTGTGGATCTTTCAGAATATGTGTGAGGATCAGTTTTAAATTGGATGGAAAATGATTTGTAACTAAATGTAATATATTTAACAATATGAATGATTTGTTTAAAATACATATTTGAGTAAATTCAAGGTTTTTGTCTTTACCACTCCCATTGTCATCCAGGTAAGGGATATGCCTGTTTCTGCAGGCAAGAAGAGAGGTAAAGTTACACTGATACACAAGGAATTTTAAATGGCCACCACCTTATTTATCTGTGGCACAACAGTGCATCAGTAATCTGTCAAAACCCATGGGCCTGTGTGACAGATGTGAATTTTATACGTTATATGTGAGGCTAAAAAATAAAGATTGAGAACCATTAAAATAAGATTTTTGCGAAAGACCATTTGTGCTCCTCTGAAACAATAGGTCTGTGATGGAATATGTAGGCAGGCCCAGTAGCTGAGCAGTGCTCTCAAATATTGCAAACCAAATAAAGGGAAGTTGAATAAATGCCAAATGCCATTTCCCCCTTGAAACTGACTCTAATTATATGGCCTTTAAACCTATCTTGGAATCCGAGGAGTATCTTCTCATACAAATATAACTTCTGAGACCACGGAGGAAAGCAGTTTGTTTTAGTACTGGTATTGGTAGGCATCAAGTTAAATGTTTAGAGAAGTTGGATTAAACAAATGGATATGTTTAGCTGGCATTGCTATTAAAAATAAATATTACTGCATATCCATGGGCAGAGCGCACACTCTCCATGTGCCTGCCCCTTGGCATTGCCGTATCCCCCCCACTCCCGTCTTTCATTATCTGCCATTGTGTCCGGGACCTGAAGCCTGAGGTTTCTGGGAGCAGCATGTGCACATGCGTTGTTCCGTTGGCTGTGTCTCCCCCGCGGGCGTCATGAGAAGAGAAATGCCCCTTGCCTCTGCTACTCTCTAGGCTGAATCTTACTGACAAATGTATCTTATGTTTGTTTGTATAATATACGTAATGTTTCTTTATGATAAAGTATATACAAAGATACATATAGGTATAATGAATTAGGAAATCAACATCACTGATATTTAAATATAAGGTTATTTTTAAAAATTAAACAACTGCACACCACTTTACATCTATTTGTAAATGATAAATAGGTGGAAGGTTTTTAAACCCTAGACATTTAGAAATCTAGAGATTACTGATCTTAAATCTCACATGCCTGCTGGAGCATTACTGCATTTGAGCAATGAAGACAGCCAAGAAAAAAATATTTGGAAAGAGTGAATTAATGTCAGGCAGAAGTAGTATCTTTCTAATGGTACCCTGTGAGGCCTCAAATTATACAAGTCTTAATGCTTGCATATTAAAACATGAATGAACTTCATTAGAATGTAAGAAGTTAGGATGAAGAGTAAATCTTTAGGCAAATATAAACTATATAAAGTGCACAACAGGTCCATTGTATAAGCTGATGAATCCTGCAAGTGATTTGAATAGGGAATGCAGCAAAGGTCAACTTGGATTTTGTATGAAAACCAGGGAAAAGATTGATAACAAATTTAATTGGGAGAACAATACATATGTGCTTGTAAAATGCAACGTAAAAAATTCCCCTATGATCACATTTCCCTTACATATGAAGGCAGAGAGTACCGTTTCCATGGACCCAGCCCACATTAAAAGTTGATTTAGTAGGTCTTAACGGAGAAGCGTTCATTCTCAGGCCCTCTGCGGTGAAATGTGCTCTAACGGGGCTGACTCAGCTCCAGCCCTTCCCTTTGGCATTGTATCCAGTTACCTCAGCTTGATCGCAACCGCGAGAAGGATTCCACAGGTGACTGTCACGCACATGACAGCATACATTACTTCTCCTGGAGACAAAAGATTTTTAAAGTTACTGGATTTCTCCAGAGAATACATAATAAAAAGAAAAGTACAGAAGTTCGATTTTTAACGGACCATTGAAGGGGGAATGAAATCCACTTAGAGTTATTTCCTCTGTATGTTTACTTTTATGCAATGCAATGCCTTTGACATTGGACAGAGTCGAATAATCTGAAAGAAAATAAGGAAAATGAGATTAAAGCATTTAAATGTAATGCATAGCTTTTATCCCATGGGTTGTAATTTGCTTTTTAAGGCAGCAACTTACTTCTATGATACTATTTTAATGAAATATAATAGATTCGGGTAAACTTTTCTAAAATTTCGACAGTTTTTTTCACCTTTTAATCAGATAGCTTCCTTATAGAAGCTTTTTTTCACAGCATGATTACAGAAAATATTACATTTTATAAAATATTCATATATAGACAACGAGAAAAAAGACAGTAACTTTAGGCTGTTACTGGGATATAGAAAAAGATTCCTCCTTTACAAGGGTGATTGTTTTAAAGTGCATGTAATGATATGTCATTTCCCTAAGATCCACTGTATTTATGAATTCTTACAAAGGAGAGTCCTTAAACCCATCACTGTCTTCTCCCCTCTGCTCAGACATGTCAACATCCAGATTTACTTGTTCCCCGCATTCTGTTTCCCTTTTTTAACCCCTTCAGTCTCTGTTGATGCTACCTGGTTTTATCTCACTTAAGAGCTCCTCTAGACCACTCTGTGACCCTAATCTTCATGGCCACATTTGCAAAACAAATTTTTACTTCACTTCACAAAACACAGGACAAAAAGATGCAATCCTTAAAATTAATCAATAGGTCTATTTTACGTGACTTTTACTAATAACTTGGAAGTAAAATCACCTTTAGTTTCGATTCAGTTCAACACAAATATTGCCACACACACCAATAACCCCAAAACCAATTTCTCTGATGACGATGATCAAGGGGAATTTGGGGGCTTAAGAAAAATGAGGTAAAGTCTTCACTTGAGGGAGGCTTTGCTGTCCTCTGTTTCAGGTGCTTTATGCATTTTGGGACTTGGAAGTCCAAGTATGAGTAGTCAGTTTTTTGCAAAAATGAGTGTATCCAGTCAAGCGATAACATGTCCCATGACAGCTGGGGACGGAAAGCTCTATTCCCAACAGTCCCCATTAATTTTGTCTCAGCCCAGGCCTGCTGCTGTTCAGAAGCCAGCTCCTTGGAAGCCAAGCTTTGATAATCCCTGGGTTAAAGACTGTCCCTATGACCCTATTACCAAGGTTTGATGATCCCTGTTACCAAGGTTTGATAATAGGGATAATCAGTTGAAAGCACAGGACAGTTGTTTCAGATCAGTAACCAAAGCCCCCTGCCCTGGCCCTTCCCTGGCAGTGGGGGGGCATTCAGGAGAAGCAGCCTAATATAAAAGCTAGAAAAGTAACTGAGGATTTTGTCATTAAAAAACCCATTCTCAAGGAGTCTAAACTCAATACAGTTAAGACATTTTTAGTTCAAGATTTTTTAATCCTCAACTCACATATTGGGTTATCATGTAATATTTATAGAAGTCTAGCCTTCTTAAAACTGAAAAAAATCAACCTCTTTTAAATGTAAAAGTAACAGAAGTGGAGGTTGTGAAAAATTTTCACTATTGTGGTTATCAAATACATTTTGTTATTCACTGTGATGTTGAAATGAAAAAGTTCAGCTGTTTCAAATAATACCATTTTTATAATAGTGGTCCTTTTTGAAAGAATTTTATTCAAATTGACGATACAGATACTTAGTGAAATAAATTATTATAATACAATGTTATATTTAAATCAATTTTTAAAATAAAGGAAAAATTATTTTGCTTCATTTTAATTCAGTGGCATTTTGTCACATTTTAGACAGATTCATAGCCTAAATGCAGATGTATTTAATGTACATTGATTGTTCAAATGAGGCTATCATTTTCTTTTTGAAATTTTATCTCTAAGTACATTTGGTCTAGTTAGATATTGTGATTTACCTTTGCATAAGAAAAAAGTATTATTTTGACAAATTATACTACCCTTTAGCTATATAACTGCCTAAAGTAATTGTTAAACATTCACCTAGCAAAGTTTAGAAAGAATCATCGCATTCACTAAATTTAGCTCACATGGAACTCATTAACAAGGTTATAATAGATCAATGACAGAAATGCTAGCTAATGATCCCAGTGAAAATTTTAATGTGTCTAGCAATCACTCCACAATCTTCAATATTGCACCCTAGGAGGATACTGAATATCAGTTAGTGAGATTAATGTTACAGAGGATTTCTTGGCTACTGAAGCCCATTGGAGATTCTTCCCCAGCCTTTTATAAACAGTGAGGTTTACAATGTTTTATAACCATGAAATTAAAGTCGGCAGAGTTAATAACCCACCTCAGTCCCACACCATCTGCTATATTTATAGATAAACACTGTCAGTGACTTGTTTATCTTGACTTGTTCCCTAGAGGAATTAAACACTATTATGAACTATATTGTAAAATCCCTGTACATTTGACGGGAAATCAAGATTAATTTCAGCCATACATTAAGAACAAATTTAAATAGTATTCTCCCCAAATGAGCCACAGAGATGTGATTGTTTCTATGCTTTTCTTCCAAAGTCCTTGTGCCGAAGTGGCTGATGGAGACTAAACTTCTACTTTGTATAATTTATATGAAATGGTAAGTGCAATGTACACAATGTGGTGGATAATATATGAAATAATATTTTAAAAATAAATGTCAGGATTCTTGAAATAGACACTAAACATACCACAAACTGAAAATGTATAAACCTTCAATTAAAATTTTAATTAAAACATAACCTGGAAGATTTTGTTTAGAAGAATATTTTCATAGAATAATGAAAATAATTCTGTAGCTGTTTTTTGAATTGTTAATGTATCATGTAACATTGTTATTATTGTTATTTTTTGGCTTTCTTTTCATGGCTAAATGAAAGAATGACAATACTGTGGTGATATCTTAGAATGAAAATCAAGGATCACCTTTTTGCATATCCAAGGGTTGGTGCTATTTACCAGCCTTAATATATTAAATTTCTAATTTGCTCAATATTGTTTTATCTGAAGGTATACAAATTCCCAAATAGAAAATGAGTTTTGAATTCTTTCATCTAATAATCAGGAGTGAAATTGCATATATCATGGACTCTTTTGATCATTGTTGTCTGAAAACCCCTATCTTAAAATGGATCTCAGAAGGATTGGTGTTGGGAAAAAAGAAAAATACACAAGCATTCTTTCAGTCTGAAAAAAAATACATTAGTAATGTGATAGACCAAGGTCTCAACACAGATAATGGGGATATAATACCATTGCCACTAGCACTTACGTTATAAAACTAAACCAACGAATACACTTGTCCTAAACAATCATGATCTGTACCAATAAGGCATGTTCCTTTATTTAGTTCACAATCTTCAATAAAGATAAAACCACATCTTAGGTTTACTTTCTACACTGTGGTGAAACCCAGGGTAGTTGCCGGTCAGGGGTTACAGAAAGGGGAAACTTGGAGGTATCAGTCAAAGGTGCAAAGTTTCAGTTATGAAAGATGCACGAGTCCTAGACATGTACTGTACAGTATGCTGTAGTGTCTATTGTTAGCAATACTGAATTGTATACTTCACATTTTTCTGAGAGGGTAGATCTCATTTTAAGTGTTCTTATCACACATACACAAATAATGAAGAGGATGGAAGGAAACTTTTGGAGGTAATACATATGTTTATGGTATAGATTATGGTGATGGTTTCATTGTGTGTACTTATCTGCAAACTCATCAAGCTACATGCATCAGATATGGGCAACTTTCTACAGGCAACAAAAACAAAATAAAAAAACACATCAATGAGGAAGTATACACTCCAGAACATTTGTCTTGATCTTTTGACATGAGCCAAAAACCTTAGGGTTCATAAATAACTATACAGATGGTCCCTGGCTTACGATGGTTTGACTTAAGATTTTTTTTACTTTATGAAGGTGCAAAGGTGATAGAGGTTTAGTAGAAACTATAGTTTGAATTTTGATCTTTTTCCGGGCTAGTGAACTGGGTAGTGGCAGCGAGATGGTTTTGCCCAATGGTGGGCTAATCGGTGTTCTGAGCATGCATAAAGTAGGCACGGCTAAGCTATGGGGTATGGTAAGTAAGGTGTGTCAAATGCATCTTCAACTTATGATATTTTTACTTTATGATGGGTTTGTTGAAACAAACACCATTCTAAGTCTAGGAACATCTGACAAGGCTGGCAACTGCTCTTTGACCTTTGGTTGAATGACAGTGTTGTTCACATGTCCAGTAGATATGCTTGGTGATTATAGTGAGTGTCAACTGCACTAATAAAATCTCCTAAATGTTCTACGTTCTCCTTAGTAGTTTCTGCAAACAATGAAATAGTCACTGAGGTGGCAATAGGAATGCAAATTATGCTATTTTTGACAACTAACACTAGACTAGAGCAATAAAGTATTATGGTTTTAGAAGGCAATAATTTTAAATCTTGGAATTAAAAAAAACACATGTAGCTTTGGCCTCAAACATATCTAAAGATATTGATAAAAAATAGGTATAGAAGATTCCCAGTTAGAGCATATGTGTGCATTGATAAATACAAAGTGAGTATGTATAATAGAATTACAAAACTGGGTGACACTTCTTAGATTATCTAATTTAAACTTTCATTGTAATGGTCCATTCCACTTTATTCTTTTTTTTTTTTTAGCCTCATAAAAGTAACAACAGGCATTTAGTATTAATCTCTGGTTCTATCTTTTGAGTTAGAATTTTGCATTTTAGCTACCATTTGATTCATTTCATTTCATGTTTTATGAGTCATTCCTGATGGTAGCACCTCAGTTCTTTTTTTTGTTTTTTGTTTTTTTAATATATTTTATTGATTATGCTATTACAGTTGTCCTATTATCCCCCCTTCATTCCCCTCCACCCTGAACACCCTCTCCCACCCACATCCTCCCCCTTTAGTTCATGTCCATGTATCATAAGTTCTTTAGCTTCTACATTTCCCCTCCTATTCTAGCCCTCCCCTGTCTATTTTCTACCTACCATCTATGCTGCTTATTCTTTGTACCTTTCCCCCCTCTCTCCTCCTCCCACTCCCTTGTTCTAACCCTCCATGTGATCTCCATTTCTGTGGTTCTGTTTCTGTTCCAGTTGCTTGCTTAGTTTCTTCTTGTTTTTGTTCGACTTTATTCTTGACAGATAGTCATTACCATTCTAGCAGTGAACCATTTAATACCTTTTTACATTTCTACTACAACTGATTGTCAGTTACAATAAAAATAGAAAATGTTTTTATAGATTTCTCTTTTTCAATTCAGAATTATAAATCTACTTTTTTTTTTGGTTATCACTGCCTAGCTCTCTGGCTGCTTCACGTATGTGTGTGTTTGTGGAGAAAGAGAGAAAGAGTGAGAGAGAGAGTCCGAAAGAGAGAGAGAGACCATACTGTGAGTGTATGACATAATTCAATGATTTCAAATGATAATGTGAATCTTCTGTTTATCTTAAAATGCCAATTTTGGTTCAATATGTCTGGGATAAAGCAGGTGATGCTGATGCTGCAGGATGAATATACATTTGTATATATTTGACTTTGTATAATTATATATTTATATATATATATTTTATATATGTCTGCAGAATGGAAGAGAGAAATGCATGTATTGGGTTGGCCAAAAAGTTTGTTTTTGTCTTTAACTTCATTTAAACAATATTGTTAGATTTTATTGTGACAGCTGTCATATCAGTATGCATTTAAAATCAAAATTGGTAAATTTTTGTGTAACCATTTTAATACTGAAGATGGAAGAAAATATACAACATTTTTGGCATATTATGCTTTATTATTTCAAGAAAGGTAAAAACACAACTGAAATGCAAAAAGAAAAGATTTGTGCAGTGTATGGAAAAGGTACTGTGACTGATCGAATGTGTCAAAAGTGGTTTGTGAAGTTTTGTGTTGGAGATTTCTCACTGGAAGATGCTCCCCAGTTGGGTATATCAGTTGAAGTTGATAATGATCAATTTGAGATATTAAGTGAGAAAAATGAATGTTATACTATGTGGGAAATAGCTGACATACTCAAAGTATCCAAATCAATAAAGTTATTGGTGAAAATGAAAAATATGTCTTTTATTTAGAAACCATACGGCCTTTTTGGCCAACCCAATATATACTCATACAACAAACAAAATGCTTTTCTTCTATACATTTATAAAGTACTTGGACAAACACTCTTTAATTTTATAACAACTAGCCAGATGGGAAGAATTTTCAGCTCAACTTAACAAAGAATCTCAGACTCAGAACAGTCTTTCCAAGATCACAGAGTTGGTAAATACTGAAGATATGATTTGCAGCAAAAGTTGGTAGGAGTACCAACTATATATAAAATACCTCCTAGACACCACAAAAGAAGTAAAATGCCTTTGGCTTTTTTTTAATATGGCAGACCACTGGATTAGGAAATACATTTGAAAAATAATAGAAACAAGGTTTTTTGAAGGTGTTGTACACTAAGAAGCATTTAATAGTAGTATATGATTGCAAATGTTCATGATTGTATATGTTTCTGTTGCTGAAATTCACAATAAAAGAGGTGACATAAAATCTAATAACTAAAGCATCTGAAATACCTCACTACACCCCTAAGACATTTCAGCTTGTACACACCTCTGAAATACGTCCATCGTTTCCAATGTAATCAAACAACTCACTCATTTTAACTTTGAGATTTAACAGAAATATAAAAAAAAATGCTGCTATTTTTAAGGTGGATTATCTTAGAGTATGATATCAAAATCATTTTATCTTTTTTACAGATGTAGAGTTAGGACCATATGTAAGTCTTTCTGGAATATTCATCAGGCAAAGGACACACAAAGAATAATGCACAGAAGATCAGTGTAACTGCTTAAAAACAGACTTGGCTATAACTTTGGCTGCTAGAATCTAGGTCTACATTGATATAACCTGAGTCTTAGATAAAAATAACCCAGCTGTTTGGAACTGCCTATGTCTGGAATGAGTTTAATAGGAAAAAATATATTCCCAAAATTGAAGTCATTTTTACCTTGAATTCTATTTTGCAAGTACTAGGAGAGCTTGCAATAAGACAAATGTAAGATAAGAATTGGAATATTTTACACTATATTTTATCAACTTCATACATTTATGTTTTTATATAGAGATTTTTTTAACATACAGAATTTTTTATGAAAAAAGTGTATGTGACAATAACATTAATTGTCTCTAAATAGCTTTCTGATGTCCCCGTTTGGAATTGAATGATTTATTAATGCCTACCCTTTTGGAAATATGTAAGACTTTACCTGGCTGGCTTATGCAATTTTTTCAAGGCTGATTAATAACACCAGGGAAAAGAGAGTTAGAGAAATAAAGGAAAGGAATACATTTTGGAAAGCCTTTATAGTCATTTGGAATGATAAGCTAATTCAGAAACTCTCTTTCCTATACATAAATTTCAGGGAAAAGCTGAATATAAAAGTAAGATATATGTTGTTAATTTACCTTAGACAGTAACCTTCTTGAAAATTGAGGCTGTAACTATCTAATTTATAGTATACTATGGATACTATAATGTCATGGCCATGCAATTATCTAATAGTCAAAAAAGTATATATTAGCAACTTTCACACTTGAAATAGCACATCTGTCACTGTATAATGGCACACACTGTGTAGTATATGATTCTATACTGGTCTTTCTCATCTTTAACTGACATGAACCAAGGGCTGTCACCTAAATCTCATACTTTGTACATGTTATCACCATTTCTTAAAATATAAATTCAATGCCCCAACTGCAATGGATATGGTTACTCAATCCATGAAAATGTGTTAAGAAACTTTTTCCTGATCAGTAATTCTAAGAGTCTGCTTTTTTTGCTGATGGGAAAAGAGTGAGCATCTTCATCATTACACTAGGAGATATCTAAGTGAACACAATAAATTCAAAGTTTATTGGAAGATGCAAAATTTTCTAAACTATGTCCTATAAAATACTAGTTCTGTAGAATACTTTTATGTGTTAGACAAATAAAAGATTCAATAAGTAAATGACTAAAAATTCTACGTTAAACAAAATAAGTTATATACATTTTCTTTCTAGGTATTTTTTTTCCTACAGTAGAGGGGCATACTTTACCTAAATTTATTTTCTCCATGCAATATATCTGGGAGTCCATAAAAAATTGGGATAAAGGTGATTGATAGACAAATATTTGTGTATTTTGGGTGTGCATAAGATATTATTGAGGATTCTTTAGTCAACAGAAAGAAAACACAATACTAACAGTATTTCATGTCTGTAAATATATGCATTAATTCATAATATTTTCCTCTACTAACACACATTCTCAAGGACCTGACACCAGAATTTTTCTTGTTCTCTATCCCTGGAAGTCAAACAAGTGTTCCTGACTTGAGATTCCTGACTTCCCAAATGCTACTCCTTTTGCCCCTTGGAGAGGCTGGCATGACGCAACGTTAATTCCATGTTGGCTGCTAGGTAATCTTCCATTCTTCAATTTCTTAACTTGTCCTTATGAAATATAGTAAATTTAGATTTTTCCTTCTACTTCGGTGACCTATTCCAGCAGAACTAAAAGGAGTTCATGGATCATTTATACCTAGTCACCTGTAAAAGCCCACAGGACCACATGGCAGAAACCACCTTACTTGGACCCAAATACAGATGTTCCAGTTAAGTAATCACTTCTTACTTCAAAGCTAACACCATGAAATCAACATGGAGCATATTTGTAGGATAATACATGGTCCTGCTATTGTGAAGTTCTCAATTTAATTTTGGGTAAGGGGAGGATTGTGAATAAAGTGAGGTGGGAATAAATGAGGTACAATTAAGGGAAAGTTACACCTTTGAGGAACGGTGGAAAATAAGGCTGATATGTATTCTGAGTGTCCTTGGAAATCAGAAAAAGGAGTTTAGATGTGGGAAGTTTGGAAATAGGACCCAACACAAGCTAGAACTGTCTTTTGCACATAGAAATAATATGGTCAAAGCACAATTCAAGAATTAGTATAGTCAAGGTTAGACTGGTTTGGTGGGGAGATCTAACTGGGAAGCTACAATAGCAGTTTCAGTATAAGAAGATGACAACTAAAAGTAGGTGGTGGAATCCGGAGCAGAGAACAGAGAAAGTGTAAGGGCATATTTAAAACGGAGAGATGTTTGTTGAAAAGCAGAATGGTATGGAGCATAATAGCACAGGAGTGTGAACCAGAGATGGATTAAAAACCAGCTCTGCCTCACCACCTTAGGCTACTTAGTGAGACTGTTCCCTCATCTTTAAAATGGAATAATGCCTACCACAAAATGTATACTTAAAAATTAAATATGACAATATACAGAGACTTTGGAATAACGTTTTGGCACAAAGTACTCAATAAATTATATCATTAATAAATATTATATAGAGTATTATTTGATATTGAATACGAAGAGTTAAATTGGAGGACTCAGGCCCCTGATGCAGCATGATGTTTTAGAACAGATTTGGCATGAAAGATGTAATAATAGAGGAGAGAACTACAATGTCCATCTCCCCACTTTTCAACCTGAATGCTCAGAGAGAACACTGGCTTTAGAATCAGAAAGAACTCTATCATGATCTTAGCTATATCATTCATTAGCTGTAATAGGCTTGCACAAGTCAATTCAAACTCTGAGTCTCATGCATCTCATATGTAGAAGGGGAATTGAGATAGATTGTATTATTTTGTGAAAAAATTCACTCCTCTTTCACTGTAATGAATTATGTACCCATCACCAATGTCATATAACTTAAAGCACCCATTTTTGTAGGAGAAGTATGTTTACTGCCCCACTGACAGTGAGCTTGACCTTGACTTGAGTTATTAAAAAATGTGATCAACAACCTGGCTGGCATGGGTCAGTTGCTTGGCCGTCCTCCCATAAAGCAAAAGATTACCAGTTCCTGGTTAGGAATTCCTGGTTAGGACACATGCCTACATTGTGGGGCTGGTTCGTGGTTGGGGCATGTGTGAGGCAAACCCATTGATGTTTCTCTCACATTGATGTTTCTCTCCCTCCCTTTCTCCCTACCTTCCTCTCTCTCTAAGTAAATAAATAAAATCTTATAAAAATGTGTTCAGCAATGATGTATGTTATATTCAAGCAGAGGCTTAAGAACAATTCTATGGCTCCTTTTTTTTTATCTCTGCTGTAAATATAGAATCTCCCAAATAGCAGTGAGGCCACTAGCCTGAGTTTAGAAAGGCATCACAGGAACCCAGCTGTCAACCCACAGCTGCCTCCATGTGCCATGACCTAGAAATCAAGCCACCGAAGTTTGGAGAGTGTGAGTAACTGCATGACCCAGCAAAAACAGAGTAATTCAGAGATAATAATATACCACAGATGAAAATTATTGACGTTTGGTAGGTGTTTAATAAGTATTAGCTCTATCTTTTCTCTTCTCTCTTATATATGCCAATTGAATTGTAGATAGAGGGAGAAGAAGAAAAATGAAAGAAGTTAATAAAGGTAAGAAAGGAAAAGAGTGAACTTGAGAAAGGTGATGGCAATGCTCTTCCCCTTTTGGGGAAAATGCTGGGCAGTGGGATATGCACTTATTGTTGTCTCTCCTTGTAAGTGTTAAATTCATGTTATTGTCAAAAGTATGGGTTGCAACATCATTATCTCTTCTGGAATTTAAGTTATATCCCAATCAATTGGGGCCACTTTATTTTTATTCAAATACCTCTAGGTTTCATTACTTATAATACAAGATATTAGGCCATTGAAAATATGAATATTCCAGGTGTTTTGTCACTTTAAGTAAACCCACAAAGACATGATGAAAATTAGAAACAAAAGAGTTTACGAGTAAATAGAGTGGCATCGGCACAATGAAGTGAGTAGCATGTCATAGTCAAATCAGGCCAGCCTTCGGCTTCAAGGCATAGATTCAAGTCCTCATTCTAAAATTTGCTAAATGTATGACCTTAAGTACTTTAAACAAACAAAATCCTCAACAAAATGAGTCCCCTATGCCCCAGTTTCCTACTATATTAAATGAGAAAAATAATATTTATTGGTTTATTATGAGAATTAAATGAGACAAAACATAAAATATCTTGTAGAAGATAGATATGCACTAGAAGCTATGAATATTTTTGGAATATATTCAAATTGGAAAAGTATATTTGATTGTGGTTGCATATCAGCATTGACTATGCAGCATTAACAGTGAAAGAGGCCTGGGACTGACTTCACAGTGTCAGGGGATAAGTGGGGATAGAGTACTGGACTTTGTAACCTCAAAAAGCTGTCTAGACCCTCTTGCTACATAACTGAGATGGAGAATGAATGGTAAAGATTTGAAAATTCATGATTTTGAAGGTGAAAGAGAGAGAAACCAGATTTCAAACCACATTATGGTAGGCTAATGGAATACAAGTTTTTCTTTTTAATTTTATTTATTTGTTTTTAGAGAGAGGGGAAGAGAAGGCGAAAGAGAGGGAGAGAAACCTTGATGTGTGAGAGAAACACTGATTAGTTGCTTCTGTGTGCCCTTCACTGGGGACCTGGCCCACATCCCAGGCATGTGCCCTGACCAGAAATCAAACTAGTGACCTTAGAATTTGTGGGACAACTCCGAACCCACTGGGCCACACGTGTCAGGGAGGAATACAAGTTCTTAATGAGAAAGAGAGAGGAAGTCAGTGAGTTATATTTAATAGAGGAAGACTTTTGAAAAAATCAATAACTGGAGGAGAATAACCAGACATGGGATAGTAACTCTTAAGCCAGTTTTAACTATTAGAGAAAACTTTATTTGGATTGGTAAGAGATCTTTCTTCCTCAAAATTTTCCTTTCAGCTACCTGGCAGTATTAAAAGAACAAAAACAATTAAAAGCAACAATATTTCCATTGTAGTAGAGGGGTGCTGGAATGGAAGTTTGGGCCAAAGAACAGTGAGAGAAATTGACTGGGTCGAAGCAGCCGTGTAGAAGTGTTGGAAGGCACAATTAGGGCTGTAGACATATGCTTAGTGTACATTTTCAATGTAATAACTACCATATGTACTTTAAACAGAATGCCATTGTACATTGCAGGCTGTCTGTTACACCAGGGAGCGGGTGAATAGAGATGCAGGTAGTGACTCATGGCTGGCATGGAAACTTAAAATGTCAACATTTGCATCTTCCTACCCAGACCCCAGTGACACAGAGCAGTATATCACTAAGATAAGTTGCCTAATTTATATAGTTCCCCACCTTTCAGGTTGCCTTGACTCCCAACGAAAACAGACATATGATCGGAAACTAGTGAGCTCTGGCCTTTTTCTGCAGTTGGGTTGTTTTGAAAGCCTCTATCATATACTGACAGTGAGTGTCTGGCCACCAATTCAGGGGCTAATGCAATAATGAAACATCTGTCCTAGAGTTCTGGCAAACTCACAGCATATTTGGAATTGGGAGTTCTCAGTCTCTAGCCTCAGTGGTGACCAAAGGAAGCCATTCTGCCCTAAGCTAGAAGCTGGCAGAAGAGAAAGAGATGATGAGGAATAGTCTGTCACAGAGGTACTTTCAAAACATCATCAAGCCCTCACTCTACCCTCCAAAGCATCCACTCTGCATTCTTTTATCTAGTTTGAAAGCAATTTGTTTACTGTAATTTGTATCATAGGAGCAAAATAAATGCATTCCAAAGAGTAATAGGTGAGAACAAAAGTTATGTTGTACCCATTCTCAGAGTTTACTAGATATCAATGTCCTGTTAGAGCATTATTATAACTTTGAGATTGAGAGAATATTTACTGATGTTTGTGATACCGTGTGGAGGGCAGGACCAATAAAATGGCATTGGTCCAGTCAAGATAGCATAAAGTACATAAAACAGAATGGAGTCACTCATGTCAACCAAGATGGCTGTGGGTCAGCCGTGACACTTTGGTTCAAGGAAACTACATAGGTTGTGTTAGACACACCTGGCAAGGAGACACACCTAAGATATTTGCACACTCAACTGGAACAGCTGTGTGTGGAGAGTGGGACCACCAATACATAGTCTCATGAGGAAATTCCCCACTTGCCATCAGGGGTGCCAAAACACTTATCAAGAGACCCAGAAGGGTGGAGTGCATGACCCTCAAGGGTATTCTGAAATAGACTTCAGACCACGGCTGAGACAGCTGAGCTCCACAAACCAAGGTGCTGCTCCACATCACACTGATCTCCCTTGGCATAAGCTGTCAGAGGCTCTGCCCTGCTGGACTAAGGACTTCATCTGCCCTGCTGCCCACCTGGCTCTGGAGAGCCTTCCTTGCAAGATGCCAACAACTCCCTTACCCACTGTGCTGTCTCCCGGACCTGCTCACTGAGACTTGGGACTCAGGTTCCTTATTCTCCATTGATTGCTATGTGTGTGTTATATTTCTCTTAGACTGTTAGAGTGTGAGTAAGATATTAATGTATATTGATTCTCTACTTCGAGTGAACCTGCATTCGCTAAAAGCTGAGTGAATAGCACAGTCAACTTGTGTGCTGGGTTGCTCAGTAGGCAGATGGCCAAGCAGTTGCCCGACTGACTTATAGGAAAGGCTATATCACAAATATAGACTCGTGACACACTGTAAATGGTTTCCTTGAACCCAGGCAAAGAACTCTAGCAAATGGTTTGAGACAATCTGATACTAATGGAAGATAAACAATTGTCATTGTCAGTGGGTTCTTAACAAATGTCTATTCCTTGCTCACCTATCTCATTTTGTCTAAGTACCAAATGTTCTTTCTTCCAAGGAGTCCCCCTTTAAGATGATATCCCAGCATGCAGGTGCCAGGGCAATAACTATTAAGTGCCCACATATGGTGTTTTATGGGAATACATCTGATGCTATTATACTGTTGTCACAAGAAGACTTGGCTCTTTAAGCCAGGAATACACATGCTCATAATAAATGATTTTTATGACTTCACATACACAATCATGATGCGCAGAAAGTAGAAAGGAAAAGCTGCTTATTTTATGCAGCTTTGGCACCAACTCCAGCTCCAATTACAGGCAACAAGGGGATTGTATGAAGCCAGTGAGAGCATAAGGGTGGAAAATGGAAAAGATAATACTATGCTCTCACAGACTGAAGCCTGTTATTGTTTGAATTGTAACAGTATTGTTTTGTTATTTTATTTCCTTCCATGATCTTAAATGCTCCTTCCTTTTCTAGTGATTCCAAAATGTGCATTGTCTCACTCATCAATGGCAAGTCTTTAATCTTTTCTTTTTGGCTCTGAGCGAACAACAAAGGTAGTCATGGATGATTCATACCATCTTTCATGTTCAGTGGCAGACTGTCTCCCCTCCCTTAACAACACCTAAGCCTTTAAGGGTAGAGTTGGGAGAAAGTAAAGGTAGGAGACAGCTGTTCTCCTGTTGTTTCTATTGAGGTTTTGTACACTGCAGTATTTCCAGATTATAGTCGTGTGAAGCATTTTCTGCAAAATAGGAAGCCAAGCCAAATTTGCTGGGTTTCAGGTCTGCAGACAAAATTTAAACCAGCTGGATTTTATTGGGAACTTTTGTGCACAAGTAAACCTAGTGGTGAAACTAAAGCCAGCATTTGTCTCCATTGGAACAGGCTATGTCTTCAGGGGCTATTTCCCCTCCCCCATAACTCTTCCCTTGAGGGGGTGTTGAATTTTGAAATGTCCTGGACAAAACTGCCAGATTATTCCTTAGAGTGTCTGATTGGAATCTTAGCCAGTGAAGGTGGATGGTGCAACCAGATCAGGTGCCTCTCTTTAGAGAGGTAAGAGGAAGCTGGATCTCTCCCTGAAATCTCACTTTAAATTACCCCATTTAAAACAGCTAATGATTCCTTATGCACATGTACTTATAAAAACAAAAGCCAACAACACAGATATCACTGAAATCTTTTCACATGTATACAGAATAGTATCTGCTCAAAATGGCAAATAATGATTGACATATTTGGTTTTATATACAGCAAAATTTCCACATCATATTTTGAGTATGCCTTAAGTGAAAATTTTCATGTTCCTTGTTTAAAAATATGCCATTTTATAGATGCAAATATATAAGTAGTAGAAGCAAAGAAACATGGCCTCCTATGATTATTTAGTGAGTCTAGGATACATCTTTTATAAAGGTATTTAGAATTTGGAAAACAAAGCAATAAAAGGTAATCCAACAAGAGATAAAACCCTTTTACTCAAAATCTCAATATAGATCTCTGAAAGAATGAGTATTTTTCCAAGGGCAAAGAAAGAACTGATACAAGCTTTCTTAAAAATTTGGTATAATCATAGGAAGGAAAACTTCTTGGCAGACTACTAGTCTTTTGGCATGAAGAATAAAAATCTACTCCAGAGCTGGCCCTATGTACAGGCAGTATGGAGGTTTGCTGAAAATGTACTGGCCTCAAATATATCTTCAGCTACCTAATCTAAGAATATTAGGGCACAACATTGGAGATCACCTATTTCTGTTAAACTATTACCAAAATTTAAATTCAAGAAATATGTGTTCCAGGGTAAGCGTACCTGATTTCCTCTGTACCACATGGTGTATTTAGAGATCAAACTCCTTTCCTAGACTCTTGTTTATTCTTTATACTACAACATACTCTCTTCTATCAAACATATTTTCCAGGATTCTCTTGTTAAACACACATATGTTCCCTGGGAGACGTAACCTTTATAATAAATTGACAATTAGAAATTTCACATCATTAGATGAGAAGAGTATATTATGGCTGTTAAAAATCAGTTTCTGGTGCCCCAAATTGCCTTGTTTAAATTCTGCCCCTATTGCCTTCTGTGTGACAAGTTACTAACTTCTAAGTGCTCCTGTTTCCTCTTGGGTTAAAAAACAAAAAAGCACCTACTTCATATATTTCTTTGAAAATTAAATTAATCAAAACATAAAATGAATAGAATACTATTGAACACATAACACTCAAGTAGGTAACGGGACTGAGTCAACAAGACAAGCTAGCAGTTGGTAGCTATAAACTGGCAAGTGATGTCTTTATCACTTCATTTGAAGGATATTAAATCTTCATTTGAAGCATATTATATCTTAGCTTCAGTGTCTTCCATGTTATTTATTATTTTGCAATATTGAGATGAGTTTGCAAGCAGATCTATGAAAATGTTCCTTGCAATTTTCCAAATGGTAGGATTATTTTCAAGAGTTTGTCCAGATCTTGATACTGTTAATATTAATGCAGTATTTTAAAGACCTGCTTCTGGCTATGAGTCATTCACTCTTCCTGATGTTTCTTTGAGGCAGGTGATAATATGCTCAAAGAGTACCAACACCTGATAGTCATTGCTTTCCAAAATAAGTGATTTTGAATGAATGAAAGCTAAATGCACTAAAGAACATCTCTAGGCTCTACCTCTCTGTCCTAAAGACTTGTGCTTTCCAGGATAGCCCCAACTATACCATCAGAGAAGTTAGACCATTCCTCATAGTCTAACCTGGTAACTGAGACTGACTTACTGCTATCCTTGGAAGGTTAGGTGAACCTAGAGTGAATTTAAGGTCTCGGAGGTTTTTCTATGTGTAAAGTTCTGATGAGATACCAACTGCCAAGACAAAGTGTTCTTTAAAACTGTAAAAAGTTAGCATGGGAAATATGACTTCCTTCCATACATTCAAGTTCAAACAAATAACCTTATCTGGCTGACTTTTCCCTCTCACCCCTCTGGTTATTCTTTACCTCCAAGCCTAATTTCAGTTGGTGGGAGCACACATTCTGCACTTCTTTCTGAATGTCATGTGCTGTATGATAAAACTCAAGTGATGACACTGTTTTGATGTTTTTCTGACGCATGATTTTTATCCATCAGATCAATGGCTATCGATATGGACAGTAAAACTGTGGGGACAATGAGAGTTCTTCCAGTGATCCATGTTTACTTTTTTATGTTTATAACATGACAATCTTGGTACTAATACATCTGGGATATATTAATAATTTATTTATATTTAACAAAAAGCAGACATCACCTCACTATTCTTTAATCAAAACCAGTGTCTCTCTTTCTGTTGACTCCAGGGATGTTTTATTGTGTGGGGATAAATCGGAAGTGATGAGATCTTTTGCTCAACAGACTTGGTAAGCAAATTGAAACACATTTAAGAATCATGATTCTTGGGATGGTATCTCTTTTGGTGTTCTGAGACCAATTCCACTATGTGTGTGGGGAGGGGGGTTCCCCCACAACAAGCAATTTTAGAGACACCAGCTGGTGTTTTATAATTCAATTCAATTCTGACGCGACCTATCCAGAGGTAACTTCAGATTCCACAGGTTAAGGGGTCAGTACTGTAAGACTGCTTCCACCCCCCATGCCCCAAAGACACCAGTCACAATTTCAGGTTGTTGCTTGCACTTCTGACCAGCTAGCTATAAATCAGAGTTTCCAGCAGCTTCCTCCAATTCAGGATGCCAACTGTATGTCCAAGTTATCTGTACTTCTGACCAACTGCTATAAATTAGAGGTTTTCATGGCCTCTCCTTGGGTTTGATTAATTTGCTAGGGCTGCTCACAGACTCAGAGAAACATTTTACTTACTAGACTACCAGCTTATTATGAAAGGATATAGCTCAGGAACAGCCAGACTTGAAGAGATGTGTAGGGCAAAGTAAGTGAAAAGGGCAAGAATCTCCTATGTTCTCTCCAGGCACACCACTCTCCCAGCACTTCCACGTATTCACCTACCAGAAAGCTCTCCGAAACCAGTCCCTTGGGATTTTGTAGAGGCATCATTACATAAGGATGATTGATTAAATCATTGGCCATTGGCTACTGATTCAACCGCTAGCCCCTCCCCCTCCCTGGTGGTTGAGGGTGGGCACTGAAAGTTTCCTCTAATCACTTGGTGGGCTCTGTTAGCAACCAGCCTCCATTCTTAGGTTACCAGAGCTTTCCAAAGGTCACTTCATTGACACAACAAGAGACACACTTATTATTCTAACCACAGGAAATTCAGGAGCACTGGGACAGGAATAGGGATGAAAATCTAATCTATTTTTCTTAGTATATATCACAATACCTCAAAACAACCAATGCTGAAACTTCTTCAATGGCGGCACACAAGTGTGTGCCTGCATTGGTGATTCAAGTAAGAGAACTTTGCTAAACTCTGGCTGATTTCAGGACAGAATAAATGAGTTCTCTAAGCCAGTGGTTGTCAAAGTGTGGTATCTGGAAAAACAGTATTTGTGACACCTGGGAACTTGTTAGAAATGCAAATACCCAAGACCCATCTCTGGTCTGCTCTAAGCCACTATCTCGGAGAGAGCTTTAGGAAATTATAAGGATGTCTGCTTGAACTCTTTCATGACACTAAGGTATCTAGTGCCCATAAAAACATTAATAGGTTGACACCATGAATCAGTTGGTTAGGTTGATCTATTTTTCAGTAGCACACAGATGTATAAATTATTTGATATATATTAAAAGTTTCTTAAGAGGTGATGTAGGTTCACACTACTCAAAGTGTAATTCCCAGGCCAACAGCATTAGCATCACCTGGGAGCTGTTGAATGCAAATCTCAGGCCCCATTCCAGAACTACTGTAACAGAATTTACATTCTATCTGGAAACCACTTCATTCTTATACACATTAAAGTTGAAGACCAATTGAGTGCATCACCTAGCGTGACATCGTTCAAAGATATCACACTTAAGAAGTCACTCATCCTGAGATAACATGACCTCTTAGAATCTTTCAGAAATGAGTCTGTCGCCAGCACCACCTGCATGGTATGATAATGATTATGCAAAAATTAGTTATTTGCCTGATTTTCCAGACCCCTAAAAATCTCTAGTTAAGAGTTACTATTTACCTAATGTCCCTATGTTCTAGATATTTCTTTATATAAATTGCCTGATATAATCTTTGTACCAGCATTCTGGATTAAGATTGATTATTATATTGCACATTCCACAACAAGAAATGAAACAAAGAGAGTGAGTCCCTTGCTCACAGTTAATTATCTTGTAAAAGACAAGAAATTATTTGCAACTTGATATGCTAGTACCATATTGCCTCCCTAGGGCTATGATCTCTAATGAAATCTAATGAAGTCTATAGTTTCAAACATGGCATCTGATTTTTAGAGTAATTGTTGCTGATCGTTCAGGAGTGGAGCTGAGGAAGAAGGGAGGTGAAAGAGGCCCTGTTTATATTTTAGGTTTGAATGCTAATAAAGGTTAAATACATTAATTTATCCCAGTGGCCCAAACCCCCCAAAATATCCAGATCTCAAAGTCTATAAAATAAATAGCATAAAAGCAAAAAATTATAAAATTTAGCATGGGTTTGAATTTTTACATTAGGTGGTAACTAAAGTCATTCGAAAAAATGGTTTATTTTCTTTTTAATTATTCTCTTTATTGCTAACATATAACACACATGCCTATTTTTTAAGGAATTCAAGAGTTTTCAAATAATGAAAAACAAGATCCTAAAGGAATAATCACTAATTTCTAAGAGGAAAAACATGCATTTATAAGTGAGTGTCTATGAATTTGATGAACTACAAATTCACCATTGAGCCACTTTAATTCAGAAAATACAAAATATTGGAGTCTATGTTATAAATATGAATACAGAACAGAGAAATTCTGTTGAATGTTTTTTGGAAAACCAAGAAAGTTTTTTAGCACCTGGGCTGAATTTCAAGGATATGGACTTGAATTAAAGTTTTGTGTAGAAACCAAGAAAAAGTCAGTGGTTTTGGCTAGATGAAGTGACTTATTTAAAGCCAGAATTTAACACAAATCTCCTGGAAAACTAACCTATATGTGTCGGCTATAAGGGCAGGTGGTGTGTGTGCATGAAAAAGAGAGAAAAAGAAGGAGAGACTGAAAGGGGGGATTGCTTTTTTGCAATGGAAATGTCTTTCACAATTCACTTGGCTCACTGTTTGATTTATAGTCTATAATCTTTCTTTCTTAGATGACAATAAAAATTAAAACAAGAATTTACAAAAATGAGTTGGAGCCTTTATTAATCCAGTTTTGCAAGTCTTTACATTGTTTTGCTAAAATAAGTGTAAAATGTTATGCAGTTTAGAAAGAATTATTTAACTATATATTATATACTTCCATATAGATGGGTGTGTTTAAAAACTTTCTATAAAAATATTCACTAATGGAATATTATTTTTAGATCAAGACCTTCACTGGGAATAGATAAAATGTTGCAAGGCAAGATGAAATGCAGCCAAATAATCTGTCCTTTGAATGCAGACAAGTAAGGTGAATAAAAGAGTCTTACTAGCAACCTTGATATCTAAGATGAGGCCTTAAAAATAGATGGGTGAGAAACAGCACCACAAAAAAGAAACTGAGTGATAGAAATAGGTACTAATCACAAGGGCTCAGTTCTTAAGCTTCTTAAAATATATATATATATTTAGAAATTCTTATATTAATATTTCACCAAAGTCAGCTAGTTTTGCAAATCTTTTGGGAACAATATTCCTTCATCCTTATTATTAACAGACAGAGCTAACCATATTATGTAGTTTGTTAAGTATATATACACATTTAAGAGTAAATACGTGTTAGGATCAATTACTTATTTACAGTGTTAATACCACCCAAGAAACAACTGTAAAAGAGTTTCCTACTACTCAGACTTTTTGAAAGTTGATCTATAAAGAGGAAAAGTGTTGGAAAATATAAGGGACTTGAAATGTTTTTATTAAAGTGGGCAGTAGCAGCTTGGTCTTGTTAATTCCTGATTCCTTTGCTCAAGTATTTAAATTGAAAATTCCAGAGTAAGTGGAAACACAAATGAGTGAGGCTCTTAACAGGGAAGCTGTATCATTAGAAGAGTTCTAACAAAAAAGAAAAGAAAGTAAAGAAAAATAACGGTGTTCGGAAGACAGTACTGCCATAGAGATACAGTGGACATTGGTTTGTTCCTTCTTTCCTTCCTTCCTCCCTTCCTTCCGTCCTTCATTCACTAACTATTTATTGAGTGGCTAATGTGTCCCAACTGTTTGTAGGCACTGGGGTGAAGCAAGCCACCTTGAGAACTGCATGGTATTCGTCTTACCTTTCTGAGCACAGACGTTTCTCATTCCCTGAGAGGTGTGAGTGAAAAGAGGCTGTGGGACCTATGGCTGGTGACTGGGTGTTTCCCACATGTGAATTAGAGCAATGGTTCCCAAACTCGGTTGAAAATCAGAACCACCTGGGTTCTTTTTTTTTTTTAATATAGAGTTCTGCATTCTACTTAGGCCCACTGAATTAGAATAACTGAGGTTAGGGCCAAATATATATTTCCGAATATTAACAGGTTTGAGAACCAAAAATTTAATGTCCATCTTCTCCATACTTTATGGTTGTCTTTGTGATCATCAAGTTCTTAATGATGGATTTTTTTTCCTAATAGAGTTGTAGAACCAGCTGGCTTCACTGAAACATCAGAAAAAGAAACCCAATGATCCATTCCTCAATCCAGAACCCAAAACAATGGTTTACACAGACAGGCAACTCAATGTATAGAATATTTGCTCTGTCATAGGCATTTTATATACTTAATCTCATTCATATTCTCTGGATGAATGTGGAGCCTCTGTCATGCCTTAATAGGAGAGTTATAGCACAGACCCCTCAAATTCTGGAGCAGGGCTATGCCATCTGCACTGGAGAACTACTCACCATTTGAAATATAGTTCTTAACATGCTACTGGTTATCATCAAATGCACTGAATCATTGATTCCTAGAAAGGTGAATAGAGTCTATCAGTGCTAATTGTAAATGGGCAGCTGCCACAGCACAAATCCATGAGAGGTGACTTTAGAGGACAGTGCTGAATCCCACAGGCAAAGCATGAGCAGTACCCTTAGCTGTTCACTTTGCAGAGAAAGAAGTGGATAAGAAGTTAAGACTGATGCACAGTGGTAAATTGCTTGATTGGAGACCTGAAAATCACAAACTTTGAAAATTACAGACAAGGAAATCAGGGCAAGAGCCATGGGGAAGGACCCACAGTAGTGGCACAAAGTAGGCAGACCTTTGTGTTCATGTTAATGCCTAGCTGAGAGTATCCACCTCAGAGGAAGCCCTTGACAATTCGATAAATCTGTGATTGCCCAGTGGAAGCCACCTAAAGCCTGTGCAGTGAGCATGAAGAGAGTAGCTCTGGTGAAAGGATGATGCAATGCACGGGCACCACAGAACCTCTTCCTGTGTGGAAGAGCCTCATCCACCCAGGTTCTGCCCATGCTGAATGCCACACCACCCAGCAAGAGCAGAGGCCTATATTGAACCCTCTGTTTGGCAGGTTGGTGGTAGATTGATGATATAACCCTTCCACCCTGAAGAAGGCAGTGATGCATTTCTACCCAAACTTATTCCTATCTGTATATGAATTTGCTTTTGTTCCTTACCATCAAAATGCTTCCTCAAATGTCTTATCTATCTCTGTGCAGATGCAACTTGACGGTATTTCACCTTGTGCCATCTACTTCCTTCTTTCCCCCACCCAGTGCTTTTCTGCCACTGTGGCTGAAATGTACTTTGGAGTCCACTGAGCATTCATGAGCACTCTACACACAGCTTCTAGAGAAACAAGGCTCATGAGACCATGCCCGAGAGGTGAGAGACAGGATCCAAAGAGTAAGTGCTTTCCCCTTTCTTCTGCCATAAAAACAGTTCTACAATACATTTCTCAAATCACCTTGGAATGTCCCAAAAAGAACAAGACAACCCAAAAAAACTAAAGTAATAGTTTGAGTTGATTATTCTTGAATGCATTGTGTAGAGTTTTACAATAAGATATGAGCTCAGGTGGAAACTGGCCAGATTTCCAAGTAGAGATAAGAATGATTAAAATAAGGACTCTATAAAATTGAAAGCTGACCACTTCTAGATCCCACATAGTAAGAGACAAGACTGAAAAATATCTCCAGTTATAAAAGGCCTAGTATTTCTGAGTTAAAGAAATTGACTCGACTATGCAGCAAAAGTAAGATTAAGGGTATTATATTTTCACTTAGATCTATTGTTTAGATTAGTTTAAATCATTAAATTAGAGAGAGGGGCTTGGGGTGAGACAGTGAGGAAATAAGGCAGACTTGGGAAATAAGGCAGGCTTGGGTCTAAGCCAAGAAAACACCTTTTTATTATGGATACTGGCACATGTAACTGACTAAAAGCAAATAGATTAGAAACCTAACACATTTTAAAGCCACCAGTGTGCTTGCAAAAAGTGTGTGACTGCTAAACTTCAAAACAAATCTCAATCCCTCACACTGCATGAACAGGATGCCTTCTATGAGAACACCATGTTCCCAAGGAGAACTAATCTGGGTACGGCTCTGAAAGCAGACGAAGAGGGAAGAACTTCCAGAGGGCAAAATCATGGCCCCAGAAAGTGGCCCTTCCTAGTTAGCCAAGAAAATCCGCACTGCCAGAGAGGCTTCACAATGCCTATCAAGCAGGATCTCATTACTGTGTGCTGTAACTTTCCCATTTTTCCTTATTTTGAATGGGAATTTTTATTGAGGTTTTGTTGTCTCTGTTACAATACATAATGTGTGTGTTTGTCTGTGTTTGTGTTGGGGAAGATGGCTGGGAATAACTAATCTCTACAGTTCATAGGTTGTCTGCTACAAGGCACCTGGATTGCACATCATCCAAGATCTCGCACAATCTTAAAATCCAAGTGCAAATATCAAATAAGTGGGGAGAAAATTGGGTATAAAGCATAGAAAAGAGGTTTGTCCTAAAACTTGTAAATCAGCCTAAGGGGTAATGATGCTGTGGCCATGGCTGAGATCTCCTAGGGGCAAATGATGGAGTCTAGGAGAGAGCCTTCGGCTGAACCTTATGCAACACAAGAATGAACTGTCCATATGGACAAGCCTACAAGGTCAGTCTGACAGGGGTGTCCAACCTTTTTGAATCTCTGCATCACACTGTAGAAGAACAGTGTCTTGGGCCACACATTAAATACACTGTGACACATAATCACAAAACAATCTCATAATGTTTTAAGTAAATTTACAATTTTGTGTTGGGCCACATTCCCAGCCATCCTGGGCTGCAGGTTGGACACCCCCCAGATGAAGTATTCAGAGTGAGCAGAGGAATAAGAGCCAAACTAGTAAAACTGTCATGTCTTTATCAAGAAAGAAAGGATGTTAAACTATTCTTGAATGTGACTTAAAATTCCAGAAAGTCAAGGACTTCTTGAATCTCTGACATGGATGTGCTTGGTAACTTGTGGGAAAACTACTTCTGTGAGCTGGTCTGTACCATGAGGTCAGCCTGAAGTGGGCTCTGTGATCAGTATGTAAAGATGAAGACACTGAAGGAAGGAACAACTCTTCAGGGAAACTTTGGCTGTGAAGGGGAGGAGACAGAGTGTGAATTAGCAAGGTTTATATTTTTTTAATTTCATATAAATGGAGATCCTTGGGTATATTTAGAAATGAAGAGAGTACTTCCTTATTGCAGCATGACAGAAGTGACACTATGACCAATCACTTTTCCACAATAAAGTGCTGAACAGGTTTCCAGTGAAATATTCAAATGTCGAAAGTCATTTACTAAAATCTAACATTCATTTTTTTTAAAGGTAATTGCTGTCTAGGAATAGAGGCAAACTTCTTAGCCCAGGACAGAGTGTCTACAGAATACCCATGACAAGCACTGCACTTAATGATGACATAGGGAAAGAATGCCCTTCAAGACAAGCGTGATCACTCTCACAATTTATATTTAGCATTTTTCTGTGGGTCCCAGATGTAAGGGTGGGGGAGACAAAAAAGAAAGAAAAGGTATAAACACTGGACAGAGAAAACAAAATTCTAATATTGAAGAGCATATAATTATCTACATAGGAAAAGCAAAATAATTCAATAAATTGTTCAATTTTATAAGTAAGTAATAATGTTGCTATAAATAAATTAATGCATCAAAACCATTACATTTCTGAAGTTCAAATACAAAGTCTAAAATATAATCTTAAAAATGTATGATTTATAGTAGCAATTGCAATATTTAGTAATATCTAGAATTACAGCCAAAGCTATTGAAGAAAATTTTGATTTTTATTGAGAAAATAATAAAAACTAATTGAAAGATATAAAATACTACATCCATGTATCAGAAAGCTCAAGATCATTTTTAAAAAGGCAAATGCCCGAAAGCAGGTGAAGGGCAGGGGAATGGAAGGGTGCTGAGTGGGGCCCAGGGCCCTATAGAGTGGGGCAGACAGCTAAAGTGGCACGAGGCAGGGACACATATGAGCTAAGGCTCCAACTCCTTCACATATGCTCCACTGGACTTCATTTACAACTCACATTTAAAGTCATTGGGAATTTCCGAGCGCAGAGCCCTGTGTGACTGCACTGGCTACACGGCCCTGAAATGGGCCCTGCTGATACCTGGGTCCTGCCTCCGTGTAATGTGATTGTATTAGTTTATTGGGCATCAGTATTTTTATTCTCTCAGTGATTCTTATCTTCAGTAATGGTTAAGAACCACCGCCCTAGATGATATGATGCATGTGTGAATCAGCGTATGGTTACCTCTGAGTTCGGGGAGAAAAGGATGTAATATGGAAGAGCACTGAAAAAATAAAGACAATGTCCTATAACTAGAACTGAATGGTCAATACCATTATTCTTCATATTATAAGTTTTCTTTGGTAAATGTTAACCATATAAAAAATCTTTTGAAATGGCAATGGAAAATATCTAATTGAGGAAGGATGTTTGGCTATTCAAACAGCAGTAAAAAAATGTCCCCTTTATGTAAGCCAGAAAACACATAGCAGGGCCAGTAGCTGAGTCCAAGACTATATATACCAGGTCATCACTTTGCCATAAGAGAACATAAATTCAGGATCACTGTAAGGCGTGCACATTGGTGAATCCTCACACACCAGTACAAGTATCTGATACAGACAACAAAAGTGACATTTACTGGTAGTAAAAGAAGTAGATGTTCTAGGCAAAGCACATAGTTAAGTAAAAAGAAATAGGATATTTCCAGCAGGCCACTCAAAAGATGCTCAGCATTATTTATAATAAAAATGCAAATTAAAACAATGAAATCTTTCTCACTAAGAATATAATTGAAACAAACTTTTTTTAGTTTCTACCAAATTTAAAAATGCAAAAATCCTATGGTCTAGTAATCTCACTGTTCAAAATCTGTTCTACTGAAATGCCAGCTAAAATACACAATAACATTATAACAATGTCTATAATAATAAATAATCATATTCAACCTAAATGTCCACATTAATACATTAATTAAATAAATTATCATATATACATATGCATACATATATATGTGTATGTATACATATATATACATACACACTATAGAATACTTTATATACTTTATACAGAATAAAGCCATCATATATGTACATACTTGCAAATGTGCCTGCCAAATATTTGTAAGTTAAAAAGCAAGCTATAAAGCAGTGTGTATAGTATTATTACATTAAAAATACATGTATGTGTGTGTCAGGGTAAGGGGGCATCTATTTGTTTATATACAAGGTATTCAAGATACATATATGAGTATATGTGTTTAAAAAGGTTCAAAAGAATGTACATCAACCTTCTAGACATTGACTCTGTCTAGAGAATGGGCTAGAGGGAAGATTTAATTTATTTTTATTTCTATATTCTTTAAATTATGTTTTGGCTCATATCATAAATTGCTATGCCTTCCATTTCCTGTAGAATTTAATAGAGATAAGGTCATCTCTTCATTTTTATTTTTAAAAGTAATTCTTAAAATAAAAAAAAAAGAACTGAGTATTCATGGGCAGAATGGCAATATTTCCAAATCTCTTCTAGATGACAAGAGGTGGCATAAAAAAGGCAACTTTGAGCAAGGTGACAGGCAAACACGCCCATCAGCGAGCTGTGCCCCCACCCGTGTACTGACTCCTTCAGTGTAACTGAGAACACAAAGTAATTCTTTAATGTTTTCCACCTATGTGGTCCTCTCTGTATTAAACAATTTTTCTCTCATCTCTCCATCCATCAGCTCTAACTGCCACAGATTTGCTCTGTACTACAAGACACAAGAAGAAATGTAAGGTATGTATCTAGAGGTTCATAATTAAGGGGACGTTTGCGGCTGAATACACTTTGTTCATGATGCTCCTTTGCCTAAGTCTTGTCCTACAGGCAAGGTAGTCTCTTTGGTACATTTTCAAAGCTTAATTTTGTGACCAGAACTAAGAGGTTCTGATGGAGACGGCTTTAGAGGACACTGAAGGGACACAAGCTTGCTATCTATCTATCTGTCACAGTCAGGAGGACATAGTGGACTGCGAGTCAGTCAGCCAGGGTTTCGGATCCTGAGTCTGCTGCACTCTGGGTGTAGAACCCTGAGCAAGACGTTTAATCTCTTAGCTTCCTTTATCTCATGTGTGAAATGGAGAAAGTAGTAGCATCCAGCTCATGGAATTGTTAAGATTAAGTAAGAAAACATGACCAAAATTAAGCACTCAATAAACTTTGTAATTATAGTTATTAAAGGACTCTGACTTTGATACATCCACGTAGATTATTTCCAGATGAATTCATGCTCCAAGTAAGTGTTCTCCAAACTTCAGAGAGAAACACATTAGTGAGTTATGAAATCCATTCAGTGGGTAGTAGTCAACACTGAAAAGAATTAATAGGATAGAATAACAATAATTTTTCTAAAAAAAACAGAAGACATTGCACATAAAAAGCTAATGGAAAGTTGCTTACTGTGGTTTAAGTTAAATGAGTTTGAAAAACAATGCTTCTAGGCCAAACAAATGTGCAAACTGAAACCCTTCCCCAGTTGTCCTCTCAATTCTACTCAACTCTGACTCTTTCAAGTAAAGTGAACAAAAGCTAAAGGCTTTGGAAGCATGCTGTCGTGATCTTTTTGATAATGCATGAGTGTGCTGGGGTGACGTGAGGAGTCAGGAGGCAGTGGTTAGAGAGCCAGTGCGTTCAGACGTGCTGGTGCTACTTCCCAAGCACATGGGGCAGGAGACAGGGATTTTTAGAACTAGCCAGGCCTCAGGATTTCGTTCTTGTTTTTGTTTGAAACTTTTCCTCTTAATTCAAGTACAGAGACTGTGACAGAAGGCTTTTCAGGTTCCTTTAATTCTGTACACCTGGTTAATTAAAATCCCCTGCTTGTAGTAGGTAATGTTTGAGGAGCAAGTCTCATAACGTTTAGTCTTACTCTGTGAGTGAAGAAAATTGTTTTTGGATTTTTATTTTTCTAAAACATTGTATAGTACATCAATGTTTATAGATTTTTAAATGCCATTTCTAAACTTTCTCTACAAATATTTTTTGCTCCATACAAGTTATAGTAGCTGAGTACAATATAAGTAAAAAATAACAACAATTAAAGATATACATGGCCCACAGACACAGACAGCAATTTGGTGAAGGGAGGGAGGTAGAGGGGGCAAACGTTCAGAAAATTTGGTATATCTGTCAACAAATCATAGTGTCAACAATAAAAAAATTTTGAAGATTTAAAAAATATGGAAGAAAACCAGGCTTAGAACTAGAATTCGGTTGCCAGAACTGGCATTTTAGGGAACTTATGCCCAAGGAACAGAGTTATCAGTAACCTGTAAGACTGGCATTTCTTTTTTCTGGATACTATTTAGTGTGGAAAACCACACATAAACAACCATGCTAATGTAACTATATATATTCAGTTTAAATTATTTTATTTGCTATTTCCTTCTGTAATGTTATGAGCCATTCAACATAATTCCAACAGAATTAGCCACCTAATATTAATCAAAGAGGAAAGTTATTTAGAAAATATGACTCAACATATATCATGCTACAATTTTTCTATTTGTATTATGTTTCAGTTGAAATATGTCTACAGAGGTAATTATAAAAATTGTAGAATTCCACAGAGAACTCTGTTTGAATCATAACCATATGCTCTCAGTTGTATGTCTATTACCTAATACACAACAAATCACAACTTTAATCACATTAGCATCTATAAAGAAAAATAGAAAAAATTAAGATATGTGTTTGTATATGGTTAATTAGATAGATGTACAGGTACAGATATAGATATATACATAGCTGTATCTCTCAAATATTTTTCATAAATATAAAGATTTGGTTTGCAATGAAATAATTAAATATCTATGATTTCCTCATAGGAATGGTGTTGGCAGGTTTGGTGGGTACAACTGGGGCCTTGGTGCCTGGGGATGTTTTGAAGTTTGGACGGCTGCATGGACTAGCCCTGAAGATGGATAATGGCAAGGACTTGAATTAGTACATGATTGGTCCGTTAGGTTCTCTCTATAAGACTCACAGACAACTCCCTCTCAACCACCTGATTACTTTAAGACTCTGGACAATTTATTTAAATTCATAAACCTCAGTTTTCTTCTATCTGAAACTGAACAAATAATAACTTTAGAAAATGTGTTTTCCATCCCATCATTACAGCTAGAGCAGCAGAAATATTAAAGACCAAGGGGAAAAAAACTAAATCCAAGAGTCAATATGTTTAACATAAACAGAGTAGATTTTTAAATTGACAGTCCCCTGATGAATCCAACCTGGATATGCACATCCTTGTACAGCCCCCTGTCACAGTGACTGTGAACTTGGCCATGTGACTTGCCTCTCCAATGAGACATAAACTAATGTGACAGAACACACTGTCTGTTTTTAAAGTATATTTTATTGATTATGCTATTACAATTGTCGCACATTTTTTCTCTTCTTTATTCCCCTCCACCCTGCACCCCTCCTCCCACCTGCATTCCCCCCTTAGTTCATGTCCATGGGCCATACACATTTAAGTTCTTTGGCTTCTTCATTTCCTATACATACCCTAACCTCCCTCTATTTTGTACCTACCATTTATGCTTGTTATGGCCTGTACCTTTTCTCCTATTCTTCTCCCTCTTGCTCCATGCTGATAACCCTCCCTGTGATCTCCATTTCTGAGATTCTGTTCCTATTCTAGCTGTTTGCTTAGTTTGTTTTTGTTTAGGCTCAGTTGTTGATTGTTGTGAGTTTGCTGTTATTTTACTGTTCATAGTTTTGATCATCTTGTTTTTCTTAGATAAATCCCATTAACATTGCATATAATAAAGGCTTGGTGATGATGAACTCCTTTAACTTGACTTTATCTGGGAAGCACTTCATCTGCCCTTCCATTCTAAATGATAGCTTTGCTGGATACAGTAATCTTGGATGGAGGTCCCTGCCTTTCATGACTTT